>OZ023330.1:36976688-37071688 GCA_964007535.1 Brachyptera risi | reverse complement strand
ATATACGGTCGTAAACTCGTATCACCGACTTCCAGCATCATGGAAAAAGCGAGCTAATTCTTGACAAATAAGTCTTCATATGGGAAAAAGAGTCAATTAGTGTTATTTACCATTACGATTCTGTACTAGGATGAAAGAGTGGAATGGTGATTGAACAAACTGACTCTCAACGTGGAAGATAGAGCTTATGATTACTTCTATACTTCACCGCTTAAAACTGTGAAAACGCGGGATGCGCGTAGTGAGATGAGCTTAGAAGTATGGAAGTCCAGAATGAAAAATATTTCGTCAGATCAATCTACATATACAGACATTGGATTACTTCAAACGTTCAAATACTTCACCTGCAACTTGTTGATATTTATAGTGCTGCAACCTGTCGCATATACACTTTGCAAATCCAATTGATCCAAATATTCAATAGAATATACACTTTTATTGCGTTTTCTTTGTTATTTCTCATTCGGTTGTTGCAAAAATCTCCGAAAAGGTGTATAATAGTATTGTCCATATTCTTTGGTAATTTGAGAGCTTTTGAAAAATTCTTATTTTTCAAGTATTTTTCTTTAAGGTTATTCTTATAAGGATTTTTCAAACTTGACGATTTTTCCGGACAAACTTTCTGACCGATTGGTCTGAAAAACAATCCCAGCTTATTCTGGTATAACAGAAATATGTAGAAAAAGTTTCAAGTTGATGGGTAATTTTTCCTGACCTGTATGCCGCGCACAAAATCCCCCCCCCCCACCAAAAAAAAACCAGGCCCATTTTTTTCGGTATGTGAAATGGAATCTTCGCTACGATCATCTGATAACTCCCAGCTTGAAAGAAAGAGGCATGAGCCACCCTCCGTAGCACAGTCAGCTGAGGCACAACTCTAGAATGGTCATGGGTTTTTGTGTACGTTCTTTCACTTTTCATCACCTCACAGTTTCATTATCACCCACTGATTCATACCCCAGTATAACCTAGTTTTTGGTGGGGTCGTTGAGGAAACAATGATCATCATCACTCTTCTTTGTTTTGTCATTAACTTGCAATAAGTACTCAATCTTTTTGTTTCGCTTCACTATTTTAGTTCTCAACATTTGCATTCTCATCAGTTATTATATTATGCATATTATCATATTTTCAGGAGGAACCCATTCGAGGGCATTGTTGTTTGATTTATATTTCTTCTTTCTTCTTTCTCACACTGCAAGCTTCGGCTTATGTGGGTATCATTATGTTTTCAAACGATGCAATAACCAACTTATTTTATTCTCATTATTACAAGTTATCATTATTTTTCATTATTTCTATTTATTTTTCTTATTTCACTCGACTGTAAATGTAATAATTGAAGAATCTGTCATGTTTAATTCGGTTGATATTTGTCATTCCATTGACAAATGTTGTATTATAATGATGAATGCTCACTAAAAAAATCAAGAGTCGATGATTATTTGTCCGCTGACTTTACAGTTTGTAGGAGAGAGTGGATGACTTCACTACTGATTCCCAGCTTGGAATAAAAAGCAAATGATTCATTCGCAAACGTCTCTCAGAATGGTAAAGAAAGCGAATTATTTCGTAACACTGACTCCTTGCTTGGATGAAAGAACGGATATTTACTTTGAAAGATCAGAGTTCGAACAATTTTATATAAGCATATTTCAAAGAAATAAAAGTTGAAGAGGAAGGAAACAGAGCAACGATTAGATCAAAAGAAAATCCGCTTAGAATCTTTGAAGTATTTTCACGTTATTGAACTATATTTCGTTGTATAGAAATAACAAAGGTCTTTAAACAATATTCAGTAGGTATACGATAGGTAATAACTTACATAATTCAATATTCGATAAACTGAAGAGAAAAAAAAATCAAAAAATGTGCCGCTTTCTCCTTAGTTCACTGACGAGTTATTTCTATTTTAAGAGTCTACTTCACATCTCACAACTCATCAGTAAAACCTGCAGGGAACGAACAAAACTGGACAAAAAGCGTCAATACAGGCCTTTAGCTCCCAACACATGGTGGGTAAACGGTAGAACCAATCAGTCTAATTTTTTTTTGCATTGAAACAACAATGATTATATCTGTGCCTTCATTTCCACTAAAAATCATAATTCTATATTATATCACTCTGAAAAAAATCGTAAAAACAATGAAAAACAGGTAGAAACATGGTGATTTTTGACAATTATTTTGGGAGGGTTGAAAACATATCACGAACTAACGCTCTTCGTACGAGCTCGTATTGAATACTGGTGATCATCTAACCGAAAACTGTAAGTTAATACGGTGATTGGTTTTCCGTTGCCAACTTGGGTCCTCGAACGTCTGCAATCAAGCCGGTAGGCAACATGTAAAGAGGCCTCTTAATACATTTTTCTCGACTATATTTTCGCTGCGTGTTCTACGTACCGGTATTTCATAGCCATGCTATAATGTTTAGAAAAATGTTACATTTCCAGGAATTAGAAAGCTATGGATCACAATGACGTACAAGCAACAAGGATATCAAATGACATCCTTCTCATTCATGACCATTCATTTAACAACATTCACATAATTTATGTAATCACATAGATAATTGTGGTTTTGTCAAATTAGGATCTGATTTTGAAAAATATTACTTTGTGGTCGACCGTTTTTTTCCAAGTTGATTGTATATTATGGCTAAACATCATCAAGTAGTATGATTAGAGTATTAAAATTATATAAAACTAGGCAAACGCGTTATGTGTTTCCGCGTTGATGGATGAGCTGGAACATATCAACTTATCTTTGGATTGGTTATTATATATATATACACCTTGAGATCCAAACCATTACATCACTGCCACCTTATTCTACATTAATAATTTATATAATAATAAAGAAGGCTTTGTTTTAATCGTTTATAATCAAGTGGTGACACTTGTTGCTTTTATTTAATAGGTATCTTAATAGCTTTGAATAATTGACACAAATAACATTATATATTTTTTTACATCGAAACGGCTGATCCGATTTGAGTAAAAGTTCGGAATAATGTGTATCATTATTAGATTGAAATTCTCTGAGAATTTGAATTCTCTCAGATGAAATATTTTTCACGAATGTTTTCCTCTGGCTTATTCTAATGGGATTTTTGAAAACTTTGGAATGAGTTTTCTCAGAAGTTGTTGAACCGATCGCGCCTCAAAACTATACAGCATCAAGTCAGATAGGGGTTCATGTGTGTGCCAAGTTTCAACTGATTTTAAATTTTTGTCTGACCTGTGGAGCGCGAACAAAAAAACAAAAAAACAAACAAAAAAAAAAAAACAGGCACTTTTTTTCGGTATAGTGTAATTGAGTCTTCGCTTCGCTCATCCAATAATATTATATCATATTATATAATATGATGAAAAGAATATAATATTAAAATTTATTGATCAAGAGATGGTATAAGGGTCTATTAACCGTGTGATATATATATATATATATATATATATATATATATATATATATATATATATATATATATATATATGCATACATATGAAAATTCATATATAACTGTAGTATTTGTGTTTGAAATGTTTGTAGACCAACTTCCTTTTACGTGGATGCAAATGACCATTGCAAATGAGACAAGATTTGAAGACAAATGCCCTTCTTGTCTGCTTCACACCTAAACGACCAGGCTGTGTAATAATTCATCAACATCATCATAATAAACTTCCTCTAGCTTAGTTATGGCAGTGAGTGAAGAGCTAGACGCCATCTAATGTGGCGAGCTACTTAGCTACCCTCCTCGCCAAGGATTAAACAGACATGTCGCTGAAGCACATCCCATGTCGTAATTACCAATATTAATGGTAGTACACAGAAATGGTGGAGAGTTATTCAACAGTGTAATTATGTGAAAAGAAATACTCTCACAGAATTACTGAGGGAAACTAGTGTAATTCCACAGTCGTTAAATCCTGACTGTGGTGTTTATTGGTTTCCTTCAGTCTTTTAAGTGAATTCTGGTGGTTAAAATTCTTAGTCATACACTTTCAAATCTATAGTCTGATACTATCTAAACTTCCATTTATTTGGATCTATAGTCCAAATAAATGAATGAATGAATACAAATGAATGAAATGTAACAACATAGAAAACACTGATAAAGACAAATATTCTGATAGTTAAGTCAAACTATAGTAAGGAAGATTGGAGAAATCGAAACAAAATAAGAGAAAGATTATCGAAGAGATCGGAAATTCATTTTTATACAAACAAATGATTCAATTGTTGATTAAATAATTTGGTCACTAGTTTACTATATTCAGAACTTCCAAAGAGATTCTATTCAATTATTTTCTCCGTTAATATACTTTGTTATTCTCACTTTCAATTCGGGAAAAATACTTTTTTTTTATGAATCTGCAGCAAGTTCGTTCTATGTTTTTCTCTTATATTCACAAAACAAATTATGGGTAGGCCTGTTTATGATCATATTCAATATCATAACCCAAGGTAAGTTATATGCGCCATTTCTTGAATGCGTGTTCTCGAAATTGTTATAATCATTCTAATTAGTAGGTGAGTGAGTGAGAATATGACCCAGTACATGCAGGGACGGTACTTTATAACAAACTCACAGAAAAATTGAAAAGTTTCGCTAGCAACAGAACGTCTTTTAAGCTTAATGCCAAGAAGTTTCTAATTCACCACAGCTTTTATAATGTGAGGGAATATTTATCGAACGAAAGAGAGTAGTGTAGCTGTCTGTAATCAATTATTGGAATTGTATTGAAATATTATATTTAAAAGCATCACCTAGATGTATTATTGTCAATTCAACTTGAACTTGCTGCAGTAATTTATATTGTTGATTATAGTTACTCATTATTATTATTGTTATTTTAACCCTGACAACTTTTAAGACCTGCTTGTTATGTTAATGATTCTAATCATAACTCGTATATAATGGGATAAACAAAAAGCTAATAAATGGAATGAAATGAAATGAAGTGTTTTAACGTGTATTTTGTGAGGGATTAATGCATTATCTATGGTAATTCTCGACTCAATTGAAGAGTAATACAGCAATCTTTCAAAATTTTTATCGTATCAACTCAATAAACAGTTCGTTCAAGAAGTGTACCTTCCGTAATCAGGTATAGTTATAATCCAGAGATAACATATTTTATATATCGATTTTTTTTTTAAAATAATAATCTGAGAATGTTTACAAAGTTGATGCTCTCCAATCAGGGCTAAAAAGCAATTGAAATGAAATTGAGATTACAATATGGGATCATTGGGACGAGGCACCATATGTACAATCATACCACCCCACTAAGCATAATGGCATACATACAAACTAACATACACATGCATACATCATAATAAAATACTTTACAAACCTGAATATGTTGACATGATGGCGTGATTTGAGTGTGATAATGGCAGCAATTTCAGTAATGGAAAATATCACATTCTCGTAAAGTCGAAACTTGAACCGAGACGCGTGGTCGAGTGGTAATACACTGAACCGTCATTCGGGAGACCGGGGTTCGATTCCCGCCATGGTCGAGGATCCTAACAGGGGTTTTTCGTGGTTTCCCTCTATGGTTCAGGTTGATACTGGGATGGTTCCTTAGCAATAGGCCACGACCGTCTCCTTCCCACCATTCAAAACACCTAATAAGATAACCTTACATCTCATCATCTCATTCACCGACGCCAATATATCGTAGCCATCAGTATAGTGCGTCGTAAAAATCCAATATATATAGAAATCAAAACTCGTGTCTTTTGATATTTGTACATTTTTCCAATCTTTCAAAATGAGTTAATAGGTATGTAAGTTTCCATTTTTTTTCAAATTCATTAAGTTCACCCACAACATATTCATAAAATAATTTTTTTATTCAATATATTCAATTAATATATATAATTATATTCATATTTCACTATAGAAAAACTCAGCACGGACGAGTAATATTACTTTGACAATTTGATGATCATTGATCGTATTTTTCTTACAATTAATTAATCATCTTCGTCGATTCCTTCACTGGACACGTAGATGATGCGAACTGTATTTGTAAAACCACCGCCATGTTGCCAGCCACTCACCAAGATGACTGGATCGTGCTTGTTAACATAACCACGACATTTACCATACGAGATCCCGAACTGACATCTGGCGTCAATGTCTTTGGTCCAGTCTTTCATCAATGGTGCCGTGTAGGTAACCGGGTACACTGACTTGTAAAGCTGTAATCTCCGTGCAACACAGTCGTATCTACGTAGTGGTATACAAAGATTTATAAATTATATATTATTATATTATAATACATAAAATAGAAGGGGTTTTATAAGAATTTGACAATCCCTACAATTCAACACGCGAGGTCTCATGCAAGTTTTCCCCTCCCGAGAAGAAAAATTTGCAAACACATTCGATGGATGGAAGGGAAATGCCACATGAACATAACCTTCAAATTTTAATAGATCCAATTCACACCAAATACATAAGGATCATAACACCCACAGACAAGCCTGTTTCAGGATTTGTGGTTATTTTATGATCGTAAAACACTATATCACATTGTACGAAACTATATATATATATAAAAAAAAAGAAAAAAAAAAAAAAATATATATATATATATATATATATATACATATATATATATATATATATATATATATATATATATATATATATATATATATATACACATATATATATATATATATATATATATATATATATATATATATATATATATATATATATATATATATATATATATATGTGTGAATTTATTTATTTACCCAGTCTTGTGTGTGTATGTATGTGTGTGTGTGTCCAAACAATATGAGATTGAAAACTTGGTTCCTTTGAGGGTTAGAATCTCATCACCATAATCGAGACAAAAAATATTAGTAAGACCATACTTCGTTTCAAGGATACAAAATCAAACGTGGAAATAAAATTCGTTAAGAACGACATTTAAATGAATAGAGTATAAGTTCTTCAATCTGTAGTTGCATTATCGCAACAACACAATTTGTGTTTAGGCCTACGATTCATCCATATAGGATCGCCGGCGCGCGCACACTATCATTGCTATAACAAATGGACGGCTTGACATCGCCAATCATGTCTAAACTTACGTCTTCTGTTTCGCTGAGTGGATAAATAACCGGAACTCATCCAAGACGCACTCCCTATCCTCTTTTATTTGTAGCAAAGTATTGAAAGAGAGGAAAAGAGTTCCATTACGAGTGAAATCAGCGAAGAAAAACAAACATCAATCATTGCATCTCAGATACCTCGACCGCTCGCAAATACATACCAACTGCTCTTTCCATCCCTATCTTACAAGGAAGACACCACCTTGTATCCGTCCGCGTATTGTCACAACTAACATGTGTGAAACTATGATATAAACACCCTTTACACGATCAATTTTCGTTGCATGAAATTTCACTAATTGTAGAACAATAATTTTGGTGCTGTAAAGGCACTTGTAATTTATGTTGCGGAATTTTCATTCTAGTATAGTGAGTTTTCGAGATTTGAGTGTGATCGACTTTCGAGTTACGACTCTCCTGCGCGCTTCCAGTGTCAATGTATTGCAACTAGAACCTAAACCTAATCCTACTTTAATAAGAACAAGTTCAGCTTTAGCTGCTCTTGCACCCATGAATTTATACTAACTTGACTTTGGTTTTTGTTACGATTCTCAAACAATAAACAATAAGATGACCTAAAAAGCTAATGTCAAATTGGCGATGAATATAGTTATGTTAAGAGAGCGTATGCAGTCTACCCTCTTTTTTAGTGTGTTCAATGGTGAGTGACGATGTATACGTTTGTAGATCCTACGGAGTCAATGGAAATGCACGTGACCGTAGGCTCGTCACTCATTGGTCAACTAGGTGAATGATTTCGGTAAAGTTGAACGTAGTTAAACTTTTTGCAATTCCGGCATGCAATTAAAATCTTTCAGTTCTCGTGTGTAGACAACATAGGAAACGTGGCTATTCTACTTCACTAAAATTATTTAAGAAATCAATTGAAGGAAAAAATTGATCATGTAAAGCGTGTGAAGCTGGATTCACAATGCGAACAAATAATAAGTGATTAATGATTAACTAAAGTCTTTACCAACTTTCAACTCTAGTATTAAACTTATTCATTAGTTTTAATTATTAGTTTGACCGATCAGAAGTCGTGATTTCGAAACGACTGGAAGTCAAAGCAAAAGGAAGCTATCCCGCTCGATGAACCGCTCGTTTACAGCCTTCTAACATGTGGATTTCATTAAATTCGTCATCTTGAGACAGTTACAACTCATGAAAAGTACGTCATTTCCGTCAAAATTAATTCTTATTTCAAGTCTATGTGAATGCTCAGTTTCTTAATTCTAGTATTCAGTATAAGTCACTAATCATTAGTTCGCATTGTGAATCAAGCTTGAAGGGAGAAATAGTGATGTGACATTCGGTACAGTACAAGGTGATTAGATATGAACGTACCGAGTGACAGCTATGATCGGACATCGTGGTCGGAACGACGAGATGACTTGTGCAGCGTTAGGAGCCGAGGCGACGACAACAATGGCGGACGCGTTCACTTGCATGGCCGCCTCGACAGTGGTGATAGCTATCGCCATTAGAGGATCGGTGGGAGGCACGGCCTGGTGGAAACAGAACACAAAAACACTCAGCAACCTTGGTACAAAAAGCTCAGGAGCCGAGGCGACGACAACAATGGCGGACGCGTTCACTTGCATGGCCGCCTCGACAGTGGTGATAGCTATCGCCATTAGAGGATCGGTGGGAGGCACGGCCTGGTGGAAACAGAACACAAAAACACTCAGCAACCTTGGTACAAAAAGCTCAGGAGCCGAGGCGACGACGAAAATGACGGACGCGTTCACTTGCATGGCCGCCTCGACAGTGGTGATGGCTATCGCCATTAGAGGATCGGTGGGAGGCACGGCCTGGTGGAAACAGAACACAGAAACACTCGGCAATCTTTGGCCCTTACCGCGACCGCCATTTAAAATAACGTCTCAGGCCCAGTCAGCAAAACGAGACTTTGATTAAATCTATTAACTAGTGGCAGCATGTCCAGTCCTTGATACGTTTTAATTATTGTTGTGAGCACAAATTGCCACAAAATCTTAACTCTGATATCGAGGTGGGCTGAAATAGGCCACATTTTCGCGTTCCAAGAGTTCGTGAATCTGTTATTATCTCATATTGTGGTGGTATTTAGCCTTCCTAGAGAACATGATCCAATTAAAGTCCTAGAGTGGATTGTAGAGACGGAGTTGAAACTCCGGCCAACCTTAGACGCCGTTTAAGGTAGGACGGGGTTTCAACTCCGTCTCTGCAATCCACCCTCAGTCCCGTGGAGCTAGCTAGACCTATGACGTTATTACAAGTGGCAGTCGTGGTGGGGGTCCAAAGATCACATCAAGGTTCATGTGTAGCTAGACTTGGGTATGTCGTGACCAGTGGTCGTAGCTCGTGGAGGGCGTTGTAATTGTTGTTGTAGCTAGTAAGATGAATTGACGAAAGTATGCGAAATATACTCCAAGAATTGGGTTTATGAACGATTAATTAAAAATTATGTCACTGCCTTCTCGTTTCATTCATTACTTATTTTGGTCGTTCTGAAACAATTGGTGACACCAGTTGCTTGAATTCCTAATTGGTTTTTTATGAGCCTTGATTGATGTAGAAAAATTCATCTAAATATTCATGAATAATCTCGATTCGCCGACTGTCTCAATTGTTTGAAATACCAATTCGTCGAGATATCGACTCGGTGAAATCCCGATTGATCATAATCCCGATTCGTCTACTTTTAGCCATCTGGTTAACCAATTGTGTAACAATTCGTTGACTGACTCGATTAATTGAAATTCTCATTCGATAAAATCCCGACTCAGTGAAATCCCGATTCTTCAATTTATTTCACCGTATTTTAAACAGTCGACGAATCGGAATCTCAATCAATCGGGACGTTACCATCTTCATTGTACATTAAAAGTAACATTTTTGTTTTTCACCATCGTATCCAAATCTCCGAATGTTTCCTTCTGCCAAATGGCGCCCTCAGCTTCTTTGCAGATGGCGATCAGCGTGCTGAGGCAGCGCAGCGGGCAGCAACCGTCGCCCGTCTCGTCGTTCAGCAGGAGACAATCGGCGCCGTCCATCACGGCATAAGCCACGTCGGAGATTTCGGGACGCGTCGCGCGAGGTTTGTTGATCATCGACTTCAGCATCTGAGACCCGATTACGATTGGTTTGCGAGCCTGTAACACAGTTTAGTTGATTGTGTTAGCTGTTCAGTTCGGACACGATGTAGTGATACTAGGAAAACGCGGGATGCGTGTTGTGAGATGAGCTTAGAAGTATGGAAATCTAGAATGACAAATATTCTGTCAGCTTAATCCACAGATACGGACATTGGATTACTTCAAACGTTCAAAAAGCTTACCTGCAACTTGTTGATATTATTAGTGCTGCAACCTGTCGCATATACACTTTGCAAAACCAATTGATACAAATATTCAATAAAATGCAATAAAATAATAATATTAAATTATTGCGATTTCGTTGTTAGTTCTAATCCGATTGTTGCAAAAATATCTGGAAAGGTGTATAGTAGTAGGGCCTATTGTTCATATTCGTTGAAAATTCAAGAGCTTTTGAAGAATTCTTGTTTTTCAAGTATTTGCCCTCCGGGTCATACATTATGAGGATTTTTCAAACTCCACGACTTTTTTTCAGAAAAACCTTCGAACCGATTTTTCTGGAAAACAATCCCAACTTATTCTAGTATGAACAAAATTTCAAGTCGATAAGTATTTTTTCCTGACCTGTATGCCGCGTACAAATTTCCAAAAAACAAAACAAATCATCAACATAAAAACGAAGCTCATTTTTTTCGGTATGTGAAATAGAATCTTCGCTACGCTCATCTAACCAACATACTCAATCATAATTTGAAGAATGTGCAACGACTCCCATACTAATTACATGGGTGGTATTTGTGTTTTTTTGCGGTCAGTTCAGAGCCAAAGATACCGATTGCCTGTCACGATTTAGCGGATTCCCTTGTGAACAAAATATAGATAAGAGTGGCTACGGTACCGGTGGCATGGTTGAACTCACAAAATCTATAATTTTCGTCAAAAACGGATGCAACTGCTAACATAATAATTCTACTGAGCTTTGTATATCATTTTTGAACATTGTTGTTTTATATAATTTGACATGAAAGCGATAGTTGCGCTACAGGCAATCGGGACCCTGGGTTTGGATTCTGATCCCGGAAATATATCACTTTGAAGACGTAAGTTGGTACACCTTCTTTATATTATGACGAAGTATATTATGTTGGTATTACTACGTCGTGTACAGGTTGTGGCGACCCATCTACATACCCTGGTGTTTTTAGGAGAGATCTAGGGGGCGTGGTTGATTGTTGTACTTGCGACGATTGTTGCTGGCCTTAAGAACATATTTTGTTATTTTCAATTATAGTTCAAAACTGACTTTTTTCACTGGAACTGAAATGAACAGTTTCTTCTCCAGTTTGTCTTGAATATTAAATCAATTCAAAAAAACCGTTGAACGTTCATCAGAAGGTAAATAATTTGAGCTACATTGGTAGCTGTGAACAGTTGAGTATGTTTTCATTAAAATGATGTTAGACTGGCTATTAATTACGATGATAACTAGAGTTCAATAACATATTCACGAGAAATAAAGTGAGCATATACAAACTTTATTTCTACTGACCAGAAATGAAAACGTGGGAGTAGCTCTAACTGGCAGTTTAAACTTGTTATCACCATGGTTACCCTTGACATTTGTTTTCAACAACTCTCAGATACAAGGTGACTGGACTTGGTAATACCGGGCCTCAATCTTTTTTTCTTCTCACCCGTCAAAATATTCTGCCCACATTTTCAATATTTTTTTTCCCCATTATTAGATGAGCGTGAGCGAAGATTCTATCCCACTCTTATAGGGCTTTGTCTGTGTGTGTTTTTTTTTGTTTGCAGGCATTGCACAGGTCGCAGGAGTTGACTGATCAACATGAAACTTTTTGTGTACACGCAAACTTATCCAACTCAGAACTGTATATTTTTTGGAATGAATCGGTTGAACCAATTTTGAGAAATATCATCTCAAAGTTTCTAAGAACCCCATGAGATTAGGCCGGGCAAGAAAATTTGAAAAATAAAATCTCTCCAATCTTCTATTTTTAATAGAATAAAATTTTCTGTGAATGTCTACAAATGAATTTTACACATTATCACGATTTTGTATGCAATTCAAACCAGCCGTTATGAAGAAAATAATTGAGTAAACTGTTTTTATTCATCAAATATATTATGGAAATAGATAAAGATTTAGGTTGCCGAGATTCACTGCTTTCTAAATTCGACATTTGCCCAACAATGAAGGATTTTATTCATATGTAAAGGTGTTTAGAATACCAGAGTCGATAAAGTAGCAAAGGTAGAACTACTTTAACGACTTTCAAACCTTATTCAGATATCTCGCTCACCTTACAACGCTTATGTTGCGTTTGGCTATTTCATTCGGTCTTGCCCTCATTTTCAAACCAGTTATATTCACTTTTCATATGATTATTATTAACATTCTCCAAGTCAACATTTTTTTCAACAGTATTCCTAGTATCAGCATCGATCTTGTTGAAATAATATTCTATATAATCAAAACTTCTGAAACAGCTTCATATCCTCTGGCCTATTGAATTTCATGAAGCATTTTTAGACGAGTTAACTTGTAAACTTATGAAAAACTACAACAAAATACGAAAGAAAATAACAAGAAAACTTTGAAATATTATTACCCAAACTTAAATAGCGTTACAATACAGACTGCAAAAGTTATGTAATACTCTGCCAATTTGTTCAATTATTTTTATTAAATTAAACTGTACTTAATGAGAGGATCCAAACTTTTTAATGCGTTTTATATTTTATACGAGTAGACTTCATTCAAGTAGATGTTTATGATTCTCATTACGACCATCAGCATAGACAAAAGGCTTCTGTAAAGTGACGTCACCCATTGTTGAGAGAGACAGACAACAATGTCCATCAGTTGGAATTGACTTGTCAGAATGTTTGGTAGTCCACTAGTTCGCTGGATTGCTATAGTAACGATTGTTTGTCGTTTGTTACGTGACAGAAGCCTATAGGATGAAAGTTAGCTGATATTTTGATCAAAACCAAAAACAAAATCGTTCCATTACATCCATACACCGTATTTAATCATACATCTTTGTCCGCACACAAAAGCTCTTTCGCAAGGCGGTGGAATTGAGGCGAGCTCAACAATCAAGAATCGCGTAACTTTCCTCACTGATTGGTCGTTTTATCATCATGGTGGCTTGAAAAACGAAGCTAAGCGAATACCACGTTCATGGAAGGCCAGCTTTACGCGGACTTCTCATACTTCTTGGAAGCAAACTGTATCGAATCATTGGAAGTCTGTCATATTATATTATTATATCTTTCGCTGTACATGTATACGAACATGTTTGAGGATAAATTTGTTCCATTATTATTATTATTATATATCTATAGCTCACTTTCTTTTTTCCCTCAACACATGATACAGGAATTGTTTATTGGTCACCCATGAATTTATACATTTATAGTTGGTTGAATTGTTTATATGAAAACATTTCGTTACGGGTGGAGATATTGCTATTGTGATGCTCCCTGTGATATCTTGCTATCTTGAGCTTTGATCGGAAAACGACGAGTTCATGTCACGTTTTACATAGTCAATAAAATATGAATAAACATTAGGTTGGGCAGATTTTTAGATTTACATAAATTCAAATTGATGCATTTCATATCGAAATATCGAATATATCCTAGGCAAACGCGTTGTGTTGCCGCGTTGATGGATGAACTGGAACATATCAACTTATCTTTGGATTGCTTTTCATTCATATCCACCTTGAGATTCAAACAATTTCGTCACTGTCATCCTATTTCCTGATTCATTTATATGATAATGAAGAAGGCTTCGTTTTAATTGCTTATAATCAAATGGTGATACCTGTTGCTTGGATTTGATAGGTATCTTAATAGCTTTAAGTGATTCACGAAAATTACATTATATATATTTTTACATCAAAACGGCTGATTCGATTTAAATGAAAGTTCGGAATGATGTGTATCATTACTATATTGAAATTTCTAAGAATTTGAATTCTTTCAGATGAAATATTTTCAACGAAATTTTCCCTCTGGGTTATTCTTATGGGATTTTTGAAAACTTTTAAATGAGTTTTATCAAAAGTGGTTCAACCGATTTCACTTAAAAACTATACAGTATCGAGTTAGATAAGGACACTTCTGTACGTCAAGTTTGAATTGATTTTGAGACTTTGTTCGACCTGTGGAGTGCGAAAAAAAACACATCAAAAACAAGTATTTTTTTTGGAGTAGGCCTATGATGTAATTGTGTCTTCACTTCGCTCATAGAATAAGGCTACGTCCCAACTCATCGAAATCCCAACTCGTCGACTGGTAAGATTCAGTGAAATCCCGATTGAGTGAAATCCCGATTCGTCTACTGTCTCAATTCATCGAAATCCCGATTCGTCGAAATCCCGACTCAGTGAAATCCCGATTCATCGAAATCCCGATTCATCTACTTCTGACCATTTACGTAGGTGTTCAATTCGTCGACTGGCAAGATTCATCGAAATCCCGACTCGATGAAATCCCGACTCGGTGAAATCCCAATTCGTCTACTTTTTGCTATTCACACAGATGTCCAATTCGTCTAATGGTAAGATTCATCGACTGGTAAGATTCAGTGAAATCCCGACTCGGTGACTTCCCGATTCATCGACTTTTAGCCATATACGTAGGTGTTCAATTCGTCTACTGGTAAGATTCATCGACTGGTAATATTCGTCGAAATCCCGACTCGGTGAAATCCCGATTCATCGAAATCCCGATTCGTCTACTTTCAGTCATTTACGTAGCTGACCGATTCGTCGAGTGGTAATACTCGTCGAAATCCCGACTCGATGAAATCCCGATTCATTGAAATCCCGATTCATCGACTTTTAGCCAAATACGTAGGTGTTCAATTCGTCTACTGGTAAGATTCATCGATTGGTAATATTCGTCGAAATCCCGACTCGGTGAATTCCCAATTCGTCGACTCAATCTAACATAGGCGTTCACGCCTCCTTACAAGAATCTGACCAATGAAGAGCGTTTGCTCATCTGTCAGCCCTTACCCCACCCCACCTTCTACTTCACTCCTTGTTGAAATGAGAGGTACGATCCTCTTCGAGGGATGAGGGCTAAAGGGATGCATTACCTGAATCTAGAGAACAATAGAAGTTCGATAATCATTGTAGAAATAAATTAGAATCGTCATCAAGGGATTCAGATCATTAAATTCCAAAGATACTCTTTGAAAATGAAAATCTGAGCAATTTACTTTTTTATTGTGAGAAATTCACTCATTTGCGGCCGAGATACGGCGTTATGTTTGTGGGAGTTATTCTCATTCATCTGCTCGGAGATCTTACCTGTTCAACCCAATATAATTGATATTAACTCTTGACTAACGTCACTAAGAATCCAGCTGCGATGGAAAAAAAGTTTGAATAATCATACTTATGTGATGGTGTAGGCCTACTTGATGACTATAAATTGACTGTGCAATTCATATTTCTTTTTTTATTCTCAATTTTCAACCAATCTACGAATTTAATCATTGTTATCAAAAAACGATGGAGAAATGGGCATTTTTCTCGTAGCTGTTTTCGTTTTCCATCTTATATAGAGTCCTTTATGACTGGTGAAAACTGAAACATAGGCAATGATTGGATGTACTAATTAAATAACAAGAAACTAGAAGTAATCATCAGTAACTTAATTGATTGAACTATCAATCAGCCAAAAAATCGGTTATTACACTTGGTTACGCATGTTATTTTCTCACCATGCATAATTATTGAATGTTTCAAACCAATTATCAGTTGGTACAACCGGCTCATGTGTGATCTGAGAAAACATTTTTAATATTAGATAAGGACGTAGATAAATATGATGTAGAAACATTGTATTCGATCATTTCTCATCCCTCATTACACCGCTGAAAGAAGAGTGCATCTATATTCTATATTTCACTACTTCTCATTGTTTCTCGTCTCATCGCTCAATCATGATCGCACGAGCGTAGTGAGTACTCCAATTGACACTTTTAATGCACTGACTGCTTTAATGCTCTATTTCTGTTGCTGCTCCAGAAATGTCACTGATCAGATTAGCAAAATATTCCTCAGTAATAAGTGACTTTGTTTTGACTTGGGCCTGAATGGTGTTTGTTTCGAAGTGTTTGAGAATAATTGTTTCACGTTTGGAAGCCTGAATGCGTCCAGGCTTCCAAACGTGAAACAATTATTCTCAAACACTTTGAATTTTTCAGTCCCGTTACTAGTCAGAAAGTTTTTTCTCAATTCTCACTACAATTATTGTGAAATGATGTATAATTATTCATTCATCAATTCACACCAACAACAAAATATTCAAAGTGAAACAACAATAGATAATGACGATCACTAGTATATGCTCACATGGTGAGAAGAGTGCATTCAACTGATTTTGTTTTCAATTATCCTACCTATGTAGACCATGATTTCAGCTGTGGTCAGTATTCTATGTCTTGTAGTGAGCGTTTCAAAACTGTTTTACAGATTTCAGGGTCTGGTTTCGGCGTGATTGATTAATTCAGCAATGTGGAAATATTATTCCAGTATGTACTATATATGCCACCGTACCGGCACAGTAGCTAAGTGGTTAGCTCACTTGCTTCATGTGACCCGGGAGGTGAAGGGACATATCGGACCCGGTTCGATCCCCGCCACCGTCCATCTTTACAGGGGTTTATCGTGGCTTTCCTCTGTAGTATAGGCTAATGCCGGGATGGTTCCCACAATATAGGCCACGACCGCTTCCTTCCCACTATCCTTCCCACTACCCATAAAAACCTTCATCTCATCATCCCATCATCTCATTAATCATTCATCCGACGCCAATAAATTTTAGTAATCATTACAGTGCGTCGTTAAAAACCCAATATGTATATGCCACCGTTTTTTGATACTAGGCAAACGCAGACATGCATTGCAAGATGAGCGAAATATCTATCACAAAGTGTGATCGAAAACTTTTTATATAGAACACATGGATATATAGAACCAAGATTAAACCTGGAATATAAATTCAATTCAAATTAGTAAATAATCGACCATTTTGATCCCGTTTCGTTCTCTCTTCATTTTTATTTATTTTGATATTATCGGTAGAAAATCTTATCGAATGGTATGCAGTGGATGACCTTTGATGAGCTAGTATGGGAAGAAATGAAAATATAAGTACGGGCCTATAATAAGCTCGGCTCTCGTATACAATACTCGCCAACAGACTTCGTGTTTTCTTCTGTATTTATTCATTTATATTGGGTTTTAACGACGCACTGTACTGCTAATTACCACGATCTATATATCGGTGAATGATATATGAGATGATGGGATGGTGAGATAAAAGGTTTTTCTATCAGGTGTTTTTTTGAAATTCATATAGTAGTAGTTTTGGAGAAGTCATTCGAGTTTATGAAAACATACGAACGAAGAACGATGGAAGACGTGTGTCGTAATTGCATCTTATATCAATCTTTTGTTCGATTGATTCATATTGGGTCTAGCGACGCATAGCTATAACAACTGAGATAAGGCCTACTAGCGTCAAATCATTGATTAATGAGACGAAAATTTCTTGGATAATGGAAGGATAGTGGGAAGGAAGCGGTCGATGCCTATAATGTGGGAATCACACTGGCATTGATATTCATATCGATATTTTTCATTTATCCATGGGAATTGAAAGACATACGACTATATGGCAACTCATTGATTTATATATATATATGTATATATATATATATATATATATATATATATATATATATATATATATATATATATATATATATATATATATATATATATATATATATATATACATATATACATATATATGTATATGTATATATATATATATATATATATATATATATATATATATATATATATATATATTTATACATATATATATATATATATATATATATATATATATATATATATATATATATATATATATATATATATATTATATAAATAACTACAAACTTTCAAATCCTCTCAGACATACAATAGATTGAATACAGAACCATACAAACAACATTCTGCACCTTTATACAAACACATTAAAATTTGTCTAATGAATAAGAGATGAATGACATATAGAAATCAGGATAGAAGTTAATGTGGAACGATTATTGTTGAGATGTGCAGCTGGCCTAGACGACGGAGAAAAACCACGAAAAAAACTGTGAAGATGGTCGGTGGCGGTGATCGAACCGAGACCCGATATATCCTCTCATTTTCTAACATTTCATCACATACAACACTTCATACAATGGTTACATAAGTATTTCAGCTCTCCGTGAGATTATCTCGTAGGGAAGCAAATATGAATCAAATAATAATACTGTTGAGTAGACCCTATTCGTCGTGTCTTCTAGGAAATGAAGTGATCAAATCACATATTGCATCCAAAGACATACATTTTACACTCTATCATTATTGTCGATCATGAAAATACATTTTGATTGATATCAGGAATTGATATCTTAGTCACACATTGAATATTTTGATCACTTCCTGCAGGTCACATGGAGCGACAGCGTTAGCAACTGAGCTACATGCATCGGTTAATCCTCTACACCGTAATTTTCAAGGGGATGCATGCACGGGTTTCATACAATGGGAAAATTGTTCTTCACTATTTTTTCCATGTTCACGAATCAGCGACATTGAACGGAATGTACTTGACTTATATGAGAATCAAGATAATTTCATGCTCTATAATTGATATCACTTTTCTTTCATTCCGTCAGTTTCAAGATGAGACGATAATGAAATAACTCGATTATCTGTGGTGATATTTCACAAACTTTTCACTTTATAGCATTTTTTTCTCAGGTGTGTAGCATTCTACTAGCTACCCAGGGGTTGTTTCAGCTTCAAGTATTCACACACAACCAAAAGTTCATTTGTAAGAAATTATGAATTGAGAATTATTTTGAATTGAGCCCTGTAAATGCAGTATCTTTTTCATTAAACTGTAGTGAACTTGTGCGCTATTCGCCTACAGTGATTGAGGAATGTGTGAGGGGTAAGTAAGGGTCTCTGAGAAAAGAGAGGTAAAAAGAGGGGTGGGAGATATTCTCTGTGATACCAGATGTCATCGTACTCTTTGTTCGCGAGAGCGGTGCTAAACAAGTGAATGTGAATCCAACCCTTTATGAGTAGGTAAGCCAGAGTAGAGCTACATATTACAGAGTTGACTACAATATGAATATTAGAATATGATTAATAATCATATAAAATTAATGACAATAACTAGATAATGCAATGATGATTTGATTTTATCTTCTTGACCAATATAGATTGAACCAATGTTAACAATGTATTCATTGAGTACGGTATACGTATTGGTTGTTGATCCATATGTGCTAGAACAACACTTTACACGTAATGAACAGCGAACTGGAAAACAAGTTATACTTGGCTAACAGCAATAATATCATAGGCTCAGTATTGTCACTATAACATTTATTTTGTCATTGAACGTCGTACATTTCTTTCACAGTCATCAGGTATGATATATATATATATAATACTTTGGACTATCGAGAACTGTAGGCCCGTTTGCCCGCCCGCATATACACAACTATTTACTGTCACTATAGACGCTTTCTCAAGACACGTCAATCATCTTGCACTCTGGACCTATTGTGAAGCAAGAAAAGGGATTAAACCTTCGCTTCCTTAAATCAATCTTTAGGAACTCACCAATGGATGATTTTTCTCATAGTACAATTAGGCATGTTGTTCTGATTTTATAATCACACACCACTGAATGGTATTCAAATCCCGTCCTTAATTTTCGAATAATGGTCAATGCATAGCCGAAATGAAACAACAGATGTAATATAAAACATTTATTTCATCAACATAATCCCTACCAGTCCTGCCCAAGATCTGAAACTCTCGGAATTATCACGTGATAAAGTTCTCTATCGTAATTGATAGCATATCCTACTTGAATACGTTTTTAATAGACATAATTTGTTGCAATATCAATTCCTTTCTCATTTCTCCAATGTGCAACTATTTTTGAGAAGATGGATCATTATTGATCGATTTATTTATTATTTATTATAGTCCGCGGCTCCACAGAGGTCAATCGACGAAGAAATCGAAGGTATAATTTTTTACCATGGACGTACTAGAATTGTGACGAACCTAATTGCAGTTTGCCCGTATGCCATTATCTGACGTGATACTGCGTAGTTTTGAGGCACAATGACATGACCACTGCTGACAATAACTGTTTCCAAAATTAAAATCCTCAATCAAAATAACCGAGGAGAGAAAAATTGAAAAAATCTTTCTTCAGGGAAAATCCAACTTCTTACGGAATCCACAAAGAAATCATTATAAAGTTGTTCAAATATCAAACATTTCACGCACTCTAAGAATGTTCATCTCACATTTTTCTACCGCTGTATGCGCTCAAGCAATAATGATATGTGTGTCGATGATTATGAACTAAGGAAACGCGTTATGTGTTTCCGCTTTGGTGTATGAGCTTGAACATATCAACATATCTTTGGTTGGTTATAAATATCCACCTCGATACCCAAACAATTATGTCACTGCCCTCCTGGTTAATTCATTACTCATTCTAATTGATTTATGCAGTACAAAAGAAGGCATTGTTTCAATCGTTTTGAATTAATCAGGAAAACATGTTGCTTGGATTTGCTTGGTATCAACTTTTGAGTGATTTGAAAACTTCACATGATATTTTTCGTTACATCAAAACGGCTGATCCGCGGAATAATGTGTATCATTTAAGTTCACTCAAGTTCATATTACCTTTTCAATTGTTGCGTACTGTTTATTTAGCATTGGCTGAATCTTTAATTTCATATGGTATTTTAGCCTGGGGGGACGCTTCGAACTCACATCTACAACAAATTATCAACCTCCAAATTAACATGATAAAATGTATAACACCCGATCAGGTGAAAAATACGATTGATAATGACATTCCTACATTATTTCAGTATTGTAATATTCTCCCCGTCACTTACTTATTCGATTATAAATTCATTCTAAAATATTATTACGACCCTTCTTTTAAAACATTGAATGACCATGAAGCAAACACTAGATATAGGCTCCTTGGAAATTATAATATTCCTACTTATATAAATAAATATGGTAAACGTCGTCTCGAATACGCTGTACCTTCCAAATTTAATCAAATTCCTCCAAGTTTACGTAATTTCGATTCTTATAAAAATGTCAAATCAGAAATCAAAACATGGTTGGTCAATAAAATAATTTAGGCTCTATTAATTTCATATTCCCATAGTAGACCTTATATTGAATCCTTTTGTTATAATTTCGTGTAGGTTTCTGTTTTAATACATTTATCATTATTAGTCTCGACTTACATTCAATCAGTCTCAATTTACATTGCCAATACTGATGTATTTCTGTGTATTGTTGTACTGATAAGACATAAGACTCCAACATGATATATATTTTTTTTTTTTTCTTCGGCATTCACATCATTCATTATTCATATTACTGACATCATAATATTGTTATATTTTGTTCATGTAATCATCATCATGTCACCCTCTATATAATATAATGCAATCATATTAATTATTTTTCGATGCATCAGAAGTCATCTCTCTTGTTTAGTTGTTATTATTATGTTCATTTTTCACATTAACAATATTATTATTCATTCATAATGTACACAATTATGCCAATTTTATTTTTCAGTAGTGTTTTGTTCCTAATATAATGTATTCATATTTACTATTTCTCGATGCACCAGTTAAGTTATTTCAAGACTCTTGTTCAGGTGCTATTATTATGTTCATTTTTCACTTTCACAATATTATTATTCATTCATAATGCAAAGAAGTATGTCAATTTTATTTTTCAGTGGTGTTTTGTTCCTTGTAATTTTTTTTGTGATAGTATATTCTCAGGTATTTCTCTTCTTTTTTTTTTAAATATTGTTCAATCTAAAAATTAGATCTCTTACTTATGCTTTCATAGTTGCCACTCAATTCATCATCATATTTACATTTTCTTGATCACCTTCTTCATAAATTCTTCATAAATTCAACATAAAAATTAAAAAAATATACAGATGATAATATTCTTTGTTTCTCCCACAGTCAAGTCTTCTTTGAAGACTTTGTGGATTTTTTGACTGCCATGTGTATTTTTGTATGTGAAAAAAAAAGATTAATAAAAAAAAAAAAAAAAATTGATATATTGAAATTTCTTGAAAATGTGAATTCTTTCGGAGGAAATATTTTTCACGAATTTTCTCCTGTGGGTTACTTTCATGGGATTATCTAAAAACTCTGAAATAAGTTTTCTCAGAAGTGCTGCAACCGATTGCGCCTCAAAACTGAACAGTATTGAATTATATGAGGACACTAATTGTGTATGTCAAGTTTTAACTGAATTTGCATGAAAAAAATGTAGCATGTTGGCCCACTTTTTTTCGAGCATAGTGAAATTGAGTCTTCGCTTCGCTCATCCAGAAATATACTTTTCATAATCCTTGAGACACATGTTATAGCTTGAGCGCAGACTGCGGTAGCCAAAAATGCGAGATGAACATTCTCAGTGAGCAATATCGAGTGTGTGAAATGTTTGATATTTCAACAAAATTCAGTTCCAAGTATTTCACCCTTTCCTCATTTGTTCTATTATTTCTATTATAAAAATATTCGATCATCGAAATCCCGTTTCATTCTTTCCTCTTTTTTCTTCATAGTTCAATGTTCAATTAAAAATATAATAATACCATATTTTCAATTACTAGGAAAACGCGGGATGCGCGTTGTTAGACGAGCTTAGGGTATAGAAATCTAGAATGAAAAATAATTTGTCAACCCAATCTACATCTACAGACCTTGGATCACTCCAAACGTTCAAAAACCTTACGAGAATCAGTTATGTCACGGCCTTCCTCTTCATTCATTTCAATCGTTTTGAATTAATTGGTGACACTTGTTGCTATAGATTTAATTGGTTCCCGTAATAGCCTAAATTGATGGGAAAATGCTTTATAAATGCGTTTTCTTCGTTATTTCTCATCCGATTGATGCGAAAAATCTCTCAAAATGTGCTTAATAGTTTCCTTCATATTCGGCGAAAATTTGAGAGGTCTTGAAAAATTTTGATTTTTCAAGTATTTTCCTCCGGGTTATTCTAATGGGTATTTTTGAAATTTCTAAAATTCATAAAAAAAAAAGTTACCACCCGATAATGCCACAAAACTATACAAATCTAAGTTAGATGAGGAACCATGACGAAAAAAAGTTTGAAGTTGATAGCTGTAGCCGTTTGACCTGTGGAGAACCGACAAAAAACATAAAAAAAAAAAAAAAAAAAAAAAAACATAAAAACGAACACCAATTTTTTTCAGTATGTCAAATTGAATCCTCGCTAAAGCTCGTCTAATAATGTTCCTGCCGTGGATGACCTTTGATGGGTTGAATTATTGAAAGATATGAAAATATCAGTATTGGCCTATAATATATTCTGCTCTCCGGCTATTGAGTCAAATATACCACTGCCAAATGTATCAAACACAAAATGTTTCGATGATAAAAAGTGCCGTGCCCAAGATATAAGATCATAGTCAAGTTTGTTTTACTTCAAACCTAATTTCGACATTCACATTATATTCACGCAACTCAGTTACATGTACCCTTTCTAGTTCTAGCTAGTTTTCAAATTTGAATTCTGTGAACTTTTTCATCCGCTTTGGTTGGATATCTTAGAAGCCACGTGACCGTGATAGCCAATGAGTGCGAACAGACTTCCTCTTGCTTGTAGGAATTCATAATAACTTGGTAGATCAAAGAAGTTTTGACAACATATGAACGAGAGACGTTTGTCGTGATTGCATTTGATATTATTATTATTTTATTTATATTGGGCTTAAAGACGCATTGTTATGATAACTGAGATCTATTGGCGTCGAATGAATTATCAATGAGATTACGGTTTCTTGGATATGGAAAGGATAGTAAGAAGGAAATGGACTGGTCGTTGCTCATATTATAGGAACCATACTGACATCAGCCTATTTAGACTAAATAGGGAAATCACAAAAAATCTATAAAAATGGACGGTGGCGGAGGTCGAACCGATGTCCGATATATGCCTCAATATACCTCTCAATACATCTTGAGCAAAGATGATGATGATTTTAATTTTTTGCTTAACGACCTCACCAACAGCCAGGTTATACGGGGGTACGAATGACCGGGTGATAGTGAAACCATGAAGTGATGATAGGTGGAAGGATTTTTTTTACAAAAACTCATGTCTTGTGCCGGACTCGAAATCAAGTCCAGGTTTTTAGTTCACGTACAGTTTTTGGTGGCGATATCACAGTTTTTTGTTTCAATAATATTATGAATCAATCTATGAATGAAACAGTTTTTTGTTTCAATAATATTATGAATCAATCTATGAATGAATCTGAGTATGAAGAAAAATATTCGAAATACCCCTCAATATAACCCACAATACATCTTGAGCAAAGATGATGATGATATAATTGTTTGCTCAACGACCCCACCATCAGCTAGGTTATACGGAAGTACGAATGAACGGATGATAATAATGATCTGTAGGATGATGAAAATAATCACCTATAGGCCTACATTCTAAATAATTAAGAGGAAGAAAATAAAATTACTAAATAATTTAAAAATAACCAAGCTTCAAGCTCGACTTTTTCAAATGAGAAAGCTTGTGGCGTGGGTCGTATAGCAAGCTAAAATTGCTACAATAATTATGGAAATATGTTCAAGGCATGCAACTGCTCATACAGCTGTTATTTTCTATTATTGCATTGAAACACACTTGAAAAGCATGAAAACGTTTTTGGAGAAATGGGGGAAAAGATTCAAAGCTCAAAAACTTCATCAATTAGGGTTTATGAGCCGATTGAACCATTGGATGAATGCATCAACATTCCAAAGATTGGAGAGAAAAAGAAATAATTGTTTTTCTCAGAAGTGTTCAACGACAGAGCTCCAGATCTATACAGAATAAAGTTAGATGGTGACGTATGTGCACACCAAGTTTCACTGAAATCTGTGATCTCATCTGACCTGTGGAGCGTGGACAAAAAATATCGTTAGTTCAAGGAGGCTTACGGTAAAATTGTTTTTTTCTTTGATGAAACTCAATGAGAAATTTATGTTTCTCTCATTGATTTTGATAGTGACCAAACACAATAATTGTCCTCAATCAACTATTATCATCCATTCTCGCTATGCTGTGGTAGGCTTCAGTTGAAAAAGATGTGAATGGTGACTGTAATTTGCAACAAATAATTGGTCTCTTGAAATCATATCAAACCAAAATATATGGCAAATCAAGTTATTTGATTTGTGTGCTGAGACTATCATGTTGTCATCATATTGAGGATTGTAATTGAAGGTATACTGTCTCGGTCAGGAAAGACATATATACATATTATATATACATATATATATATATATATATATATATATATATATATATATATATATATATATATATATATATATATATCGATGACATAAATTGAACTTCCGACTTCTGTAGTTGTTCTATTTCGATCATTTATATATATATATATATATATATATATATATATATATATATATATATATATATATGTATATATATATATATATATATATATATATATATATATATATATATATATATATATATATATATATATATCGATGACATAAATTGAACTTCCGACTTCTGTAGTTCTATTTCGATCAATTACATATATATATATATATATATATATATATATATATATATATATATATATATATATATATATATATATTGGGTTTTAACGACGCACTCTACTGATGGCTACGATGTATTGGCGTCGGTGGATGAAGAATGAAATGATGGGATGATGAGATGAAAGGTTATTTTATTAGGTGTGTTGGATGGTGGAAAGGAGTCGGTCATGGCCCGTTGTTGAGGAACCATCCCAGTATCAATCTGAAAGACAGAGTAAAACCACCAAAAACCCCTGTCAGGATGGTCGACCATGGCGGGAATCGAATCCTGGTCTCCCGAATTGCGGTTCAGTGTGTTACCACTCGGCCATGCGTCTCGGTCATTTCGATCATACTTTGACTAGATTAAAAATTCAAAAAAGTTTTGCAATGCTATTTCGTATTCTGTAAATATGTAATCAGAACAAAATGCTCACTTCAATTAAACAGAGGAATTGATTGTGAGTCAGAATGTAAATATTTTTCAACAAAAGAAAAGGTGAACGACCCTACAGATCCACGGGCTCAAGATGATTGACGTGTCCGGGGTAAGGATAGATGGACAGAGTGAGAGCTTCAACCACAGACCGACTGAGAAGGGATGTTAAGCTTTCCCCCTCCCCCTTACATCAGTTGAAACCATTCCACCCAAGGTAGGCCTACGTTGCGTTCCACCCATGTAGGATGGTCAAGTAAGAGACCCTCCCCGTGTTCAATTCATCGACTGGCAAGACTCGTCTACTGGTAAGATTCGTCGAAATCCCGACTCGATGAAATCCCGACTCAGTGAAATCCCGATTCGTCTACTTTTTGCCATTCACATAGGTGTTCAATTCGTCTACTGGTAAGATTCATCGACTGGTAAGATTCAGTGAAATCCCGACTCGGTGACTTCCCGATTCATCGACTTTTAGCCATATACGTAGGTGTTCAATTCGTCTACTGGTAAGATTCATCGACTGGTAATATTCGTCGAAATCCCGACTCGGTGAAATCCCGATTCATCGAAATCCCGATTCGTCTACTTTCAGCCATTTACGTAGCTGACCGATTCGTCGAGTGGTAATACTCGTCGAAATCCCGACTCGATGAAATCCCGATTCATTGAAATCCCGATTCATCGACTTTTAGCCAAATACGTAGGTGTTCAATTCGTCTACTGGTAAGATTCATCGACTGGTAATATTCGTCGAAATCCCGACTCAGTGAAATCCCGATTCATCGACTTTTAGCCATTTACGTGGGTGTTCAATTCGTCGACTGGTAAGATTCATCGACTGGTAAGATTCATCGAGATCCCGACTCAGTGAAATCCCGATTCGTCGAAATCCCAACTCGTCTACTTATTTTACCGCATTTTAAGCAAGTCGACGAATCGGGATTTCACTGAATTGGGACGATACCATAGAATAATAATCAAATACCGAAATATTCAATATATCGGAATTCTATTGACTTTGGATTTACCAACTGGATGAGGGATAGCGAAGACTTTTATCCCTTTCTTATGGAACTTCATCTGTGTGTTTTTCGTTTGTTTGTATGCACTGCACAGATCGCATGGTTACTGAACAATATGAAACTTTTTCTATTTTTATACGTAGACCTCTGTCACTCAGAAATGTGTGGATTTTTGGGTCATATCGGTTGGAGCGTTTCTGAGAAATATCATCTCAAAGTTTCTAAAAATCCATGAGATTTGGCCGAGCAGGAGAATTTAAAAAATAAAATCTCTCCAAAAATATAGACATTTTCCGTGGATGTGAATTTAATAATGATATACATTACGACAAATTTGTATGAAATTTGGTTTAGTTGTTTTGAAGAAAATAATTTAATAGATGTTTTTCATTCAACAGATAGAAATAATGACAGAACCATTGCTGAGATTCACGGCTTTCTAGATTCGATATTCACGGGAAGGAGTATATTTTATAGAGTCAAGGTCTGTAGAGTTCTCTATTATACTTCCCATAGATGTGTAGCTCATTTCAAAATGCGTATGCAGCGTCATTATTTATTCTTGCATGAGACCCCCGCAGGTTGAGTTGGTGGGATTGTCGGGTTCTTACCGATTAAAACCCCTCCTCTTTTTGAGGTGACTTCATGAATCAAGACAAGTGGGGTGAAAATATAATTCTCACCTATCAATTCATATTTTATTGTATAGAATATATTTTAGTCCAACCTTCGGGTATAGTCATTACTTTTATCTCTATCTTTTTCATTTTATTTTATTATTTTATTATTCATTTTTCATTTTATTATTGGTTTGCTGCCTGTAACAGTCTCAGGTGACGTGATGTATAGCCAAACTACAAATAAATAATTTCATTTTATAATTATGATGTTATTATCGTGATATTTTTCCATCTTTCATCCATTGCTTTGATTGGGTAACAATGGTTTTGTATCAAATTTCGATTTCGATGAAAAAATATATGAAAATATGTTTCTATCAGAATATCATAGTTAAAGGATAAGGTAAGGTGGAAAAGCGGTCATGAGACCGAACCTCACCTTTTTGATTGTACACACACATAAAATGACGAATAAATACATTTCTATCCATCTAGAATGAATTGGAATGAATTGAAATGTAATTATCCCCTAGTTGGGTTGGTTACCCCACCTGATTGCATTTCGCAATGAGTATTCTCTGAACGAGAAACAGTTTCTCCGGCTTCATCCTCACTCCCAGGCTGTTCCTGGCGACTAGAAGACCGTCAGACGCCTCAATTATCTCGTCGGCGTTGTTGAAGCCTTCCTCGTCTTCAATGCTGGCCACAATCCGGATGTTATCACCTCGCGATCCTGGAAAATACCACATATATATATATATGTATATATATATATATATATATATATATATATATATATATATATATATATATATATATGTATATATATATATATATATATATATATATATATATATATATATATATATATATATATATATATATATATATAAATATATATATATATATTTTTTTTTTGATTGAACAAAAAAGAACATGGAAAATACATATAAATGAATGAACAGTCACGTGATGTCCACAAAGCCCCAGAGAGCTTGACTGTGGATTATATACAGGGAAATAATAGAAAGAATATTGTGTAATGCGATGGTTGAAGTAAAAGAAACATTACAAGGTTGAATAATTACAAACTGAATTAAATATGTTATAAAATCAACAAGGTGGAGTTGAACATTGAAGTGAATGTTGTGGTGGAGTTGAAGTGGATGATGAATACAAATCTATAAACATGAGTGAAAAATTCGAAATGATGCGAACTCTATGAAACATGTTTTATACCACACAATTTACAGTCGAGTTGAATAATCACTTTTCAATTTCTAATTTAATTGCCTTATATTTGTCCATATTTCTTAAATTTACTGGCCTTCCATTGAATATAACCGGTACAGTGTATTCAAGTCGTCTTTGTCCATAATTATTATTGTAATTGTAAGCTTGGAAGTGGAATTATTTATCTTTATGAATTTGAATTAAGGGGGAACCACCACTGAAAAATATGTCCATTCGTCGGAATTGACTTTTTTATCAATTTATTTCATATCTACTTTCTGGGCTACTGAAGAAATAATGTGAAATCACATAATGTTGATCAATAATGTTGATTAACTGATATATTTTATGTTGAACTTGTAACTATTTAGTGTCGAACCATAATAAGTTCAGAACAGAATATAGTTGAATATTTGATGGCTGTTTTCTTGTCATCCTTTTTTTCAACGTATTTTGGGATGGATAAGTGAATGAAATCTATTCTACCAGATGGATTCGCACTTTTTAAAAAATATTCCACGAACCAGATAATAAACAAAATTATGCATCATCAACAGTTTATCTTGAAAAAAGCATGCATAAAATGATTTTTGAATGAGAAAAATGATGAAAGTCCTCTTAAAAAAGTGTGAAATAGATCAATTTGTCATTCCCACAAATTTATTTTTGGAAGTAATACCAATGCATACGTTTATTGAACGCACTTTCATGAGAACTATGACATTTTTTAGAACCGTTCCTTCAAACCGTTTTCTAGAAAGAAGTGTCTCCGTGACAATTGAAAATATTTAGGTGATCATTGAAAAAAAAAGAAAAGAGAAAAACGTAACTCAACATTTTTTATATTTTTTTGTTGGTAATGTGATACCAATATGAAAAACAATCAACTCGATCAGGTGAAAAATGTAGAACTTGAAATTTTCAGAGTTGTCCCCCCTTGAGGAAATCAGGGCAGACATTTATTTCATTTTATTTTGCCATGGGTCAAGAATTTCTCACCAGTGTAATTCAACAGTTGTGAATGATTATCAAACATGAAACGTGTAAGATACAATATCAACAAATACATCAACTGGTGAAGACAATATTTGTAGAGAATACGAATCGTCACGATATAAGTTTTTAAGGGAAAAGGTGTGAAGATCACTTCTTTTTGTAACAGTAACAATCGTTATTTGTGTCATCAACTTTTACCTGACAGCGGATATACATACAAATAACACGTAATATATTGTGGGTATTTATTGTAGATCGATATTATTTCACAAAATACTTCTCTACACTCTGTGAACGATTTTGCTATAAGATATTCTTACGGAAAGTTACTGCGATCGTTTATATGTCATATATATATATATATATATATATATATATATATATATATATATATATATATATATATATATATATATATATATATATTCTGATCCAATTACTGTGATTGATACTGTATACTTCTACCTTATATCACATGAGCTTGAGAAAAAATACTACAATTCCGTATTAGAATATATTAAGGATAATTGATTCAATCGTTTCACCACAATGCGTGTGCATTCAATGTTTTTCTGTTTTTGTGATTCAACCTTCCACTACAAGTTTATCCCACGAGAAATATCAACACAGTGACATCATATATCAACAAACCGCATCGTGTAGCAATCCCTGCTCAATTCCAAGCTCTAATAATTCAGAAAGATACATACATATTTTCAACTCCATATATTAAATTACACTACGAGATTGAACTGTCTGCAAGTTTGAGCGGTATTTTGCCATTGACTTGCGTGAAAGTGTCATTGTAAACGTTTCAAACTCTGTACACATACGTCATAGACGCCACTGAGAGCTTTATTAACTTTTGTTCAAGTTTTCAGGGGGGGAAAACTTTGAGAGAAAGTTGGGTTAAGTTGCGGTGATAGTTCGAAGAACTGTGCGGTTGTTTTGTCACGTAGAATAATGCGGTGGATGCAATACGTTTCAATTCGAGTCCACGCAACAATTCACTTCACTACCGTCGTGTTGTGTGGACCTACAAGTAACGGTAATCAGCCGAGTTGGTTAACAAGATTGAAGCAGCTAGATGCGATAATGCGTCCAATCAAGATCTTTGTGGAACACTAATACCGTTACAATCATCAGTATCATCGATAGCAATTGGATGAGCGAAACGAAGACTCAATTTTACCGTACCGGTAAAGTGGGGTGACTTTGACCCCCTGGTGTGACTTTGTCCTTTTGTTGGAGAAAGTTTCAAACTGCCACAAATGAAAATGTTCTAATTTTATCGTATCCATTTTTTTGGTATCCCAATAGATACATATCAAAATAAAAAAAGGAATCGAAATAGATAAGATAGAATTAAAATTTTTTCATTTGTAGCAGTTTGAAACTTTCTGCAATAAAAGGACAAAGTCACATCAGAGGGTCAAAGTCACCCCACTTTACCGGGACTCGAAAAATATTAATTTTTTTCAAATTACATTTTAAATTTTGTTTGTTTCTTTGTTCACGTTTCACCAGTCGAACAAAAAAACAAATTAAATTCATTTATTTTATACATAATGTGAGTGAGAAAAGTAAAATTAACAGAAGCCCGCGTAAAAACACAAGTTCTTGAGTGCGGGCTGTCAAAAGAAAAACATTTATAAATATTGTAGCTCGTAGCAGAGACGGAATACATGAATAATATTTGATATTTGAGAGAAGACAAACATAGACAAAAAATTATGAATTATAAACACCCAGTCGTTGTGGAAAATTGAAACCTGTCATACACTAGTGACCTCATTTAATTCGAAACTATAGCTGTATAGTTTCGTGGCGCAATCGGTTGTACTATTTTTGAGAATTCTCATTCCATTTTTTTTTTAAACCATATTAGAATAACCTAGAGGAGAAAATTCGTGAGAAATTTTTCTCGGAAGAATTCAAATTCTCACGGAATTTCAAAGTGATAATGATACATAATTATCATTCCAACTTTTATTAAAATCGAATTACCCGTTTTGATGTAACAAAATAGGCCTATATAATGTTTTTTCTAACACCACTCAAAGCTATCAAGTAACCAATTGGATTCAAGCAATAAGTATCATCAATTAATTGAGAACGATTAGAACATATGGGACTTCCAACTACTTTCTTATTTTTAATGTTTGAGAAATACGTCCGAATTTGAATTGTATTTATAATTCACTATTTTAACCCACAGTTAAGCCTTTTTCGAAGGGCTTTGTGGATGTTTTGTTGTTGTGATTGTGTTTTTCTTTCTGTATCAGTATATGTGACCAGTAAAGAAAAAAAAAATAATAGCAATGAGTGACGATACGCTGAAACAGTAAACAATAAACGATAGAATAATAAAACGGGGGAGCATTGACGTAATTGTTTGGATCTCAAGGTGGATATAACCACCCAAAGATATGTCGATATATGTTCTAGCTCATCCATCAACGCGTAAACACATAACGCGTTTTTCTAGTCTATTGTATGATATTTCATTGTTATATTATTTCATCTACCTGTAGTATCTATTTTCTATTTATTTATATCGGGTAACACGACTCACTGATGACTATACGATCTATTGGCATCGGTTAATGATACATGAGACGGTGGGATGATGAGATGAAAGGTTACTTTTCTAGGTGTTTTTGGATAGTGGGATGGAGTCAGTTGTGGCCTGTTTTCAAGGAATCACACCAGTATTGACCTGGATGACAGAGGGAAACAATGAAAGACCTCTCTGTCAGGAGTTGACCATGGAGGCTGGATGGTGGTTTATTGTGCTACAGCCACCCGACCACTCTATCAGTAGAGTATCTATTTCATCTCAAGTATTGTAATTCGGCGTCCTATGGAAACCTTTCTGTACAAATACAAAGTCATGCTCTCAAAATGAAGATGATGAAAAATTGAAGTATATAATCATCAAAAACGTGGTATATATAAAAGATAATTGGTTGGAGAATCAATTTATTTGTCAACTGATTAATTTTGTGAATATCTTTTGTATTAACATCTTAATTAATATCTTGATTAATTATTATCATGTATTGATATCTTAAGAAAGATGATCGATGCATTACAGTGGATGACAGGACAACAAAGAGTGGTAATGTTTGTGCTATTATTTGTGTTCAAAATCACTAAAGGCAAGGTACCAAATTATCTATGTGAAAATATTTGTTATGCAAGTGAGGTCCATAATTACAATACCAGAAATGAAAATAAATTGTATTTGCAAAGTAAAAATAAGAGCAGTAGCCACAAGACACTCTTCTACAGTGGAATGAGATTATTCAATAAACTTGAAGATGAAGTAACAAATCTAACATCTACAAATGCTTTCAGAAGAGAAGTTTTGAAATTTGTGAAATGCGAGTTTCCTATCTAGAATTGGATCACTCACTTTTTTAATCATATTATTTCCTAAATACTAGTCAAACGCGAAATATGCGTTGTAAGATGAGCGAGATATCCCAATAAGGTATAAAAGTCGTTGAGGTAGTTCTACCCTTGCTACTTTATCGACTCTGGTATTCTACACACCTTGATATTTGAATAAGCTATGAAAGTCGTTAAAGTAGTTCTACTCTGGCCACTGAACCTATCACTGACTGGCATCATTGACTCTAGTATTCTACACACCTTGACGCATATAAAAAGTACTTCATTGTTGGTCAACTCTTGAATCTAGAAAGCAGTGAATCTCGACAACTTAATTCTGTCACAATTTTTATGATATATTTTATGAATATTATCAGTCGTTTTATTTTTTTTCTTCAAAACGACTGATCAGAATTGCTTAAAAAATCGTAATAATGTGTAAAATCCATGTATACACATTTAGAGAAAATTCCATCCCATTTGGAGAGATTTTATTTTTCAACATTTTCCGCCCAGCCAAATCTTATGGGGTTTTTAGAAACTTTGAGATGATGATTCTCAAAATCGGTCCGACCGATTCATCCCAGAAACTATACAGTTCTAAGTTGGATGAGTTTGCGTGTACAAAAAAGTTTCATGTTGATCAGTCAACCCTTGCGACCTGTGGAGTGCTTACAAAAAAAAAAAAAAAAAAAAAAAAAAAGAAGAAAAAAAAAAAAAAAAAAATCACACAGACAAAGCCCTATAAGAGTGGGATGGAGACATCGCTACGCTCATCAATTGAAGATGATATTTATTAACCACTGTCAGACCTTATCTAAATGTGAAGAAAAAAAATGTAATAGTGTAATATATCTGTGAATGTAATAGTGAAATACTAAATAAATGAATATATATATTATTATTATTATTCCCGGAAGTAATCAATATAATTTGGTTCGATTTCAATAGTTCGCATTCCTGTCATTTTTATGCAAGTCAATCAGTTACAGGCATAATTGTATATCTGTAACTTATTTTGTATCTATGTATAAATTCCAAATTAAGGGGGGACAACACTGAAAATCCCAAATTCTACATTTCACACCCGATCGAGTTCATTTTTTCTATTTTGGTCTCACATCGCCAACAAATAATTAAGAAAAATAGAAAGTTACATTTTTCCTTTCCTCTTCTTTTTTTTTCAATTATTACCTGAATATTTTCAATTGTCACCGAGACACTTTTTTCTAGAAAACGGCTGCAGATAAATGGTCTTAAAAATTTTCGTAGTCCTCTCGAAAGTACATTCGACAAAGTTATGTATTGGTGTTAGCCTACTTCAATTTTTTTTGTAGGAATGACAAATTCATCCATTTCCCACTTTTTTTATTTCAAAGTTTTTCATTTTTTTCTCATTCCAATTTTTTTTACATGCATGCTATTTTCAAGATATACTGTTGATAATACATGACTTTGTTTATTATATGGTTCATGAAATATACAAGAAAAAATTGTTCAAATCCATCCAGTGTAATAGATTTCATTTACTTCTCCATCCCAAAATACGTTGGGGAAAAAGGTGACGAGAAAACAGCCATCAAACATTCAACTGTATTATGTTTTAAGCTAATTTGGTTCAACACTATATGATTAAAAGTTCAATATGAAATATACCTGTGAATTAACTCACATTATTTCTTCGGTAGCCCAAAAAGGAGATATTGAATAAATTGTTCATAAAAAACGTAAATTCTGACAAATGGACATATTTTCAGTGTTGTCCCCCCTTAAACTCAAAGAAGCTGTAGAAAAATCGTTGGAAAATTCTCATTCCTGAACAGGGCCATGAGAGAATGGAATGGAAGCAAGGAGCTGAAACATGGAATTCTTCCCAGATCTGTAAAATCACTGACGGAGAAATTTGAAAAAGTAGAACTTTCATGAATGTATAGACTCATCAGTAATATATATATATATATATATATATATATATATATATATATATATATATATATATATATATATGTATATATATATATATACGTAAATATATATATGAATATATATATATATATATATATATATATATATATATATATATATATATATATATATATATATATATATATACATATATATATATATATATATATATATATATATATATATATATATATATATATATATATATATATATATATATATATATATATATATAGTATTATCAAAAGTAATTCCCTGATCCATATTTATGTGATCAAATGAATTTCAGGCATATCAAGTTTAATTAGTACCTATTTGAAAATAAATTAATAAAGCCTCATTATTATTTATTATTATTATCAGCCTCCATCATTTATTTTCGAATAAATATCAATTGAATTTGATATACCTGAAATTCATTTGATCACATATATATATACATTTATATATATACATATATATATATATATATTTATATATATATATATATATATATATATATATATATATATATATATATATATATATATATATATATATATATATATAATAACATATAATCATAACATATCATCATTATCATTTTTTTCATTCACACATTCTGAGTACAAATTATAAACAAGGAATTCTGCTACTGAATATCCTACAAAGCCTCTGATGAGACTTGTCTGTAGACAAGTATTACCATACTACAAAGAGTGAACGTGATGCAACTGCATTTGTCATTGTACCACATATTACCGGTAATTCAAATTGTAACCTAATACTGGAATGAAAAGTAAAGAGGTTCATCCTAACAAACAAAACAAAATACGTTTACTTGTTCCAATTTTTCAAATAAGAACAAAATCCGTTGATTACTACAAAATTATGTGAACACAATAAACTAATTTCGAGAAAATTCGGAGTTTCTGAGAAATCATTGGATTTTATAACCATCAATAAAATTGATTTCACCATTATTAATAACATATTATAATGATAATGTGGGCCTACACAGACAATAATGTTGGTCTCAGCTTACCAATAAGATCTCGCACCTCCTGGATAGTATCACTGTTCCTCACGTGTGATATGAAGATGATATCCAGCTTTTGGTCAATGGCGAAGTTGATGTCAGAACGGTCTTGAATAGTGAGTGATGTGTCCTTGACTATATCGATGTCGGGTGAATCCACGATACAAGTACTCAAGAATTTTCCACCTGAGTCGACCACACATGTCAAGTCATCCGGCCCTGAGAAAAGAAAAGGTGGCGTTAAGAAAAACACCATGTATTTTTTCATTTCATTATTCACACATAAACAAAATTAAACTCATTTTTACAAATATTGCATAACAATGTGACTGATTAAGTTATTTGATAATATTAATAATAATATTGTTGCGACTCAATCTACAGATCTTGAATCAGAAAGAAGATCTATTGGGTCGTGAAATGATGATTGTCTTTTGTTTTATTGTTTGAGAGTTTTGATTCATTCCCTTCTGGACCATACTACAGGGCCCAGATTCGTGAAGAGTCCTATCTTTAGGACGTCCCAAGTTAGGACCATTTCACTGAGTTGGAACCAATATTGGTCTCAAATTGGGACTATTTCACAGAGTTAGGACTAGTATGGGTCTTAACTCAGTGAAATGGTCTGAACTTGGGACGTCCCAAAGATAGAACTCTTCGTAAATCTGGGCCCAGGTATGTTGTTCCTTTCATCAGATACACAATAGATACCATTTGAACTTCTGAGTTTTTCTCGTTGCTGATCGCACCTTAAAATATCAACAATTTGTTAATTTCACAACCTCCTCTATTTGTTTAGTCGATTGTGGTTAATTCATTAAATATTGATCATGACACATTTATATTGGTATGTCAATAATATAATCATAATATTGGATACAATATAATACATAATATATAATACGACACATTCTTCCGTACTGATAAAAGGCATACACATAAAGAATATTTGATATTTGATGATATGCATAATCAATATAATACACGATATGCATACAAATTCCATCGATCAGAATTGAAAACGTACACAGATGAAATGATGAAAACATGTGAACTCAATGAGAAGTAAGTAATGAGTGATGAGAATACAAGAGTCATACTTCAAACATCTATACGTTGAACATTAATTTCATCTTAATCCGTATATATTATATTATATTGCGTTCTATCATTCATGGATATTTGTTGTGAAGATTTTATTCATTTGAGTTAATCCTTTTCTCTCATGTTTGATTCCTCAAAACAAACAGTAATAAGGAACATTATACAAAGCAGAAGAAAAATGTACATTTGAAAGTTAAGGGAACAAGAAAAATCGAAAGAAGAGATCAACTGGATCCAAATAATATATTTTTTCCAAAACACACACATATCTAAATGTTCATCATCCCTAAACTTATTAATTCACTATTTACCAGTTTGATAATTGTTAGATGCGTTACAGCCCATCCAAACGATCCTACACTGTCCTTTCAGCCTTTATTGCAGATAAATGAATTTGTTTGATATGATCTATGACTATCAATAACGTAACGGGATAAGCAACATGGCGTTTTTTTCGCACCATGCGTACATCAAAGGGATGCCGCCTCACAAATGTTATGATGATTTGCTGGTATTATTGTGTGTTGATCTATACAAGTGATAGATGTAATGCAATCTATGAATCCAGCTCTTTCCAACTACATTAAGCAATATTGGAGTAAATTCCATTTGAATTAGCCAATCTAAATTTAAAATACGTCTGTAAAGCATTTAGTCCCCTAGTCAAGAGCCCTACTACTATATTTACCATTTGATAACTGGATAATTACTCATCATTTACGAGAAAGATTAAAATCAATGCAATTGTACAACTATGTGCTATGCATTGGAATACGAGCCTTATACGCACGATTTGATTTGAAATTGCCAATCTCACAAATGTACACGAAAGCGCGCTGATTCCATCATGGTGAAAACGGCCTAATGTTAAAAGGATAGGACTTACGCTATGTTGCTTATCCCGTTACGTTATTGATAGTCATAGATATGATCAATGGTGATTACAAGATGCATTGAGGGTTGCGTTCGCCCGGGAAAACGCAACCAACCCTCAAATACATCTTGGGTGATTGTGATTGTTTTTTTTCATATGAGGTTTGAGGGCGCATTGTACTGATGATTGAGATCTATTGAGTATGATGAATGATGTATTTGTATGAGATGATGGAATGATGAGATTTGAGGGTATATTATTATGTGTGCATTAGGGGTATTAGGGATTCTATTAGGTGCTCGTACATTCTCAGTATTGACCTGAACGATAGAGGGGAACCACAAAAAAAACCTGTCAGGAATGTCGATCATCGCAGGAATCGAAACTCATTATGAATGACGATTCAGTTTGCTAGCCACTCGACCACTTGTCTAATAATGATAGAATCAAATATGTATATGATATTTCAACATTATAAGTATTATACATTTATGTGGGTAGACTGACTCTTTCAATATATTGCTCAATGTAGATTACTAAAGAGAGAACATTATTACTATTATTCATTTATGACAGTTGTTACATCGTTTACTAATTCCAATATTTGTTTGTGATATTCAATCTTATTGTGATGTATGTTTGGTGAAATGTTATTTATAAATGAGCTTCACCTTTTATTACTACGGTATTTTAACTCTGAGTGCTCTAATTACCTAATTTGACTATCCACATGAATTAGATTTTAACCTCACTTTTACTATGTATTATGTGAGATATTGTGATACCTAATTGGATGAGGATAAATGAATGAAATAAACTAGCCAAACGCAGTATCAGCGTTGTATAAGATGAGCGAGATATCTGAATAAGGTATAACAATCGTTAAAGTAGACCTTAAGGTCTAACCTCCATTACCTCATGGTCATGAAAAAAATATGATTTTTTGTCAGTCGATTCGTTTTGATGTGCTCGATAATAATATCAAAACTGATGATAGGCTAACCGGAATAAATTTTGAGATAAATCAATTCAAATACTGGATGTTTCCCTATCATTTAACACACAACCTTCAAATTGTATGCGTTTTTATTATTCAACAGACCATTAAAATATACTAAAAGGAATGACATTCAATCAAAAAACTTGTTTTATTGTAGATGAAGATGTTACGAATAGAATTATGCAGAAATAAATATAGGTACCCGTTCTCATTTATGAATCACACTCATTTTAAGAGGAAAAATAGTTGATTTTTCACTAAAATTAAGTCAAAATAGCAACTTAATATTTCATTAAAGCGCTGTAACTTTGGCCAAAAAAATATGACAGTGTTTCTGATGTGATTTTAATTCAAGACAACACATGTTCAACAAAACTTTACTCAAATTTCCCGAATGTAGAATTAATTTCAAAATTACTTTTTGACTCTGCTGACCAAACGGGTGTTAAGGACCGTTTTCATAGCTCGCGGCAGGCGGCAGGCGGCAAGTGGTTAAAAAAACGCCTGCCGTCTGCCCTGTTCACAAAGTCGCGTTTCTTCGCACTCACTTCGAGATTTGTCCAATTTATTTAAATATGTAATTCTTGTTCAATTCAGGCGGTCAAGTGATTTTTAGTATCGTATTACGTGGAACGCAAGAACCATCATGGTGTATATCTGAAAAGTACTGTTTTGGAAGTAATATTCCGACATAACCCTACCACTTGTATGACCACTTGTATGAGTGAGGGTATTTAACCGCGGCGTTTTTTTCCAAAGTTAAATTTATTCCATGTCTCACGGTAGAGAGCAACAAGTGCAAGCGGTAGGGATTTCATTCATTCTGATTGGCCAGGAGAAAAAACGCCTGCCGCCTGCCGCCTGCCGCGAGCCATGAAAACGGGCCTTTAGACTTTAAAGTATGATCTTTGCTACTTTATTGACTCTGGTGTTCTACACACCTTGACTTATACGAAAAATACTTCATTGTTGGGCAAATATCGAATCTAGAAAGCAGTGAATCTCGGCAACTCAATTCTGTCATTATTTTTTATGATATATTTGATGAATAAATCAGTTATTTTATTTTTTTTCTTCAAAACGACTGATTATAATTGCATACAAAAATGGTGATAATGTGTATGATTCATGTAAACACATTCGGAGGGAATTTAATCTCGTTTGGAGAGATTTTATTTTTTAACATTTTTCGCCCAGCCAAATCGTATGGGGTTTTAGAAACTTTAAGAATATATTTCTCAAAATAGGTTTAACCGATTCATTCCAAAATCTATACAGTTCTAAGTTGAATGAGTTTGCGTGTACAAGAAAGTTCCATATCGATCAGTCAACCCTTGCGACCTGTGGTGTGCATACAAAAAAAAAAAACAGAAGAAAAACGAAAAAACAAAACAAAACACACAGACAAAATCCTATAAGAGTGGGATGGAGACTTCACTACGCTCATCTAATAAAATAAATGAATAATGTTCTCAATTAAATGTATGAGGCGACTGTACTAACCGACTTCCTTCACGATGAGTCTTATAGAATTGACAAATATGTAAAGTGAGCATCCTGGACGCATATCCCGCAGTAAATCAGGATAACCAATGTGTATTACATCTTTCGAACATTTATTCTCATAATCTGGATTGTTTGTCACTTTGACTGTGCTGTTTTTCTCAAGAATAAATGTTTCTTGTTCATCCTGAAACAAATATTATCACAACAAATATTTTGATATTGCAAATATATAATTGATATATAATTAGATTGAACTGGGCAAACGCGTTGTGTGTTTCCGCGTTGATGGATGAGCTGGAACATATCAACTTATCTTTGGATTGGTTATTATATATATATATATATATATATATATATATATATATATATATATATATATATATATATATATATATATATATATATATATATATAAATATATATATGCACCTTGAGATCCAAACCATTACTTCACTGCCATCTTATGTTTCCTTATTAATTTCTATGATAATGAAGAAGGATTTGTTTTAATCGTTTACATTTAAGAGGTGACACCTGTGGCTTGGATTTAATTGGTATCTTAATAGCTTTGAGTGATTCACAAAAAATACATTATATATTTTTTTACATCGAAACGGCTGAACCGATTTTAGTGAAAGTTCGGAATAATGTGTAATATTATTATATTGAAATTCCTTCAGAATTTGAATTCTTTTGGATGAAATGTATTTCACGAATTTTTTCCTCTGGGATATTATTCTGAGATTTTTGAAAAGTTTGAAATAAGTTAACACAGTAGTGGTTCAACCGATTGCACCTCAAAACTATACAGTATCGAGTTAAATAAGGAAACTTGTGTGCGCCAAATTTCAACTAATTTTGAATTCTCGTTTGACCTGTGGAGCGCGAAGAAAAAAAAGCTGGCCCTTTTTTTTTGTAAGGTGAAATTGAGTCTTCGCTTCGCTCATCCAATTGAATTTCTTCGTTAATTCACAGGCTCTCACATAAATAGAAATGAAAAATATATGGAAAGTGAATTTACGCATAGTATGTTCTGTAAAATGTATAGACAAATATACATGGATAATCTGAATTATCCGTTGTAATTGGAACAAGAATATATACATCAATGACAATAATAATACAGGATTTTTTATAAACTTGAACTATCTCAATAATTCCAGTGGATGAAAAAAAAAATTAAGAGAAAATATATTCTCACGATGAATGTAATATAACTAACATCAATTTTATTCTGCCTCTCACACGTTCATATACTCCACACGTCCATACATAGAACAAGCAGTTTTACGGGTCGTCAAGATAGGTCCATGAACCTGCCTCCCCCTCCACTATCAGCACAAATCCTAAAACTTCGTCCAGAGTTTGTGCTAGGCCTTAGATTTTATGCCGAGACATTCGGAATTTGTGGTGTGTAATTTTCCGAGAAAATGGATTTTCAAATCATGAGGGGGTAAAATTTCAGAATTTTTGCTGATGGATGAGGGGGGGGGGGGGCAGGTTCATGGACCTCGTCAAGAGTCAATAAAATCATACGATGGTGAATTATCAGAGCTTTTCCCAACAACTCTCGCATATACACTTATGAAATTATGCGTATAACCAAAGTTGTGAGTAAAACAAATGTGTATGGACCGAGGACGTGATGGTTGTTTCACCTTCAAAATTTGAATTTGAATTTCCAATCGCCCTTCAGATCACGTTTGAAATAATACGGACAAAATTTAATCACAATTTCATGTCGAATGCATTTAAGCTCATGACAATAAAACACATGCAAATATTAATAAATACAAAACAGTATAAAACAAAAATGAATGTTCCCATGGAACCATCGTTCTCACCTCTGCCTGACCCGTCAACAACCGGGTACCTCTTGTGAACATCGCAATAGCCAGAGGATGTTGCACCCCTAACCTCTCACTGTAGTTGTTGCACGCGACACGCACCATGTTGATCTTGTTCGAGAAGCTCTCAAGGTCGCCAAAGTCACGCCGGCTGATCAGTGCGATGTTCATCCCCCCCTCGATCATATCCTGCAGGATGTCGATGTTATTTGTAGATCTACCTGTGACATATTGGCGGAATAAATGTTAATTATAACTTGTAAAACGCGTTTCGTGTTGCCGCGTTGATGAATGAGCTAGATTCTGCTAGAACATATCAATATATCTTTGGATTGGTTTTATATATATATATATATATATATATATATATATATATATATATATATATATATATATATATATATATATATATATATATATATATATAAATATATATATGCACCTTGAGATCCAAACCATTACTTCACTGCCATCTTATGTTTCCTTATTAATTTCTATGATAATGAAGAAGGATTTGTTTTAATCGTTTACATTTAAGAGGTGACACCTGTGGCTTGGATTTAATTGGTATCTTAATAGCTTTGAGTGATTCACAAAAAATACATTATATATTTTTTCACATCGAAACGGCTGAACCGATTTTAGTGAAAGTTCGGAATAATGTGTAATATTATTATATTGAAATTCCTTCAGAATTTGAATTCTTTTGGATGAAATGTATTTCACGAATTTTTTCCTCTGGGATACTATTCTGAGATTTTTGAAAAGTTTGAAATAAGTTAACACAGTAGTGGTTCAACCGATTGCACCTCAAAACTATATATATATATATATATCCACCTTGCGATCCAAACGATTGAGTTGTTGGCCTCCTATTTCCAATTAATTCATACTAGGCAAACGCGTAATGTGTTCCGCGTTGATGGATGAGCTAGAACATATCAATATATTTTTGGATTTGTTATATATATATCTCCCCCTTGGGATCGGAACGATTACGATTAATTAATTTCCATTATAATAAAGAAGGCCTTGTTTTAATCGTCTCAAATTAATTGGTGACACCTGTTTCTTGGATAAGATTAGTATTTGATATAGCTTTGAGTGATTTGAAAAAATAACATCATATATTTTTTTACATCATAACGGTCGATCTAATTTGAGTGAAAGCTCGAAATAATGTGCATCATTGGCATATAAAAGTTTAATGAGAATTTGAATTCTCTCGAAGCAAATATTTTTCACGATTTTCTCCTCTGGGTTATTCTTATAGAATTTTCAAAAATTGGAAAACGAGTTTTCTCAGAAGTGGTACAATCGATTGCGTCTGAAAACTATACAGAATCGAATCAGATGAAGACACTTTTTTGTGGGAAGTTTCAACAAAATTTTCATTTTCGTTTGACAGCTGTGGAGCGTGAAAAAAACATGAAAAACATGTACTTTTTTTCGAGAATGGTGAAATTGAGTCTTTGCTTTGCTCATGCAATGAAGCCATGGATTTCAATAGTTCAATAGTGAGTTAGAGTTTTCTTCAGACTGATTGGTTCCATTCAGAAAACCAAGAGATAATTGAGGAGCAAGAAATTAAGGAACCAATTGGAAATTCAAGCAACATGTATAAGCAATTAAATTGTAAAACGATCAAAATGATTGAGGAATTAAACATGTTGGAATTGTTTTGTATCTGAAGTACATATAGGTTTCCACTTTATAGGCCGGTACACACGATGATTTGCTATGGGCAGGATTCAATCTTCGTTTGATTTGGCCGATTCAAAAGGAAATGCTTTGCTGTTCACACGGTACAATGCCACGAAGATTGCAATGCGGGGACGATATCTCATTACTTCGCTTGGAATTTAGATTATACAATATCACGATGTCAATTGGCCACTAGTGATAAGCGTGTCTAATCGCCAGGCTACCTTGTTCTATACTTCATGTGGGCATTTAGAGATCCTCTGATAGGTAAATGTCAAATTTCCCATATAACAAAGCCTATTTGATGGGATGTTTTGTTTTGTGACGTTTGTGGGCGAGTCAATCACTGGTCGTCAATTTGACCAAAGATTATATGTAAACATGGAACTTAGAAGACCGTGTTTCAGTTTCATGTATCTGCCTTCTTGATACTGGCCAAATCGATGTTTAGAATGAGTCAAGAACTAGAAGGCCGTGTATGCAAATTTGTTTTCGTGTATTTACTTTGACAGCTATGCTTTCCTAAAACTCATACTTTTGTTGTTCAAATGACAGACATATTTCACGTTCTCTCCGACATGAAAAGGTATATATACACTAATCCCACGTGTATTGTAAATAATTTCTGCGTGGTTATCAACCCTCCATTATGATTGAATAATTCAGAAAATATGTTGTGACTTCTATACTATTGCCAAATACGCCATTTTCGTCGTTCTTGTCACAGCAATCCTGCATTTTCATTGGATGCTGAGTCAAACTGAGCCTCAATCGACCCATTCAGTGATTGCTCATAAAAGCACAGTCTATAAACGCACATATTGAATGTGAAACGTGCGACACCGCAATGGGGCACAGTTTACACACAAGGTTGGAATCGCCGATTGAAATGGAGATTCAATCTAGCTCATTGCAATCCATCGTGTGTATCGGTTTCAAGTCTTTAGTACAATACTAGGTCGTGACAATATCATTCTCGTTGGTATTCTCAAAATATCATTATTCAATTTCTCAAAATCTATCTGCAGGATATCTGAGAAAAAACTATACAGTTCCAAGATAAAAGATGGATGATGTGGAGGGAAAGTTCAGTGTGGTTCGGTTATAACTTGTGAGCTGTGAATCTCACACAAACATCACGTATTACCATACATAGAGGTAATCTATTCAGACTGAATGCGAGTCTCCACCGGAGATATATATATATATATATATGTATATATATATATATATATATATATATATATATATATATATATATATATATATGTATATATATATATATATATATATATATATATATATATATATATATATTCTCTCTCTCTCTCTCTCTCTCTCTCTCTCTCTCTATATATATATATATATATATATATATATATATATATATATATATATATATATATATATATATATATATATTATATATATATATATATATATATATATATATATATATATATATATATATATATACATATATATATATATATATATATATATATATATATATATATATATATTATATATTCATATTATATATAGTATAATATACAATTTATGATTATTGTATCATATAATATATATATGATATATTTCAGACAAAACTACAGACATCACATACATATATATATATATATATATATATATATATATATATATATATATATATATATATATTTATATATATATATATACATATATATATATACATATGTATATATATATATATATATATATATATATATATATATATATATATATATATATATATATATATATATATATATATATATATATATTATATTCGATTGGATCCAACTGATTGAATTGTTATGTATTTCATTTCTCTATTTGTATCATCTTTCTCTTGTGATATACCCATGTTATTCACTCCTGAACCATTGATTATCCGTTAATTTTGCCATCATCGAGAAAACACATGATGTTTTCTCATATAGTAGAACACTTCCCACCAGTCACAGTCAAAGTATATATCGTGGATAGGAATATACCGGTAATCATGCTCATCTATAACTTTCATCATCAACATTATTTTCGATAATATTTCGTAACTTATTGTGGAAAATATGTTCAAATTGAAATTTTCATTTTTTGAGATGTCGTGTAGACAATAGTGTTGTCAAAATTTTGACAAATTTCAGCCTTTCTAATGCACCCAATATGTTTTTGTAACCCAATCACCTTCATCTACCCATACAGTTCTTTAATCATAACTGTATATATTAATCATTCATTCATTAGCCATTCATTCATTAATATTATTTGAATGAATGAATGAATAGTCAGAGTATATTCTGCACAGCTACGCTATGCTTCATGCAATAGTGTCAGGGTTTCTATATAAGTTTCATGAAATAATAGACTGAGCGGTTACCAAGGTGTATAGATGTTTTTAAAAAAATCGCATCAAATTATAATTATTCAATGCATCACATAACACAAATTCTGCGTATCTCTAGTATAAATTAATGGAGAAGAAATCGAGGTATCAACTGTACTAAAAAATAATTGTCCTCAGACTCAACTGTCCTGAAAACCGACTGTTCTAAAAACTGACTGTGGGCCTACCAAAAACCAACTATAAATATAAACTTCTACTTTAGCAACCTGTACATGAGTTGAAGTGAGAGGGTTTGTTTGTCCATTTCAGAAAAGTCATCCGACAAATTCATCACCCACCGAACTCAAATTAGATAGACCAAATACTGGGCTAAGAGAGTGGCCAATTTGATGACTGTTTTCTATTGGCTACGGAAATATCTCTCGTATAGACGCCATTTTTCATCCATAATCAAGATCACATGTTTGAGAACGTGTGCTAGACTGTATTACATAGGTTAGAAAACAACTTCAATTGAAAGTTCTACTATCTTTTGGACTCAACTTTAACTATAACTAAACTTCAAAGTTCATAATTTAAAGTTAAAGTCTATAGTTAAACTTCAACTATAACTTTTGGACACAAAAAATCGGACAAAAAATGGTGCCGTGCACGAGAGTTGACCACTTTTTTCCGCAGTATCTAGCCTCTCTCACTTGAATAATCCATAAAAACCCACGAAAAATATAATAGTATAGATGATGATTCTTGAAGGGGAGGAGTCAAACTCTTCACTTTTTACTTCTGTACAGGTTGCTCAAGAAATATGTGGCCATTTTTTTTCAGAACAGTTGGTTTTAGGTAAAGTCGGTCGATTTTCATGTCCGTCTATTTTTAGCACTTTCAGTTTTCAGTTCATTTGACGACTAGCGATTGACCCGCCCACAAACGACACAAAACAAAACATCCAATCGAATGGGCTGTTTGATATGTGGGAAAATTGGCATAGCCTATCAGAGTATCTATAAATGCCCACATGAAGTAAAGATCAAGGTGGCCTGCCGATAAGCCACGCCTATCACTAGTGGTCAATTGACCAATGCCCGGATGAAATCACAATCTTACCAATTCTACATATGACACTTGTCATTCTGTCTTGGCACGTCTCTGATTTGACGCTCAGCGCACAGACGTTATCGAGTTTGGTTGGTAGATACGTCGCTTGCAGTTGCATCCGAGGTATCCCCACATAGTTATCATCCTGTACCTGTGAACAACAGTACTTCATCAATATTTCTTACACATTTACCAGGAAGCGATTTTTTTCTGCAAGTCCATTCTAAATGATACTTAAAACAATGGTTGAAAATTGAAATATTGGTGTGGATATTTTTTTTTCTGTTGCCAATTTAAAAAAAAAATGCGCTCAATATAACATTCAATAGTTATTTTGTTGGAAAAAAGTTACTTTGTTGGGAGTCGAACCTTCTACCCCGAGCATGTGAAGCAGCTATAGTAATGATTTTTTAAAAAAAATTTTTTTTTTACATTCGTGTTCTCACAAAGATTTCAGTACAATTTCGTAAGCCCGCAAAGTCACAAAAAGTTGACTTGTCTGCGGGTCTACTAACATTTTATACATATGAAAAACAAATTACAAATAAGTATAACAAGTCTGAACACTTAGGCACGTACATTTTGATAATAATGATAAAAATATATATTTTGAAATATATCTATTATTGAATAATAATTATAGTAATAATATAGTTCATTCTTATTCTTGGTTGATTTTTTTGTCTTTTTTATTGGTCACATACACTGATATAGAAAGAAAAACAAAGAGGACATCCACAAAGCCCTTCAAAAAAGGCCTAACTGTGGTTTAAAATAGTGAATTATAAGTACAATTCAAATTCGGATGTATTTCTCAAATATTAAAAATAATAAAGTAGTTGAAGTAAAAAAAAAAAGAAAAACATTGAGTGATTTGCTACATTCTACTTACGAAGTGTGAGGTGTCTTTGATTACTATTGATTTTGAGCAATAAAAAGTCAGGAAAAGTCATGTGACATTTTACATCATGGATGAAATACACATATCCATACTAATGATTTGAAAAAATAATTGAAAAGGAAACAGGATATCGATTACTCATTTATAGATTTATGAAAGGTAATTCTTGTCACCTAAACACTCTTGGATGGCGTAAAAATAAACATCCGATGAATGGTTCTTTAAACATAGTTTAAAACTATTCTCTCCCCTGACTAATTAAGGCTTTTGCAAATGTGATTGTACATTCTGATGCCTATACTCATGGGACTTTTATCAGAGCGTTTAAGTAAAAAAAATCACTATTATTTCTTGTTCCATCGCCACAGTAATACTAGCCATACTAATCCAATAATTGAAAAATAATTGAAAAATTAGTTAGGAACATCAAAATTAATTCATTTGTCTTCAAAAATGTATGTTTTCTTGGTGCTAATTTTCAAAATTTTTATATTCGACAAATTTTCGAAAAATATATTTTTCTGCACTGCGTTTGTTCAAAACAGTCACACCAATGAGAGCAATGAATATTATTGAGCTATCATCGCTTGTTCTCCTAAGAAGGTACATCAAAGTTGTCCAATTTAACATGGCTAGTATAGGCGCGTTCGGGTGCCCTTAAATGCGTTGTAACAATGAACTAGATATTTATATAATATGTAATAGAAATCAGTCATCTTAAAGACAGTTTGCCCAATTTTTCATCAAACTTGTCAAACGTGTATGTCATGGTGGTTCATTGTTATCAATAAATCAAATGAATTCGGAATTTAATAATGAAAGAAAAAAAATGCAATGATAGATTTCTCGATATTTATAGTCATATAAGTCAGAGTCTTCTAATTTACACCATCAAATAATAAATATAGTCACAACACCTTGAGTGAGTATTTCAGACCAGTCATTCGGTATCCCTGTTCAATTCTATTGTCGTTTCATATTCTGACTGCTGATTGCGATTATTGTTTGTTTAACGACTCTATCAACAGCTAGGTCATACGGGGGTACGAATAAGCAGGTAATAAGCCTGTTGAATGTACGATGATTTCTAGGACTAGGAAAACGCGGGATTTGCGTTGTGAGATGAGCTTAGAAGTATGGAAATCTAGAATGAAAAATATTCTGTCAGCTCAATCCACATTTACGGACCTTGGATTACTTCAAACGTTCAAAAACCTCACCTGAAACTTGTTGATATTTATAGTGCTGCAATCTGTCGCATATACACTTTGCAAAACCAATTGATCCAAATATTCAATAAAATGTACACTTTTATTGCGTTTTCTTTGTTATTTGTCATCCGATTGTTCTCTTACTTTCTTCATTTTATCCTATAATAGGTTCAACGACGCACTCTAATGATAACTAAGATTTATAGGCGTCGTATGAATGATTGATGAGATGGTGGGATGATGAGATGAAGGTTTCTCATATATAGAGAAGGATAGTGGGAAGGAAGCGGTCGTGGTCTGTTTTGTAGGAACCATCCCAGCATCAGCCTAGACTACAGAGGGAAATCATGAAAAACCACTGTTACGATGGACGGTGGTGGGTATCGAACCGGGTCCGACATGCCCCTTCACCTCCCGGATCACATTTCACAATACATATACTGTTTGCCTGGTACATTAAATCACCGGAAGCAATCAGATGATAATATCTTACATCCGTTGTATATTCACGATGGGGATAAAAGCCATGTGACAAGACGTGTAATCAATCAAATAATATTATGACTGTTCTTTTTCTTCGGTTGTTACTGAACAACAATAATAATCAATCAAACGTAAGTAGACAAATAGGGGTAAATAGATACCGACAAGCTTGTTTTCAAATCTTATCAATTTCCACTTACAACATTCGTAATTTATCTTTCATTCTTATCGGGTTCAATGACGCACTGCGATGATAACCAAGATCTATTGGCGTCGGATGAATAAGATGATGGAAAAATGAGATGAAGATTTAATAAGCAAGCCTAGAAAGTAAGTCTAGACTATACAGAGAAAAACCACGAAAAAATCCCCGTGTGGATGGACGGTGACGGAGATTGAAAAAAATCCCGATATGTCCCTCACCTCCCGGATCACATGAAAAACGTTCGTTTATGCCAGTCAGAGCCGCTTCAGAAACTGAAGTCACCGTTGAGTGTGGGATCGAGTCCCGCATAAGGCATGGGTTTTTATAAACGTCCTTTCACTTATCATCACTTCATAGTTTCATTATCACCTGCTAATTCGTACCCCCTCATAGCCTAGCTGTAGGTGGGGTCGTTAATAAACAATGATCAAAATCACCAGTCAGAGTATAAAAAAATACTTGGAACTCAACAGGGGTACCGAAGACTGATGGGCCTATGAAATACGTTATCAATATGTTGTGACAATATTTATTATCTGATGGTGTGAATTAGAGGTTGGAGGAAGAGAGATGGTGTGTACTTGAAAATAATATTATGAATGACAGTAAATTGTTGATATATACAAATATTTGATTTGATTGGTAAATGACATGTTTTTGTTGAAATGAAAACATCTGATGTCAGTCTCTACTATGTTGGAATTGAATACATCAAAGAACGTTTAGTTTATACTGGGCTACATCTCAGTTTCTTCATGATTTAGTACATTTTTTTCACTTTCTGATAAAAGTGTACGTACGTGTAATGGTCCCATTTCCCCCGCGAACTGTACACCACGCTTTTTAGACATTTTAAAGATTAATTGGATGTATTAATCTATCCTTTCAATCTTGAAGAGTTATCACAAATAATTTCGTACTTTAAAATCTCTTTTCTATACTTGATATATCAAGTATGTATTCATGAAAACTGTGTATACATTGTCAATTTTCAGCCGATTGTTTGTCATTCAATAATATAGAATTATATATATATATATATATATATATATATATATATATATATATATATATATATACATATATATATATATATATATATATATATATATATATATGTGTGTATATATATATATATATATATATATATATATATATATATATTTATATATATATATATATATATATATATATATATATACATATATATATATATATATATATATATATATATATATATATATATATATATATATATATATATATATATATATATATATATATATATATTGGAACGTTTTCATTTCAGGCTTCACTCTGGAATTGAATATTGTGTTTATTTGAATGAAAAATATTCGTCATGAATTACTAATTGCAATTTCAGGCCAATAATGGAGGTTTTCAAAACAAGAGTGTTATTAAGTAAGAGGTTGAAAGTAAACTGTGTAGGAAGACGTCATATATATGTCATGTTACAATAGCAATTAGGAGAGTGGGGGCAAAGGAACTGATACATACGTGATGGTTGGAAAACAACATTTAGATCTTAGAGATCATTGTTGTTCACTCATTACAACAATATTTGATATCACTAGAAAAAATCCCACCTAATATGAAGCATATAATCTCAAAATTGTTTTTTCAAAACGAATTGTCGTGCTTTTTTTCCAAATTCACTTTATAACTTATCATAGCCCATTCCTCTATCACATAATCATGAGCGTTGCGGATTAGATTTCTTCTTGTTCCATCTCTTTAATAAATACAATGTTGGTTATTTATTTGTGACGTCGTTTGAGGCGCCGCGACGCATTTATTTTCCGTTGAAACCGTATAATAGAACCGAGAATGCCCATAACTGTTCGCCAACCACTGACGCTGTTGTATTCTGTCTGGGGACCAATAACGCTTGGTCAAACAAACGGCTTGGTAATCATGATACTGCGGCGTGATGACGAAGAAAATAAGGGGGAGATCATTATTACGATTTCCAACATATCAATTGGCTGAAGAGACCAAGTTATATAGCTTTACTGAACTTGTAATTGCTATTGTATTGTTTGAATTGTATTGCTTGTGGGAAATGCGTTTATTTTCGGATTAAAATATTGTTTGATTTGTTCTTTGTACACGGGATTCAGTTTATAGCACTTATATTATTGGCACTCAGTTTTCAAGCTGTTTTTCTGATTCCAGTTCCTGCTCATATAAACGAACACCGTTTCCTCTGCACTCAAAATAATAAAGTGAACATTTTCTGCTGACATTATGTTGATTATGTTTGAAAAAAATCACTTTTTTTCAATTTTAACTTTTTCCAACATAACATTTTTAATTCTTCAATATTTTCCTGTCACCATCACTATAATTATGACCAAACCTAATTTACGTAACTTATTTTCATATTGGCGAGCTTATCTATTCGCCCGTGTTATGTATTTATTTTATATCTGATGTAAGTGAATCTATGTATTATTAGCTTGACAGATTGAGTCATTAAGGTGTCCCCAGCCTCCATAGGGCAAAAAGTTTCCCGCCAGAGGGCTTACACATTTATAAATAGTCTTGAAACTTCAATAGTGCAAGATGAAAGATCCACAAGTACATCATAAGTTGCAGACAATATTAGTCGAAAATGTTCCTTTTTTTCATAATATCGAAACTTGATGAAAAATCATTGTTCCCCAATTAATTAGGACGATGAATGATACTGACTCGAATTTTATGATGACAAAGATGAAAGGATCACTTGTATGTAACAATATTTATTTATTCATTCATTCATTCATTTATTCATTCCCTTATTTCTAAGTTTTAACACATTGTTATGAATACAGTAGGCCTACATATTCTGTATAACAACGCAATTATAATAACACTACTATACAGTTCTAATAATATACTAGTTGAATAGGAAATACAATACTGAGTGCAAGAAAGAAACCTTGTGTTTGCTCTCAGGATAATATAAAATATAGTATCACTCGATATTTACTCGATATTTTCGCCATCGATTTTCATTCTCCCACGTACCGTGACGTACAAGTAACACGTGATTAAATCTTATTCTTCATTATGACTTGATAGTATCTTTGAAGTCACTTCTCCAATTGGTATGAAGCATTTTGAATACAGTATATTCAAACGGAAGCCATTACGACCGTTTTTATGTTACGTTGATAATGAAAATGTAATGCTGTTCGTAAGTTCTCCTTTAACTATAACTATATGATATCTTACCCATGTGAACAGCTATCAATTGAGTGATATTCTGTCTGAAAAAAATACTACAATTTGACCATCAAAAAAATCTATCAATATTACATTTAATACTCATCAATTAATTCTTAAAACTATCACGAATTTTCGAATTCTTATCGAATGAATGAATATTAGGGTTTTAAGGCGCATCGACAGCGAGGTCATTTAGCGCGAATTCTTATTATCTCTTATCAAGCATCACATACTAACTTGTGGGCTCATGCACTTTAACTTGACTCGGAAAGGGTTTGTTCCGTGCCAATAAATAAACACAGAGGGAAAAGTATTCTACAAGATTGCTAAGATTCATTGTATAGAACATAAATTGTTATTTTGTACATAGGGCTTACAGAAAGTAAAAATAAAAAAGATCATTTCATTGTCTATAGAAATATTTTACGAGTGAAAAAGTGAGTGAAAGAAATGCCTATCAGTTTTTCACACATTTAGATAAAATAAAAAGTCCTGGCGTTATATGAAATTTTACATTGTATTATCTGTATAAATTTTACGGTCGAGCTCTTTATATATTTTTTTATTTTTCACAGAAGTGAGTAATATAGTTTGAGATAAACATGAGCCTTTCTGAACAACTACACATTCCGTATATATAAGGAACCGACAAATATAAAATGTAAATTAAACATTGTTTATTCTATGTTACACTTAAATCGCTTCGTCGCCGAATTTATCTCCCATATTTACAAACCAAGTAATTTTATTTTCGGCCTCTTTTTTTATAAAGCTCATTCTATGCCGTTTTGTTCTCACACTTTTTTTCACGTTCTTTATCATTTACATGTTATTTACACAGAACACGGTAAAAAGTATGGAACTCGAATTTAAAAATTATTCAATAGAATATGTAAACTGTATAATGTAACGATGGCATAGGAATGTTGTAGAATACGTGATAAGTTTCAAATTAGCCATTGTTGTAGGTATTTTAGATCAAAGGTAAATCAACTCTCAAAAGTATCGATTGCTAGGTGTGGAAATCTTGATTCATCAACCTTGTCGAATGTCGATGAGAAAGAAGATATAATGAGTGAAACTTCTCTAAAATATGTTATTAGATACAATTTGAAGTTCATTAGTTTTAAATAATCAAAATGGGTTGGTAAGATCGCCCTTGTGGTGCCCCGTCCAAACGATCCTATCTTTCATCCATAGCCTTAATTGAGGAACAATGATTTTTTATCAAGTTTCGATTTTATTGAAAAAAATGAAAAATAATAATAACATATTCTTCAAAATACATAGAACAATCGAATTGAACAATTATTATATAACTAAATAGACCCGTTATGTAAAACCTGACCGAATATAAATGTTGAGAAAATACAAGTTATCGTTGCAGAGTGTGCGTCTTTAGATCAAGGTCAGGTTGAGGTTAGTTTGAGGTCGGCCGGCCGAGCTTGGGAGAGTGCACACATCGGCGTTTGCACAAAACTGGGTAACTATAAGTATAATAATATTTACGTATTACTGAATGAACTGATATTTGATAATTAGCGTGTTATCTTCCATGTTAACTCATGTTATCATGATACATTAACTATTAATTAGCCGATTGATATTGTATTAACTAGGAGTTATGAAATACAATATATTCAACCGGCACACGTAGCTGAGTGGTTAACGTCCTCGCTTCACGTGATCCGGGAGGTGGAGGGTATTATCGGGCCCGGTTCGATCTCCGCCACCGCCCATCTTTACAGAGGTTTTTTGTGGTTTCTCTCTCTAGTCTAGGCTGATGCCGGGATGGTTCCTACAATATCAGCCACGACCTCTTGCTTCTCACTATCCTTCTCAATACCTAAGAAACCTTTATTTCATCATCCCATTATCTCATCAATCATTCATTCGACGCCAATAGATATCAGTTATCATTATAGTGCGTCGTTAAAACTCGATATAAGAATAATGAAAAAAAATTCAATCATTTAATATATTGAAAATCGCGACTTGATTATTATTGTTTCTTCTCAATTTTCCACACACGAATACAGTGGTGTATACACGGTGAGAGCAATGAATAAAAAGTGATTATAACGAAATGTACTTAACAAAACAATAAAATGTATTGTTGTAATGAAAGCTGAACGCTTATTTTGATAACTAACCAACTGTTATTTGTTTTCTGTTGCCACCAGGGCAACAATGGTTTTGATCACCGGAACTAGACGATTCACTGCCATCTAGTTGTTTGTGACTTCCCAATGGATTTGAAATAACTAATATTACTACGAGACTGGAGCAGCAACGCTGCAATACACTTTCTGGTACAAAGCTCAGTTTCATTGATACTTAAAGTTGGCTATTGTTGTTTTCTGATGAAGACCAATATCATCAAGTTTATAACCGACTCAAATTTACGATTCACTGTCATGAAGCTATTTGTTGCGCTCCGAAATATCAACGTAACTTGACTAGGCAACCGCAGCATATGCGTTGTAAGATGAGCAAGATATCTGAATGAGGTATAATAAGAGTCGTTGAAGTAATTTCCCCTTTGCTACTTTAACAACTCTGGTATTATAGACACCTTGAAACATAAAAAATACTACATTGTTAGGCAAATATCGAATCTAGAAAGCAGTGGATCTTGGCATCATAATTCTGCTTTTATTCTGTCAAGTAACAAATGGTAAACGATAGTTATCATAGCAATACAGCAAACTGGTGGACTACCAAATATTCTGATTGGTCAATTCCAACTGGCGAACATTGTTGTCTTTCTCTTTCAACAATGGGTGACGTCACTTGACAGAAGCCTATTTTCAAATTTTCTTGCTCAGCCTAATCTTATAGCCTTTTAAGAAACTTTGAGATTATATTTATCAAAATTGGTTCGACCGATTCATTCTAAAAACTATACAGTTCTAAGTTGGATAAGTTTACGTGTATAAAAGAATTTTCATGCTGATTAGTCAAACCCTGCGACCTCTGCAGTGCCCACAGCAGAAAAGAAAAAAACACACATAAAAAGCCCTATAAGAGTGAGATGGAGTCTTCGCTTTCGCTCATCTGACAAGTATTTTACAGTGGAATTCATCACAGCCTTTTTCAAATCACATTCGCATTTCATGACCCATTTTATATTCATGTTAAATAAAGTAGTATGGCAAATAAATAAATCAATGTATTTTCATTTAAATATGGAGTGATTGAATTTATTTGATGCGGCTTCGTATTGAAAGGAAAAGACGTCAACAGTCAATATAATGTTCATTTTTATTTTGGTGACAGCAATGGAACTGACAAAATCACAATAGAAAAATCGATTTCAAACTCAACTCTATATAGTGTGTAACGTAACATACAACCATACACACTTATATAAGTCTCTTGGATCTTGAAAAGTTTCTACAGTCACGTGTTAGCAATCAATCAAGAAGACAAATATCGAACAACTCAGAAGTCGTGAATAGAGTTTGTGATGGAAACTACTGGTACTTCTTTCTCTTCAAAATTTATTTGTGTGCATGGAAGTGGAGTTCATAACACGTTCTGATGAGCATCAATTAATTGGACCAAGTAGATATAATTATCCTCAAGAAATACATTTTCGAAATAATAATTGTTATCACTATTTGTTTCAGAATAAAGTCTTGAAAATTTCACTTTGTCACAAAAAAGTGAATATATATTTTAAGATAAATTGAAAAGAGCCCTGATGCATAGAGATTTGAGTCGGTAATATCCTCTTTTTGGTAACATTGAAAAATTCAGTAATTTAGAAAAAAAATCTGTGTCTGGGCTGGCTGAAAATATGCATGTGTCCAAGTCCAAGGCCATTTTCAAAGCATAATTGAAGGAATATCTTCCAAAGCAGCCCTCAGCCGCTCAGATATTTTATATCGTAATAACTTTGCAAATCATCCTTGTTGAGTCGTTTTCATATATCAATCTCATATTATTATATATATATTAAATAAAATTATATAAGATTAATATAATATAATAATAATTATAATAATATAATAATAATCATATATATATCTTGTTGAGTCGTGAATTTTATCAAATTTAAACAACAATATCTCAAAATTCAATCCACTTTAACCTTTCTAAGTCACTAACATATCATTGTTCATAATTATATACAGTCTTGTAGCATGAGTGCATGATTAATATCTATTTCACCTGCTTCCTGTCGGGTTATATAGTAAAAAAACAACTTAAATTACCCCCCTCGGTAATATTACCGGTAATATTACCGATTTCGATGTGACCAGTAATTTTGCATCTATACAGTGAGTCAGTGATGCACCTATACATTCCCCTTCAAAAAGTCCGGACACCTTGAGGTGTGGTGTGGGGGAATTGACAAGGACCTGTGATCCCCAGAGAAATCGTCAAGAGTTGAGTATGATATAAGATAATTTTAGTTGGTTGAAATTGGATACTTGATACTCTTTTGATGCATGAAAACAGAAAAGCCAATATACATGATCACGCAATTTTTCCGCGCATCATTACGTCTGTTCACATTGAAATCTTCACACACATATTACTCCAGTAAATCTAAGCCAAAAAGGGCCGTAACCTCGTACAAATTGTAACAGAAAATTTTTATCGTTGAATTTTGACTGCCTCAAAATTTACAAGTGAATTCAAAAAAGTTTGCTCAAATCGAAGTCGCCATTTTGTTTTTAATCGAATTTTTATGAAAATCTTATTTATTTTTTATTGGCCGTTATCAGTGAACCACATTCCTACAATTCATTTTAAAATCACGACAAAAATATTTCACATGACACGAGAATAAATTAGAATAATTGGGCGAAAATTGCCATGATTTTGTGATTGAATTTAAATTAATGCCAAATTTAATTAATCAGATCCAGTGAACAGGGTTCAGGAGTTAAAAATGTGAACTAAACGGAATCTCATTGAGATAATCATACGTAACTGCTATAAGTAAAGTTTGCTCAAATTGAGGCGGCCATTTTGTTTTAAAATACATTTTTGGGAATTAATCAATTTGATTTAAATAGTCGGCCATTATCGATGGATTGTCAATTTTTTTTCAACATCATGAACAATAAATTCGTTATATAATAAAAATACATGATTGGGATAATTTTACTACAAATTGAATGAATTTTGAATTATATTCGGATGAATATAATTTTGTGAAATAGGCTGTGGGGAGCAAGCGGTGAGTGGTAAATATCTCAATTGAACGATAAAGTTATCTTGTAATTATATGAAACGACTGGCGAAGAGTTTGCCGAAATCAATGGTAATTAAAAAAATTGCATATATAGTCAATATGTGGAAAAAACATCTTTTACGTGTTTTATTCCTCGATTTTCACAGGGGAGACACATCTGTGTAACAACAGAAAAGGTATAATTTTGATTATCCAATTTCAATAATCCAATGTATTCATAAACTCATTTGGTATCTCGTAATTTGATCTAGAATTGTTTTCAAATTTGAAATCTCAAGCTCGCACTTGGAAGTGGTCAAGCATCTAGCCCAAGTTCGAGCAATTAAGCTTGTACATGTCTAATAATCTAAATCGACATTTGAAGGAGAAGTACTGGAGCAGTGGATGCTTTGCTTTGACACAGTGGGGGGGGGGGGGGGGGTATGTTACCGGCACATGCAGCTCGGTTGCTAACGCACTCTTTCATGTGATCCGGTAGGAAAATGACATGTCGGACCTGGTACGATCTCCGCCACCGTCCATCTTTAAGTGGGCTTTCCCGTAGTTTCCCTTTGTAGTCTAGGACACGACCGCTTGCTTCTCACTATCCTTCCCATTGCCTAAGAGACCTTCATCTCATTATCTTATTTTTAATACATTCGAAGCCAATAGATGTATATTATCATTACATCGCGTCTGTGAACCCAACACAAATTATTAAATCATAGCTCAGTACTTTGCTTTGCTCCAACTCAGTTTTGTTGTTCAAATGACAGACATATCTCACGTTTTTTCTCACATAAGAAGGATTTTTGGTTAATACTATGTGCACATAATTGCCATGTGAATATCAGAAATCAGGATATCAATTGTGTTTTTTTTCATGTAACACATATTCTGCGACGCTTATAAGCCTACTATTGCCAAAGAGACGCCATTTCCGTGATTCTTTCACGGTAATCCTGCATTCTCATTAGTTGATAAGGCAATCTGAGTCTCATTCGGCCTACTCAATGCATAGTTGATTGATTAACGCTTCTCCCACAAAACATCCCACAAACGGATGTACAATTGCTTTTACTTAAAACGGTTTTTACTTATAATGTGTTCCCGACTTTCGGAAACTGAAAGACTGTTATCCGCGGCGGAAATTCATGGTTACCAACGGTACAAGGTCCTCGTGTTGAAGTTCATTGGTTATAAACATTTAAAATGGGGTGGTAGATCGCCCTTGTGGTACCCCGTCCAAACGATCCTACGTTTCATCCTTAGCCTTAATTGGGGAACAATATGATTTTGTATCAAGTTTCGATGTTATTAAAAAAACAAACAAACAATTGCTTAATTGCTCAAGCTTGGGCTTGATGCTCGACCATTTCCAATTGCGAGCTTGAGATTTCAAATTTGAAACATTTCTAGATCAAATTGCAAGATACCAAATGAGTTTATAAATACATTGTATTATTGATATTGAATGATCAAAGTTATATTTTTTTCTGTTGCTACACAGATGTGTCTCCCCTGTGAAAATCGAGGAATAAAACACGTAAAAAATGTTTTTTCCACATATTGACTATAGGCCTATATGCAAATTTTTTAATTAACCATTGATTTCGGCAAACTGTTCACCAGTAATTTCATATAATTACAACATAACTTTACCGTTCAATTGAGATATTTACCACTCACCGCTTGCTCCCCACAGCCTATTTCACAAAATTATATTTATTCAAATTTAATTCAAAATTCATTCAATTTGTAGTAAAATTATCTCAATTATTTATTTTTTATCATATAACGAATTCATTGTTCATTATGTTGGATTAAATTGACAATTCATCGATAATGGCCGACTATTTAAATCAAATTGATTAATTCCCAAAAATGTATTTTAAAACAAAATGGCCGCCTCAATTTGAGCAAAATTTATTTGTTGCAGTTACGTATAATTAACTAAATGAGATTTCGTCGAGTTTACATTTTTAACTCCTGAACCCTGTTCACTAGATCTGATTAATGAAATTTGGCATTAATTTAAATTTAATCACAAAATCATAGCAATTTTTGTCCGATTATTCTGATTTATTTTGGTGTTATGTGAAACATCTTTGTCGTGATTTTACAATAAAATGTAGGAATGTGGTTTACCAACAACGGCCAATAAAGAATAAATAAGATTTTCATGAAAATTCGATTAAAAACAAAATGGCGACTTCGATTTGAGCAAACTTTTTTGCATTCAATTCAAAATTTCAAGGCAATCAAAATTCAACGAAAAAATTTTCTGTTACAATTTGTTTGAGGCTAAAACTTAGTTTGACTGGAGTAATCACTTAAAATTCGGAAACAAAAATAGTACACTACTCAATGAAGCCGGGGATATAGTTAGGATTTGTGTATTGGGCACAAGGTTAGATTAATAAAATGACTGTCCAGCTGGACACCTGACACGCGTGAAAACGGGGGCGGAAGTCCCCCAGCAGAGCTCCGCAGGGAAATTTCTAAAATATAGACATATATCAAGATATGTTTGCGATTCACGAGTGGTTTTAGAGTATTTGCATCATCGTGGTCATTTTCGAAGCTATACTTTTTCGATTTCTCCCAACAAAGCCCCGCAGGGAATTTTTTGAGATAGACCCATATCATTTTTTGAGTGATTTTCAAGTGGTTTTGGAGTCCAATGATTGAATCACCATGAAAATTATCAAAGTTATTTTTAATTGATGAGCGTAGCGAAGTCTCCATCCCACTCTTATAGGGCTTTGTCTGTGTTTTTTTTTTTTGTAAGCACTCCACAGGTCGCAAGGGTTGGCTGATCAACATGAAACTTTGTTTGTACACGCAAACTTATCCAACTTAGAACTGTATAGTTTTTGGAATGAATCGGTTGAACCAATTTTCAGAAAAATCATCTCAAAGTTTCTAAAAACCCCATGAGATTTGGCTAGGCGGAAAATGTTGAAAAATAAAATCTCTCCAAATGGGATGAAATTTTCTCTAAATGTGTATACATGGATTTTACACATTATAACGATTTTGTAAGCAATTCTGATCAGTCGTTTTGAAGAAAAAAAATAAAATGACTGATAATATTCATAAAATATATCATAAAAATTGTGACAGAATTAAGTTGTCGAGATTCACTGCTTTCTAGATTCAAGAGTTGACCAACAATGAAGTATTTTTTATATGCGTCAAGATGTGTAGAATACCAGAGTCGATAAAGTAGCAAGGGTAGAACTACTTCAACGACTTTTATACCGTATTGGGATGTCTCGCTCATCTTACAACTCATATTTCGCGTTTGACTAGTGGTATAATCATTATATATGGGCATTTTCGCGATTTCTCCCAGCAAAATTCCCAGCGGTGTTTTTTTGAAATATGGTCATGTTTCAAGTGATTCTTGTGATTCACAAGCAGTTTCGGAATCTTATAATTAAATCATTATCGAAAAGAAACAAATGAAGTATGAAGTAGTAGAGTGTATTGATACAATTCATATTAATGAGTAATCAACTCATCATATTTTATTGTGTATTTATTCGTATGCCAACATTATATATTTTCAGAGGAGGATAAGTTATTGGGGGGCGTGAATGTCGATTGGGGGGGCGGATTCCAACCCACTCTTATGGAGCTTTGTCGGTGTGTTTTTTTTATTTATTTTTATTTGTGTGTTTGTTTGTGGGCACTGCACAGGTCACATGGTTCAACTGATCAACATGAAACTTTTTTTTTACGAGTCAACTTTTACAACTTAGAACTGTATAGTTTTCGGAATGAATCGGTCGGATAGATTTTGAGAATTAACATGTCAAAAATTTTAAAAACACCGTAAGATTAGGCTGGGTAAGAAAATTTGAAAAAATGAAACCTCTCCGAAAAGAATAAAATTTTCTCTGAGTGTTTGAACATGATACACATATATACACATACACATAATGATACAATGATACACATAATCACCATTTTGCGAGTAATTCGAACCAGCTGTTTTGAAGAAAAAAATTCAGATAACTGTTTTTATTCATCAAATATATGGTAATGATCGAGCCAAGATTCACTGCTTCCTGGATTTGATATTTGCCCAAGAATGAACAAGAGTGAAGAATATTCGTCAAGGTGTGTAGAATACCAGAGAAGATAAAGTAGCAATTAAATGAAGGACAAAGTGTGTAGAATACCAGAGTCGATGAAGTAGCAAACGTAGGACTGTTATTATACCTTATTCAGATATCTCGCTCATCTTACAACGCATATTTCGCGTTTGCCCAGTTACTCTCTGCAAGGTGGATCACAACTAGCCAGAGATTGTTAGAGTGAATCTATTTATGATGTGAATGATGTTTTCGATAATATCATACTCACACTCACAGGTTGAATTCATTTTCAACTTCAATGTTTACTGTATATATAACCTAACTCAAAACCTAACCCAAAACCTAAGCTAACGTGAGTTGATTACGTTTTGCTAACTTGGACAATCGGATTTTTTTTGTCAACTTGTCCGTCAGGTTGTAATGTCCTCTTGTGAAAAGACCTTTGAAAATGACCCAATTGAAAAGTAAATGAGTAAAGATGTTGAACATTTCCATTGAAAATTTGCATTGAAAATTTTGAATGTACAAACTGAAAGAAATCAAAATATACAATCTGATAATCCAATTTAATCCAATAATATTGAAGAAACAAGAACTCAAAGTGAGTAAAGAATGAGTAAGTGAGAATACAGTTGGTAAGAATGACATTATTTTGGTGAATTTAGAGAAGAGAAATAAATATAATGAAGGTAGTTATAGTTGATCGATAGTATAGGTCTACATGCAGAGGAAAGTGTACATTACTGTGAATTCAGTTATCATTTTGTTGTGCTTGATCGAGTTAGATTGCATTTTATATTCGATTAGTATTTCTGATACTCTTGTTTTGTATTCTGTTTTGCTGACAATGTTCAAGTGTCACTGTATGCATCATATAATGTAAGTTATATTAATAGCAAAATACTGTGAATCAATTAAATTCACTATCACCAAGTTACAGATAATTATTTGAATTATATTCCTTTCTCAAGTGATACACCATATGAATGAAATAATGGAGCCGTAACAACTATCGCTTTTAGTAATAGTGAGGGCGTATGGTGGGAAAAGGAGAGCAGGGTGGGTTGTTGACTGTTTAGAAGAAAGAGGTTAGGCCAGCCAGTATCAAAAACCTATTTTATCAGAAGAAAATAATTGGTAATAAATGGAAGCTACATATAAAATTTGATATAGGAATTTGAAAAAAATGTAGCATGTGTTTTTTGATAGATGTATCGAAACACTGGATGATAATCATAACAGTATGAAAAAACAATTGAAAAAATAAACTCATCGCTGGAAGAGTATGGTATATTCAGATTATAATACAGAATACAGAATATTTTAGAATACAGTATATTGCCAGAAGTTTCAAATTTTTTTATTAACTTACTGTCCATGTCATGTCAAAAAAAAAAAATGAAAAAACAATTTCCCTTGACACACAGAAAGGTAAGATTCCAAAAAAAACAACATTTAACATCCTCCGTTTGACAGTCCACACAAATATCATTCCTCCGTGACGTCATATTCGAATGGAGTAACTTGTTTGATGTGTGTTACACACTGATCACAACGTCATCTTGTCAATCACCGGGTATATTTGCTCGAGGTGGTTGGTGTTTGAGTAGAGGTGAGAGGGGGTGAGGAGAGGCGAGTGGGGAAGGGAGGTTAACAACGCGTACATCTCTGGGGGATCGAACCTGACGCTTCATTGAACATGACAGCTGCCTCGGAGGAAAACCTTAACCCACTACGTTTTCCCTGTTCGCATTCGCATATTGATTTGTGTGTTCTCTGCGAGAATTGATAATGACTTTTAGCGATGAATATTCGCGGTTTTAGAAGTTGGTTTATTGTGTTCTGTGTTTTATGTTTATAATGTTAAATGTTTAATTAAGTATTTGAAGTTTGGTGCTCATAATTTGACTATTGCATTATGATAATTCAATTTCAACGTATAATACCCATCACACACATTCAATGTCTCAAATATTCCATATTTTATATATTTTACATCTTTTTTTTTTTTTTATAACATCGAAACTTGATACAAAATCATTGTTCCCTAATCAAGGCTAAGGATGAAAGATTGTATCGTTTGGACGGGGCACCACAAGGGCGATCTCACCACCCCATTTTGATTAGGTAAAACTGATGAACTTCAATAATAGCTTGGTGGAAATGTTTCTCATTTTTAATTAAAATATGCATTTCAATATTTTTTTTCGATTGAGTTCTCAAATCATCTGCGTTTTTTCTATATTGTTCAAAATGAATATTTCATTTCACATCATTCATCACATTTATTGAGTATGCAATTTCCGGACATCCTCGAATATGTTCTCATCAAAGAGTATCGTTACAGGCGGATACAATATATAGATTAAAATAAAATATCGGTTTGAACCAGTTGACTTTGTGATATTGCAAACGATTTGATGGGTATCAGATGAACAGAAAATGGTAACTGAATTTCTACCTATGGTTCAATCTCCAAAATGCAAAAATGAAAGATTGTAGTATATAGTACAATATAGCATATCTTTTGAATTAAATTAATAAAATTATAAAATAACTGGGATTTTCACTTTAGGAGAATGATCTGGATTCATAAATAACCAATAATCGATTTTTCTAGTAATTTCATTGGAAAAAAATGATAACCATATTAAATCATAATTAACGTTTGTGTGCAATGTTATTTCTGAACCTTAACAGATACTTGATCTAATTGGCACGTTTTCACTCTCGTGAAACAAAGTCGGAGATTAATATTGAAGGACATTTCTGACAGGTTCTATAAAATTATAGTGTTGGCGCTTACAAAGAAAGCCCATATTCTTTGATTCACGTTTGATTTCATCGCACTCGTCCTTCAACGAAAACACGAATATCGTTTTCCCAGATTATGCATACGCGTAGTTAACAAAGTCAGTATTCAAACGTCGAAGTTGTATTCCATTTACAACTCTGTCGTCGTTTTCAGAACGAAACGGTGGTAATTATATATATAGACGAAACACGCGGTCGGTCAATAAACAACTCAAGGCAATAATTCTAACTCAATTGAAAAGTTGGCCAATGCGAGTTGACAGAAAAGTTTCTGTTTGTATTTTAGATGGAATTTAGAGAGCTGATTCAAAATAATTCTGATTGGATAGACGAGGATCAAACTTTTTCTCTACATAAGCCTGATATTAACAAATACATTGAGTCTGAATCTAAGAGTGAGTGAACACGAATCATATGGGCAACCCTCGGATAGCAAAACCTAACTGATGGTTAGTCACTTCCAAGTTTGTAATTCTGACATTTGATTGTATGAAGTGGGATCCAGTGTGTTCTTGATTCATCCAGTCTGTAACAGTTTGATGCTCATTTCCTTTTCTATAAGTTTTTAAAATATTGTAATTATAAAGATAATAATGATAATGATGCTACATTTCAAGTTGGAATTCAAGTTTATTCATTTTTTCTTTCATTGGCATCGAAAACTTGCCACAAAGTCATTAAATCAAGGAAAAAAATGAACATTAACAAAAATGAATGAAAATTAAAAAAAATAATGGTCGTCACAAATGAAGAACGGTTGGGTAAAACCATTCGGATGACTCACAAGTACGATGACATCATACATCCCAGAGCGAATAACTAAACGTGGAATAAATAATTCAAGACACTTTTCTGTGGAAAATCGAACTAGCATTTATAGAAGTTCAGGAAAAATGAATAGGCCTATATATTCAGTTCATTTGTGCTGCGGAAATAGTCAATTGTGTAATTTCTCTTCCATTACCATTCAATAATTGATTATCTGAATCAATGTTTTTGTTTTAAATACCGAAGATTGACATAGAACAATTGTTTCTTAACAGGGACAAGGGATGAAAGTTTGGGATCGTTCGAACGGGGCATCACACTCACCACCACAAATATATATCTGGCTCATTCAGAAAATTGTGAAAATCATGGTGAGAAGTTGACGGGATGTGGAACAACTCGAAAATTTTGTCGATAAAAAAAACAGAGTAAATTGAAATATAAAAAGTGGATCAATGTTATGTAGACAATTATCATTAGATGAGCGATAGCAAAGACATCCATCCTACTCTTATGTAGTTTTGTCTTTTTTCTGTTGTCTATACCCACTTTGCGTGTCACACGGTTTGACTGATCGATGTGGAACTTCTTCTGTACACCCAGAGTTATCCTGGTGAACTGTAAAGATTTTGAATCAAATCGGTTCAGCCATTTTTGAGAAACATCATCTCGAAGTTTCTGAAACCTCATAAGATTCGACTGTGAAAAAAAATTGAAATATAAAACCTCTGAAGAAAAACTCAAAATTGTCATAATTGTCATAATTGTCCAAATTTCCATGGTTGAAAACTCAAAATTTAAAAATCTTTGCCCATTAGCGATCGCCATCATAGCATTATTGTTTGTAAGATTTTTGATATCTTCGATATCTTTGATGGCTTATATCATCTTTGTGAAAACAAAAATGCTACACACTACCACCATTTTATATGCCCAATTATACCACCACAATGAATACCATAAATACCCCAAAATACTACCATAAATACTAAACCATAAATACTACCACAATTTGTATGCAATTCGAATCAGCCGCTTTAAAGAAAATAATGTGATAATTTTTTTCTATTCATCAGATAGATAGAAATGTTAGGAAAATTATGTCGGCGAGATTCACGGCGTTCTGTATTCGATATTTACCGAGTGGAGTATAGGTTTCTGTTAAGTGACGTCAACCATTGTTGAAATTGACAGACAACAATGTCCATCAGTTGGAATTGACCAATCAGAATATTTGGTAGTCCACCAATTCGCTGTATCACCATGACAACAATTGTTTCTCAATTTGTTTCTTGAAAGAAGTTTATATTTTATATGAGTCAAGATGTTTGAAGTTCTCGATTAGGCCAGAGACTACAGAAGGTAGAACTACTTTATCGACTCTGATTATAAATATCCCGCCCATCTTACGACGCATATTCTGCGTCTGTCCAGTTATAATACGTGATGATACGTGCGGTCAATGTTAGTCGACTGGTTAGAGCAATGCAAATGGTCAATTCCCAGCGATGGATTCTATTACGGTAGGTTTTTCTCGATTTTGTTTTCACGCTCCGGTCACTAGCTGAACTAATCAAATGATCGATCGACATTCATCTTTTTATGAAAATGATGTGTTCATGCAATCACTATTTCAATATTCAGTTTTTCAGATCAATCAGTCGAAACAGAGCATAGCATGTCTCCATTAGGCCTACTCTATACTTGACAAAACAAAAATAAAAACGAAATGACAAAAAAATGAATTTAATAAAAAGAAATATATATATATATTTTCATATATACACAGATATAAATATATATATATATATATATATATATATATATATATATATATATATATATATATATATATATATATATATATATATCAAATGATGATATATATAAGGTATATGATGATATATATATATATATATATATATATATATATATATATATATATATATATATATATATATATATATATATATATATATTCATCATCAATATATGCATTATATTATCAATCAGAATTTCAATTTATATTGACATGGAAACTTGATACAAAATCATTATTTCCCAATCAAGGCTATATGGATGGAGGTAGAATCGTTTGGAAGGGGCATCACAACTGTGATCCAACCACGCCATTCTATATGATGTCATTTTATTCATACGTAATGATGTGATAATAAAGAGATATATATATATATATATATATATATATATATATATATATATATATATATATATATATATATATATATATATATATATATATATATATATTCTTAGTTTTTTAAAGTTTTTTTCCATTCGTATTTCAACATCCAGATATAAGTACAATTTTGTAGACCCGCAAAGTCACAAAAAATTGACTTGTCAATAATAATAATAATAATATTGATAATATCGTTCATTTCGTCATTCAGATTCCTATCACATAATAATGTATTATTCTGTTGGGACGCACATACATTTTTCCTACAATATAGTGAATTCAAATTTGTAGCAATATAATGATGATTATGTTGATGATTTAGAATGATAATTATTCATATATACACTATTTCATATCACGATATTCTGAGAGAAAAATGAGATAAATTGTGTTGTTCTGAAGAGAGTAATCAAGGTCATGGTCTGAGGCGTGTTTGAAAATGTTCAAAGGTTGCTGAAGCTCAAAGGATATTTCAAGCTATACCAAGTTAATTCATACTTATTTCAAGTTGATAAGATATTTGATAATGAGGTAGTCATCAGTAAAATACATATTTATAAATAATATGTGTTCAATATAATGTATATTTTATTCTACAATAAATGGAGCAAGTGTAGCCATTGCGTTGTGGCCTTCGATAGATAGTGAAATATCATCCTTTAAACATTAATTTGACGTCAAAATGTCAAAATTATATAAACAAAAAGAAAATGCACGAATGAGTGAAAATTAAATTAACATTAATCGAGAACAAAATCACAATCTATTCTCAAACATTCATTTTGATAGCACAGCTGGATTTCTATATTTCCCATTCCGGTTATGAGAATGTTGTATCGAATATTGTAGAATAATATGGTATATTCCAGTGCATTATGGATTTCACGTCCGACTGGTTTTCTATCTCGATGATGTTTTAGCGGGTTCACTGAAACCACTGGACCCAGTCGTTGTTGTGTTTAGCCTTTTAGTGGTTGGTGCATGATGGGGGATAAAACCTCTCCAGACCCGTCGAGATGATATTTTCCTGGATGATTTCTTTTGTTCGTAATAATAGCCGTGTGTATATGTGTGTAGTCGTAACGGCCTGCACTTGGCAGCTGGGATAAGGAAAAGGCCGGATTCTTACTCTTCTACTCACATTGTTGTCGTTGTCGTTGTCATTTTCGTTGTCGAGAGAGTTGGGTTTTGGTTAAACGTTTTCATATAAAAATATACTTTCTTTGATAGAAACTTGTCCGATTTGGAAATATAGTTCATGTTTTATTTGAAACCTTCAAGTAACTTGCTGTCTGTCACAGAGTTCTGGTTAGTGAACTGGGTTCGAATCCCAATGATGCATGCTTTTTTTCGAACATTACCAAAATATAGATTTTTTTTCATCGATCACATACAATGATACAGAAAGAAAAACACACTGACAGCAGAAAAACATCCACAAAGCCCCCCAAAATAGCCTAACTGTGGGTTAAAGTAGTGAATCATAAGTAAAATTCAAATTAGGATGTATTTCTCAAACATTAAGAGTAATCAAGTAGTTCGGGTGAAAAAAAAAATTGAGTGATTTGTTACATTCTACTTACAAAGTGTGAGGTTTCTTTGATTACTATTAATTCTGAGCAATCAAGTTACGTTAAGTAACGAAAAAAGTAGACAGTTTTACAAGATAGTAAGAAAAACATAATTACATAAAAACCAGGGCCCAGATTCACAAAGAATTTTATCTCTTAACCCGTTCTAAGTTAAAACAGTTTCAGGAGTTATCACCAGACTTGGTTGTAACTCGTATTAACGAAAAAGTTTAAGCAAAATTTTTAAGAATAGTTGGTGATAAAGTTATCACCGGCCTCGAGTGGTTTTAGTGAAGATGAAACACTCACCTCGCAATTGATTTCGATGATTTTGGAGATTTGGCTCACTCAAATTCAATTAGTACATATTTAGAAGATTGAAAATGAAAATCTAGAGAGGTTGGGAGTGAAGAAACGATCCGAATCACGATTATCATACTTAATATTCAATCTTAACCTCACATTTGGGAATCTCGGATGACAGCTGACAGAATAGCCGGAAACAAAATGCAAAGCCTTCTTGATGATCAACAACAAAAAAGATTCACAACAATTAGAAAACAACAAACTTGAGAGTATATACAACATTTTATGCATTCATTTTGATTTTAAAAATTATCTAGCTGTAGGGAACAAGTAATTTAAGTTTATATCGCGTTGTTACAAACTAATTAACATCCCGCTCTTTGCTCATATTGGTTGACAGTCGAAAACAATGACGTCACACGGCAACGGCACGGACAGTTGGGGCCCAAGGTAAAATTCTCTTGAAATTATTTGTGAATAGGGAATAAGGATAAAACCGTTATAAAGTTAGAACGTGATATCTCTGTTTTAACCACAGCCTTCTTTATTCAGATCATTCTTCTCTGATACTGCCCTTTCACTCGGGGTATGCTTCCCATGTTAACCGATGTCCAATTATTTTAGTTCACAAAATCGCCGATGGTGCCGTTGTTTCCAGACCATGACGTCACTTTCCAAAGATGTTCAAGTAAATCGGTTTGTTTGAAGTGTCATATCTGCGAAGATACCAATAACTTTGGGAATTTCCGTAGGATAATTTAAATTACGCACGCATTCTATTAGGCCGTGACTTCGCGAGTTCACCAACTAGTAACTTTGTTCATGATAATAAATGATATGAAAGATTTTATTCAATAATATAATGAATCCGGAATATCACCGGGACAAGTTCTTGAATGATGTTTATTGCTTGGGTCAACATAAATATCGTTCACGTCTAAATCTGGGTAAGCCTATAGACCCTCGCCAAAATGTAGATATGACATAACCTCAATAACGTCGCAAGAGATTGACAGAATATTGTGACAAGAATGACAGTTGAAAAGAATGACAATTGTTCGAAGTTGGAACTTTAGATACCAGGGTGCAGTACATACCAGACCATGACGTCATTTTTGCATGCGCGAGCAAATATGCGCGAACCCGTCCAAATAGCCCGAGTGAAAGGGCAGTATAAGAAATGAATGATTTGAATAAAGAAGGCTGTGGTTTTAACTCAGAACGGGTTAAGCGCTAAAATGTTTTAAGATAAAATTCTTTGTGAATCTGGGCCCAGTATTGAGACACTTTGATTAGAGAAGTATTTCGGCTAACAGACACATAATACAGAATATTTTTTAAATTGATGAGTCATAATAATTTGATAGTATAAATAGTACACAATGATCAATACAAAATTGAAAAATTGGGTATTGACACCCTTCTAATTTCAACAATTTGCACTGCACTCACCCACTCCCAACCCCAAATAGCTTAGGTATTGGTGAGGTCGTTGAGTGAACAAGTAATCAATTTAACTTATGTATATTTCCTAATGGGCTTCATCCGATTTCTACATTGATATTTTTCAATTCTATTTTTTTTTTGCAAACTAAGGTCAGGTGGGCTCATTTTGGTAAGTACACTCTTGGTTATCAAACGCATGGTTCTAAACAAAAATGATTTTTTTTCTCCAACAAAATTATTCGACTTGTTCCAGTCAACAAAAAAACATTCCACCTTCTCAAATAACCAGTTTTTAAATGATGAATGACATCTTTTTCAAAGAATTCTTTTCAATTAATGGCGATTGACACTTTCACAGGTTTCATTTTCCGACTATCGACTCGGAAATCGAATCAAAAACGAAGTCTCATCTGAATTCCTTACCCCTTCGTCGTTTTTCTCACGAGAGATAGAGCCATGTTACGCTAGGTCGTAATTATCGACGGAAACCCATTGATTAATGGCATATTGAGTGGGTTGAATCTCCGTGACGGATACCCCAGGATTGTGTCAAAGGAGGTAATGGAACGAGGGTTTGCTAAATCACGACTCGTCTCTGGGAAATGTACAGGGTGTTCAGAACGGAGAAGCGAACTCTAGTTATAAATGAACTATGGTATTCGACACGAAAAGTGAAAACAGCAAGCGTGTATACCAACATGATCGAAAAAGGTTATAAAAGGACAGTCAGGAAAATCATATTCTAATCAACGTCATTATTGAAAATATGCTCAAGCTTCATTTATAGTGACTTTTCATTAGTTCCACTTTTCAACACTAATAGCGTACAGCATGCAACTTTTTGTGGCAAATTCAGAAAGACAAAATAGCTTGGTGACTATGAATCACAGAGTTTGGGTGTTCAAATGTTCTATGTATGTGATTAGGGTACCGAGACACGTAGCCGAGTGATAACACACTGAACCGTCATTCGGGAGACCGGGGTTCGATTGCCGCCAACGTCGACCATCCTGACAGGGGTTTTTCGTGGTGTCTCTCTGTCGTTCCTGTGAATCCTGGGGTTGATACTGGGATAGTTCCTCAACAACAGGCCACGACCGACTCCTTCCCACTATTCGAAAACACCTGATAAAATAACCTTTCATCTCATCATCCCATCATCTCATTCATCATCCACCGACGCCAATAGATCGTGGCCATCAGTATAGATGCGTAGTTGAAACCCAATGTATTATATTGGTGACTATGGTGATCATCACATAGCCAAAACGCAGTATTATTTGGAAAAAGCTCTCCAAAGCGTATTTCAGCGTTGAGCGGCTCGCGAAATAGTTCAATAATGAAAGTAAATTTATTTTTGAACGAAGTTGTGCAAGATTTAAAGACATATCATTCAGTTTAGAATATCATAAAAACACTTTTCGTTGATATTTAGTAAAAGTTCATTTTTGAAGTCGTGTTTTTTTTTTGTCTTGTAGTGCTTGTGTTGACGGGTTAATTAATTCACAGTCTGCACAAATTGGACATTCAGTGCATTTTTTTCCAGAGATTTTTTTCTTGTCTCGAGTATGCCATGCGTTACTCTAATTATGTTCAACTGATCCAATGGTGCAGGTACAAACTATCACCTCATATTCATCGTTTGAAATTCATATATATATATATATATATATATATATATATATATATATATATATATATATATATATATATATATATATATATATATATATATATATATATATATATATATATATATATATATATATATATATATATATATATATATATATATATATATATATTCATATATATATATATATATATATATATATATATATATATATATATATATATATATATATATATATATATATATATAATATATATATATATATATATATATATATATATATATGAATTTATATATATCTATCTATCTATATATATATATCTATCTCTCTCTCTCTATATATATATATATATATATATATATATATATATATATATATATATATATATGTATATATATATACACATATATTGATATATGGAGGAATAGTTCACTTAATTCTCATTCTTCTATTTTCACGTATGTTGAATGAATATTTTCAGATTGATTGATTGAACATTCCAAATGAAATTATTATGATGTTTGTACTCACGTCAGAAACGTTTCACCAGTTTTTTCATTTCTGAATATTCAATATATTTCAATTTTTCTATAACTGTGAGTAAGAAATTGTCTGAGAGTTTCATGTAACAGAATAAATATGAGTGAAATGTAGTAAAATTGAAATTCAATTTGATTTATAGTCGGAATAAAACCGGCACATGCATCGCATTGGTTAACAAGCTCGCTATATGTGATCTGGGAGGAAAAGGGGCATATCGGACTTCTTGTTTCTCTCTGTAGTCTTGACTAATGCCGGGATGGCTCCTGAAATGAAGGCCACAGCCGCTTCCATCCCACTATACTTCCTATTATCAGAGAAATCATCATCTCATCATCCCTTTAATCATTCATCATTCGTTCTTAGTTATCATAACAGTGCGTAGTTAAACCCAATTTGATGAAAAAATAGTCAGAATGGATGAATAATCAAATGCAGAGAAACTCAGCCATATTTTTGTAGGAACTGCAATAGTACTAGCACTTGTTTTTTCGTGGTTTCCCACAGTCCTCGAAGTAAATGCTCGGATGAAGTACTAATTGACCACGACCATTAATTAGTAGAGTGATAGGCCTAATCAAAACATTATAGGCCTATCACCACTAATGTATTCTGTCCATTTTGTAAAATGATACATTTTACATCTGCTGTTAATGAAAAGAAGTGATCATTGCCCAAGAGACTCACTTCAAAGTGGAAGATATCAACATTCGTGTGTTTATACTGAAATAAAATCATGATCACAGACAGCGCAGTCCTGGTGTTGAAGTTCATTAGTTTTAAATAATCAAAATGGGGTGGTAAGATCGCCCTTATGGTGCCCCGTCCAAACGTTCCTATCTCTCATCCATGGCCTTGATTGGGGAACAATGATTTTGTATCAAGATTCGATGTTATAAAAAAAAGTACTAGAAGGGTGTTCATCAATGATTGTGATTTGTTTCGATCAAAATTGAGTGGTAATGAATGATAGAAAGAGAAAATGAATCAACCTTATTTCAAGTCTAAATAGTAATCCGATGTTTCAAATAGAAGTGTATATACGAAGTTTCATCAGATTTCTGTATCACCTCATTCATGTGAAACTTGACGAATTGTCTCAGTTCGCCATAAACGTCAAGGCTGATACGATAGGATCGTTCGGATCGGGCACCACTCCGATGAGAGTTAATAATTATCACGAACCTCATTTGAAAAAAAATGTAAATATTGTGCAAATTATAAGTTACATTTTCACAATTTCTAGTTATAAAATTATTCTGTGGAAATAGCTCACTTTAATATTTTAATATTTCTATATTTCATATCTCTATGTTTATTCTCACGGATTGTTTCTGGATATTGGCAATATCAAACGATAATATGAAATGTAAAGCGATACGGAGAAGTTGTTCTGTTTATATCAACTTACTCATACCCATTCCCCTTCGACGTTTTCATGTCATTCCACGTCTATAAAATTCACTACTTCTTCTTCTAATTATATTTTACCGGCATATTTCGATAAATTCAATATATATATTGAATACATATATATATATATATATATATATATATATATATATATATATATATATATATATATATATATACATATATATATATATATATATATATATATATATATATATATATATATATATATATGTATACATACATTAATTATCAGAAATTAATCACCAAGTTTCTGCTAAGTGACCCCACCAGATTTTCGGCTGATTAAATCAGCAGATAAGTTGGTTATACATGAATGATATGTTTTGAAAAAAATAATCTCAATTAAAACGACTTGAACTTACGTTCAGCTTGGCTTCAATATTCAAGGTAATGATTCGAATTTATGACTGACCATTCCATGTTTAATTAAGAGATTCCACCAACAGTGATATTGATTATTTGACTGTACAATGATGTATGCATTTTCTTCAATGAAATCTATCGAAGTGGCTAAAGACACGAATTTTTGTGTCAGGTGAATCTTAATTTTTATGGTTACCATGGTGAAGAAAAACTGAAGATACAAATATTCGTTGGATTTAAAGTTCAGTTCGGTTAGGATTAGGTCAGTCAGATCAGATGGATTTTGGTTAATTTAATCAATCAATCAATTCGTTCATTCATTCATTTGAACTTTATTAGCAACAGGGAATATAGGCCCACAAGTGCAATATAATAAAACCACAAACATCACAAACATATTGTTGAATATTGGTTATATATATATATATAAAATATTGCTGAACACCAGAAACTAACGAACAACATAGTTTTTCGAGATTTTTTAATACACGCAATTACCAATTTGTTAAATCATTATGTGTAATTATGGAAATAAGTTCACTTTTCCTTAAATTTTTGAAATTATCACCATGGTTATTATATTATTTCAATAATTTCTGATCCAATTCACCACATATTCATATAACAAAGACTTGTATCATGATTTTAGTTCCTATAATCTGAGTGCAAACTCAAGATCTCTTCTTTCTTGCACTCAGTAATATATTTTCTTCTTCATCATGTGTTGTTGTTAATTTTATTGTTATTGTTGTAGTCTGTTGTATCTATTGTGTATTCTGTGTTCCACGTAATATTTTGTGTATTGTGATATGGTAATTATAAGGAAAGAAAAATAAATGAAATAAATGAAATAAATGAAATAAATGAAATAAATAAATGTGCTACAGTGTCACTAGTGCAAGCAAGTCGAGGGATATAGGTGCCACAAAAACCTATGCCTTATGATGTGGGAATCGAACCCAGGACCGTATCCAAATCATTTTTCACGATGAAAACTGTATTTTCTGAACGTCCTGTATTCTGCCTAGTGAATTGATCCACTTGTCTTCCACGTTACTAGCGTGAAAGTTTCCCTTCTTCGTTTTCCGAAAAGATGCGTGTAATTTCATCATCCATCAACGTCTCATTTATTTCTAGTCTTAATGCTGCGATTTCCACATTTTACTTCGTCGGCTATTTCCTCCCGAGATCAACTCGCGAAACTCACTCCGCATACGATCGTAGTTTACCATGAATTATCAACATTAAAGGACATCACAAACGTTAAAGGGGATTTTGAAGAATGATGACGATATTTATTCCCCTTATTCCAGAGAATACTAGAAATCATCATCACAATTGAAAAAAAAATAATCGAGTCATTTTTCCTCCGGGGCCTGTATTCATAAAGAGTCCTGACCCTACCCCTTGAATTGGGACCATTCTACTGATTCGGTGATGAGTTTATTGGATTCGAATAATTATAATGGGAGGGTAAGATTGACCTTGTGGTGCCCCGACCAAACTATCCCATCTTTCGTCCATTGGGGAACAATGATTTTGTATCAAGTTTCGATGTAATTAAAAAAAAAACACTGATTCAGAACCAATATTAGTCCTAAGACGGTGAAATCTTCACTAGCTAAGAACAATATTGGTTCTAACTGAGTATAAGGGTCCTGACTTGAGACGTCATGAGGATGAGACTCTTTGTCGATGCAGGCCGAGGCTAAGTTGTGACGTAGATATCACTGTTCATGTCCATAATCATAATTCTATTCATGATTCCGTTTCAATGATTTTGTTAATGATGCAATACAGAACCGGTAATGCCTACGTCATGATTTACGGTCTCTGGAGAACAAAGAAAATGATTATAATTTATGAGATTGAGATGATATCTAGGTTTCTCTGAGATTAGGGAGATAAATATCGTAAATATTCATTAAAGTCCAGTTTCAGGGCTGTGTGTTCTTAAATGACTCAAATGTATGTAAATATATATATATATATATATATATATATATATATATATATATATATATATATATGTATATATATATGAATATATATATATATATATATATATATATATATATATATATATATATATATATATGTATATATTTTATATATATTTGTATATTTATATGTATATATATATTTATATATATATATATATATATATATATATATATATATATATGTATATATATATATATATATATATATATATATATATATATATATATATATATATATATATATTTATCTCTATATTTATATATATATATATATATATATATATATATATTTATATATATATATATATATATATATATATATATATATATAAATATATATATATATATATACATATATATATATATATATATATATATATATATATATATATATATATATATATATATACATATATATATATATATATATATACAAACATGAATATAGGCATTTAAATATACATATATATATATATATATATATATATATATATATATAAATATATATATATATATATATATAAATATATATATATATATATATATATATATATATATATATATATATATATATATATATATATATATATATATGTATATTTATATGCCTATATTCCTATATATGCCTTCTATATTCTATATATTCCTTTATATGCCTATATATATATATATATATATATCGATGAATATGGATGTGTATATATACATATATACATATATATATATATATATATATATATATATATATATATATATATATATATATATAAATATATATATATATATATATATATATATATATATATATATATATATATATATATATATATTTATATATATTTATATATATATATATATATATATATATATATATATATATATATATATAAATATATATATATATATATATATATATATATATACAGATATGTATATTCATATATGTATATACATATATATATATATATATATATATATATATATATATATATATATATATATATATATATATATATATATATATATATATATATATATATATATATATATATATATATATATATATATATATATATACAAATCTATTGTACATGCACAACATAGTTCGATGAGGCCGTTATCCATGTTCTGCATGAACAATGTGTGTACAATAGGCTCTGTTACATTGGCTACTCGAGCAGATCAGTTATTGTGTGCCGAACTGTTGATTAGAAGGAATGTTCAATGAGGTATATTGTGCTTCTCTCGTGCCGTTGAGCCTTGAACACACGCCCATTCTCCGCTCCCTCGGGATATTAGTCACGTGATGACCATGTTGATATGCACACAATGTCAATATAAGTAGGCCTCTATGCCGGTATCGATAAAGGTGAAGGTTTTGATCGACCGTCTCTTCTATTTCACGCCACTAACGATCGGGTGTTTTGCGACTTAATCTCCAGTGGGTATGAGTCGATATTTAATTAATATATAGTATGTGGTGAACTCTCCTATTTTCATGGGGAAGTTTACTTGTTTAAGTGGAAGATGAAGGTTACGAGCGTCCGTTCCTTCTATCCCACATCACTAGTTGACGATGGTTCGATACTTCTTTTGCTTTTTGATTTGGGTCAATATACGTTCGCCAAAAGGTTGAAACGTTTACCGAATGTTTGAGCATGCATGGTTGAACTCAAAGATTTGAGTGCTTACCCTAAATCGTTGAGTGGAATCGATTGATTTCAAAACCAGGGTTCGGTTAATGTGTACAATTAGTGGTGAAAGAGTGTCAAGTAGACCCATTTGACTGAAGTGAGATTGTTTGATACTGCATTAACATGGTTGAACGGCGCGTCTGGGGAGTGGTTATAGCTTGTTGCGTTCTATTTGTATGAAATTACGCACAGTTCTTCACATTAACGGTAGTTGAATTGTCTGTGAGCTTGACTAATTTTGAGAAAAAAAATCACGAGAGATTAATATATTGAAAATAATTATTTATTGTCTAAATAATCATCTATATACTATATACTATGATTATGTATATATCAAAACTTTTCTACAGATTTAATATCTATTTGAAACTTTTACTTGAGTTTGAAACGTGAATTTCGAATTGTAAAATGTGCACAAAGCTGAATATTCGAGAAAATTTGATCGTTATGAGAACAACACTTGAAGTCCAAAAAGTTAGCGATTCTTCATTTATCAAAAACAGAAATTAATATTTGAAATGTTCATGTTCCAAATGTGAATTCTTTCTCTCATACATTTGTTCACTTCGGTTAGAAGTAGTTGTTCCGGCTGTTCATCATATAGAGAATATATACCAAGGCGATATATGAGTTGCAATTAGAAAATATTGGCTCTCGATAAAAATCATTTTCAGCTGCATAACGGAAGCAATGAGGGTAGAAAACTGAATTTCAATGAAGCAAAGTGGGGAAGAACAACATATTACAAAAATGTCAGATAAAAACATTCTGAATATTTTTATATATATATCCGAACATTGTGGGAATATTTCACGAATGAATCTTGGTTTTGGTTCAAGAAAATTGTTCTGAATCAATTAATTATATCTATGAGTGAGTCAGTGATTGAATTGGCTAAACAGTTTCAGAATCACGTTACGTAGTTTTCTATTAGATTCCATACAAATATCTCGCCCATCCTATAGCGCAAATGCTGTGTTTATCTATTGTTATTTCGAACAACGTATAACTCTGATCATCTGTAAACATTCACCTTAACGACTTTCATATAGCCATAGGCCATAGCTAATTACAGCATCTATACAGTGCCCTTTCATTTCATTTTCAATATTGTACCATTGTGTATATACAGCATACAAAACTGTGTTTTAATTGTCAGGTCAAAGCAACAAGGTGGTGGAGAGAAGTGGGGGAAAGTGGCAGAATTTTAACTGCGCATATCTATGGTCCCTAATCACACCATCCAATCATCCACTATCCCAACTCCCGAGGGACAGTTTCGTTTCAACTTAGAACCGCCACAGGGAGAAAAAAATCTGAATTTTCATCCCAATTCATATTTTCCATGTGTGAAGCTATTCAAAACAGGTTCAATGCAGTGCTTTATTTCATATGTTTTTAATTTGTTTCAAAACGAAAATTTGCCTTGTATATATCTACGACAGATGAAAGAGCGAAACACCCGTGAATTAATGATGTGGTATATGGGGGACGATCGTCTGAAACCTTCATATCTCGTGGATATTTATACAGTGTGACCATGTTCATTATTAATCGAGTGTTGGACGTAAAATACACTCTTTATATGTAGATGAGTTTCGGCTAGAATGGAATATAGGTATGTATGTATCTCTCTCTCTCTCTCTCTCTCTCTCTCTCTCTCTCTCTCTCTCTCTCTCTCTCTCTCTCTCTCTCTCTCTCTCTATATATATATATATATATATATATATATATATATATATATATATATATATATATATATATATATATATATATATATATATATATATATATATATATATATGTGTACTTGACGTTTATTCACGAGGTGGTTCATAACAGTTTCACACGTTTCATTTTTCCATTCATTTTCCGCTTTTCCAGCAGTGGTGAAATAATTTCACGAGTGAGTTCATAGTATTTAGTGAATCATTAGATGAGCGTAGCGAAGATTCCATTTCACATACCGAAAAAAATGGGCTTGGTTTTCATGTTTTTTTTGTGATTTTGTGCGCGCATAGAAAAAAATATATATCGACTTGAAACTTCTTCCACATATTTTTGTCATACCTGAATAGACTGAGATTCTTTTTCAGAAAAATCGATCGAGAGGTTTTCCATGAAAAAAATCGAAAAGTTTGGAAAATCCCCGTAAGAATAACCCGGATGGAAAATTAATGAATATTAAATACATTATCATGCATATTTTCAGTGACTTTTTCAACAATCAGATAATAAATAACAAGGAAAACTATATAATGAATTTATAAAATGAATTCTTTCATTCATTTATTCATTTATTCATTCATTCATTCATTTATTCATTCAATAATTCATTTATTCCTTCATTTAAAATGAATTTATATTCATAAAATACATTTTTTTGAATATTTGGATCAATTGGTTTTGCAAAGTTTATACGCGACAGGTTGCAGCACTATACATATCAAAAAGTTGCAGGTAAGGTTTTTGAACGCTCGAAGTAATCCAAGGTCCGTATATGTGGATTGAGCTGACAGAACATTTTTCATTCTAGATTTCCATACTTCTAATTAAGCCTGAATTACACGCTTCAACTTATTCTTCAATTGTATTAACTCAACTCATGAATTCACGAATTCATGAAAAGAATCTTGAAACGACCATTTACACTATTCAATTAGTTGAAAGATGTCAAATGTGATCAGAATTTAGCTAAACAAGCGTATCTTGCATTTAGTATGCAGTGCATACAATACTTGGACCACAGCCTTCTTTATTCAAATCATTCATTTCTTATACTGCCCTTTCACTCGGGCTATTTGGACGGGTTCGCGCATATTTGCTCGCGCAGGCAAAAATGACGTCATTGTCTGGTATGTACTGCACCCTGGTATCTAAAGTTCCAACTTCGAACAATTGTCATTTTTTTCAACTGTCATTCTTGTCACAATATTCTGTCAATCTCTTGCGACGTTATTGAGGTTATGTCATATCTACATTTTGGCGAGGGCCTATAGGCTTACCCAGATTTAGACGTGAACGATATTTATGTTGACCCAAGCAATGAACATCATTCAAGAACTTGTCCCGGTGATATTCCGGATTCATTATATTATTGAATAAAATCTTTCATATCATTTATTATCATAAACAAAGTTACTAGTTGGTGAACTCGCGAAGTCACGGCCTAATAGAATGCGTGCGTAATTTAAATTATCCTACGGAAATTCCCAAAGTTATTGGTATCTTCGCAGATATGACACTTCAAACAAACCGATTTACTTGAACATCTTTGGAAAGTGACGTCATTGTCTGGAAACAACGGCACCATCGGCGATTTTGTGAACTAAAATAATTGGACATCGGTTAACATGGGAAGCATACCCCGAGTGAAAGGGCAGTATCAGAGAAGAATGATCTGAATAAAGAAGGCTGTGACTTGGACATGCCTATCTGCATTCACAGAGGCTGTGGCTGTCAAATGTCAAACTCAAACAATGCTTACAGTTAAAGTGAAGTATTTCCGTACGAAAACGGTATTCAAATAATCAAATTCGTATATCATTTTAATTTTAATTTGCATTTGCATGCACTTGATTTGAACAAAATAAAATTATCTCCAGAAGATTTGAACTCCGGACCTCTGGACTATCAGGTTGGTGCTCTATCCTTTAGACCACTCTGACGGATGAAAAATGCCCGAAATTGACTAGTTAATATAATCCAACAAAAACGAAAGTGGAATTTCATAAGAGCTTGTGAATTAATTATTTCACTGATTTGAAATTTAATTGATATTTTTTAATGGTTCAAAATATCTCTCTCTCTGGAATTCAGCCACAAAATCAGTGCAAATTATTAATTGGAAATTTCGAAGTGAGATAAAATGGCGGCATCGAAAATCTCTGCCTTGATTGATCAGCTCCTGATTGGTTCGTTTCCTTCATGTCCCTTCATGTCATGAAGGAAAATAGAGCATGCTCTATATCATAAAAGTTGAGCTAAATTTGTGTTTCATGTTTTTGAGGAAACCGTTTTTCTTCAATACCATTTAGACAGTTCAACTTCATGAATTCATGAGTTGAGTTGATACAATTGAAGAATAAGTTGAAGCGTGTAATTTAGGCTTTATTCCATACTTCTAATTAAGCCTGAATTACACGCTTCAACTTATTCTTCAATTGTATCAACTCAACTCATGAATTCATGAAGTTGAACTGTCTAAATGGTAGAATTGAAGAAAAACGGTTTCCTCAAAAACATGAAACACAAATTTAGCTCAACTTTTATGATATAGAGCATGCTCTATCCAATCAGAAGCTGATCCATCAAGGCAGAGATTTTCGATGCCGCCATTTTATCTCACTTCGAAATTTCCAATTAATAATTTGCACTGATTTTGTGGCTGAATTTCAGAGAGAGAGATATTTTGAACCATTAAAAAATATCAATTAAATTTCAAATTAGTGAAATAATTAATTCACAAGCTCTTATGAAATTCCACTTTCGTTTTTGTTGGATCATATTAACTAGTCAATTTCGGGCATTTTTCATCCGTCAGAGTGGTCTAAAGCATAGAGCACCAACCTGATAGTCCAGAGGTCCGGAGTTCAAATCTTCTGTAGATAATATTATTTTGTTCAAATCAAGTGCATGCAAATGCAAATTAAAATTAAAATGATATACGAATTTGATTATTTGAATACCGTTTTCGTACGGAAATACTTCACTTTAACTGTAAGCATTGTTTGAGTTTGACATTTGACAGCCACAGCCTCTGTGAATGCAGATAGGCATGTCCAAGTATTGTATGCACTGCATACTAAATGCAAGATACGCTTGTTCAGCTAAATTCTGATCACATTTGACATCTTTCAACTAATTGAATAGTGTAAATGGTCGTTTCAAGATTCTTTTCATGAATTCGTGAATTCATGAGTTGAGTTAATACAATTGAAGAATAAGTTGAAGTGTGTAATTCAGGCTTAAGCTCATCTTACAACGCGCATCCCGCGTTTTCATAGTTATATTGCATTCAGTCATATCAAAGAGGAAACGTACGGAAATGATTCACCGAGAACAAATCTTGATGAACTTCATCAATTCATTTGATTGATTGAGTTAAAGTGGATTCAATATGAATGAAATTAAACGCATTCTTGTGAGTGAATTTGAATCAGAGAAACTGGTTCGAAAAAAATGACCCATTCGATTTTAAGATCATTTCAATATTTTCTTCAAAATATGGATCAGCCGTTTTGATGAGTCAAAATAGATATGATGTGGTTCTTTTACATCACTCAAAGCTATCTAGATACCAATTAAATCCAAGCAGCAAGTGTCATTAACTAATTGGGAACGATTAAAACAATACCTTCTTTATTATTGAATGAATGCATCAGAATGGGTTATGAATGAATCAGGAGGGCAGTGACGGAATTGTTTGGATCTCAAGCTGAATGCATATAACCACACAAAGATATGATGATACGTTCTAGCTCATTCATCAACGCGGAAACACATAACGCGTTTTCCTAGCCATACAGTAATCTTGTTCATCCTGCAACGTATATGCTGGGTTTTCTTCGTACTTTCCACTAGCGTAACTAGAACTGCTTTTTTTGCTCTCATTCCAACGAATAAAGATCTCAAATTCAACTTGAGCTAGAACTGTAGGTGCAGTAAAGTCCTGAAATGTGTATACGCAGCCGGCTAATAATAGCAACAAGTGCGAACAGTGTATAGGCTTATTCTCAAACCACTTTCATTCATGTAATATAAACATGAGCAACAGTACTTCTCGGAAAACTCTTAGCATACTTGATTATCACGAGATGAAAATTATTTGCAGGTGGTCTTCGAGAAATATATGAAAAAGAAAGCAAAAAGGATGAGGTGGAGGTGGGGGGGAAGGGGAAGGAATTGCACAGAGAAAGATGTAAGAGGGCAGAATACAAGAAATTCGCAGCATTTTCAACTTTATTAAATTGAGTTGGTTTTCCGCAATTTGTCTCTTTTCAACTCTAAAGTCCCTAGAAAAAGAATGAATCATCGGGGTAGACATTTGAGAATAAGAGAAGAGGCAAGAAGAATTGGAAAATGTGACATCAGCCAACACGTTTGATATCTAAAGACTAAAATCCAATATATCTGATATACTACGTTTATTACGTTATCCAGTCTTCCTTCTGTGTTACTATCAAGCTGTGTGACAGACCTTGTGACATAGAGTGTGACAGCCTGTGCGTGTGACATAAGGCTGTGACATACTACATGACAGTGGCATTTGAAGAGTAAGAGACTGTAAAGACTGGTATTTGTGACACAACTCTGTCACTGATTGTGACTTCGACTGTGTCCTATAAAATTGTGCACTGTGACATATGTGACTGCGTTTATAAAACTGCATTCCGATACTATACTGTGGTGATTATTGTTTGCCTAATGACCCCATCGACAGCTAGGTTATGTGGGGGTACGAATGAGCAGATGATAATACTACTATGAAGTGATGAGGAGTGGAAGGACGCTTAACAACTCATGCCTTAAGCGGGACTCAAACACACGCCCAACGGAGAATTCATTTTCTAAAGCGAAGCGTTATCCGACTGAGCAACGAAGAAAAGCCTCCATTAATATGTTTCAAGTTTCAAGGTTATTGCATGAGCGAAAACAAAGACTCAATTTTACCATACTCGAAACAAAAAATAATTATTTTCGCGCTCCACAGGTCAAAACGGATATGCAAATTGATTTGAAACAAGGCATAAGCAAGGGTAATCATTTAATTCAATACTGTGCAGTATTGAGACGCAATCGATTGCACCACTTCCAAGAAAACTCAAATCAAAGTTTACAAAAATCTCATGAGAATAATCATGAGAAAAAATTCGTGAACAAATATTTTGTTCGAAAGAATTCAAATTCTCACTGAATTCCAATATAATAATGATATACATTAATCCAAACTCACACAAATCAAATCAGCTATTTAGATATGGCAAAATATATAAAAAATGTAGACAACACTCAAAGCTATCAAGTTACCAATTAAATTCAAGCAACAACCAACAAGATTTGTCGAGATTTGATTGAAAACGATTGAAACAAGGTCTTGTTCACTATATTATAGGCTTCTGTCAAGTGACGTCACCCATTGTTAAAAGAAAGAGACAACAATGTCCACCAGTTGGGATTGACCAATCAGAATATTCCCAGGTAGCACAAGATCGGGAAGCCGACACTGGGCCAGTAACGGGTGCCGATGTCGGGCCGATTCGGCAGATGTTAACATTTCGCCGTCACTGGTCCGAGATCGGTTTCCGGTGTCGGGCCGATAATGGCATCCCAATGTCGGGCCGATTCGGCAGATGTTAACATACCGCCATCACTGGGCCAATAACGGGTGCCGATGTCGGGCCGATTCGGCAGATGTTAACATTTCGCCGTCACTGGTCCGAGAACGGTTCCCGGTGTCGGGCCGATAATGGCATCCCAATGTCGGGCCGATTTGGCAGATGTTAACATTCCGCCATCACTGGGCCAATAACGGGTGCCGATCTCGGGCCAATAACGGGTGCCGATGTCGGGCCGATTCGGCAGATGTTAACATTTCGCCGTCACTGGTCCGAGAACGGTTCCCGGTGTCGGGCCGATAATGGCATCCCAATGTCGGGCCGATTCGGCAGATGTTAACATTTCGCCGTCACTGGTCCGAGAACGGTTCCCGGTGTCGGGCCGATAATGGCATCCCAATGTCGGGCCGATTCGGCAGATGTTAACATTTCGCCGTCACTGGTCCGAGAACGGTTCCCGGTGTCGGGCCGATAATGGCATCCCAATGTCGGGCCGATTCGGCAGATGTTAACATTTCGCAGTCACTGGTCCGAGAACGGTTCCCGGTGTCGGGCCAATAACGGGTGCCGATGTCGGGCCAATAGCGGGTGCCGATGTCGGGCTAATAACGGGTGCCGATGTCGGGCCAATAACGGATGCCGATGTCGGGCTAATAACGGGTGCCGATGTCGGGCCAATAGCGGGTGTCGATGTCGGGCCAATAACGGGTGACGATGTCGGGCCAATAACGGATGCCGATGACGGGCCGTTAGGATAAAAAAATAAAAATAATACAATTCCAGGAGTGAGACTGAATATTCTGCATGTGTGTACCAACTACCTAAGCACACATTACCTAGTGAGTGCACATATCTGAGGAATATCGAGAAATTCATTTAGTTAATACACTTCACAAGACATGACATGGAATACAATTTACGATGGAACGGCCGCGTCTCGATACATGGTCGTCTGCTGCATCTCGGGTACACTGGGTGACGACGTTAACCACTCGGCTACTGCTGATGATACTTATTATGAAGATATATGTGGGCTAGATGACGGACCTTTGTAGCTACGAAAGAATGAGAGGGCCTAAATCACATAAATGAGATAGTGGTGTGAGATATAGGATAACAGTAACACTCGTTTGGAACCTACTTCTAACAAGGATACTAATATACAGTATATATATATATATATATATATATATATATATATATATATATATATATATATATATATATATATATATAAATATATATATATATATATATATATATATATATATATATATACATATATATATATATACATATATATATACATATATATATATATATATATATATATATATATATATATATATATATATATATATATATATATATATATATATATATATATATATATATGTATATATATACTCATATTCACCGACCGGCCAGGATATTGAAACAAAATAGAACTTTTATCATAGTTCAAGAATTCTCTACTACCTGCGCTAGTTGAGGTGGACAATCGTGTATTTCGACAAGATACTAATCGATCCACATCGGGCTATGTGCCCCGGCCAGTCTCGGCCCGTTATTGAGTATGCTATGACGGGCCAGAATACAATAGCCGATCTCGGCCCGATATCGGTTGATTTATATCGGCCCAATGTGCCCTCGCCAGTCTCAGCCCGTTATTGGGTATGCTATGACGGGCCAGAATACAATGGCCAACATCGGCCCGATATCGGTAGATCTATATCGGGCCAATGTGCCCCGGCCAGTCTCGGCCCGTTATTGAATATGCCATGACGGGCCAGAATACAATAGCCGATCCCGGCCCGATATCGGTAGATGTATATCGGGCCAATCTACCCTCGCCAGTCTTGGCCCGTTATTGGGTATGCTATGACGGGCCAGAATACAATAGCCGATCTCGGCCCGATATCGGTAGATGTATATTGGGCCAATGTGCCCTTGCCAGTCTTGGCCCGTTATTGAGTATGCTATGACGGGCCAGAATACAATAGCCGATCTTGGCCCCATATCGGTGGATCTATATCGGGCCAATGTGCCCTTGCCAGTCTCGGCCCATTATTGGGTATGCTATGACGGGCCAGAATACAATAGCCGATCTTGGCCCCATATCGGTAGATCTATATCGGGCCAATGTGCCCTTGCCAGTCTTGGCCCGTTATTGGGTATGCCATGACGGGCCAGAATACAATAGCCGATCTCGGCCCGATATCGGTAGATCTATATCGGGCCAATGTGCCCTCGCCAGTCTTGGCCCGTTATTGGGTAGACTATGACGGGCCAGAATACACTAGCCGATCTCGGCCCGATATCGGTAGATCTATAACGGGCCAATGTGCCCTCGCCAGTCTCGGCCCGTTATTGGGTAGACTATGACGGGCCAAAATACAATGGCCAACATCGGCCCGATATCGGTAGATGTATATCGGGCCAATGTGCCCTCGCCAGTCTCGGCCCGTTATTGGGTATGCTATGACGGGCCAGAATACAATAGCCGATCTCGGCCCGATATCGGTGGATCTATATCGGGCCAATGTGCCCTTGCCAGTTTCGGCCCGTTATTGGGTATGCTATGATGGGCCAGAATACAATAGCCGATCTCGGCCCGATATCGGTAGATCTATATCGGGCCAATGTGCCCTTGCCAGTCTCGGCCCGATAACGGTATGACTGGTTCTGGGCCGACATACGCTCGCCAAACTTGGCCCGTTGTTGGCAACTCTGTATCGGGCCATCATGCACTGGCCGATGTTGGGCCGATAATGGCTGTATAATTGCAATAACGGCCGATATAGCCGTTATAGCCGGAGCCGGACCGTGATCGGGCCGATATCGTCATTTTGGTTGTGCTACCTGGGTTTGGTAGTCCACCAGTTCGCTGTATTGCTATGGTAACAATTGTTTGTCATTTGTTACTTGACAGAAGCCTATTGAGGAAATAAATCAGAATGCGTAATGTATGAATCAGGAGGGCAGTGACATAATTGTTTGAATCTCAAGGTGTATATATATATATATATATATATATATATATATATATATATATATATATATATATATATATATATATATATATATGATGTTTTCGTTTCAGCATGTTTGGACATGCCATTCTCAAGGGATCGTTCATTAAATCAAAATCAGACAATATTCCAAATATCAGACAATAAGAGATACCGTTTTGTATTAATTTACTGTTTTCTTCTTTTTTCAAATATATAGCTTTCTGTTCTTTTTATAACAATACTCTGAATATTGTCTGATTTTGATTTAATAAACGATCCCTTGAGAATGGCATGTCCAAACATGCTGAAACGTAGGGAAAACATATTTACTTGTTTTTCTAATCAAATTACACATTGTATTCCCGAAAACAATATTTCACATATATGTATATATAAGTTATATATAACCAACAAAAGTTATGTTGATATGCTCTAGTTCATCCACCAACGCGGAGACACATAACGCGTTTTCCCAGTATTTTGGTTCATGGTGTGCAACTATGTCAGCATCGTACCCTTCCTGTACCAATGCAAACATCCAACGGCACACGACACACTACCAAATTGAACTCCGTATGTAAAAATAATGTAGTTCCCATTATTAGGGATGTTTTTTTTCAATTGAGTATGAAAGAGGAGAAGCTTTTTGGTGACATCATAGGTTTTCATACCAACCCTTGTTCGTCTTAATTGAGTAACGATGGGAACAAATTCGTGAACAAAGTGTCATACGATGCGCTGATCAAATGTTTTGACCACTCTCTGATCCCCTTGTTTGTACAAAACTCCATCAATCAACCGGCCACAATTAGGGGCTTCACACACCAACATTGAGAGGAAAAAAGAGTGCAATAGCGCTACCCGCCGTAGCTCGGTCAGCTGAGGCACTGCTTCAGCAACTAAAGTTGCCTTTGGGCGTGAGTTCGAGTCCCGCATACGACATGGGTTCTTGTATACGTCCCATAACTCAATATCAAATCAAATTCAAATTCAAAATTCATTTTATTCTGTTACATAATTATATTGTACATGCATTGGCGATCAGGTTCTTGAAGGGCATACAAAAAACAGTTACAAATAATTACTTGGAGTTCAATACTTAAGTACAGAAGCAATTAATTACAAAAGTAATGAACAGTTTACAAATAATTGGTAACATTAATGATAAGCAAAGAAGAATAAAGTGAATTGTAATATTACCCATGCAATAATTAGCATTTTTAAATGAATATCGTAGATAAACTGCTACATACAGAGCAATAACTTTATACAGAACAGAAACAAAATAATACAGAGCAGAAACCCGCTCAAGAATATAATATTATTGTGTGTGGGCTGACAGTAATTTATATTACAATAATAGACTTTTAGTAGTTGAAAATTCAGGAAACGGAAATAAAATAATTTCATCGTTTCCTAATCACCTGCTCATTCGTACCCCCGTATAACCTAGCTGTTAGTGGGGTCGTTAAACTAACAATGATCATAATCAAGAGTGTAAGAGAATTAGTTTCATATGAGAGACAGCTACTTGTTTCAGAAGAATCAATATCAATATCAGAAACCATTCACAATGTAGGCCTATAATACAAAATCACGAAACAGCTGCACTTGAATACAAAAACTTTCATTAAAATTGTCCTGTTAAATAATGTCTGACTGATTGAATGAATCAATTGCATCGTTTTCACAACAATAATTATAAACTGTACACTAATTGTATTTTTTGTTCAAGCAAGACAGCCCGCGCACAAGATTTAACTTATGCGAGCTTCGCACTTACCAAATATCATTCCTGAATTTCTAAATTTTATATCAAGACTTTATATCGAATTATTCATCACTATTGCTTCAATATGTTTATAATTGTCAACTTTTGATTTTATTATCTGTCTATTTGTTCATTTGTACCTTTCTGTCTACTACCTGTATGCAATTGTTGTTGTACTTGATATGTAAGCGTTGAGTGTGAATAAAATGGTTTCAAAATGAAATTAAATTGAATGTGTGGTGCTGAGTAAACAATACTAAAAATCCAATAATCATAGCAATGATTGTAAATCGTGATAATAATCTGAAACTAAAATTGATTAGCGCCACAGTGACAAAGAACATAACATCTGCAATAAAATTGAGCGATGAATATGAACAACTGATGTGATAAATGTGGTGCAATATAATAAGAGACAAATACTCAAGAAGAAGAATGCATTAAAGTATCCGAGATGAAAATAGTAAAGTGTAGTGTGCACATATGTTGTGAAATATTTCATTATTTGTGAAATAAGTCATCATAACACCTAGTCCCTAATTGTACTGAAAAAAAAAACTCTGTGATAACTTCACAGATTATATACCATTAATTATGTTCATATATATATATATATATATATATATATATATATATATATATATATATATATATATATATATATATATATATATATATATATATATATTTATATATATATATATATATATATATATATATATATATATATATATATATATATATATATATATATATTATATACATTTTCAGAATATAGTCGAATTTTGAAGACAAATATCATCAAAAATGAAAGAAGGAAATTTGGAAAAGAATTAAACCAATCAAAGAGAATTCATAAGGATAGAATGAGAAATATACAAGATAACATATTTCTCCAATATTGATGAATAATTGTTCATAACCTATGAAGTTATCAATCTACCATATACAATCTGTAACGGTAAATATAACTATTATCACGTAGATGATGAGATAATTCAACTTCACAATGATCCTACATAACTCTCTCCAGCCTCAATTGGGCAAGAACGGCCCAGTCTCAAATTTTCTATGTCAATAACGAAAAATCTTCACCCAATATTAATTTTGTTTCCAGCTAACGAAGACATTTTCAACGAAATATTCTAACCTCTACGTTACTCGTGTTGGCAACCCTAAGATAACTCAATCTTCTCTATCAATCATTCATCTTCCATTACCATCCAATCATCTCACATCAATCATCGCATTACCAATAAATTAGTCATTGTCTTGTTTACTTGTGCGCGGTCGGTCGAACTAACACTTGTTTTTACCGCCGTTTGTGTCGAATTATTGACAAGCCATCGTTATTTCTGACCCCGTGTTTCCATCAATTGATTGGTCGTTAAAGGCAGTGTACACAAAATGCATTATAGATGGACTCGGTATAGGGATGACACGCTGATAGGTCAATTTAATGAGCTTTTAAGTGTTTGATTGGTTATTGATCAGATTGTTGTTTAGGGAACCGAAGAAGAGATAATCTGTTTTCGGTGGATGATTTTTAGTACGGAGAAGTTATTACAGAATGAATTGTTAAATGCAATATGGCTGAGAGATGATTTTGAGATGAGAAATGTTTATTGAAGTATGTGCGTAAATGGTACAGCGTGATGAGATTAATACACATTTTAAGCAATGAAGTAAGTGAGTGATAATGGTAAGGGCTAATCAATTATTTAAACATCAGAACACTTATCTACAAATGAACCGCGTTTTATTTTCTAACTTTCAATTTCTATCATCCACTAAAAGAACAGCGCAACTCTAACTTTGTTTTTATCGAATTCCAGTAACTTTTCATTTGTCTCATGCCATTGTTCACAAACGAAAAGAATTATTACGAATACATTCGTTTTTTTTTTTTAATAACATCGAAACTTGATACAAAATCATTGTTTCCCAATTAAGACTATGGATGTGAGATAGGATCGTTTGGACGGCGCACCACAAGGGCGATCTTACCAGCCCAAAAATTTACCACGAATAAATTAAAACTGTAATCATAATTTGATATATGCTACACCTGAAAATGAACACCATATAGTTCCCCGAATCGTTCAAAATAATTTCACTGATCAAGCTGAGGATTACAAGGAGATATAGTTTGGACGAAACACTAGAATAGTGTCTTACCATCACAAAATAATTGGAAATTATCATAATTTCATTGATTGACACGTTGTCAATAACTGAAATTTGAATGATTTCAAAGCGAACAATTAGAACATTATATTCATCATAGTTGAACAATTAAAAAATGTCAATCAAGTTACATTTCAAATCAAAGTATTCACTCAAAAATTTAAGTGTCTTCATCATACAGTTATACCGAGACGCGTGACCGAGTGGTAGCACACTGAACCGTCATTCGAGAGACCGAGGTTCGATTCCCGCCATGGTCGACCATCCTGACAGGTTTTTCTCGTGGTTTCCCTCTGTCGTTCAGGTCAATACTGGGATGGTTCCTTAACAACACGCCACGACCGACTCCTTCCCACCATC
>OZ023330.1:36944188-36971688 GCA_964007535.1 Brachyptera risi | reverse complement strand
GATGGACACTGAGTTATAACATTGGAATCATTCACAATTGAGCTACATTTTGCTACAGCAATTACAGTATCGTAGATCTAATGGTTTCAAGTTAAATCGAAATCATTTGAACTTAAAACTTAAAATGGAGTTGATTCATTGGGGGTAAACATCAAATGGAACTGCTGATATTATCAAAGCTTCTCTATGAAAAGTTATAACAAACATAATAATACAGAAAATAAGGTGCTAGAGTGTTTGCAACTTCTTATAAATAGCTTGTACCTTCAAATTGACATTATATTTTGCTTAGATTTCATTCAGATTTTGCATTGGTTTCTAGAAGAATTTGTAAATGTTCTGTGTTTTTAGATGAGCGTAACAAAGATTCCATTCCACATACCAAAAAACATGGGCTTCGTTCTCATGTTTTTTATTTTTTTAATTTTGTACGCGGCATACAAGTCAGGGAAATAAAACATATCGACTTGAAACTTTTTCTAGATATTTCTGTCATACCAGAATAGGCCGGGATGTTTTTTCAGAAAAATTGGTTCGAAGTTTTTTCCGAAAAAACATCGTATAGTTTGAAAAATCCTCCTAAGAATAATCCGAAAGAAAAATAATTGGAGGAACAAGAATTCTTCAAGAGCTCTCAAATTTTCACCGAATATGAACAATACTATTATACACCTCTTCACAGATTTTGGCAACAATCGGATGAGAAATAACAAAGGAAACGCGTAAAAGGTGTACATTTTATTGAATATTTGGATCAATTGGTTTTGCAAAGTGCAGATGCGACAGGTTGCAGCACTATAAATATCAACAAGTTGCAGGTGAGGTTTTTGAACGTTTGAAATAATCCAAGGTCCGTAAATGTGGATCGAGCTGATAGAATATTTTTCATTCTAGATTTCCATACTTCTGAGCTCATCTCACAACGCGCATCCCGCGTTCTCCTAGTATAATATATTATAATATATAGTTTAATAAAGTTCAATATAAATATATATAATAATATATAATATATGAATATAATATATAAATATAGTATGGTTTATTATAGTATAATATATAACGCTGCACAGGTCAGCAATGGTTCTAATTAAGTCTAATTAAATAGTCTAATTAGAGACTCTCGAATGACTCACAAGATACCTTCTCGCTATGTCGTTTATTTTGTGCGATTCTCTCTGTTTTATCAACGCTGCACAGGTCAGAAATGATTCTATGTATAATAATAATAATAATAATAACAATATTTTACTTCAACAGATTGATCAAATACATTTTGATATTGTCAGCGTCCGAAGTATATTATTATACAAATATATTTGAGGGTAGTAAAAAAGTTCATCGTTCTGAGCATGCAAACATTTTATTTTTCATTCAGAAATCGTCACATCATTAAACAAACAGAATGTATCATCATGACACGTTATTGCGGCCACATAAACCGGGCGATTGCAGACATTAAAATACATTCCGGAAAACATTTATTGACATTAAACTCACTAAAACTAGCAGATAATGTTCATACGCATTCGACGGATAGTGTGTGAATAAATGATGAATTGAGTAGATTTCATTCGAATTCATATTTATATTTCGGGAAAATTCATTTTAAATGACCGCAATTATAAGTAGTATTGTGGAATGTTGACCTTAAGATGACTGGATATTGTTTTTCTAACAATGCCACCAACATCTGGGTCACGATGCAGTGGTACCAATCTAATTCAACATAATATGAAGGAAGTGACCCAACTCCCATACTGATAACATGGCAGGCATTTGTGATTTCTTGCGGTCAGTTCAGATTCAAATGTTTTGATTGCCTCTCACGATTTAGCAGATTCTCTTGTGAACTAGATAAGAGTGGCTATGGTATCGGTGGCACTGTTCAACCTAAAAAATCTATAATTTTCGTCAAGAAACAAATGCAACTACTAATATTTCAATTCCACTTAGCCGTGTATAGTATTGTATAGTATTGTTGTTTTATATATATATATATATATATATATATATATATATATATATATATATATATATATATATATATATATATATATATATATAATTATTATTATTATTTTTTTTTTTTTCGAGGCGTCTCATTTACATGTTATAATAGTACATTATGATAATAACGTAGACCCACAAAGTCACATAAGATTTGACTCATCTGTGGGTCTACACACTGTTAACATATATCATGGTCATTTGAAATAAAAATCTGGAAAGTTATACGTGGAATAAGAATAAAAACAGTTGAATGTATACATAAATATGTTTCCATTTGATTAATGCAATTGAAAAAGTAAATAGGCCGACGAAGTGAATAAGGGAATAAAGCATTATATATTGGGTATATGCATCACTAGTGTGGCTATTTTTCATCGCTGGTCAAGTATTTGCACATTCTTAGATATCCATTGCTCCAGGTCAATTTTCACTTGTGATATTTTTGATACTTTTCTTATTCAGCCGGGATTTTATTGATTAATTCTGTAATCAGGAATTGCTTCTCTTGTCTACCATAAGAATTATAGAATGAAGTTTATACAAAATTTTCTCTCTGTCCTGTCACGTGTTGATGATTTGAAGTATTCTTATAATTGGTATCAAAATAGATCATAATTGAAAATATGAAAGAGTGAAGATAGTTACGGCATATGCAATTGGGACCCTGGACTCGTGAACTGACCCCGGAAATATTTAATTTTTGAGACCCGAGTTGGGTCACCTTCTTTATATTATGATGAAATAGGTTGGCATCACTACATCGTGTCTGGGTCATGAGAGGATGAAAATTAGTTGAAATTCAATGAATGATGTTCACAGGAACCCGTGTCATATCCGGGACTCGAATACACGCCCCTCTATTATTTTGTTTCTGAAGCGAATGATGTATTTTGATATCAATGAGATTAACGACCATTCTGAGTATTTTACATAAAATCGGTTACACCAGTTGTAAGGAAAATTAGTTCCAAATTCAAAAAATCCAGCAAGAGTATTTTGGAGTACAAAAATTGGTAATGGAAACTGAAATTGTTGATCATAAATATATATACTTTCGAAAATATAATATAATTAGTACTTTATCCAAGCACGTGCTTCGAGTACTGTGGGAAACCACGAAAAACCAAGTCAGGATAGAAAAAAACTAAATAATGGTTGAAATAAATGATGGAGCATTTGAAGCTTAGTCAAATGAGTGACATCACTCTTTAATGGTACGCCCAATTGATCATATATATTTGAATTTTCAATCTCAATCCAGAATAATGACTCATATCAAATCGTCAATGTTCATGAACTGAAAATCAAAGAGCTTAAAAAAAAACGGGAAAAACCTACCATGATGATTTTGGAATTTGAGTTCACCAAAACTATTCATGCTTTTGAAATGTGTGCTTTTTGTTATACAGTTGGTAAAAATAACACATTCAGCTAGTAATTGGTTATTTCGTGGCAGGCGTCTACAATATTGATGGATCGTTTGGAATTTCATTTAGCCGCCAGTTCAGTCAACTGGATGAAATTCTTTTTTTACACGTCTAACTGCATGACGTCTGAGGCACGCATACTTTGAGAAGTTTTTTTTCAAATTCATTCAATCCCTTTGAGGGATTCGGGGCTATTTATCCATATGAGTATGAGAAAAACTACTATTCACAAATAAACATATTCAGAAATAAATGATGCAGAAGCATTAAAGTAATTGATACTATACACAGATGAAAAAGAATGAGAATAATTTGTCCAGTTTTTTTTTGTGTAGTAGCAAATTGAATAAAATCACTCGTGGCACACAGGAATTATACGGAAATCATTTCAAACACTTGAAACTTGTCGAAATGGACTTTCAAACCGCAATGAGCATCTCATCAGATGGTTCTAATCTCCTCAAGTCCTGTAGATGGATGAATATTAATATTTGTTGCCAAGACATTTTCACAAAATTGACGAATCGCATTCTCCGCCCCAATGACGTCACAAATCATAAAATCCAACTAACAGGGCTATTAGAACTGTAGTCAAATTCGAATATCCAATCGGGGTATCTTTGAATGACTACAAATGTTATAGATCCAACTGGCTGACTGGTGAAGCCACGCCCAATTCGAGTCGTCAATTGCATGAGATTCAAAATCAATCCGTATCAATCGAGCGGAAGAGACTTCACGGAAGTTCAATCATCTGATGATATATCCAATGACGTGAATATCAAGTTTGATACATTTCGAAATTTAACAACAACTTTCGTGAAACTCCTGCTTACCAAAAGCGTTTTCTACACCGAGAAATACGGGACAAACTATTTTCAATTATTTTTCATCACTTCAGTATCAATTCACTTCGATGGTTCTGCATTAGTTGATTGGAAATAAATTTTTCCTGTCAAAAGTATAGTTTTTCTCATTTTCCGATAGATGTATAGCTTTGAGTGTGGTACACAGTCATGTAGGAGAACTATATATATATATATATATATATATATATATATATATATATATATATATATATATATATATATATATATATATATATATATATATATATATATATATATATTTATTTATTATTAAATCCTAATGAAAAACTGTGACAAGTGGTCGTGTGGCTAGCACACTAGATGGCCATTCGGGAGATCGGGGTCCGATTTCCGCTATGGTACTTCAAGTAGTACCAATTTAGCACATTTCATGTTTTTTTTTTTAAATGGGTGACTCAATCATACTGAGAATTTTCAGAAATGTGTATCAAGATGTAATCCAACTTCACACAAAATTTCATTTTTTTTTTGAAAATAAAAATATTTTCATTTTTTTCCGCCGTGTTATTCTAATGGGTATTTTTGAAATTCCTAAAATTCATAAAAATAAAAGTTATCACCCGATAATGCCACAAAACTATACAGATCTAAGTTAGATGAGGAACCATGTTGAAAAAAGTTTGAAGTTGATAGCTGTAGCCATTTGACCTGTGGACCTTCCTGACAAATGGCAGGAGTTTTTCGTGGTTTTTGTCGCTCATGTCAATACTAAAATGGTTCCTTGATAACAGGCGATGATCGACTCCTTCCCACTACCCAAAAACATTCGATGAAATAACCTCTCATCTCACCATCCCATCGTCACATATATTATTCATAAATAATAATAATAATAATAATAATTTTTTATTCACTGTATACATTGTAAATGTTAAGTTTCGTCAACAAAATATCGAAACAATGTGTTTATAACGAGATACAAGTTTAAATCAGTTTGGTATAAAAATCGCTTACACAGTATGGTTCTTTGTTTACAAGATAACGTTTAACAGTCTTATTAAAATTCTGAATACGGTTGACACTGCGAATATCTCTTGGTAATAGATTATAGAATTTAACACCATTATGGTTTAGTCCGGTTTCATACAAAGCAGTTCGGTGTGTCTCTACTACTGGAAGGTTTTTACCTCTTGTGTCGTGTGAATGGTTCAATTCTTTTCCGGATAAAGCAGTATTTGATTTGACAAAGCAGACGGATTCATGTATGTAAATAGCTGCTAAAGTTAAAATACCAAGAGTTTTAAATAATCCTCTGCAGCTGTCACCTTTTCTTTGATTGGATAAGATTCGTACAGCATACTTCTGTAGTTTAAAAATCCTGTCAATATTATTTTTAACAGCTCCACCCCAGAACACGATGCCATAACGCAAAATTGATTCAAAGTGCGCAAGATAAAACATTCTCATTTCAGTCGGTCCAAGTACTTTTTTCAACGAACGAAGTTTAAAAATGGCCTGTCTGAGTTTGGAGCAGGTTTGGTTAATATGAGAAGTCCATTTCAAATTATTGTCAATATTAAAACCTAGAAACTTCGTTTTCTCGTTGACCTCCAGTTGAATACCATTGTTGAATATTTCAGGCTCCCAATGTTTCTTTCCTGAGTAATTGACAACGATCGTTTTACTATTGTTGACAGACAGTTTATTATCATAAAACCAAGCACTCAAATCACCCACAGCGCTATTAACTTTACGTTGAAGGATTGAAGGATTTGCGTGGTTTATGAGTAAGCTAGTATCATCTGCGTATTGCGTCATGAGAACATTGTCTTCGAGGGTGGTCAAGTCGTTGATATATAATAAAAAGAGCAAAGGGCCTAGAATGGACCCCTGCGGAACTCCAGTATCCAGTTGATTCCATGATGAAACACCGCAGCATTCGTCCTGGGAAACATGTACGCACTGTGCTCGTTGAGTTAGATAAGATTTAAGCCACTTGTGGGGCACACCACGAATACCGTAGAAGTCAAGTTTCTCTAGCAATAGACTGTGCACTACTGTGTCGAAGGCCTTCGATAAATCAAAATACACTCCAACGGAGTACAGTCTATCATCTTTAGCGGATAACATCTTCTGAATTGACTCGTAGGCAGCTGATACAGTATTTCTCTTTGCCCTGAAGCCATGTTGGTTGTGTGATATTATATTACATGATTCACAGAAGTGCACGAGTCGATTATACATTAGTTTTTCGAAAATTTTAGAGAAGGCAGATAGTAGGGAAATCGGTCGGTAATTGCATACGTCATCTGGTTGGCCCTTCTTGAAGATTGGTATTACTTTTGCTAATTTCATTTCGTCTGGAACCACTCCGGTGATAAAAGAGTGGTTGCAAATATGAACTAAGACAGGGATTATTGAAGTAGCTACATCTTTGAGTACTTTAAATGGGACTTCATCAATACCAGTAGAGAGTTTACTATCGAATCCTTTCATTACTTGCAGCATTTCGCCTTCAGTGACAGGGGTTAAAAACATGGATTTTCTATTTCTGCTGCGACTATGATGGAGTCTGTTTGTAGCATCGTTGTTTGTAGACTGATTACTTTCCGCCAGTTTCATCGCGACGCTGGTAAAGTAAATGTTGAATGCTTCTGCTATTTCGCTGGGCGTGATACACTGTTTACCTTCGTACTGTACGGATTTTATCTTACGATGTGCCGAGTTGGAGTTGGTACACGATTTATTAGCTATCTTCCATATCGCTTTAACTTTCGCTTTAACATAGACACCAATAGATCTTGGTCATTGGTAGAGTGGGTCGTTCAACCCAATTTAAATAAATGAATCAATAAATAGGAGATCGGGGCTTCATTCCCGCTATGGTCGACCTTCCTGACAGGAGTTTTTCTTGGTTTTTTCTCTGTTGTTCAGGTCAATACTGAGATGGTTCTTGACAAGAGGCCACGACCGACTACATCTCACTATCCAAAAAACACCCAATAAGATAACCTCTCATATCATCATCTCACAATCTCATATATCATTCACATACGTCAATGTATCGTAATCATCAATACAGTATGTCGTTGAACCCAATATAGATGAGATTAAGAAATATGATGAAGACATCAGTTTTTATTATTTATATAATCTCATATAATATTGGGAAACATTCTTGAGGAACATATCTCAATTTATAACATTTTTAATGCTGGATGGGCTCAGTCCTGCATGTATATCCGACAGCACATTAGTTCACGAGAAACCATGCATATCAGATCCTACAATCAATATAAATCTAAATAATATCAAAGGGTATCAAACATGAATGAGGTTTTCAATGAAAATTGAATCGGCAATACAAATGTCGTCAAACTGCCCCTTTGTGAAATAATAATGAAAACCATTCATTGTTGGATATACTATCCATTCGTTCATTACTTATCTTCAATTTGGGTATTTGAATTAATATATATTTCTCAATTTCATTCAAGTTTTGACCTCAATTTGTATTTTTAAAATCAATTTTCTCTCAGTGTAGTCTCACATTCAGGAGAGAGTGATCAGAATTAATATATTACCCAAAATGTAGCTTTTATATTCCTTCAAAAATTCGAAATTACAATCAGTTAACTCAAGTGCTTCAAATTGATCTATACAAAAATACATATTCAGTTTATATTTTTCTCATCGTGAACGAATTCAATTATTTGTAATTCAAATAGTTGTAGCTATAAATTGCCCTCGTATAAGTTATCGTAGTCTATAACAGAGTAGATATAGTACCATCAAGTCAAGTGTAATAAATCCAGCGCAAGCTTTCTGCTTTAAGAACATCTGAAGGAAGTGCTTTTTCTACACAAATCAATGGCGACAACTTTTTTTTGTCGATTTCTCGCAAGTTGCCTGACAGTTTCGTTAAGTGATCTTATATGAAATCAGTGATCATCTCAGAAAGAATATAACAAGATCAATCAATGTGTGAAGATAGTGTATTCGGTCTCTGACGGACATTAACAGAATTGATGTAACATTATACCTATTTACTAGGAAAACGCGTTATGTGATTCCGCATTGATGGATGAGCTGGAACATGTCTTTGATTGTTCGTGTCACTGAATTTTGTTTTCACATCGATAGATGGAGAGATATTCGTATTTAAATAAATCTTCATTCTTAATTCAGCTTTTTATTCCTATTTGTATCTTGTTTTTTGAATGATGTGACGATTTCTGAATGAGAGATGATATTTGCATGTTCAGAATGATGAACTTTCTTATTCCCTCAAATATATTTGTATATTAATATACTGCTGACGATAACAATATGAAATGTATTGATCAATCTGTTGAAATAAAAATTATTATTATTATTATCATTTCATATTGCAGCGTGTTTACCAGTGTTGTATTTGTATTGTACTGTGTTCATATTTATTCATTTTTATTGTATCATATCCCACAGAAAATTATTGGTTTATTCCACAGTTAAACCCTCAGTGAGTTTTGTGGACACTTGAGAGTGAAAAATGTCTTGTTATAATGTACATTTATTGGATGAAAATAAATAAAAAAAATTATTATCATTATTATTACGTTTATCCACCTTGCGATCCAAACAATTACATCACTGCTCTCCTGTTTTTTCCATCATTGATTCTGATCAGGTGATTTAATGATTGAGAAGAATAGAAAATAGAATTTTCTATGAGAAATGTTCAATAAATTCAGTTACATACACAATTGTTCATGGCATATTTGATTCGACAATTTTAATGTTGGAATGACTGAGTGCGTGGTGTAAGCCAATCTGAAATGTATCAGTACACCATGGCAATTCAATAAGGCTGAATGTACTTGGCTACATCAGACATTTGTATCATAAATATAATATATTCGATCTAACATACAAACTTTTCTGCAAACCTTTTAATCTAAAAACAACAAAATACACATAAAATGAAGTTCAACCCTCGAATTGTGTATCCCACTCGCTGGTATGGTAACCGTCAATAAAATCAGTTTTCATCAAATAAAAATGCTCTTCATGAAATGACCGTATTGTATTCCATTACCGAGATAGGATATGGAAATAGGGTCAAGGGAAATGGAAATAGGTTGCTCTAGTGTTATTTATATAATACAAAGAAGAAAAAAAAAACGCATTCAGCGATAAGAGTCGTATAGTTCGATTTATGCAGAATAATAAAGAGATATATCGATATCGATATCGCATTACTACGTGATGTCGACCCTTATCTCGTGTCGTTTATCTCTTCCCCCCCCCCCTACCCCCCAATACCTTATTCCTCTACCCATCTTGTGTACGTCCAAAAGAAATCCATTACCAGAATTGGCATCTTCGAAGGCTTGTGCACATTTATCATCATAAGTGGAGATCTTGACACTAGCTATACTCCCTTATATATACTCTCCCACTACTTTCAAATGGGACTAAGTTCACTTCATATCAATACATGGCGTAGTTTCCTAGTCTGCTATTCAAATAACATCCTGGAAGAGAGGGATCACGACAGGAATGAAATCACGCAGTCCGAACGATGTCTTTCAAACCTTATTATGCTGATCAAAATTTAAGTTGGTACAAACATAATCAGAATCATAAATGAATCTACAAAGCGATCGAAATAACTAATTTCATCATTTAAATTACAATTCACAATGAATTACAGTTACAATTTGATTTGGTTTTTCTTCTTTATTCATGAATGTGCTCTTCTGGATTAATTATATTTAATGTATCATTGTCTATCATGGATGAAATTATATAATATTCGATATAATTCCAGTTTCGTGGGGTGGCGTATTTGGTTTATTGTAATCAATTATGATGATCATTTTTTTTCTTCTTTCAATTGCGCTATTATTTTTAATATTGGTCTCTTATATTGTTGTTGAAGTATAGTGTATGATATAAGTTATTTTCATTTCATTTTTTTTCCACATATGTATATCAGATATATGATTTACATATGATTCTCCAAACACCCTTGTCATAACGCAAATTGTTAACGCAAATTTGGAAATTAAATTATTATTATTATTATCTCAACCATCACTTCGAGAACGAGTTTCTGTTTAGCTCAGCGCTAAGACGTCTGATTTCTCAGTCGGAATTCAGGGTCTAAACTCTACCAGGGCCTTTTTTCCCTCTCAAATCTGTATTGATGCTTCTGTGTAGAGGTTATGTGATGGATTTTTTTCATCCACCGATATTGTTTAACGACCGCTATCAGAATTATTCTTCATTACGGATGACGGTGACCATCAATTTCAATTCAATTCAATTTGATATGAATTTTTATTCACACATCACACATAAAGAACGTAATACAAGAATATCAAATGAGAAATATAAATAAACATTATATGATCAGAATTAACACCCTATGTGCGGGCTAGCTGATAGACAAATGATAAAATAATGAATTCAGCAGACAAACATACATATAATAATGATTTTTTTTTCTTATTGAATTTAAATAATACGTACATACAAAATTAATTGATACGCTCTTCCACAAAGTCAAGTAAACTTATCTGTGAGATGAAAAATAGAATGAATTGCTTGGAAAAAATCGGGTTTATATCATGAAACAATGAAACAAGTTCAATAAGTGTTCACTTCTTATAACTGTCTCATAAATCAAGGGTTGGGCCTACCTGAAATACAACAACATGTGTCTATCAGCTATTTCTGTTTTCACAACTCTCAAATTATACAATAAAAAAATAGATGAAAACTATTCAATAGTTAGAGAATACAAAATCGAATATATGAGTATGTATATATGTGGACATGAAATTGAAAAATTAATATCATTATACATCAAGATAATCAATATAATAATCAGGATAACAATCATAATGCCAATAATATGAGTGAAGTACATCCATTCTGATGAAATAAAATCTATATTGACGTCATGATATACCAGTACAGTGAAAACTGGATGTATAATGATGATAATAAACTGCATGAACATCCAAATAATTGAGCACCGTACATAAATGTACACAAACATTTCGACCTAAATAGATAATCCAATTCCAATCAGTGATATGTGATTTAAATTTGAATATATTGTTCAATTCACGAATTTCTATGAGAAATTGATTGTACATTTTCAATCCTTTTTAATCCATTTTGAATCCATCGGAAAAGATCTCGGCAAAATATTAAATAGCCAACATAAAGTATATAAATACCCCATTAACTTCATTTTTGAATCACGTTGATACGTGTATTCCATATAAATCCCTCTTTCGTATCTTTTCACTATTATCTCTCTCTCTCTCTCTCTCTATCTCTCTCTCTCTCTCTCTCTCTCTCTATATATATATATATATATATATCTATATATATATATATATATATATATATATATATATATATATATATATATATATATATATATATATATATACATATATATATATATATATATATATATATGTTTGCGCCAATCCTATTATGACGACCAACTAGGTCTTTCCCACTTGTGTTTTGTTTTCGCATCCCTTACCCCTAGTTGTAATACGCAATATGCCTCCAGTTATTATGTCGTCATCCGTTGACCTTTAGATACCACAAACAGGCACATCATGTACCTCTCATTGCAGTTCGATCTCAGGTCACTTATTTGTCGTCTCTCGTGTCGGATAGTTGGGCCTATATTGCCTGCATAAGTCGTCATTTCGGACACCCGTTCGTCAGTGTCTTTTCTCGTGTATGCAAGTTGCATAGTGTATCTCCTCGTAAAGCAGTGAAGTGTATTTAGTTAAATCAAGCCATACTATTCCTTTTCTATCATTTATTCATCACCATTTCCCAAACCATTTCTTAGTTTCCAAATCCAACCTCCAATACGTACGTACTTCTTTCTCCCACCCAACGTCTTCACAAAGTGCATTCTCTCAAACATCGTCGCGACGCTTCAAGACGCTTCAAGACGATTACCTCAGGGGAAACACAGGTATCGTGCTATTTATTACAAACTTCTTCCCAATTACCCTACATACAGTCCACTCATCAAATTCACTCGTCGATAGTCATAAGATTATCATCCCGCGTCACAAATAAATCCTATTGGAATTATAACGGCGCCAACATTTTGGTCCCTCGAGTCGGAGCTTTGCATCAGCTAGTTTTCGCCGTGGAAGTTTTAGTTTCGTGATACATGCTCCCCTTGACTTGTGTTTTCATTCCCTGTGGAATTATTTCGGTGCATTCTCATTATGCACATTTTCGTACTAGCTATGTTCTCTGATCTCCTGATCATCTCAGCTTATTTTCGACGCTCGTGAATAAGTCTCGGTAGGTCTAGCGTCGTTGTAGCCGTGTCTAGCGTCGTTTTAGTCCGTCATTTCACATTGCTTTGCCATTTCTTGTATATACCACGTCATTCTCGTTGGTTTTTCGCTAGGTGACCTCGTGATAGTCACTACCCGCATTCCCTCTCGCTTGGGACGCTCGACCGGTTCGAGTTGGTTGTCCTTTGCCCTTTCTCGTGCATTTTTGCATTAACGTTGATTCACGTGTCTGTTTCAATATACGCTCGGTTATTATTAAGAAAGAAATTCTTTCATTTCGGTTTTCGTCATGGATGAACAAATCCGTGCTCAAAGGTTGTTCATAGTTCAGCGTGAAGAACTGTTTGCTGAAATTCAGCGAACCTATGACAAATTCAAGTCGTTGAAGCCGGACGATGTAAACGCAGTGCGGGATAGGTTCGAACGTCTTGCCGTGATTCGAACCGAATTCAACGCCGTGCAGCAAAAAATAATGCAGCACAACGTTTCGCTGGACTCAACCGTGAAGCCACTCGACGTAGTACAGGTTAATGCCAGCTTCGACGATTTGATATACGCTGCTCAATCAGCCTTCAGGAAAGCTGAATCCAAGGTTATTCCAGTGGTTAGTCAGGCCATGCCAGACCTTCACGCAAGCACGGCAATGCAAGCAGTCTCTTTGCCTAGCATCAACATTCCCAGCTTCTCTGGTGATATTGTTGAGTGGACGGAATATTATTCCTTATTCAAGTCTCTAATAGACGAGAATGAGTCACTGAATGCCATTCAAAAGTTTCATTACTTGAGGTCCACGCTTCAGGGAACTGCGTTAGCTGTTATTTCTGGTCTCCCAATAACTCCAGTGAATTATCCACTTGCTCTTCAAGCACTGGTAACTCGCTATCAAAACCCTCGCGTGATAGCAAGTTTGTACATTCGTCAGATTTTAGAATTTACGCCTCTAAAGTCAAATTCACACTCTGGCTTTCAAAGCTTTCTACGAGTTCATAAAAACTCGATTAATGCGCTCAAAGCGCTAGCTCTCCCCGATTTAGCGGATTATATCCTCCTTTCGTTGACAGCCAGAAATCTCGATGTTTCTACGCGTAAGGCTTTTGAAGCCAAGCATTCGTCTCAAAGTGTTCCTACGTACGCTTCTTTGATCGAGTTCATTGAAGATCACTCTCGGACATTAGAACTGTGTGGCCTCGACGTGCCAACTTCAAGCCAGCATCAGGCTGGTACCTCATCGCCCGTCAAACGGGTCAATTCATTGCTTGCATCTCACTCGAAGATGACGTCACCTCACTCTGGTCAACAGCAGAAGTCATGTCCGTTATGCTCGCAAAGTCACACCCTTTACAACTGTGACATGTTACTCAATCAAACTCGTGATGAGAAATACCAAACTTTAGGGCGTCTTCACCGATGTTTTAATTGTTTAGGCGCACATACACGTGAGCAGTGCAAGTCAAAACGGGCTTGTACAAGTTGTCAGAGCAATCAACATCACTCGATATTGCACTCCCCTCGAGTGAAACCCCTCCCTACCCCGAGTGTCAGTGCCGCAACCGCCGTGGCCACCCCCGCTGCGCACGCGAACCCTCTAGTGTTAACCTGTCAATCGAATGACACCCCAGTTGTCAAGACTGTGCTATTAGGTACTGTCCGCGCATTTATCAGTGACGCGGAAGGAACCCTTTCGTGCCGTAATCGATTCTGGATCTCAGATCTCGGCGGTCACTCACTCTTTAATCAAGAAGCTTGGCCTGAAATTTGAATCCAAGCAATCTGAACTGGTCGGCATCGGAAACTCGGCTGCGCCTGTCTTTGGCACGGTTAACTGCAAGATCACCTCTCGCGTCCTCCCCCACGAACCTATATGCGTTCAAGCTGTAGTGTTATCATCAATCTCGACCGAACTTCCCAACAGCGATGTTCCTATCGATGTCTACAACCAGTATCGTGGTCTAACTCTAGCCGATCATCAGTTTCACCTTCCCGGCAAGGTTGATTTTCTCATAGGCGCTGATCTCTACCCAAGCATTTTGATGAGATCAGGCGACACGCTGATAGGACACGCCCCCTCAGCTCTCAACACCCTATTCGGCTTGGTGGTGCTTGGTCCTATTCACTCTGAGAAGCTCACCTCACCCCCTCTCACTCTTCTCGCGTGTTCGACTCCGACGTTGGACCGAACACTTCGTCTTTTTTGGGAATCCGAGGAAGTTCAACGTCCTCCCCAGCAAAGTCCTGAGGATGAATGGTGCGAAGAACATTTTGTCGCTACGCACGAACGTGACGCCACCGGACGGTATTCGGTAGCGCTTCCGTTTACATCATCCCCCCCTCCCCTCGGCGATAATCGGGACGTTGCTATGCAGAACTTTCTTGCGCTAGAACGTCGTTTGAAACGCACTCCTGACCATGCTGACGCCTATCAGCAATTCATGACTGATTATTGCCAGGCTCGACACATGCGGCTCGCCACCACTTCGTCGTCGTATGTGATACCTCACCACTGTGTGCACAAAGTTGCCAGCACCAGTACGAAGCTTCGAGTCGTTTACAATGCCTCCGCTCCCGATAAAGCGGGAGTTTCGCTCAATCAGCTCTTGTTGAGTGGTCCGAAGCTTCAACGTGACTTGTCCAATATTCTCACCGGTTTTCGCACTCATCACGTCGCCGTCTGCGCGGATATACGTCAAATGTACCGCCAGATTTGCATCCAGCCGTCTGATCGCCATTATCAACACATATTCTGGCGCCCTACGCCTGACTCACCCATTCAGGAGTACGAACTGAACACAGTCACGTACGGTCTTACTCCTTCCGCATTTCTCGCTCAGAGAGTTCTGCGCCAACTCGTCGCCGACGAAGGAACCCGGTTTCCGCTCGCATCCCTCGCTTTAACTGCACACACGTACATCGATGACGTCGTGTCTGGTGCTGAAACCCTCGAGCAAGCACATACCTTGCAAGAAGAACTGACAGCTCTCCTCTCCTTAGGAGGTTTCGAGCTACGAAAATGGTCTAGCAATGATCCTAACGCACTGCGCAACCTTCCGGCCGACCATCTGGAAACTCCCCTCGTATTTTCCAACGACGACCTGGGCATCAAAATCCTCGGTCTTCTATGGGACCCTCGTGCGGACTCCTTCTCGTTTAATACTCAATCCTTTCAAGGAGCCGTCACCAAACGTTCAGTGCTATCCTACATAGCCCGAATCTTCGACCCACTCGGCTTTCTTACGCCTTTCGTGTGCTGGATGAAGATGTTCCTCCAGCAGCTATGGCTCACTCCTCTTGCGTGGGACGACACTCTACCTCCGCATCTCTGTGACGCCTGGTTGCGTGCCGTCGCCGAAGTGCACGAACTATCCCTCTTCAGGATTCCGCGCATCTTCTCCAACGGCACAGGACTCCGTCGACTGATCGGGTTTTGCGACGCATCCGAGAAAGCCTATGCAGCTGTGTTGTACGTGCTCATCGAAGCCTCGCCAACCTCTTCGTCTTCAGTCAGCATCTTGCGTGCCCGAAGTAAGGTAGCCCCTGTCAAACCATTGACAATACCCAAGTTGGAACTCTCTGCCGCCGTGCTGCTCACTCGGCTGTTAAAGGATGTCTCCAACTCTGAAATCGATTTGTCCATCTCTTCGGTGCATTTATTCACGGATTCCACTATTGTTTTAGCCTGGTTGGCCACCCCTCCTTACCGGCTCAAAACATTTGTCGCCAACCGTGTAGTGGAAATCACCGAAGATTCGTCTCCCGACTCCTGGGCCCATGTACCTTCGGCTGACAACCCAGCTGATTGTGCTTCTCGTGGTTTGACACCCGCAGAATTGATGAACCACCGCCTGTGGATGTCCGGCCCCGCTTTCTTGCACGACTCATCGGCGTCGTGGCCACGCTTTTCTCCTTCACTCGTATCGGACACTGCGCTGCCGGAGGTCAAACCTGCTACGGTCAGCCTCAACGCTCACGTCCCCGTCGACACTCTACTTGACAATCTCTGCAAGTTTTCAAGCCTACGCAAGACCCAACGCGTTTATGGTCACGTAGTCCGTTTTGCTCGTATCCTACTGGCGACGCGTTCGCGAACAGCTGTTCCAACCGGCCCGCTGTCGCCTCCGGAACTGAATGATGCCCTCGACCTGTTCATTCGCGCAACTCAACGACGTTACTACCTCACCGAGCTGCGTCAACTAGAACACCATCAGCCAGTCAAATCCAGCCGTGCAGCTCTCAAGCCTTTTCTCGACCCCTCCGGGTTTCTCAGGGTAGGCGGCCGGCTACGTCACTCGTCTCTACCCGCTGACGCTCGTCACCCTCTCCTTCTTCCAAAGGAAGCGCATCTTTCAGGCACTTCTTTGCTCGCACCCCCTGAATCGCACTTTTCTGCTGACAAGTCGATCTTGACTCGTTGGGACCGCGTTCGTCATTTGCACCAAACGTTCTGGACCCGCTGGTCCCAAGAGTATTTGAACTCCCAAATGCAACGTGGGAAGTGGTTGCGCGGCTCCCCCAATCTTCAAATAGGCGACGTCGTTTTCCTTTTTGAACCCCAACGCTCCCCTCTTTCATGGCCTATCGGTCGGGTAACTCATGTACATCCCGGCCCGGACGAAGTAGTCCGTGTGGTGACCTTGCGCACTCCTACCGGAGTGTACAAGAGACCAGTGAACAAACTGGTCTCTCTCCCCGTCGATTGTTAATTTGGGTGCTTTTCCCAAGTTTTTTTTCGTATCATTTTCGTTTTCTTTATGCAAAACATTGTTTTCCATGGTAGGCGGTATGTTTGCGCCAATCCTATTATGACGACCAACTAGGTCTTTCCCCCTTGTGTTTTGTTTTCGCATCCCTTACCCCTAGTTGTAATACGCAATATGCCTCCAGTTATTATGTCGTCATCCGTTGACCTTTAGATACCACAAACAGGCACATCATGTACCTCTCATTGCAGTTCGATCTCAGGTCACTTATTTGTCGTCTCTCGTGTCGGATAGTTGGGCCTATATTGCCTGCATAAGTCGTCATTTCGGACACCCGTTCGTCAGTGTCTTTTCTCGTGTATGCAAGTTGCATAGTGTATCTCCTCGTAAAGCAGTGAAGTGTATTTAGTTAAATCAAGCCATACTATTCCTTTTCTATCATTTATTCATCACCATTTCCCAAACCATTTCTTAGTTTCCAAATCCAACCTCCAATACGTACGTACTTCTTTCTCCCACCCAACGTCTTCACAAAGTGCATTCTCTCAAACATCGTCGCGACGCTTCAAGACGCTTCAAGACGATTACCTCAGGGGAAACACAGGTATCGTGCTATTTATTACAAACTTCTTCCCAATTACCCTACATACAGTCCACTCATCAAATTCACTCGTCGATAGTCATAAGATTATCATCCCGCGTCACAAATAAATCCTATTGGAATTATAACGGCGCCAACAATATATATATATATATATATATATATATATATATATATATATATATATATATATATATATATATATATATATATATATATATATATATATATATATATATAGATATATATGTATACATATATGGGCCTTATGTTGTTTGTAGACCTACTGTTCATTTTCAGGCCTGTTACAGTTCCTATCGATGTTATTCTAACCATAATTTGACATTATATTTTGTGATCACGTTTGTTTTATGATTCATCATGTTTATGCCACAGACAAGCCAAATAGGCTTTGTGGGCTCTTGTGTGGAAAAACTTGTTACTTACCTGAACAAATTACAATAATAACAACAACAACAACAAAATCACACCAATCCACCAATTATACAGAAAGACACGTACCACATGCATTGTCACACACTCACGTAGAGGACAGTAACATTTTGAGTCACGCGGTCATTGAAAACCCATTTCTCGACTTAAACAAATAGTCTAACTATCATTCACACACATAATGTCACCGTCCAGTTGCGAATATTCCTTTATACTTGGAATATTCCTCTAGAGCGACTAATTCATAATCATCAACACCGTCCCAGTCCACCAACCACCACGCCATGAAAGCCTAGAAACACGTATTTCAACCATATTTTAATGTCCACATTTTGCCTCATGGTATTCTATCATTTTAATGCATTATTAATGCACCAAATTCTAAATACAATACTCGACTGCATGCATTCATTAATATTGTACATGGGGTAAAATGTACGGTGGTGACAAATTATAATGATAGTCTCTGAAAATGGATTCATGTATGTGTGTGTGTGTATATGTATGGGTGTGAGTTGGCCGCCAATCATTTTATAGTAATTTATGCCAATACCATACGGTTGATGCATATTTACGAAGCGGAGATAATTTATGATGTTGACCAACTGAGTTCGATTTTACGGTTAATCACCACTCATTATAATCTTTGATGTCTGTAATTTATACATGATTACATATTATGAATGAGTCTCTCTGAGAACCAACTACTGGCTCGTTCAACGAGCGTGAACTCAATAGTTTCCAATTCACATTTTGTTGAGATGTGTCGCATTTTCGATGATCGTCTTTTCCCGGGTAGTGAATTCACCACTTTGTCGCCTTTCCGAACAATTCTCTTACCTTATGATTGTTTGCTTTGAACGATGAATTTATATGGAGTATTCAAATATTAGGATTGAAATTGAAAACTTATAGCTTACGCATTTTCAAGGTGACATTCTCCGATGGCATATTGTTTTTTTTTTTTTTTTTTTTTTAATAACATCGAAACTTGATACAAAATCATTGTTCCCCAATTAAGGCTATGGATGAAAGATAGGACCGTTTGGACGGGGCACCACAAGGGCGATCTTACCACCCCATTTTGATTATTTATAACTAATGGTCTCCAACACCAGGACTGCGCTGTGTGTGACCATAATTTTTCGCCGTAGATAAAAGTCTTTCAGTATAAACACACGAATGTTGATATCTTCCACTTTGAACTAAGTCTCTTGGGCAATGATCACTTCTTGCCCTTGACAGCAGATGTAAAATAGATCATTATACCAAAAGCACAAATTAAATTAGTGATAGGCCTATAATGTTATAATTAGGCCTTTCGCTCTACTAATTAATGGTCATGGCCAATTAGTACTTCATCCAAGCATTAGCTTCGAGGACTGTGGGAAACCACGAAAAACCACGTCAGGATGGATAAAAAAAGGTGTTTGTTGGTCTTGAGCTTTTTCTTCCAACTTCTTCTCTCCTTTTCTTCTCTTCTTGATGTGTTTGAGATATATATATATATATATTTTTTTTCTTCTTCTTACTTCTTTTTTCTTTTTTTTTCTCTCTCTTTCTCTCTTTTTTCCCCTCTCTTCTCCCTTATTCATTCATACATTTCTTCTCCTCATTCCATTTCATTTTTTTACTTCATCTTCCTTTTGTCTCTCATTCATTCATTTATTTATTTTTATTTAGTATATTGTATACGGTTTCATAGGTAATGAACTGAAACAATAGTACGGTGTGTTTCCACAACTGTGATGTATTTAAAGAACTCACTTGATTCTCAAATAATAACATCCCAAATGGAATAGCTTCTGATGGGGTCGTTAAGCAGTAATAGAAAATATTATATCTCATGAATTGAAATTAATATTATGCAATCCATATACTATGGATATGAATAATGAATATATACATTAGCCGATATAAAAATATAATTCAGAAACACAATTTACTCGTGCTTTACTCACAGCTACAGCTACAGCTGCAAAATGTAGATAACATTATTAACATTATGGAAGTATACGTCATCATTTTCAAAGAATGAGATAATGAAGTACTAACACGTTTTGAAATATCAAAATAAGTAACTTTTGAAAAGAAAATTGTGAAAATGGGAGCTGAATCGTTACCAATTTTTCAAATTGATCACATGCTGAATCATCATTTATTTTTTATTCTATTTCATTCTCATGGTTTTTTATAGAAAAACATATGCATAGGTGTAAACCAGGTTGAGTACTAGATAATTTATGGAGTGTACAATAATGGATTGAACTGGATGTTAATTAATAAAAAACTCATCAATACTATAAAAGCAGTGCGACATGAGAAATTTGTGAAGTCCATTGTTTTTCAATTAAAATTTTGCCACAACCTCAGTGTTCCCGGAAAAAGTATGGTGTGAACCAGGAGGAGCATCACAAGGGCGATCTCACCATCACAAAAAATAATAAATTTTAATTCAAAGCAATAACTCTACTCAATTGATTCAATTATAGGAAGGATAGAATATCGAGTTTCCTGGAAAATCCATTACATTTAAACCTATATATTATTGAAAGACTAAAATAGAATCATTTTAATTCTCTTATTACAGACGATTGAATGAAATTGCAAACGGATTTCCGTCATTTGATTTAAATGTAAAATCTGATCAAGTCAAGAGAGACGTCCGCTCTTCTCATATAGCTACGCTTATGTGTATATTGCCTGGAGTCAATTCAAAGTCGGCCGAATTTACATTTTTCTGTTTGCGTTGTATATAAGTCCCTGCCAACTTTTTACCGTATAATTTATTGACTTTATATCATGAAATACGTTAGCGAAAAATCGAGACAGAAAGAGAGGATCGAGTTGAGGCTTGTTTTTGTAACATCCACGTGCTATAAGGTGCTGTAAGACAAAGGGAAAAGAATTGATTGATGCCCAACAAAACATTGAGCTGAACTGATTTTTTTTCAGATTGGAATGTATTTTTCAAGGACCTCTCAAGAGCTTCGTTGCAGACTTCAATCATTACATCCATACCGGTTGTTGTTGTTGTTGTTGTTGTTGTTGTTGATGCTGTAGTAGTAGTAGTAGTAGTAGTGGTAGTAGTAGTAGTAGTAGTAGCAGTAGTGATAGATTTTTTTATTGTCACAAGAAAATAATAAAAAATACATGAACATTCTTGAAAAGTTCTACAAAGCCTTCAAAAGGCTTGTCTGTAGGATAATAAAATAATACACCGAATTAAACAAACACAAACGACTAGTGGTGAACAATGAATAATTACAATATTCACGGTAATAGAAGAAGTATTACTAGTGTGAGTATTTGTAGTGATATGATGTTGTTTTCATTGTTGTGAGAGTCAACCCGATTCAACCATGTCAATACAATTCAAATTAACTAGCATAGATAGGTCAGACCTGGGTCAGACTCATGCATTATTCATAATCTGGAACTAGGCTGATCCGGGATAGAACTGATGGATATGTCATAAGCCGACCATGAAGCTTCTTTGTACATCGGCATATTCACTCGAAACTGATTTTTTAAAATATACATTTTATCAGGTACCCGAACCGAAATTAATAAAGGTTCCGGTTCCGGTTCGTAATTTTCTCAAATGAAGGTTCTGGTTCTGGTTCCGGTTCTACGTTTTGAAAGGTTCCGGTTCTGGTTCCAGTTCCATAGTGTGAATAAGGGTTCCGGTTCCGGTTCCACGTGCTGAATAGTTTTATTTTTTTAATTCATAATGTGTGGAAAAAAAGTTATAACCTAAAAGTTATGAACAAAATGAGTGAATGATGAGTCTGAATCAGGTATTGAAAACCTTCATGGAACCGAAAAGAACCCAAGATTTTTAGGGGCTACGGTTCCGGTTCTTGAAAATCAATAATAAAGGTTCTGGTTTCTATTCCAGTTTCCCATGAATACGTTTTTTTTCGGGTTCCGGTTCCGGTTCGGGTCCCTGCATTTTACACTGAGATCAGTGCTCGAACGGTTAGTACAATGAACCGTCATTCGAGAGACCGGGACTCGATTCCCGCCATAGTCAACCATTCTAATAGGTGTTTTTCTGATTTTTCTTGATCGGTCAGGTCAATTCTGGGAGTATTCTTTGACAGTAAGCCACGGCCGACTTCTTCGCACTATCCGAAAACACATAATATAAGATAAACTTACCATCATGATTATCGTATCGTCTTCTTAAAGACCCCACCAACAGCTGGGTTATACGGGGGTATGAATGATGAGTGAAAAGACGTTTACAAAAACCCATACCTAATAGTGACTTCAGTTTCTGAAGCGGTGCCTCAGCTGACTGAGCTACCGAGGGTGGCTGTAGATCGTATGGTAGAGCGTCATTCAATCAAATATAATCAAATACCAAAGATATCGAGACGTTTCTGAAATTATGTTCGGAATAAACTACTTATCATCACTTTGAAAGAGGATAAATCCCGAGATTCAGTAATATTTTGTCTCGATGGCAATAATTTCGTGAAGAAAATTGATCACGAATCGTAAAGAGTGACAACACATTTTCTTCAAATTCCACTTATGGTATTACTTCATCATTTCATTATCACCCGTCCATAAGTGATGGGGTTGTTAAAATGAAAATAAACAACACACTTTTATATATTTATATTTTCTTTATTCAGCAAATTGAAAAAGTACATGAAGTTGACAAAAACCTCCACAAAGCCTGTAACACAGGCTTATCTGTGGAAATGAATAATCATGCATCTAGCATTTCCGTGGAATGAAACATAATACCAGAAGTACAAATAAACAGTGAACAGTGGGTACAACAAAAAATCAAGAAATCCACAGAATTTGTGGAAATAAATGAATTATGCGTCTTTCATTCTCGTGAAATAAAACATATCGAAAGTATACGAAAACAGTAAACAGTAGGTACAAAAACATAATCAAGAATCAAACCAAAAAGTGATGAATACGAAAAACAAAATTGTTGTGCTTTGACGTACTATTTCATGCAAGGCCACTAGAATTCACTCACGACCAGAATTCACAATACTGTAGATAATTGGATGAGCGAAGCGAAGACTCAATTTCACAATACCCGAAAAAAAGGACTTTTTTTTCGCGCTTCACAGGTCAGACGAGAATTCAAAGTGAGTTGAAACTTGGCGAACACAATTATAATTATCCAATTCGATACTGTATAGTTTTGAGACGCGATCAGTTGAATTGATTCTGAGAAAACTCATTTCAAAGTTTTCAAAAATCCCATAAGAATAACCCGGAGAAAAAAATTCAGGAAAAATATTTTATCCGAAAGAATTCAAATTTTCAGGGAATTTTGATCTAATAATGATACACATCATTCCAAACTTTCACTCGAATAAGATCGGTCGTTTTTATGTAAAAAAATATATAATGTGATTTTTTCAAATCACTCAAAGCTATTAAGATACCTATTAAATCAAAGCTACAGGTGACACCACTCAATTGTAAACGATTAAAACCAAGCCTTCTTCATTATCATAGAAATTATTAATAGAAAATAAGATGGCAGTGATAATGGTTTGGATCCCAAGGTGTATATATATATATATATATATATATATATATATATATATATATATATATATATATATATATATATATATATGTATATATAACTAGGCAAACGCGGAATATGCGTTGTAAGATGCGCGAGATATCTGAATAAGGTATAATAACAGTCCTATATATTTGCTACTTAATCGACTCTGGTATTATACACACTTTGTCCCTCATTCAATTGCTACTTTATCTTCTCTGGTATTCTACACACCTTGACGAATATAAAGAATATGTATTGCTTGGACAAATATCGAATCTAGGAAGCAGTGAATCTTGGCTCATTTCCATATATTTTATGGAAATGAGCCAAGATTCACTGCTTCCTAGATTCGATATTTGTCCAAGCAATAAATATTCTTCATATTCGTCAAGGTGTGTAGAATACCAGAGAAGATAAAGTAGCAATTGAATGAGGGACAAAGTGTGTAGAATACCAGAGTCGATAAAGTAGCAAATATATAGGACTGTTATTATACCTTATTCAGATATCTCGCGCATCTTACAACGCATATTCCGCGTTTGCCTAGTTATATATACATATATATAAATATATATATATATATATATATATATATATATATATATATATATATGTAATGTATGTATTATTTATGGTAAAATAAAGACGTGGTACGAAATAATAATGATTATTATTTATTAAACTGCTGCTCAACGTTTCTACTGCAATGTAACAGTCTTTATCAAGAGCGTATTTTTTGATATTACATGTTCACATTTTGGAAGTGAAAAATAATATGAATAGAAAAACAACAATGATAGTGCATATGCACTTGATAGAAAAATATAAAACTGTTAAATTGATATAAAGAAGGCTTCTTCCACCGCTGAGTGGATCTCCCGATGAGAACGTGAAAAATCAGGGTATTTTCATAATCTTTCTTTAGAACGAAGGTTGTATGCACTAGAAGGTTCACCAACTGCATCTATTGGAGTCATGTCCCTACTATCAATTCGACGACCGTTTGTTTTTAAACGTTCCATGGCTGTTGACCAACTCGCTGATATAATATAGCCACCGTCATCACCATTGAAATTGAATGGATTTTTAGATATTTCAATTGCTTCGCTTATAGCTCTGGGCCACCTCTTTTCTTGTCTGTCCAATACTTTAGTGTTATCATAGAGAATGTTATGCTTTTCCTCAACAGCGTGCTTCGCAATTGCCGACAATCTGTAACTTTTGCATCGTTGGTGATACTTATGCTGTTTTAATCTAGCTGATACAGGTTTCATAGTTTGCCCAATATATACGAGTCCACATTCACAAGGGACCTCGTACACCCCACACGACTCCAGAGGTACCTTGTCTTTGACCGAACGAAAGGCGCTAAACATTTGATTATCCGGTGTGAAAATTGTATTTATATTATGCTTCATCAACATTCTTCCTATCTTGTCGGTTATGCCACTCGCATAGGGCAGAAAAGCTGACGTTGTGTACTCTATTTTAGCTGGTTTAGTATTACTTTTCATGTTCATAGCTCTAGTAATTACTGAACTCGAATAACCATTATTTACGAAAATATTTCTTAAATTTGTCAGTTCAGCCGAGATGTGATCTTTGTCGGAAAGCTTTTTTGATCTTCTAACTAGAGAGTTCAAAACAGAAGTTTTTTGTAATGGATGATGATGTGACTGTGCATTCAGATATCTATTAGTATGCGTATCTTTTCTAAAAACCGTATGGCCTAACGTATCATCACTGTTGTGAATCAGTAACACGTCTAAAAATAGTAATTTTCTATTGCAGTCTTCAATTTCCATTGTGAACTGAATTTTAGGATTGATGCTGTTCATATGATTTAGAAATTCTCCTAGTTTATGTTCACCATGCTCCCACACGAGAAAACAATCGTCGACATACCTAAAGAAGCACGTAGGTTTGAGTGGAGCAGACTCCAAAGCTGTTTCTTCTAATTTCTCCATGAAAATATTAGAAACCAATGGGGATAGAGGCGACCCCATGGCCAATCCTTCAGTCTGTTTATACAACTGGCCTTCGAAAGAAAAATAGTTGCTTTGAAGGCATCCTTCAATCAGATTGCACAGGGACTCGCCGAACTTCTTCTTCTCTCTTAAATAGTCTTAACAGATAAAGACTGTTACATTGCAGTAGAAACGTTGAGCAGCAGTTTAATAAATAATTAATAATCATTATTATTTCGTACCACGTCTTTATTTTACCATAAATAATACATACATTACATATTATGAGTCGTGAAAGTTTTAAATATTCTCTCTCTCTATATATATATATATATATATATATATATATATATATATATATATATATATATATATATATATATATATATATATATATATACACCTTGGGATCCAAACCATTATCACTGCCATCTTATTTTCTATTAATAATTTCTATGATAATGAAGAAGGCTTGGTTTTAATCGTTTACAATTGAGTGGTGTCACCTGTAGCTTTGATTTAATAGGTATCTTAATAGCTTTGAGTGATTTGAAAAAATTACATTATATATTTTTTTACATAAAAACGACCGATCTTATTCAAGTGAAAGTTTGGAATAATGTGTATCATTATCAGATCAAAATTCCCTGAGAATTTGAATTCTTTCGGATAAAATATTTTTCCTGAATTTTTTTCTCCGGGTTATTCTTATGGGATTTTTGAAAACTTTGAAATGAGTTTTCTCAGAATTAATTCAACTGATCGCGTCTCAAAACTATACAGTATCGAATTGGATAAATGTATGAAAACAGTTATTTGAATTTTTTTCTTCAAAACGCCTGGTTCGAATTTCTTAAAAAATGTTGGTTATGTGTATCATTTATGTTTGAATACTCAGAGAAAATTTCATTCTTTTCGGAGAGGTTTCATTTTCTCAAATTTTCTCACCCAGCCTAATCTTATGTTTTTTTTTTTAATTTTGACATGATATTTTTCAAAATCTAATCGACCAAAAAAAGTCAAAAGAAGTTTCATGTTGATCAGTCAAACCTTGAGACCTGTGCAGTGCCCACAAACAAAAAAAAAAAAAAAAAACACACAGACAAAGCCCTATAAGAGTGGGATGGAGACTTCGCCACGCTCATCTAATAACCAATCCAAAGATAAGTTGATATGTTCCAGCTCATCCATCAACGCTGCAACACATAACGCGTTTGCCCAGTTCTATTTTAATATGATACATAATTTATTTTCCAACTTTCCATTAAAACTGATCTGATAAAGATTTACAAGTGTCGTTTACGTCTCCCGTGATAATATTATGTGAAAGCTAGTTTTCTTAACAAAAGAATTAAAATCGTTATTCTGATTTATTTCTCCAGATTTATTTGTGTTTAGTATAGGGAACTGCTTGAGAAGAAGTTGATATGTTCATATGAGGTATCGAATTTTCTCCGGAATACAATTTTGTATTACATAGAGTTGAAAAAATAAAATCAACAAAGTCGTTGTTGGAATGAGTATAAAACTCGCAATGTTGAAACATGAAATGGAAGAATCATAATCTATTCATCAAACAATTTCGTTCGGAATTTTTCGAATTGAATATGAACATATACAGATAT
>OZ023330.1:36929188-36939188 GCA_964007535.1 Brachyptera risi | reverse complement strand
TATTCTGATGTATTATTGAAGCAATCATCAACATCCATACCCATGACAGTACACATGTTCATGTTGTTTTCTGAGTCCATCGTACTTAATACCCATGACAGTACACATGTTCATGTTGTTTTCTGAGTCCATCGTACTGAATACCCATGACAGTACACATGTCCATGTTGTTTTCTGAGTCCATCGTACTGAATACCCATGACAGTACACATGTCCATGTTGTTTTCTGAGTCCATCGTACTGAATACCCATGACAGTACACATGTCCATGTTGTTTTCTGAGTCCATCGTACTAAATACCCATGACAGTACACATGTTCATGTTGTTTTCTGAGTCCATCGTACTAAATACCCATGACAGTACACATGTCCATGTTGTTTTCTGAGTCCATCGTACTGAATACCCATGACAGTACACATGTTCATGTTGTTTTCTGAGTCCATCGTACTAAATACCCATGACAGTACACATGTCCATGTTGTTTTCTGAGTCCATCGTACTAAATACCCATGACAGTACACATGTCCATGTTGTTTTCTGAGTCCATCGTACTGAATACCCATGACAGTACACATGTTCATGTTGTTTTCTGAGTCCATCGTACTGAATACCCATGACAGTACACATGTCCATGTTGTTTTCTGAGTCCATCGTACTAAATACCCATGACAGTACACATGTTCATGTTGTTTTCTGAGTCCATCGTACTAAATACCCATGACAGTACACATGTTCATGTTGTTTTCTGAGTCCATCGTACTAAATACCCATGACAGTACACATGTTCATGTTGTTTTCTGAGTCCATCGTACTAAATACCCATGACAGTACACATGTTCATGTTGTTTTCTGAGTCCATCGTACTAAATACCCATGACAGTACACATGTTCATGTTGTTTTCTGAGTCCATCGTACTAAATACCCATGACAGTACACATGTTCATGTTGTTTTCTGAGTCCATCGTACTAAATACCCATGACAGTACACATGTTCATGTTGTTTTCTGAGTCCATCGTACTAAATACCCATGACAGTACACATGTTCATGTTGTTTTCTGAGTCCATCGTACTAAATACCCATGACAGTACACATGTTCATGTTGTTTTCTGAGTCCATCGTACTAAATACCCATGACAGTACACATGTTCATGTTGTTTTCTGAGTCCATCGTACTGAATACCCATGACAGTACACATGTTCATGTTGTTTTCTGAGTCCATCGTACTAAATACCCATGACAGTACACATGTTCATGTTGTTTTCTGAGTCCATCGTACTAAATACCCATGACAGTACACATGTTCATGTTGTTTTCTGAGTCCATCGTACTAAATACCCATGACAGTACACATGTCCATGTTGTTTTCTGAGTCCATCGTACTGAATACCCATGACAGTACACATGTTCATGTTGTTCTCTGAGTCCATCGTACTAAATACCCATGACAGTACACATGTTCATGTTGTTTTCTGAGTCCATCGTACTGAATACCCATGACAGTACACATGTTCATGTTGTTTTCTGAGTCCATCGTACTGAATACCCATGACAGTACACATGTTCATGTTGTTTTCTGAGTCCATCGTACTAAATACCCATGACAGTACACATGTTCATGTTGTTTTCTGAGTCCATCGTACTAAATACCCATGACAGTACACATGTCCATGTTGTTTTCTGAGTCCATCGTACTAAATACCCATGACAGTACACATGTTCATGTTGTTCTCTGAGTCCATCGTACTAAATACCCATGACAGTACACATGTTCATGTTGTTTTCTGAGTCCATCGTACTGAATACCCATGACAGTACACATGTTCATGTTGTTTTCTGAGTCCATCGTACTGAATACCCATGACAGTACACATGTTCATGTTGTTTTCTGAGTCCATCGTACTAAATACCCATGACAGTACACATGTCCATGTTGTTTTCTGAGTCCATCGTACTAAATACCCATGACAGTACACATGTCCATGTTGTTTTCTGAGTCCATCGTACTAAATACCCATGACAGTACACATGTCCATGTTGTTTTCTGAGTCCATCGTACTAAATACCCATGACAGTAAACATGTCCATGTTGTTTTCTGAGTCCATCGTACTGAATACCCATGACAGTACACATGTCCATGTTGTTTTCTGAGTCCATCGTACTAAATACCCATGACAGTACACATGTTCATGTTGTTTTCTGAGTCCATCGTACTAAATACCCATGACAGTACACATGTCCATGTTGTTTTCTGAGTCCATCGTACTAAATACCCATGACAGTACACATGTCCATGTTGTTTTCTGAGTCCATCGTACTAAATACCCATGACAGTACACATGTTCATGTTGTTTTCTGAGTCCATCGTACTAAATACCCATGACAGTACACATGTCCATGTTGTTTTCTGAGTCCATCGTACTAAATACCCATGACAGTACACATGTCCATGTTGTTTTCTGAGTCCATCGTACTGAATACCCATGACAGTACACATGTCCATGTTGTTTTCTGAGTCCATCGTACTAAATACCCATGACAGTACACATGTTCATGTTGTTTTCTGAGTCCATCGTACTAAATACCCATGACAGTACACATGTTCATGTTGTTTTCTGAGTCCATCGTACTAAATACCCATGACAGTACACATGTCTGGAATTGGAAGATTGAGATTGGAAGGCCGTGGAATTGAGAAGAAAGAATCAACTGAAATGTCACGAAAGTAATTTTATTCAATATTGATAGTAATACTGTGAATTTTTGAACAAGAAGAGTATTTACTGAAAGGGAAATTTCTTCTCTATACGTGAGTAGATAAGGACAATTTTTACAACTGATTTAGCTTCATAAAACGTGTTTTGGTGATTGAATATTTTGATTGAATTTTTTCAATAACGATTTGTTTATTTTAGCATTTCGTTGCTAAGAACATAACTTACGTATTCGCATATTTTTCACTGTGACAGTTTTGAGCCAAGACTAGATCCTGACGAATAAAAATAAGATAATATGGCAGGTACAGCTCATCATCATCTTTTTGAAGATGTGGTCAAAAAAATTGACAAAAATAAAGAGTGTGATGTCATACTTGAGCTTCAAAAATTAGGAGTTTATAAGAAGCGAACCGTGTCACAGCGTGAGCTTGTGGAAATATTATTTTCAACTCTTCTTAAGAAGAAAATAAGTATCCCTGATTTCTGCAATCAATGGCTACAAGGCAAAAAACGGAATCAACCCACCTCAGAATCCCTGGATCCCGCACACCCCATACCTACGCCGACCACCTCACAGTTATGCAATATAAACACGAGAAATGGAAGTACTGGTATCCAAAGTCTTCAAAACCATGTGTCACATGACAAGACATTGGTTTTTCAAACTACTCAGGTAGGAGACTTCAATAAACGAGTTAGAACAGCTAAATGCCTTCACTGTGATGGTATATTCATGCCCAGAGGGTTGACTCTTCATATGTCTCGTTCTCATCCAACTATTGCCAAGACTAGCACAAGTAAGAATAACATATCCCCTCTAGTAATAGATGACCCAACTATAACTATTCGCAGACCTCGACATATATGCAAAAAAAGAGGGAAGAATGTAAAATATAATAAAGCTAGCCCTGAATATGTCACTCATATGGGTAAGAAGTATGTTTCTCTTCTTGAAACCAAGATTAAACAATTGGAAATCAACATTAAGGAACTTGAAGATACAGTCATCAATAGTAAGAACAAGTTCCTGGATGAAGCTAATGACGAACTTATAAGTATGAACCAATTGAATATAGATGATCAAATTGAGGTTTATGATAGACATGACTGTGGAAAATGCAAAATAGAATTCCTGGAAAAAATTTACATCCTGACAGATATTAATTCCAAATATAAGAGAGGTTTGAACAGGGAGCATCTCACTGTTTGTCAGCTAACCGAGGCTCTGGCTAAAAGTGTTTGGGAGAAAAAAAATGCCCTCATCGAGAGAGAAGAATGGTTCAACCGAGCTAAAGAGGTTGAGGCAATGATTGAGACTTTGAGGAGAACTGAACACAAATCGGAGACTTTCAGGAAAACTGAACACAATTCGGCGTCTATCAAGAAACACCTCCTGCTTCTTGGTGATAGCCATATCAGGAAGTGCAGAGATATACTTGAAGATATGTTACCCACATCAATTATAAGAAGCTTCATGAAGCCCAGTGCGCAATTGACAGATATTCTTCATGATATTGAACTAAACTTGAAAGTGAGCAAAAAATCTTGGCCAGTACCGGACTACATAGTTATTGCTGGTGGTTCAAACAACATACAAGTGGACGGTGACAAGTATGATCAATCGTCCATTGCGGATGCTATTAATACAATTTCAAATGTATCTAAACGAAACCCTGATACAAAAATCATATTAATTGACATTCCATATAGATATGACCAACCATTGTTGAAACACAAAATAGTTGCAATCAATGATATGATCCACAAACTGACAAATAAGTTCCCTTCAATTACAGTTTTAAGCACATCTGACCTACCCCGATCTCATTACACAAGACATGGACTTCATCTCAACTACAAAGGAAAGAATGCGTTATGTAAGAAAATCTTAAAGTGTGTGAATCAAAGAGGCTCTACCATGTATATTGCAGTACTCACCCACTAACAAGATCAACTTGTCCTATCGCCAAGTCAATTCCACCACTGATGAGCCTAATTATTGTAAAACCAACGTTATTAAAACCTCAAGTCACTAACAACAACAATTACTTAAATACGTGCTCCAAGCCCACAATACAACATGAGTTTCCCCATCTTTTGGAGTTTCTTAAGCAAGCTGAAGAATATGGAACCAACACACGAGTGCGCTCAACCAACTTCAACTCAGCATCTCGTTCCAATTATTCAACTTGCCAGATGACCCTGCCAGATAACCCCTTGAGTATCCAAGAACACCATTTTCATACTGGTCCAGTGCAGCTACATCATCGGTAACGAGCAACACGACAGCGAGCATCTCAAACACACCTGAACAAGATCACAGTGATCATGATTGTACTACCAAGCTCATCCCACTAAAAAACTTACTGAATCCGGTAAACATTGATAAGAATAATCTTAAAAAAATCCCAGAGATCGTTTTCTCCAAGATCCCACTCAAGCCACCTACTCAAACAGACAAATTTTCCCTTGTACAAACACACCCCTCCAACAACCTAGTTGACCCCTCTTTAACTACCACCTCCATAGTCTCACACTCAGTGATAGCACTTAACATCCAGTCAGCTCGAAACAAAATAGAAGAACTTGAAATACTCACATCTGAACTCACTCCTGACCTCCTCTGCCTTTCTGAGCACTGGCTTAACCCTTCCATGACCTCCTTCATCATCCCAAACTACTGCAGCAGTAGCATATATTATCGTACCTCCTCTTCCTACGGTGGTGTTGCCATCTTTTCCAAACTTCACTGTAACGTAACTCCCATACCTTTTCTCCACTCTGCCTGCATCGATAAAGTCTTCGAATGCACAGGAGTCCTTTGGACCCGCTCATCTACCTCTTCCATAATCACCCTCTCCATCTACCGCTCACCCTCAGCAGATATCTCTAAATTCCTTGAACTTCTTGAACAAGTCCTCATCCAAGTCACCAAACAGTTTCCTCGCTCCGAACTCCTCGTGTGTGGAGACTTCAACATTGATATCCTGGTTCCCACTCAAAACTCCATCAAATTCCTAGACACCCTTCACTCTTTCTACTTATTTGAAACCATTACCACCCCAACTCGCGTCACCCCACACTCGTCTACTCTCATTGATAATATATTCACTACCCTGCAACCAACTTCTTTCGTAGCATCTACCTTCGATAGTGGACTCTCTGACCATCTTGCCCTAACCCTCTCTATCCCTCTCTCCAACCTGGCACCTTCCCCAAAGGTCACCCTCAAGTCCCCTGATGTCTTCAAACGCACCTTCTCAGACTCCAACTTGATTCATTTCCGCTCCCTACTGGCTCAGCAGCACTGGCTACACCTGTCGACTGCCACCTCCACGGACAACATCTATTCTCTCTTCTTTGATACCTTTTACTTTATTTTTAATCGAGCATTCCCCCTCAAACTTAAAAAGACAAGTCCCCATCATTCTCAAACCAAGAGGTGGATCACACACGAAATCAGAAAAATGGGCACTGAGCTCAGGCTGCTTCACTCCACTCTAAGATTGGACCCTAACCCACTTCTAAAGCAGCAATATAATTCCCTTAAGAAATCTCATGCTAAAAACATTCGCTCCACCAAGCGCAGCCACTTTGACAACATCATCCTCTCTTCCAACAACAAGTGCAAAACTGCATGGAATATTATCAATACTCTTTCGTCACCCCCTAAACCACCAACAACCATCTCCCTGAACATCAATGGTCAAATAACCTCTGAATCCCCTCAAATAGCCGAACATTTCAACAGCTTCTTCATAAGTGCTGGAAATGTCGCCCCTCCGCTTCCTCCCAACCGCCTGAACCAGGCTATCACTTCATCCCCCTTCTCCCCACCACCACTATTTCTCACCCCAACATGCCCTCTCGAAATTATCCAAGCAGCCACATCTCTCCGATATAAATCTTCTAGTGGAACTGACGGCATTCCAGGCACAATTCTTTTTAAATCCATAGACCTCATTGCTCTCCCTCTCTCAACTGTCATCAATCACTCACTTACCTCTGGCACCTTTCCCTCTCAACTGAAACAATCTAAGGTAATCCCCATTCACAAAAAAGGTAATAAAACCGACGTCAACAATTATCGCCCTATTTCACTTCTCTCCTCTTTCTCAAAAATCTTCGAGAAAATTGTTCTATCACGCATCACCTCCTACCTCTCTGATCATTCCTTGCTCGCCGACTCCAACACGGCTTTAGGAAAGGCAAATCCACTACCACAGCCATATTCCAATTCCTAACCACACTTCACACTCAACTTGATAAAGGCAACCACTCATTAGGCATCTTCTATGACCTGTCGAAAGCCTTCGATACCATTGACCATCAACTCCTTCTGCTCAAACTCAAACTTTACGGTATCCAGGATAGCGCAAACGATTGGATCTCTTCCTTCCTATCCAACCGCACTCAACAAGTATCCCTTACCCCCACCTCCCCCACTACCCACTCCCCATTCCTATCCTCAGCCAAATCTGTGCGCTGCGGAGTGCCTCAAGGGTCCGTGCTCGCCCCACTTCTCTTCCTCCTTTATATCAATGACCTTCCCGATCATCTTTCACTCGGCAACCTCTTCCAATACGCCGATGATACCAATCATCTCCTTACCTCTTCCAAAACCCTAGCCTTCTCCTCCCTCATATCTTCTGCCAATCAACAAGCAAATGCTATGGCCTCCTATTGTTCCAACAATAAACTAGCTTTGCAACCCTCTAAAACTGCCTTCATTCATTTTCATCTCAAATCTAATCCCCCATCTATTTCACCCCTAATCAAAATCAATAGTCACACAATTCCCAGTATTCCTGCCACAAAATTTCTAGGCATTTATATCACCCCCACTTTAGATTGGGCCACTCACATTCAACACACTTTCACTAAAATTCAAAGCTCCTGCTACCTTCTCAGACGCCTAAAGCCTATCGTCAACCCCAACTCCCTTCTCCTTGTCTATCACGCCCACCTGCACTCTCACCTGTCACACGGCCTCCTCTTCTGGGGCAACTCAGCTTCTTCTAAACGCATCTTCATCCTTCAAAAACAAGCCATCCGCATCTTAGCAGGAGTGTCCCGCCGCAAATCGGCAAAACCCCACTTCACAAAACTTCGTATCCTCACCCTTCCTTGCACACTCATACAGATCGCTTCCACCTTCGTCCGCACCCACCCCAACCAATTCCCTCTCAACAGTTCCGTGCATCATCATTCCACCAGAAATAGAAACAGCATAAGACTTCCAGCACACTCTCTCTCATCCTTCACTAATAGCCCCCATTATATCTGCACCTTGATCTACAACAAACTTCCTCCCTTCATCACAAATTCAACCACCCGCCCCTCCTTTGATAATAATCTCAAGTCCTTCCTAACCCAACATCCTTTTTACAGCCTCTCTGAATACCTCAACCATAATTTCCTTCCATTTTAATCCCACTCGAAATTTTACTTGTGCTTATTTTATTTCACCTAATCATTATTTTATCTTTATTACAATTAAACTATCATTATCTATTATTGTCTATCATTATCCTATACTATGTACTATGTACTGATCCACGGGACGAAATAAAATATCAAAAAATATCAAAATATGTCCATGTTGTTTTCTGAGTCCATCGTACTAAATACCCATGACAGTACACATGTCCATGTTGTTTTCTGAGTCCATCGTACTAAATACCCATGACAGTACACATGTTCATGTTGTTTTCTGAGTCCATCGTACTAAATACCCATGAATATACCAATCCTTCACTTTAATTTTGATCTCAGATTGTATCGTTATACAATATGGTAGACATAGAAATGATTGATGAACTTTTAGTTGGAGTGAGAGCCACAATTACTCACTTATTTGTTGAATTTTGTACACGATTCAACTTTGATAATAGTTTTATTTATTGTATAGTTATCCTAGCCTTGGGAAGATCGATTTCAATTTTCATGAACCGTTTTTAATAGTTTGAAAGAATCGAGTGTGAAGGCCCAGATGTATCGCTTTTATATCAAACTCGTTTTCGAATAATTCTCCAATATATTTTCAACTTTTTTTCAATATTGGATATGTTCTTCTTTTCTCTCTCTGAATAAGTATTCGATTACAATATAATATTTTTCAGACAATATAGCTCAATACTATAATAAATTTTTGTATCAAGCATCATTGTATTGTCTTCTTGCTATATTCAATTATTTTTATATTCATTGTTATATGAATTATTCTATAGTTCATTGTTCTGAATTCTAATGTCTTATGGGCAACATTACGGAAGGCAGAGCCTTTATTTCTTGACGATGACGAATTTGAATATATACGTTTCTCATTCAATTTGCATATAACGACGCACTGTATTGATCACTAAGATATATTGGCGTCTGTGAGTGATGAGTATAGCCAAGACGTGTGAGAATGTCGATTTCTATTAAAGAAATGGGAACCAAAAGTGCTTCAATATATGTCTTCCTGAACTCTCCTCATGTTTTAATTCATTTGGTGTGGTTTGATGAAAAGGTGACAAAGAACTATATTCACTTCTGATTCTCTATGGTTTTGATATATTGCCGACCTAGACGCTGTATTTGCTATATATATATATATATATATATATATATATATATATATATATATATATATATATATATATATATATATATATATACATATATATATATATATATATATATATATATATATATATATATATATATATATATATATATATATATATATATATATGAGGTTTTTGAAACTTATGCTTTCACGACCCGAATTATTTATGAATGGCATTATTTCAGGGTTATTTTCGTCGTGTACGAATTGAATTATAATATAGGTTGAATGAAAAACCTTGGATTATCTAACGTTTCAGTTTTAATGTACGAACCATGGACGGACCATAGAGTAGTGGAAGCAGTGGCTTACAAGTCAATTCTGTTCTTTCGATAGTTTTTGTTTTATAACCATAACAACGAGGTATATTGTTGTATAATTAATGTAAACATTCATATAGGCCCATATTCTTCGAGAAAGGTTCAAACATTAAAACTGAAACGTCAGATGATCCAAGGTTTTTCATTTAAGAGCCCGCATCTTAGCTGAGCATGTTTCTCTTCGAAATGCTCCACCCAAGTTCGATGTGCGTTTAAAAGTTTGATTGTGGGTTGAAAAGTGAAAAAAGGATGATATTGGAAGAGTTCCAGTAACCACCGCTAGATGGGGGAGTTTTTCATTTCATAATTTGGACAAAATCTAGTTACATTACACATTTTGGCCAAGG
>OZ023330.1:36849188-36926688 GCA_964007535.1 Brachyptera risi | reverse complement strand
TCTAGTGCTCAATGTTTTTATCCCGGGGGGGCAAATGACATCCTGCGGGGGGGGGGCAAAGTCCCCCCGCAGGTATGCCTGAATTCAACACTGTATATGTAAATGTATAATTTTGTCGTGTACCACACATTGTGTTGATAGTCAACATGCATATTATTTTCTAAACATGAATAATTGGCCTAAAGTCCATTCATATAAGCGTGTTAGTGATGCAACGATTCAACTTGAACCACACGATACACAAAATTACAAAATGCACAAAATGATTTCACAATGAATTTTTTTCTATTTTTCGTTATTTTTTCGATTTTTTATTTTTCTCCGATTTTTCGTATTTTTTCTTACTTTTCGTGCTTTATTTGATTTTTCTCGATTTTTTTTCCCGTGATTTTTTTTCCAAGTGTAGTCCCTATACCTGATTTTTTCAGTTTTTATCTCTCGGGACTCAAATTCATTTTCTATAGCAGCTGTTTATTCTTCTTCAGTTTTTTAACTGGCCTTAAACTGTACCCAAAGTTTCCGATGGTTCATTAGTGGCCGAGATTTAATCGTCGATACAACAGTATTCTTCTTTTCTAAAAGTTATTATTTCAGTCTCTTCCGGTTAAACATGATTAATTGACCAATCTCGCACATACAATCGATCTGGTATATTTATTCAAACACATCTTTGAAATATCATTGGAATATGACGTGAAGATTTTTAAAAATAATTAAAACTTGAAAAATTCGTGTAAAATTACCTTACTTCCGGTTTTCGAAAGCAACTTCCGGTTGAAAGATCCAAGTCACAATTTCACATGAGTTCACATAATCCCTAAAATTCAGACACATCGGACGATTTGTCGATACGACAGTATTCTTCATTTATGAAAGTTATTATTCCAATCTTTTCCGGTTGAAAACGATTAATTGACAAATCTCGCACACACGATCGATCTGGTATATTCATACATACATATTTTCAAAATGTCATCGAAATAATGTCGTGAAATGATTTAACAAAATCATACAAACTTGAAGAGAGAGTTTAATATGACCTTATTTCCGGTTTTCAAGAGCAACTTGCGCTTAAAAATTGGAAAGACACAATTTCATATGAGTTCACATAATCCTGAAAAAATTAGACAAATCGGACGATTCGTTTGGCCCTTAGCCAAGTTCTTAGCTGACGACGAAAGGAGGAGGAGGGTGAAACGGAAAAAGTAGTCTTTTCACAGTGCTATAACTTCCAGACGTTTGTTCAGATATATATATTCAATTGTCGTGTTGATTATGGCGCCTCATTCCATTACAACAAAGTAGAGGTATCTAGGTTGTTAGTTCCGGAGATTACAGTATGTTAAAAACCGCCTGGAAATACTTCGTGTAAACTGTGTAAGCGTGTAGCTGAGACTTCGCACAGACTTGGCTCTCGTCGATCTATCGCTCGACTAGATGAACTCACATGTATTTTCTATGAATCCTGCCACTTATTCACCTACCTTCACCAACCAGGAATCATAGTTCAAAAACTGCTCAAACAACAATCAGACTGGCCAGATAGGTTAGCACCTAGAACCAAGAAGAAGAAGAAGAAGAAAAACTTTCAAGAAGAGGAACTTTCTGTTTGCACTGTCACTGTCAGTTATTAGGTTTAACCAACCACCTCAAATTCAATGGTTAAACTACATTAGTTTTTTTACTGATGTAAAGGGCACGAATGGTAAGGGTTAAGTAGGGTAAGGTTTTGTATTGAATGTACAACTAGAGAAGCCATTGCGGCTTAACCCCGCCGCACAAATGAAGACTCATTGTTATTATTATTATTATTATTGTAATTTTAGGGTTCGTGCCCTGCCCTACTAACCCTAACAATCGTCAACCATCCACCACCTAACATATAACCCTCAAAACATAGGTTAAAGCTCGTAGATAGCTATAATCCTAGGTTAAAGACACGGCATATTTACCGGAATCTCATTTCTCCATTATTTAATAGTGTAGGCCTAGGCCTAGTCCTACCTTGTTGAAACAGGGCGAGTGCCCAACAACTAAGGGAGTCGAGTCAGACAGTTTGTTTCTTGCTCAAATAGACCTAGAGACCTAGGCTAACATTGGTTAACATTAAATTCAGGTCAGGTTCAGGATTGAATAGGCCTACACCTTACAAGTCACCACATCAATCTGCCTATTTGATAAATTATCAGGTTATGTTTTTAGTTTAAGGCACTGAGTTTGTATTATAAACTCCATTGTTGAAGTTTGTTGATGGCTAGGGCCAAGGGGTTAGGTAGGGCTTTGACATTCATTTTATAACCATACTTAATAAAATCACGGTGTGAGATAATTTTTGTGTCGAGTGGATGAAGCTGCAGTTTTACGGTTCAAACCTTTCGCGTCCCAACCCTAACCATCCCGTAAGAACCCTGCAGATCGGCAGTATCTTTCACGAATAATTGACTGCTATTTTAAGTACCGGTAGGTGTAATCATACCTTAGGCCTAGATCTACAGAGGAAAATTCCTTGAAACCATTGTTGAATGGTATTTAAATATGGGCCTATATTACAAGAATTAAATTACAAATTGAACCCAATAATTGATCAAAGTGGCTATTCCCACTACCCACAACCGGGTAGTGGCAATAGCAGTACCCGCGCTGTGCGGCTATTCCCACTACCCGGTCGTGGGTAGTGAGAAAATTCCCACCGCACGACCCATTATATCCCTCGTCACGGCCAAAATTCCCTGTCAAACTTGACAACACCGCGCTGATTTCATAGGCGGGAAAGCTCGACCCAGACGGCTTCAGGAGAGAGAGAGAGAGAGAGAGAGAGAGAGAGAGAAAGAGAAAGAGTGTGAGAGAAAGAGAGAGAGAGAGAAAAGAAGATGGAGAGAGAGAGAGTGTGAGAGAAAGAGAGAGAGAGAGAGAGATATAGAGAGAGTGTGTGAGAGAAAGAGAGAGAGAAAAAGTGTGTGAGAGAGAGAGAGAGAGAGATAGAGAGTGTGTGTCAGAGATAGAGAGTGTGAGAGAGAGAGAAAGAGTGAGAGATAGAGAGAGTGTGAGAGAGAGAGAGAGAGAGAGAGAGAGAGAGAGAGTGTGTGTGTATGTCAGAGAGTGAGAGAGAGAGAGAGTGAGTGACTGAGAGTGAGAGAAAGAGAGAGTGTATGTGTCAGAGAGAGAGAGAGTTGTTCTACGGCGATGCCAAAACTTTTGGACGGAGGGAATTCTGAGGGAAATGTACATGTCAATAGCTGCACAGCTCGGATGCTGCTATTCCCACTACCCGGTAGTGGATAGTGGGTAGTGGCAATAGCAGTATCCACGCTGTGTGGCTATTCCCACTACCCGGTCGTGGGTAGTGGCACGACCGGGTAGTGGGAATAGCAGTATCAATAATTGATGGCCTAGAATGGCCTATAGATGGAACGAGGTATTAGTCACATTATAGTATAATAGTAGGCTACAACAATTTCATGATGACTTGATCAATTTGATCACCTAGGCCTACTCATCTAGTGTAAGCAATAATGAATCTTGACACTTTATTTCAATGAGAGAATTCATAAATCATTATGGTATTGGTGGAATGATATTTTACCAAGACCCGGTTTTAACCGATAGTAGTGGATTAACTTGATATCACTCTTGGTTATGTATGTTTTTTTTGTACCTCGAGTAATAGTTGGAGCCTACATAATGATTCTGTAACTACGAGTTCATAAAACCGGCTCTGACTGATGTAAATTATTTCAAGGTAAGCTGTTGGTTCTGTAAACTGCTGTTGTAAGTTTTACCGTAAGTTTACTGTAATTTTTTTTTTACTGTCAGTAACGTTTTAAGTAAGGTCATAAAGGTCAGTAAGGGTATTTTGTCAGATAAACCAACTATTGCAAAGTATTCAGGAATGGTAACAACAGTCTTGTATATCGTGAATCGTCTCTTCCGTAGCTCTTAACTTCTTCCGGCTCCATCAAGTTGGCTCCACCCAATTTGAATTTCTTAAAAATTATTGAACAGCCATTTTGAGCTTGTTTTGAGCTGAATTGTGCCGCCGACTAATCGTTTTGAGCTCATCCCCTAGCCGAGATATTTCAACTTATTGTGGGCAGAACCAAGTTGACGGGTGGCTTCGCCCAACTTGAGGAACAGCGTTAACGTGACCCATCGTTTCTGAAAATCTTTCTCTCGGAAAATCACACATCACCAATTCTAAATCTTTCATCATGAGATCTAAAGGCCTACCACAAAATATATGCGAATTTTCAGAATTTGTCCTGACATTGGAGGAGCTGCGTGAACTTGACCCCTCATGTTTTGAAAATTGATTTTCTCGTAAAATTACTCAGCACAAACTCTGAAAGTCTTGGCATGAAATCTGAAGGCCTATAGCAAAAACTCCGGACAAATTTTCAGAATTTGTGCTGATAGAGGAAGGGAGGAGGCGGGTTCACGGACCTAAAATATCTTGGTTAGGAGATGAGCTCAAACAGATGATTACCATGTCAACTTGGCTCTGCCCACAAAAAGTTGATATATCTCGGTCAGGAGATGAGCTCAGAAGGATTGAAGGGCAGCACAATTCAGCTCAAAACGAGCTCAAAACGATGGTCTTCGTCCGGTTTCGATCTGACGAGTTGACCTAAACCCCCATCTGATTAACACGTCAACTTGGCTCCACCCACAAGAAGGTAAAATATCTCGGTCAGGAGATGAGCTCAGAAGGAATGGAGCTCAATTCAGCTCAAAACGACAGTTTTTGTCCGGTTCTGATCCGAAGAGTTGAGCGGAGCCACCCGTCAACTTGGCTCCGACCACAATAAATTAAAATATCTCTATTAGGGGATGAGCTCAAAACGATTAGAAGGCAGCACAACTCAGCTCAAAACGAGCTCAATTGATTAATTTTTAGGAATTCGAATCGGGCATAGCCAACTCAACAGCTAGAACAACGTCTTCCGAAACAAAGTCTTCAGTTATGAAACAATTTCACATTATTTATATCTGAATAACTGATCATACCGAGTTGAAGGTGAGCAGTCAAGGAGTAATTGAAGTCATGATAGGGTTAGGCCTATCATATTCACCAATATAAAAATGAGGACAATTCATATTTCAGACCATCCTGACTTGGCTTTTCGTGGCATCCCACAGTTCTCGAAGCAAATGCTTGGATGAAGTAGGCCTACTAATTGACTACGACCTTTAATTAGTAGAGTGATAGGCCCAATTATAACTGTTTAAGCCCATCTCTCATTTTTTACTATTTTGTATTATGATAAACTTCACATTGCTGTCAATGGGAAAAAGTGATCATTGCCCAAGAGACTTAGGCCTAGTTCAAAGTGGAAGATATCAACATTCGTGTGTTCTGTTTACTCTTATTACCAATGCTAGAAATGTATGGACGGATATATATCACAGGAATGGTTTTTACTTACACAGTAATGTGAAAAATTATGGTCACAGACAGCGTAGTTCTGATGTAGAAGCTAATTGGTTTTAAATAATTAACATGGGGTGGTAAGATCGCCCTTGTGGTACCCCGTCCAAACGATCCTACCTTTCATCCATAGCCTTGATTGGGGAGCAATGATTCTGTATCAAATTTTGATGGTATTGAAAAAAAAAGTTCATAATAATAATTTATATTACGCACCGGTAATTTAACTTTGTTAAAGCATACGGCACGCCCTAGCTGTCATAAGCCATAATGTTCCTGTCTGCGTCACCTGGATGTCACTTGCAGCAAGGGCTAGCAAACAATTTACCCCAGTAGAGCTCTAGATTCAAATACAAATATGATGAACATCATGATGTATACTTCGTAGTGTTTTTCATTGCTGGTATGTAGTAAGAGATGAGGGAGGCCCAGGAGTATTCTAGGTGGGAACGGTCTATCGTGGCACTTCAACCTTCACTCAACTCGGCAGACATCTCTTCCAAATGGACCGAGACAACTTCATCGCTTGACTGAAATCACACCATTTCATTGGAATAACTTGTACTTGGAGTCACAAAAGTTTTTATCCAAGAAATCATATATATCATAACAGTTGTCCAAGCTTGCTAAGCTGAACCATTGAATTTCAATGGCTAAACTCATAGCCACAAGGTTATAGGATCAGTGGTAATTAATATGATAATGCCCGTACGTGTACCCACAAGTACAGGCGTAGGCTAGTTGATATTCTCAATGTATTGTACTATTGAATAGTTGTGAATCGATTCAAGACTAAGTAGATTTGTTCACAATATTAAACCGGTACATATTTTAGTGAAAATGGGTGAGCTGGCCTATGTGTTCTAATTTTGCTGTACAGCTCAAATTATTATTTCAAGAGTCAAATTATATTACTTAGGTGCCTAGGCCAACTAGCATATTTAAAAAAAAATTGTAAAATCTTAGCTTCAATTGCACGATATTTGTACCAGATTCAATTATGAATATCTCCAAGGAAGGTATTATGAGAAGAAATTTTGCTGTGGACCTAATAATCAGTTTGAGCAATACCGAGTATTAGGTTAATGCTGTTTGCCATGCAGATTACAGTGATATCACATTTTATTGTAGGCCCTATAGCTTTGCTTTCTGTGTGGCACTGCCAAAGTTTTGTCTTGGGCTCCTGTATCTTTCTGTGGTTTCCTACCATCAATTATTGTCAATTACTCTGCATGTTTCTGTGTGTAGAATGGTAATCCATGCCAGTGTTGAGCAAATGTTAGAGGCCCAGTTATTATCAGATGCAGCAGAACTCAATTGGTTGAGATGTCTTCATCTTGACTGGTCTATTTTGTGTTCCAGTTTTTCTCATCTTCTAAGCCTTCTCCCTTTGCCACTTTTCGTTTTTTTTCAACCATAATACTGTCTAGTGAAAACAATTGAATGCTATGTTGAAAATATCTGTGAACGCCTAGGATCAGTCTTTTTCTGAACATCCAGTCCATGGAATAAATAAGCAAAATCTATCGGCCAATATTGCACAGTTTATATAACTTGCCCCAGATGTGGCCTACGCCATTGTGGTGCAGTTAACTCGTGAATCACCATATTTTATGATAATTTGCCGGTAGTTTTGCATGTTGATGCATACAAGTAATAGATGTAATGCAATTTGTGAATCCAGCTCTTCCCAACTGCATTAAGCAATGTTGGAATCAATTTCATTTGAATTGGCCAATCTGAACTTTAAATACATTGTAAAAGCTAGTTAAGAGCCAGACTGCTATATTTACCAATTGATAACTGGATAATCAATTATCATCTACGAGAAAGATCAGAAGCAATGCATCGAGACCCGTGGCCGAGTGGTAACACACTGAACCATCATTCGGGAGACCGGGGTTCGATTCCTGCAATGGTCGATCATCCTGAGAGGAGTTTTTCGTGGTTTCCCTCTGGCGTTCAGGTTGATACTGGGATGGCTCCTTAACAGGCCACGACCGACTCCTTCCCACCATCCAAAACACCTGATGAAATAACCTTCCATCTCATTCATCATCCACCGACGCCAATAGATCGTAGCCATCAATATAGTGCGTCGTTAAGACCCAATGTAAAAAAAAGCAATGCAATTATAGAACTATGTTCTATACATTGCAATATGAGCCTAATATGTACGATTTGATTTGAAATTGCGAATCTCAGAAATGTACACGACAGCGCATATGTCATGGCTAAACATGTTTGGATAGATAATATTTCACATGTAAGCCTATATAGGCCTACTACTTGCACGTAGTAGAGGGGAATATGTCAAGCTTTGTTGAGCTTTCTAGTTTTTATGGTCACTAGAGAAGATGATAGAGAAATAAGATGATAATTACCTGAATAATAAATGCTGACGTAGGCCTAAATCTTGCCCTCGGAACTGGCTAGAATTTGACGACATTTACACGTAGTTTCGGCAATTCATCGTAAAGGTAATGCCACTAGAGCTGCTTCCATCATGGTGAAAATGGTCTGATTTTAAAAGGATAGGAAATATGCCATGTTGCTCATCTTGTTACGTAATTGATAGTCATTTTCATTAGTCATTAGTCATAGATATTCTGTTTATCCAAAGTAAAAAATTAAATTTCAGAAGATGTCAGTAGCCTACGATGTAGGTATTGGTCGATCAAAATTGAACGCTGTCATCTTCAAAAGGTTTAAAATGGTTGAATAATTATCAGTGTATATACTTACAGTTCACCAATACTGACCGTAAATTAACGTAAGGAAACTCATTCTTATGATAAATCTAAAAAAAGATGGTATTGGACAGATGATTAACAAATTAATGGTAGCAATATCTTCAAAAACTAAGTCAAAGAAGCCTAGCCTATGAATGCATAATATGTAATCTCCAATACAACTTCAATTATGTCATATAATATTTGGCACTGATACTTTCCTTGAAGTTGGCTTGTACAGAACTGCTTGTCAATGTTGACTGAATTGAAAAAAGGGTTGTTTTGTCACTCAAATTACTGATAAATCAGATTAAAACCAGAAGATGATATAAACACATCCGTTGTTTATAACATGTTACCATGGTTACGAGAAAACCAAAAGTGGGTGCTACCCACATTTTTTCCGGTTTTTATTTAATTATAAAATATTTAGGCTACGTGGACAAAAGTTATTATCGTATGGCCATAGATTATAACTAATTACAACTTTTAAGCGCTTAAATTTCTAATTTACGTGGAAAACCAGCGATTCTATTAACGCGCAAGCAAAAGTCTACGCCATGGCAAAAAGTGGGCGTGGCCAAAGCAGTTTTCCTTTAATTCATTAATTAGAAAATATACAGGCTATGTGGACAAGTTTTATTACTACGTAGTCGAAGATTGTAAAAATTTGCATAATCCAAGCTCAATAATTTTCAATTTACGTAGAAATTCAGCGATTCTACGCGACGAATAGGTTTTTTCGGTCCTTTTTGAATCAAACATATAAGTGTGTTTCCACAGTGTGGTGAACACGCTGAAAACATGGAAAGTCCATAATTTTCGACCGGGCCTATTGAATATCTCTCTTATGGGGAATATATGTAACGCTTTTTTGAGCTAGGAACGTAGAAGAACTAAGATAGGTAGAGAAAAAGTGTTCCCACAAAATATCTGCGCTCGAATGTCATCTCTCGTCTGATATGTATAACATAGCTACTTATTTTCGCCATATGATTTCAATTGATCAACTCGCATGGCGTGTGGCTTTATTGTTGCAGATTTTCTAGTTTTAGTACAAGGGCTCACATTATAAAATAAACCCGCCTACATTCCACTCTGAATGATTGCATTTTAGAATGAGTATCTGTGTTAAAAGCAGGTAATAAATTCTCCCGTTAGGTATGTTCAGCATAATGAATAGGCAAGGGTCGAAACATGATTTGCTAGACTGATGACAGACTATCCTCTACAGGGAGGGAGAGAGTTGAGTATGACGTCAGAACCTTTTCCCCCGCCACGTTAGATTAGGCACTTCGCTGGGGGTGAGGTTCGAAGCTCTTGACGGGATGGTAGCCGAAAGGGTCTATTACCTGCGCCGGAAGGAACAATAGAAGTCGAATTGTCATTATAGAAATAAATTAAAATCACCGTCAAAGAATCAAGATGATTATATACGGAAGATATGCATTGAAAATGAAAATCTAAACAATTTACTTTTTTATTGGAAAAAATCCACTCATATGTGACCGAAATACGTCGAAATGTATACGAAACGTCCCACAAACATATCGACGTATCTCGGCCGCATATGAGTGGATTTTTTACAATAAAAAAGTAAATTGCTTAGATTTTCATTTCCAATGCATATCTTCGGTATATAACAATCTTGATTCTTCGACAACGATTTTAATTTATTTCTATAATGGTTATTCAACTTCTATTGTTCCTTCCGGCGCAGGTAATAGACCCTTTCGGCTACGATACGGTCAAGAGCTTCGAACATCACCCCCAGCGAAGTGCTTAGTGTAGGACCACATTGCGGGAAAAAAAGCTCCGACGACTGACGTCAGTCTCAACTCTATTCACTGACACTTAGGACACTTAGGCGATAAAAGTTGTTTAATTTATAAATTATGTCACTTTGGGGCAATTGTGAAAATGAATTATGACTAAAAGATGATTCACATACTAAAAATATAAATCCGCTATTTTAAAGCATTTTTTGTGTCCACACATTTTTCATCCGATTTCACCAAAGTGTCCCCCCGTCTCGCCAAAGTGTCTGTCCCCCCCCCCCCCCCCCGTTTCACCAAAGTGTCCGGTTTTGAAGTAGGCCTATGTTAAAAGCATATACTTGCCCATCATGAAGATGTCGATATATATATATATATATATATATATATATATATATATATATATATATATATATATATATATATATATATATATATATATATATATATATATATATATATATATATATATATATATATATATATATATATATATATATATATATATATATATATATATAATATATATATATATATATATATATATATATATATATATATATATATATATATATATATATATATATATATATATATATATATATATATATATATATATATATATATATATATATATATATATATATATATATATATATATATATATATATATATATATATATATATATATATATATATATATATATATATATATATATATATATATATATATATATATATATATATATATATATATATATATATATATATATATATATATATATATATATATATATATATATATATATATATATATATATATATATATATATATATATATATATATATATATATATATATATATATATATATATATATATATATATATATATATATATATATATATATATATATATATATATATATATATATATATATATATATATATATATATATATATATATATATATATATATATATATATATATATATATATATATATATATATATATATATATATATATATATATATATATATATATATATATATATATATATATATATATATATATATATATATATATATATATATATATATATATATATATATATATATATATATATATATATATATATATATATATTTATGATATCCAATTTAATATGATTGTGAGCAATTTAATTGCATGTTTTTTATTTTGGAGGAATGAAATGCTCAAAGAATGGATTGTTGAAAACATTGTTCTTGTGTCAAGTTTTGAAGTTTCTACCCTGAAATTTGAAAGAATCAGAATAGATTGAATTGAATTGGAATATCTGATAATTTGGCGGATGACTATTCAAAAACATTAAAAACATTAAATTAAATTGGAAATATAAAACATATTATTGAGTTAGAAATTTTAATCAAGGATGCCCTTCATCTTTCTAATGATTCCCTATTCTATGGTAATTAAAATTGCAAGTTCTACACCTCAGAGAATTGTGTTTATAGGCCTATAATGATGTTGCAATTAGGACAGTTATCAATATTTACGTAACATTTCTTCGTGTGGGAAATTAATTGTGTTGGTTAAATGCAGGTCTTTGCTCTAGTTTTTGAGAATTTGAATTCAATAATTATCAATGTTTACAAAATTGCAAAAGCAGAAATGTTACGAAACTTAAAATTGAAATATTGAAAATTGATAGAGAAATGAAAAATAACAAATAATCTGATGGTTTCAATACAGAACATTTTCCCAACATGACCTGTAATTTAATTTGAATCTGTGGAGTTTCAAGTTTTTTAATAATTATATTGTGTCTCTTTCCATTCCATGTATAGGCATACTGGTATAACCTTCTATGGCGTTTTTTCCTTTCCCATTTATGGCGTTTTGTCCTTTGAACCCGTGTTAATCAATGCTAACTAGGAAAACGCTATAAGTACGCGTTGATGGACGAGCGATGTTGAAAAAAGTGTTAAAAGGGTCACTTTTCATTTTTTCTCTTCAAAATGGCTGAGCTGGAAAAATTGAAAATTTCTAAAATGATAGACAATTGCGTTCTACATATCCAGTACATTTTTCTTTTTTAATTTCTTTTCTTCTCTAATAAGCCTTTGACCATGTAAAATTGGCCGTCGCCCATGTGTCCGTCGCCTAAATGTCCAATGATCAAAGTGGATTAAAGTAGATCGCCCAAGTGTCCGTCGCCTAAACGTCTCTCGCCTAAGTGTCCGTATACCCTCCCTGACATGGACATTAGTCTCGATTAGTCTATAGCTGAATTTAAATAATAACATAGTAAGAATAGTAGGCCTAACCATAATAATCATAATAATATAATGAGTAATAACAGATATAATCTGAGAAATACATGTTTTAAGACTTCAAGGCGATACTAATTCAATCATTTCTTCTACAGACAAGAACCGAAAGGGTCGCTTCCCTCTCTATGCTTCAATCGATTGATTGATGGGTTGATAAGTTGTAAAACAACATATTTCTCAAACCAGATTGTATGAAGGTTCGCTTCTTGCGAAGCGAGTTTGTGGTTTATCTAATTATTGTTAATTTGTTATTACTTTATAACTTTCAAAATCCAAGCATTACATACACAGAATATTATTTACAATTATACGAGGATAATATTAAGATTTGATTTGGGGCTTATTCACTGTAAAATAGTAAGTATTCGAATATGAACACTTGATTATTCGCCGTGTAATAATAATAATAATACCGTGATTACTGCATTTGTCATTTGTGTAAATATAGGTCTACACTTGGAATACTGCTCAAGTGTTGTTATACTAATTAATGACTACTAGCACTAATCAGCGCCAAGTTAGGGTCAATAGGGTCATTGCGTGCTAGAACGAGAGGATTGATATATCAAATATCAATCGCAGTTTATTTTTATTGCGCGCCAAACACGGCTAGCAGATTGCTCGCAGCGGCGATGTGCTACGGTCCGCTGCCAGTCGAGAGTGAGTAGTTTTAGGAGAAAACCGCTCGCTTCGGAGGGCGCTACCAGCTAGTCTGTCGACCCAAGAATCGACACTAGCTCTACCTATAAATTTCTCGACTAGATGGGCCGAACCCTCAAACTGGCTTGGCGCAGAGGCTCCCATATACGTGTCCTATCTTCAACCTTACAAAATCAATGACCATAGGCCTGTACATGTAGGGTACCGTACCACCCTTGGGTTGCATAACTGATACACCGAAAATATGGTGAATTGAGAAAAACGTAGGCCTACACTGAAAATCCAATAGGCCTACACCGTAAGCATTATTTCAGATGATGACTGAATAGGGAGGCTACGATATTGCATTTGAATAGTGTGAGACTATCCTCTTCTCCCCACAATAATATACTAGCCATCATGCATGAAAATATTTTTCTTGCGGTGTACGAGATTTTCGGTTCAAGTTAGCTAAACCTAACTCAACTTGACTCTAACATCAGATCCCAGTCTGTGTATGACAGTTCAGTGTACTAGCAACTAATAACCTCAGCAACGTACCTGCTTCAACTCTGGCAACGTATGCCTCATTTTCAATAGGGAAGGATATGAACTGGAGGGAGTGTTGAACCAATGCGTTGCTAATGTCACACAAAACTCGCGAGCAACTGGCTTGACTTATGCCTGTTACATCGCCCATAACGAGCTGGAACGTTCCAGACGCGTAGAATCGCAATGCAGTAAGAACTTGCGTCGGTCTGGTCAAATGGCCTTCCAAAATGCTGCACAGTTCCAAGACGATATGTCTTGGAAACCCGTACCGTTTAATCAGATGGTCATCCGACACATTTAATGAATCCAGCCTATCTTTGAATACTCTGCCAGGTCTAACAATGATAGGCCCCTCCTGATTAGGCCTCGGCCTAGCCTCATCCAGAATTAGGAAAAGCCCAGCATTGAACATTGTAATATAATTAGTAGGAAATAGGCCTAGGCCTATTATAACTGTATATATAATTAGTGTTAGTGTTTTAGTGGTTATATTAGTAATCATAAGTTACATTTCAGCTAGGTAGGCATATAGGCCTAGTAATAGTGGTACACTCTTTGACAGGTTAGGCTAGAGTAGACAGACAAGGTGAGTGGTCAGAGGTGACACTGACAGTTGCACCCGCTAGGCCTAGGCCTAGTCGAGATCAAGCAAAACGTTGAGGTTAGATGTACAACCGGATTTATAAAATACGTAAATCAAATTGCGCGGTATTTAAAAATATCCTTACCGTGTTTTGGTGGGTAGAATTTACATTTTCTGTCAAATTCAGCCATAAAATCATTGTAAATTGATATTCAAAGTCAAGAGGTGATCACTTACTAGGGCCTAGGCCTACCAGTCAATTTTTTAGGTACTTCTCTCTGGACAATAGATGAAAGAACAGCTATTAGGATCTCAGACACTTGCTAGGGATTGGTGGGACGATCAAATATTTCTTCATGAGTTTGGATTAGGACAAAATATGGTATTATCTCGAAAGAAGTTCGTAACTTTGAGCCAAATCAAAGTTATGACCTTGTGTGAATTCGGGCCCAGAAGATAATATGAACACATCCGTTGTTTATAAAATGTTACCATGGTTTTCAGAGTGCCAAACCAAAGAGGTTAGTATTTTAACCTCCTTGACCAAAAATGGGGTATACTCAATCTTTTTTCGGTTTTTATTTAATTATAAAATATTAAGGCTACGTGGACAAAAGTTATTATCGTAACGCGGTAGATTATAACCAATTACAACTTGAAAGCGCTTAAATTTCTAATTTACGTGGAAAACCAGCGATTCTATTAACGCGCAAAATATGGTATAAAAGTCCACGCCATTCCAAGGTCGATAGAGTTTTTTTCTTTATTTCGTTGATTTGAAAATATACAGGCTATGTGGACAAGTTTCATTACTACGTAGTCGAAGATTGTAAAAAAATACATAATCCAAGCTCGATAATTTTCAATTTACGTAGAAATTCAGCGATTCTACGCAACGAATAGATTTTTTCGGTCCCTTTTGAATCAAACGTATAAGTGTGTTTCCACAGTGTGGTGAACACGCTAAAAATCAACTGATTCACAAACACTGATCGATTGAATTAATGATATAGTGAAAGTAATTGAATTAGATTGAAGTGATTGAATTGGATTCTCACTTTGGTGCCTGTAGATAACCGTCGAGTTGGCTCATATTTTTGAGAGCGCTGACAATTTGTTTTCCAGGAAATATTGCATGGATAATTGTATTCGGAAAATATCTCTACATCAACAGCTTCAATTATTTGTTCATCATGGACCAGTGGTTTTCCATGGTTTCCCTCAGACTTTCTAGTTTGAGGAATGTTTAACTCACAAGTTCAATCGTCCACGACTGTTTTATATTAAAAAGACGAATAAAATAATCAGATACAATGAAAAAAAAGTGAAAAAGAAATGGATAAAATATGATATGATCAATTGTGTGATAAACACAAGTTCAGAGCAAACATAGAGAAGAAAGAAGATTCCGAAAAGAAAATAAGAACAAGATGAGAAGATTCAATTTTTTTCGACCTCAATATATATGTTCAAATTGTCTTTTAACCATGGCATTATTACGTTAAGATGTATTGTTTCTTGGATGAGTTATCTCATTCTTAACTATTCTTTGAGGTTGTTAGATCAATATATTGATGCCCCGTTCAAACTATCCCATCTTTCATTCATTGCCCTTATTGGATAATCAATTCTGTATCAAGTGTCGATGTAATTAATGAGATTACTTATTTTTAATTGAAAAATAAGTGATTGAATAGAATGATCAAATCAAACGTGTTCAAATGCATACATATGGAGATTGAGAGATGATCACGTGTCTCGTCTCTCTTTTGAGAAATCACAGATAATGAACAGTCCAAAAATGTAGACCATGATCGATGGACATGTACACGAACCGTTTTTTTTTTGTGAAGAGTTTGCAAGTCTTACACACAAGATTTTCTCGTCACCCCCACTCCCTCCCCTCCCCTCCTCTCCTCCCCACCCCTCCCACACCCTTCACCTGCTTCTCGTTCCCATTACCCGCAGTAGTTTTGTGATAGAAATTGATTTCATCTTTTCGCCAAAGGTGGTTGTGGAGTTTGCTGAGGAGGGGGATAGGGGAAGGGGATGGGATGGGGTATATGCACATGCAGGAGAGTGGAGATCTTCCCACAAGATTCTTGTCTTTTATCTCTCTTTCATGAACCTCTCCCTCCTCTCTCTCTCTCTCTCTCTCTCTCTCTCTCTCTCTCTCTCTCTCTCTCTCTCTCTCTCTCTCTCTATCTATCCATCTATCCATCTATCCTGTAAGATTTCTGCTGAGTAATGGAACAAAGATAATGAAATGTCTTACAATGAAGATGACTTTTCACCAGGAACTATTGCTGAGCAAGGATCTTTAATAACCTGAAACAATAAATATTTATGTTATTTTGCATTGAAAAACTCACTTGCACACCTCACTGTTACCAACCAACTGTAGTGAGTAGCTTCACTCACGGCACTGAATTTTGAAAAAATCCCAATTGAGAATAAAGTGTATAAACTTGTGAAGAAATCAACGAATAACGTGTCATTATCCGTGTAGATATCAACTTTTGAATACTCGATCGATATTGGAAATCTTGAAAGTTCATGTCTTCTATACTCTTTGAAATTTCGAAGTGTACGGTACGGATGTAATAAAAAAGTTCGACACAAATATATGGCTCAATTATTTATACTCGTTTCTGCAGTAACAACATCCGGAAAATACAGATTTCAATCATATCATATTCATTTTTATCTATTACGTTTCCAAAGTTGAAACATAATACTATGAACACATATTTTGCATTACAACAGAATTATCATATTCTACTACAGATTCATTAATATACTAGTTGAATAGGAAATAGAATACTGAGTGCAATATAAAAAGCTTGTTTTCACCCTCAGGATGATATTGAATGAAGAATATGAAGTAGAATTAATAAAAGAAGAAAAGTATGTGATATTTTATGATAAATATGGTATAATAATACTAATTAAAAAATGATTAAGAAAAGCATATTCATATTCTTATAATAATGTTGGATCATCGATATGTGATGGAGGTTATTAAGAAATGGACTATTTAATGAAATGAAATATGGCAATCAATTTTTCAGTGATTTTATTTCTTATGCTGAAATGAAATGATGTGAATGTGAATGAAATGAAATCTCTCTCACAATTTGATCCGGGTGAATACAATAATGTTGAATGTTAACTCATACAATTAATTTCATGTCACGTAAAAAATTGCGAGAACCATTTCCAATTGCATATTAAAAACACCATGAAATACGAATTATCTGAGACAGTATGATATGAATGGTTCACATATATTATCGATTTTCAGATTTAATTCTCATATTAAAAAGTGAAACTATGTGAATATGTATCTGTTACCCCATATATTGCGTATGTAATAGCGTAGATGAAATAATTACACACTCATATATGCACAGGTTCGTATGATTGTTGAAAAATAAAAATGAAATGTTGAAGTAGGATTGAAAGATTTCTTTGTTTTCCCTCTGATCTTTGAACACAAATACGCACGGTATATTTACTGGACATGTGTATGATATTTCTAGCTTGTACATACACTCAAATGTTGACTCCAAATCGAACTAAAATAACCTCCATCCATACATTTTCTATTTGATGTGAATATTTGTAAATTGTGATAACATTTTCTATTCATATTCATCATACGCAAACATGTTATGTGAGCTTTTTGAGTAGAAACGATTTTTCTCATGTAAATAATATTTTACATACATTAAAACTTATTTACTTTCCTCATACATGCTGATTATTTAATCCCTATAGCAACTTCATCAACAAATAAGTCATTTGCGTGCATACATAAACCAAGGAGGTTAGATACTAATAGGCTAGAGAGGGTTTAGACTCTTTCTGTAATGTTGAAAGTGAAGCCAATTTATTTCCTGGCAGCTATATTGTGACTGTCTTTAGCAAGATCTTTCAATGTGGATATACCGTTTAAGAAGCAATTGAGTTTTCAATTAACATTTTGTGACAAGTAATCATACACCCAATGAACAGCATATCGTGCAAATTAAAATAAGATTTTTTTTGTATTCTATTCAGTGAAATATGTGTTTGTTCGTAAACATACAAGTATACATCACTCAGGTCTGTATTTGTATTAATTTGGTATCATATGGTGAAGTCATACTTTATAAAGTATTGCTGTTGGAACACAACTTACCTTTTCGTTCAGCAACTTATTTTGACAGGCGCTAAATGACGCTCGTGGTTAGATATTAGTATCCAACCTCCTTGACATGAACTGATGATGATGATATAAGGACCATAATAATAATGAATGTGTATTTTTTGATCATCCAACCTCTTTTGGGCTCACTCAAAACCCTCAACAGCAATCATTTTGAAAATGCATTGAAAATACTTCTTCTGGATACATTCTGTCATGATGTTGATGCATTACTAACCATTTGAATCGTTTTACTGTACTTTCGTCTAATTTAATCTCTGGTTATTCTGATGTTTCATCTAAGGAATAATTTAAAATGTGTTATTTTTCAGTAATGACTTTGTACTCTTTTTTCATCTCATACAAATCCAAGTTGGCTCAAACAATATCATTGTGAAACAAACGGTTGAATGAATAAAAATAAAAATATGAATACATGAATAGTATTTATACACAAACCGATACCTTATGCGAGAATTGAACTCAAACCCACCCTGACTTTCATTTCCATGGCAATGCCTTGTATGCCCGAGTTGGACGGGTGAGTCTATTATCTTTAAATACATTCTTGTTTTCTTCCAAAGTAGTTCAATCGATTGTTCTTAGAGAGTTCAACAGATTTGAACTAAAAGAGGTCATTCGGATGAAAAGTTTCTAGTTGAACCAGACAGTGCAGTAGTTGACCGAGCGAAATCACGTGACAGAACAGATGAATGGACCGATTGAGATGAATGGGAAGAAATATAATCTTTCACCTTTGTCCACGTTGACGAATGTGCTCACGACATACATAATTAATAATGATGGTGATAATATATTTTTGGGATGTTTTAGTTGATAAATAAGTAACTTGTATTCACATTTTTATCAATCCTCATTTATTTTCATTTTATTTTTATCCCAATTTTGATAATACTTCACCCGTTTTCTTTCATTTTTCTCTTGTATTTATTCATTATAGGCTGCATCATTTGATCAATCATTCATAAGCACATTCATGTAGATCGGTGATTTTAATGAATACTTTCATATTGCTCGTTATTCTGTGTCTTCGGGCAACTCTATTGTGAGCAGAGACTTGAAAGAGGCCGCAGGTGCTCGTATTTCACGCCGCAAACTCTCACGGTCGTAATTTTTGAGATACCAATATAATTGTTTTTGCATTATGTTATTAATTGAAAAACGGAGGTTATCGCGCTCACAAAATTTTGAGCAAAAAATTTGTAATTTTTCAAATTCTTCAAATGGAAAATGAGAAAAAATTCTAGTTCACGAAAACCTAGATACATATTTTTGAATACCGAAAAAAAATATAGACTGTGAAATATATCAAAAGTGTGAGTGAGGGAATTAACGGCGTTTACGTGAATATGAGTTCGGCGGGCTAGTCTATGGGTTGCGCCTAGCATACGATGCATGTTGAACTAGAGTTTGAAGCGAGCGAATAACGAGCCCGTGTAGAGCGCCTGTGGCCTCTTAATGAAGTTTTTCTATATATAACAGTTAAGAGTAAGGTGCAACACAGATTATTGATAATATACACTCATATACATCATACATTATACATTATTACATCATATAATATACATTATGTTGATAGAAAGAACAATTGACCGATGTAGATCGTCCGCCCTCGTGATGTCACAAAATATAAAAAACCAATCGAGTGGATAGTGAAGCAGGAAAAATAGGGAAATAACCAAGCAAGGTATCTAAAATTTCCCCTGCTTTGTATAAGTCACGCCCATCTACATTGGTCAATTCATATTACTTGTATCAATAGATTCATAGATTTGATCCTTGTCGTCAAAATACTCCAGAATGGAGTCAAAACAATCATTCAAATGTATTTTTTTGAGCCTAATTGAAAATCATTCTCTCCTTTGACAAGTGTGGAGCTTTTAGGAAGGTGATTATACAATTAGATGCCTATAGTCATTGGACTTTTGCCAACATGTTTTCGAATTCAAAAATCTCTTTTACTTCTTGTTTCATAATCGTTAAAAAAAAACTTTCGTTAAGAGATGATCATTCTCGACAATGATAGAATGATGAATGTAGAATAATGATATATAAATAATATCTAATAATAATAAATAATAATAAATAATTTAATATAAATAAATAATATAAATAATGATATAATAATAATAATAATAATATGAATAGTATAAATAATCAATAATGAAATAGAATGATGATAATATATATATATATATATATAATAATATATAATATAATATTTAATATTTGATATATATATATATATATATATATATATATATATATATATATATATATATACATATATATATATATATATATATATTATATATATATATATATATATATATATATATATATATATATATATATATATATATATATATATATATATACATATATATATATATATATATGTTTGACTTTAAGCTTTCACAACTCATTATGTGCAATAAATTGAATATTTTTGGATGTAGTTGTGTAATGATGATAAAATAAAACAAACTCTTTTAATTTTATATTTAAAATAATTAGTTTTATTCTCGAAAGCTCAACGTTTCATGACCTTTATCGGTCACCTCTTCAGGAGCAATGACAAAAATTAAAAATATTAGAAAAACAACAATTACAAAACAATCAAGAAAAACATTCATATAAACACAAGTGGCTGTGGTTTACTGAACACGGCTTCTCAGATTGTATATTTTATTAAAACCAGAGTTCATGGATTGACCTTTCTTCTGATTCTCGGGTCCAGCTACCGGTTCATTTTGTTTCATTTCTTTCTTCTTAATCAATGCAATAGCTGTTGCCCAAGAATCAGAAAAGCTGTATCCGCAATCGAGACCGTTAATATTTAAAGGATGTTTGATAATTTCGAGACCCTCGCTGATTGCTCTCTTCCAACGATGGCTTTCGTGATTGATTATTTTGGCCTTGTCATATAAGATGTTATGGATTCTTCCACCTTCATCTACCAATGTTGCATGTGTGGCAACAGCTGATAGATTAGGTGAACTCCTTCTATGTTCTTTAAGGCGCTGTATCAGTGGTTTCTTGGTTTGACCTATATAACACAAACCGCAGTCACAAGGTATTCTGTATACACCACAATTCTCCTGCGGAATAACGTCTTTAACGGGTGTAAAAAAGGAATTTAGTTTTCTTGTTGTTGTGAAGATAGTTTTTATATTATGCTTCTTTAGCATTCTTCCAATCTTATCCGTTGTTCCATTGATGTAAGGAAGAAGTATAGTTGTGGGACTTTGCTCTTCTGTCTCTTTTGGTCTCTTTGCGTTGATCTTAAACGCTTCATCAACTTCTTTTTTCGAGTAACCATTCTGAGAAAAAATTCTCCTCAGATAGTTCAATTCAGAAATTAAATGATCGTCATCAGAAAGAGCAGTAGAACGTTGAACTAGATTAGTCAACACGGATTTCTTCTGAGATGGATGGTGATATGAACTGCCTTGTAGGTACCGGTTTGTATGCGTTTTCTTTCTGTATACTGAATGACCCCATGAACCATCGTCGTTTCGCTCGATCAACAAATCTAAGAATGGCAGTTTGTTGTTCTCTTCCATTTCCATTGTGAACTGTATCTTAGGGTGTATCGAATTCAGATGTGCGAGAAAATTGTGAATTTCACCTTCACCATCTCCGAAGAGAATGAAACAATCATCTACGTAACGGAACCAACATTTTGGCTTATATATTGATGTCTCTAGGGCCTTCTTTTCGACAATTTCCATGAACAGGTTCGCTATTAAGGGCGATAATGGGCTACCCATGGCTAGACCATCTCTCTGTTTATACAGTTGCCCTTCATACGAAAAATAGCTAGCGTCTAGGCATCCTTTAATCAAGTTGCAGTACGTTGGTGTAAACGTATGATTGTCTTCCAGTGTAGTTATCGCTTCGTCAACGGGCACGTTAGTAAATAGTGAAATAACGTCAAAACTCACCATAATATCACCCGGTTCATGTTTTAACCCTTTTAGTTTCTCTAAAAAATCCGATGAGTTTCGTACGTAGCTGGATATAGACTCGTTTAGATCATTACATTGCTTAGCTACATACCTTGCTATATCATGGGCAGGAGAACCAATCGCACTGACAATCGGTCTCAAGGGAATACCTGGTTTGTGATATTTTGGGAGGCCATAAATCTTAGGTATTCTCGAATCTTGCGGTGTAAGTTTTTGTATTACTTCTTTAGGTAAATTCGCTTCTCTCATAAGATTTGCCAGTTTACGTTCGTGCGTTACTGTTGGATTTCGGTTGATTTTTACATAGGTTTCGTTATCATTCAACAACTCGTTCATCTTCTCCTTATAGTCTATTATTATATATATATTATATTAATTAAACATAATTAACCAAAATGGTATGGAAATATTCAAGGCGACAAGAAGATTCACATTGCTTAGAGTCAAGAAAAGCAAATTTCTATCACAACTGGCTTTCTTAAAACGATGTCGTGATAAACACGTGATTCCTGATTGTGTTCGTTTCAAGGAGAAGAATAAGAATTGGCGATCCAGAGGTATTTATCTCAGAGCTAGTATGTCTTTATTAAGTTTTGAAATACAACAAACGAGACGTAGACTGCATTTCATAAGTTCTGAGTTATATGAATTGCACATAACTTTAGCGATCAACTTATTAACTACAACATGGGATATGTTAGATAGAATATCGTCTAATAAAGCTGAAGTAGCGTACGAGGCAGCGGTTTTGACGCAAAAATCAAAATTCGATAAGTTTCATAGAAGACAGTTTACTAATAATGAAGTAGAAGAAAATGTTGAGGGATTGAATTGCATTGTCAATTTGGCGGGAGTAAAACTTAGTGGTCCAGCAGTTTCAGCTCTGAAGAATGGTTTCAATTTCGCGGTTGCACCGAGATCAATTCCGGTGGAAGATATAATTATAGGCGTAGAAGCTGTAATTCGAACTTTCCCGAAAAATCTAGCGGAAGAAATAAAACAAGATGTGTCAAAAATAGTCAGAGATAATTTCAAAAAATCAATTCCGAATAACCTCACGTTTGACGAACGTAACGCAATCCAAGAGCTACGCGAGAATGACGATATTAGAATATTGAAAGCAGACAAAGGAAATGCGACATGTATTTTAAAAACTTCAGACTATAAGGAGAAGATGAACGAGTTGTTGAATGATAACGAAACCTATGTAAAAATCAACCGAAATCCAACAGTAACGCACGAACGTAAACTGGCAAATCTTATGAGAGAAGCGAATTTACCTAAAGAAGTAATACAAAAACTTACACCGCAAGATTCGAGAATACCTAAGATTTATGGCCTCCCAAAATATCACAAACCAGGTATTCCCTTGAGACCGATTGTCAGTGCGATTGGTTCTCCTGCCCATGATATAGCAAGGTATGTAGCTAAGCAATGTAATGATCTAAACGAGTCTATATCCAGCTACGTACGAAACTCATCGGATTTTTTAGAGAAACTAAAAGGGTTAAAACATGAACCGGGTGATATTATGGTGAGTTTTGACGTTATTTCACTATTTACTAACGTGCCCGTTGACGAAGCGATAACTACACTGGAAGACAATCATACGTTTACACCAACGTACTGCAACTTGATTAAAGGATGCCTAGACGCTAGCTATTTTTCGTATGAAGGGCAACTGTATAAACAGAGAGATGGTCTAGCCATGGGTAGCCCATTATCGCCCTTAATAGCGAACCTGTTCATGGAAATTGTCGAAAAGAAGGCCCTAGAGACATCAATATATAAGCCAAAATGTTGGTTCCGTTACGTAGATGATTGTTTCATTCTCTTCGGAGATGGTGAAGGTGAAATTCACAATTTTCTCGCACATCTGAATTCGATACACCCTAAGATACAGTTCACAATGGAAATGGAAGAGAACAACAAACTGCCATTCTTAGATTTGTTGATCGAGCGAAACGACGATGGTTCATGGGGTCATTCAGTATACAGAAAGAAAACGCATACAAACCGGTACCTACAAGGCAGTTCATATCACCATCCATCTCAGAAGAAATCCGTGTTGACTAATCTAGTTCAACGTTCTACTGCTCTTTCTGATGACGATCATTTAATTTCTGAATTGAACTATCTGAGGAGAATTTTTTCTCAGAATGGTTACTCGAAAAAAGAAGTTGATGAAGCGTTTAAGATCAACGCAAAGAGACCAAAAGAGACAGAAGAGCAAAGTCCCACAACTATACTTCTTCCTTACATCAATGGAACAACGGATAAGATTGGAAGAATGCTAAAGAAGCATAATATAAAAACTATCTTCACAACAACAAGAAAACTAAATTCCTTTTTTACACCCGTTAAAGACGTTATTCCGCAGGAGAATTGTGGTGTATACAGAATACCTTGTGACTGCGGTTTGTGTTATATAGGTCAAACCAAGAAACCACTGATACAGCGCCTTAAAGAACATAGAAGGAGTTCACCTAATCTATCAGCTGTTGCCACACATGCAACATTGGTAGATGAAGGTGGAAGAATCCATAACATCTTATATGACAAGGCCAAAATAATCAATCACGAAAGCCATCGTTGGAAGAGAGCAATCAGCGAGGGTCTCGAAATTATCAAACATCCTTTAAATATTAACGGTCTCGATTGCGGATACAGCTTTTCTGATTCTTGGGCAACAGCTATTGCATTGATTAAGAAGAAAGAAATGAAACAAAATGAACCGGTAGCTGGACCCGAGAATCAGAAGAAAGGTCAATCCATGAACTCTGGTTTTAATAAAATATACAATCTGAGAAGCCGTGTTCAGTAAACCACAGCCACTTGTGTTTATATGAATGTTTTTCTTGATTGTTTTGTAATTGTTGTTTTTCTAATATTTTTAATTTTTGTCATTGCTCCTGAAGAGGTGACCGATAAAGGTCATGAAACGTTGAGCTTTCGAGAATAAAACTAATTATTTTAAATATAAAATTAAAAGAGTTTGTTTTATTTTATCATCATTACACAACTACATCCAAAAATATTCAATTTATTGCATATATATATATATATATATATATATATATATATATATATATATATATATATATATATATATATAGATATATATATATATATATATATATATAATATATTTAATATATAAAATATATAATAATAATAATGAATAATATAATTTTGAGACATATCTTCCAACGTCAACTATGATGAAATTCACCCTATATACAATACGTTTGAAGAAATTCGAAATGTTAACCGAGACGCGTGGCCGAGTGGTAACACACTGAACCGTCATTCGGTAGACCGGGGTTCGATTCCCGCCATGGTCGACCATCCTGACAGGGGTTTTTCGTGGTTTCCCTCTGTCGTTCAGGTTGATACTGGGATGGTTCCTTAACAACAGGCCACGACCGACTCCCTTCCGCTATCCAGAACACCTGATAAAATAACCTTTCATCCCATCATATCATTCATCATCCACCGACGCCAATAGATAGTAGCCAACAGTATAGTGCGTCGTTGAAACACAATATATAAATATAGAAATTCAGAAAATAAATGGAAAAAAAATAAAAAAATATCATATATATATATATATATATATATATATATATATATATATATATATATATATATATGTTCATATATAGCGAAATGTTCTTGATGATATCCCTAATGCGTTTCATAAGTAGATATCGTTTTGGGTTCAATGTCATCTCTGACAGGTGTAACGATGTGGAAATGCATTCGGCCACATGAATAATATGGTGAATAATATGTTAAATAATAATCTCAATACGACAAAAGACATGTAAAATATGTTTGATGACATCCTAATATGGTTATCAGAATGATCATCATTGGATGAGCAAAGCGAAGGCTCATATTTACCGTACCTGATTGGAAAAAACAAACACGTTTTTGTCGCGCACCACAGGTCAAACGAAATCACAAATCCAGTTGTAACTTGTCATACTCAAGTGTCATCATACAAATCAAATGTGTTCATTATTTCCATTAGATATGTCTATGCTATCATTGTTGTTATATCATCATCATGTTCATCATTATTGTTATATTATAAATTGTATTGCCATGTTAAGTATGTTTTTTGTATGTCTTATGTATGTAGTGTAAAAATATAGTAAAATCGCCAAATAAACATTATGATTCCTATAAAAAATTCCATGAATTATTTTATAAGTGTCATAGAAAAGTGTCAAAACAATATGGTTCCAACTAATGACGTAACACGTGGGCGCTGCAATCGCATTTATTTTGAAACGAGCCTTTTGATTGGTTCTTTCAATCGGAACTATTCGGAGGAGGGATTTGAAACCACCTAACTGCAAACCACCGCTTACTGAAATCACCGTCTCCTTGAAATCACTTTTCGAATTTCAAGACTACCGTTTTGACACCCACTGAAACCACTAGCGATTCCACGGCGTGGTTTGATCTCACATCGCTAGTGAAATCACCCGGTTCAAGACTTGGCCTCCTGATTCGATACTTTTTCCAAGGCGCAATCGTCTGCACCACATTTGATAAAACCCAATTCGAATTTTTCAAAAACACATCTAAATAACACCAATTATGAGAACACTTGAAAAACTTTTTTTTTCTCATGATTCAAAATCATCATGGAAAGACGATATGATAATGATACACACCATTTCAAAGTTTCACAAGAATTGAATCAGTTGTTTCAATGAGATAAAAAGTATTACATTTTCAAATCAGTCAAAGCTTTTGCGAAGCTTATTAAAAAGTGAAGCAAAATCTATCACCAATCGGATTGTAGAACGAGTGAAATAAGTACTGAAGAAAACAGAGAGCAGTGACATAAATGTTTTGAACTCGAGGTGCGTATATATATAGTTGTCCATTACATCTCATATAAAGATGACTATATCGCTCATCCAACAACGCATATATGGCCTTTTCCCACTAACTACACCAAAAACACGTTCATCTAAGATATCACAGTGAACATCATGACCAGTTTAATGTTTTGATTTCTGAAAAACTTATCCGAATCCGATATATAAAATTCTCACCTTCCGTCTAATATGGAATAATACATTTCTCTCTATCCATTTGCTATCCTGTTTTTCACGACAAAAAGTTTCTGGTTCCGATCGGACGTTCCTCTATTCTTCAGCATTAGTTGATCGGTGGTGTCGACCTGTAGAGTGCATATATGAGATGTTGCCGATATGCGGAAGTCTGATAAATTATCAAATAGTTATCGGTGAGATGTGACATTTTAAGTGAAATGGAGTTCTTACATAAATTATATTAAATGACATAATATCTCAACGTGTTACTCCGATTGGATGATCTCAAACTAGGTCAGATTTCCACTGAGGTTTGTCGGTTCCCAGATTCAGACTTGTTCATATGGATGATGTATCAAATCTGTAAGAATATCAGATAAAATAAAAAATGAGTTATATATGAGGAATGGCGGTACAACATTTCAAAATTCGATTAAACCTTTACTTTAGTGAAAAGTATTCTGTTAGAAAAACGTACTGTACATATTAAGATTGTAACCGTCTTCTATTCAATGTATTCCATAAACATTTCAATTCTCTATGTATAGATATTTATATTTCCATTCACTGCTATTTTTTTCACTACATTCAATGGTAATTCTTTGCAGAAGAAACTTCGAAATTCATTATCTTTTTCTATGAAAAAATACATAATCCTTTTACTTTTATACATTTATGAAAAACTGCAAACCAAGCGAACAGCTTATATATATATATATATATATATATATATATATATATATATATATATATATATATATATATATATATATACACAAAAGTGGAGACTATAAAACTTGACAGCAAAAAAGTCCCCATCAAAAAGAAAAAGAGCTGAATGCCTACTCGAATAATAACGTTTATTATCGCTGTCTATAACGTTGACCACACCTTATCGTTGTAAGTTGGAATTACCACCACCAGGGGCGACATAGTGAATCCTTTAATGACGTAGATGAACATTGTCTTCAAATGACAATTACCTTCAGTAAGCCATTTGTAATGTAATTCAAGAACGTAAAGGTGGCGCAGCTTGCGAAGCAAATTGGAACCATCTCTATTTTAATACGTGGCATCGGATGTAATATGAGATTAAGGCGGGGATAATTTGGATACGCACCGAGTTCGTAATGTTCTGAGATAAGTTAGACCTAGTGTGATGAGGCTTGAGAGCTTTTTAATAGCATGTTATAGGTATATTCGAATTGCGTGTATGGTATATGTAGGTATATACCATACATACCGTCTATGTACCATGTAGGTATATGGTCACAGACAGTGTAGTCCTGGTGTTGAAGCTAATTTGTTTTGAATAATTAAAATGGGGTGGTGGGATCGCCCTTATGGTGTCCCGTCCAAACGATCCCACTTTTTACCCAAAGATTCAATTGGGGAACAGTGATTTTGTATCAAGATTTGATGTTATTGAAAAAAATTATATATATTCGAATTGGTTTTAAAGTTATGAAAATAAATATGGTGAGAAAATCGAAAATTCGTTTTTCCCGAATGGATGATTGTATCTTTGATCATTCCGAAACTCATCAGTTCACTATCTGAAGTATTTGAATCAGTGGAAGTTTAATAATAATTTCGTTTGGGGTATTAAGATTGCCATGGAGTCCGAATTATATCACCTGATTATCTTCTTACTCATTACATCATTCAAAAACAAAAGACTCTGGGGAGGTTCAGCATACCCTTCACAATATCAAATCAAATCACATAATTATAATATAAATACTATAGGACAACGCGAGATGCACGTTGTGAGATGAGCTCAGAAGTATGGGAATCTAGAATGAGAGATATTTCGTCAGCTCAATCCACATTTACAGACGTTGGATTAATTCAAACGATCGACAACCTTACCCTCAACTTGTTGATATTTATAGTGCTACACCCTGTCGCATATAGACTTTGCACAACCAAATGATTCAAATATTCAATAAAATGTACACTTTTATTGCGTTTTCTCCGTCATTTCTCATCCGATTGTTGCAAAAATCCCTGAAGAGGTTTATAATTGTATTGTTCATTAGACGAGCTTTAGCGAGGATTCAATTTGACATACTGAAAAAAATTGGTGTTCGTTTTTATGTTTTTTTCTTTTTTTTTTTTTTCTTTGTTTTTATGTTTTTTTGTCGGTTCTCCACAGGTCAAACGGCTACAGCTATCAACTCCAAACTTTTTTTCGTCATGGTTCCTTATCTAACTTAGATCTGTATAGTTTTGTGGCATTATCGGGTGGTAACTTTTTTTTTTATGAATTTTAGAAATTTCAAAAATCCCCATTAGAATAACCCGGAGGAAAATACTTGAAAAATCAAAATTTTTCAAGACCTCTCAAATTTTCGCCGAATATAAAGGAAACTATTAAGCACATTTTGAGAGATTTTTCGCATCAATCGGATGAGGAATAACGAAGAAAACGCATTTATAAAGCATTTTCCCATCAATTTAGGCTATTACGGGAACCAATGAAATCTATAGCAACAAGTGTCACCAATTAATTCAAAACGATTGAAATGAATGAAGAGGAAGGCCGTGACATAACTGATTCTCGAAAGGTTTTTGAACGTTTGGAGTGATCCAAGATCTGTAGATGTAGATTGGGTTGACAAATTATTTTTCATTCTAGATTTCTATACCCTAAGCTCGTCTAACAACGCGCATCCCGCGTTTTCCTAGTATTCGGTGTAAATTTGAGAGTTTTGAAAAATTCTTGTTTTTCAAGTATTCTCCATCCGTGTTATTCTTACGAGGATTTCTCAAACTTTTCGATTTTTTCCAGAAAAACCTTTGAACCGATTTTTCTGAAAAACAACCTCAGTCTATTTTGGTATGACAAAAATGTGTGGAAAAAGTTTCAAGTGAATAGGTATTTTTTCCTGACCTGTATGCCGCTTACAAAATTACACAAAAAAACAAACATAAGAACTAAGCCCATTTTTTCGGTATGTGAGATGGAATCTTCGCTACGTTCATCAAATTAAAGATATTATACATTCAATATTGTATATTCAACAACGCAATAAAATGATGACCAAATCTACTTGTGTCGGTTGAATGACCGATTATAGATAAAAAGCCAATGAGATTGAAGTTTCCGAACGTCCGGAACACATTATGACTGTTTCTGTGATATGTATCTGGACACAAAACACACAAATGTTGATATTTTCTACTTTGAAGTAAGTCTCTTGGGCAATGATTATTATTATTATTTTTTTTATAACATCGAAACTTGATACAAAATCATTGTTCCCCAATCAAGGCTATGGATGAAAGATAGGATCGTTTGGACGGGGCACCACAAGGGCGATCTTACCACCCCAATGTATATATATTATATTTTATAATTATAGATAATTATAGACAATGATTATAGATAATAAGACAATGAAATTGAGATGTTTTGGGTCCCGTGAGGGACAAGGAAAAGTAAGCGGTCGTGTTAAACATTGCGGGAACTGTTCAGGCATTTATACCGGAAATACACTGAAAACATCTGTATATGGCTGATGGCGGTAATCGAACCGAGACTCAATCAAACCTCGTCTATACCGGTCACGTGATGCATGCGTGTAACCACTTGGCTATCAGTGTTGGCACGTTTTGATCCACGTCAAGTTATTTCTGATATCACGGAGGTATGTGATATTATAAGGGTATTAAAGGTTTTAGCGGTGAGTTTTGTATACAAATTTGAAAGTTGCACATTAAAAACTTGTCCAAATGCGATTAAATTAACCTTCATTTAGACTGGATTCTTAGAAAAGCATTGCCAAGTCTTCTCCTTTCGTTGCTCAGCCATCTGAGGCACAGATTTAGAAATATTGAATGCATATTGAGCATGAGTTTGAATTCCGCATAGAGCATGCGTTTTTGTAAACGACCTCCCACTTATCATTTCCATAGTTACATTGTCATCCGCCAATTCGTACTCCCGTATAACCTAGCTGTTGGTGGGGTCGTCAAACAAACAATAATCAGCATCAATATCAACCTCGTCAGTGACTCGGGTTCACTTTTTATTGAATGTATGGTTTCTTTCTCTCGCACGAATCATTGTCGAGATCATTGTAGAACATGGATATTAACTATTGCTACTAATGCCCGCACACAAGATTTAGTTCTTACGTGGGCTTCTTCTTTTCTCCTTTCTCTGATTTCACAATGTTAACCCACATGTATATGTTTCGTTCACTTATGACTGTTTGTATTGTTTTCCTGTTATCCTGTTGTGAATGAGTTGAAGAATAAAAAGATTCATAAATCTAAATTGAAATTGAAATTGAATATAATCCAAGATAAAATGAGAGTTGAATGAATTTCATTGGAGAAAAATGATATTATTCTCATAATTTGTGTTCATCAATTTTTCTATCATCCTAATTTATGGGTGACGAGATCGCCCTTGTGGTGCCACATCCAAAGATCCTATCTTTCATCTATAGCCTTAATTGGGAAACAATGATTTTATATGAAATTGAGAAAAAAATAGAAAATTGTATCAAGTTTCCATGTTATTAAAAATAATGAGAAAATTGGAATGATTTTTAAAAAATGTCTAAATAATCAAGTCGTGACTATTTTTGAAAATATTTTTGATATGCCTGTTGGAAAGCTCCTAAGAATACTTCACTCGGAACGCTATCGAAAAAAATAAAAATGTTTCCTGAATAACTGTTGGGAAAGTTGTTATAATTCCGCTGAAATATTGTCAGAAACAATTTGATGTTTCACTGAATCCATTTTAGAGCTCCCACTTGCAGTGTTCCTCCTTGTCTCACCACAGCTTATCCATCTCTAGAAAACTGTGTAGTACGACAAGAGAGGTCGTTTGAGCCAGTTTTTCAATTCAATGACGATAAGAACTCTATCAGATTTTCATCATTCACCATATATATGCTGCCGATCTACGAATCCACGTTAATATTATTCAACCCTTCAGGCCTCACTCTTGGGAGTTCAGCCTTGCGACATGATACATATACACACAGTGGCGCACGCATTGTCGTCGTCTCTCTGTGTGTGTGTTTTTTGTAAGCACTGCACAGGTCGCAGGGTTCGACTGATCAACATGAAACTTATTTGTATATGCAAATTCATCCAACTTAGAACTGTATAGTTTTTGAAGTGAATCGGTTGAACCGATTTTGGGAAATATCATCTCAAAGTTTCTGAAAACCAAATGAGATTAGGCTGGGCAAGAAAATTTGGAAAATAAAATTTCACAAATAGAATTATATTTTCTGTCAATGTGTACACATTAATGATACATATCATCACAATTAGGTATGCCATTTGAACCAGCCAATTTGAAGAAAAAAAATTCAATTCACTGTTTTTATTCATCAAATATATAGAAATAATAGTAGAATAGTATGTTGATATGATTCACTGCTTTTAAGATTCGATATTTGCCTCAAAATTGAGTATTTTGTATATGCGTCAAGGTGTGAAAAATACTAAAGTCGATAAAGTGGCGAAGGTAGAACTACTTTAATGACTCAATCATTATACCCTCAAATCTCGCTCGTTTTCCAGTTAAAATTAAACATGAATTAGGAATAAATGAGAAATATAACATAGTGAAAAAATATGAAATGATCAAACATGTCTAAAAAATTGACGAACATGAATATCTTCCACACTTTTCATCATTCAGTCATTTCTCGTTTTCAAATCGTTCTCTCCAAATATGACCCGACCCTGCTCATGTCGACCGATTACCAACATCAAGCGTCTACGTAACTTGTTCGGCTAAATAGCAGCTAACTTGAAGTTAATGATGTGAACCGGCTAGATCACTTCATTCGTCTCACTGGAGTTGATAGTCAAGACATTTTTCATTTGAAAAAACCGTTGATGTTCTCGAGTATTTTGGTTTCGTCTCTATTATAACGAGAATGGAGTAGAGACGATTTGGAAGTGAGGAAGACTTATGAGTTTTGAAGAGAAAGATAATGAAGATGAATACGAAATTGAGTTGATTGAACTGTTCATTTTTTTATATTGGGTTTTACCGACGCACTAGATACTGATGACTACGATCTATTGACGTCGGTGGATGATGAATGAGATGATGGAATGATGAGATGGAAGGTTATTTTATCACATGTTCTGGATGGTGGGAAGAAGACGGTTCATTATTCGTATACTTATGAGTGTACTATTTAGGGTTTGAATATTCGCTATATTCGTTTGAAATTTTTGGCTCACCCTATTGTTTCTTGGTCCAAACTATCTCACTCTGTCATCATTGATCTTTATGTGGCACGATGATTTTGTGTCACGTTTTCGAAATGTAAAAAAAAATTGAGAAATTATTTTCCATTTTTGGTGGTGTGAGAAATTTTGAGAAATTTTCTTCGCTGTGGAATACGTCGAAAAAAAGTTTGAAAACTTCTTCACATTTATTCACATCGAAGGTATTTCACTTGTTCCATCCACTAAAGTTACAAAACATCATCGTGATTGGAAAATTATGAGAATGATTATTCAAAAATAGAAGTCCAGCAACTGAATTTTGTAGCACAGCCAATTTCACAGCAAAAAAACACTGTCGTGTAAATCTTCATTGAAAAAATATTCCCAACCAATGGCCGCCATTTCTTTAGCACAGCTCACATGGAGCCTACGCCACTGTTGAGATCTATGAAAAAATGCGCAGCATGCATAGCGGCTGTTATCCTCAGGCACGTCGAATATTTCGAGTGTTTTTCGATAGTTATAGCGAGGTATCACTAGCCAAGGGTCAGGCGGGGAAAACAGCTCGTAAAACGCCATCGAATGGATAATCGATAATCAATCGTGGCTGGACCTTAATCGAGTGAGAGAGAGAGAGAGAGAGAGAGAGAGAGAGAGAGAGAGAGAGAGAGAGAGAGAGAGAGAGAGAGAGAGAGAGAGAGAGAGAGAGAGAGAGAGAGAGAGAGAGAGAGAGAGAGAGAGAGAGAGAGAGAGAGAGAGAGAGAGAGAGAGAGAGACAGACAGAGAGGGAGAGAGAGAGCTGAATAAATATATATATATATATATATATATATATATATATATATATATATATATATATATACATATATGTATCACATATGTTATATATATTTCATATACATATAGGGCTACATATAATTTTCTGATGACATTCTTCCAGTTGCTAAGAGAAATGTTTGAATATATGATAATAAATATTAATTCAATACTTGGTATGGACACATCAAATCTCCATTTTCAATAAATGTAGTTCTGTGAAGGCAAAGTGAATTCATATAGGCATTCATTTATATATGATGAATTATACATTTTCGAGGTCAATTTGTATGTCCAATCTCACTTGATATCGAACTATATTTGACAGCCTACGATTGAATCATTCTTCGTACCATATTGACCACTATTAAAGTTACTCAATGTTTTAAGTATATTGAAATGTATTATTTCATCAGCTTTTTTTTCAACACTAAAAATGTAGCAGAATTCCATAGAGAAATAAAAATGTATAATGCTCGATTCCTCATAGTTTGAAGTCGTTCACTTTTTCCTTGCGTGATCATGATGATACAAAAGTTAATGAAGGATATAGCTGACTGGAACTTTATTTGTCCATTGCTATCCTGAATTTGAAACAAAATGAACCACAATAATGAATATAAAAACAAACAGCTTGAAATGTGAGAACATTATTTATACGTGTTTTATGGATTAACTGCAATGATTTTCTATTCACTTTTGATGTTATCCATTTTGTTTATTATTCTGTATCAAAACCTTATAGCGTGTGTCTGTTCAATAATCCGATGTATGTTTTTCTCGTAAAAAATAAAATTCAGGTGAACAGGCAGACGAATGCGCTCATAAAATACCGTAAAAACACTAAAAATATGTTGTTTTTTTTTGTATGGAATGTGCACAATGATGAGGAAGGGAAGGGGGGGGGGGGAAGGAGGGAGAGGGAGGTGTTGATTGATATACCAATATTCACGATCAAAGAGGGTCGTTCATTAAATAAATATAGGTGAAAACTTTGATAATCAAATTTGCCGAATGCAGTTTGATACATTTTTGAGATTTTTGTACACATTTTAGTTTGTTCCTGAAAATATTTGAACCATTCATACAACAATTAAACCAATATAATGTCGATGAATGAAATCGTTCTGTTGGTAGAATATCCACTTCTTCCGTGGATAAGACTATAGCAGTGATATAACTTGGACATGATGGTGGTTCTAATTGGCAGTTAAAAGTTTTGTTATTACTACGGTTACATATGAAATTTGTTTTCACCAACTTTCAGAAACCAGCTAGCTACAGAGTTTTCAGTAACGGGCCAAACGTGATTATTTTGAAAGTAACACCTGATCAAATCTCATGTTTGTTTCAACTATTCACGTTGAATATTTTGTCTTATCAGTGAATAAACTTAATATCAGGTTGCTCATTGCAATATATTGAAATTGCTTATCGATAAATATACTCATTGCGTCAATTAGAAGTTGATGGACATTGCAAATTATGTGCATCATAATTAAGAACTTTTCTATTGCATCATCACGTGGTGATTTTCAGAGTACATTACCAATTTAATTTTCGATAGATTTGCTATTTTCTATATATGTATTCATACGTTTATGACGAAGGTATTTTTGATTTACAACCGACACAACGTGTTACTCTAACAACATACGCAAATCATATTAAATAACCGTGGGGAGTCATATACATTTTTAAAACTCTTCTATGGATGAAATTTTCGTTTAATATGTACAAATGGGAAGTAAAATGAGGTTATCATTCTCAAAAGTTCGACAAATGATATCGATCCATATATATATATATATATATATATATATATATATATATATATATATATATATATATATATATATATATATATATATATATATATATATATATGTTGGAAGTGTGAGTTTAGCAAATGAATGAGAAACCGTTATTATGTTAATTGAGACATTTAATATCCGATTTATTCAACATGAACAATCTATTGATAAACGTACTAGTTCTCTCGAAAGTGAAAATCTAACTGATTCATAATCACCGCCAGTCTCCTTCTTTTCATTGTTGTTGTAGAACAACAGTCTTGTTAGTTGTTCAGTCCATAGGACCTTGTAATGAATGGGTTTAGAAGGCTGTGGAAATTCCCCACAGGACCCCCCCTCCAGTGAACGAGTGGACAACGAGGCGAACGAAACTCTAAATGCCGAGGCGCGTCGGCGCATGCACTTGGCGTCCCGCTCTTGTCACCGTGTCGCTGTCGAGTGTGATCGTGAAGAGGGTGCGTGTGTATTGATGAGTGGGGAGGGTGTTGTCGGAGTTTGGGTAAAATGGTCTACATAATCATCAACGAGGATGAATGCCGGTTTCACCCGGTCGATTGAAACGACGACCTTCCTGCCGCGACGGAGAATCGTGAAAAACTTGTTCTCTTTTGCCACGATCTCGTAAGGTCCGTCGTACGGTTGCTGTAATGGAGTTCGTACCGCGTCGTGCCGAACAAAAACGTGGGTACAGGTTGCAAGGTCCTTGAACATGAAAACCGAGCGCTGCCCATGTCGTGTAGGCTGGACTGGTCGGAGCTTCTCGAGGCGTCGGCGAAGTTGATCGACGTACGCCGAAGTGCTGTCCGGTGTCGATGTTGGAGTAGACAGGTACTCGCCAGGAAGTCGGAGCGTTGTTCCATATACGAGTTCGGCAGGAGTAGCCTTGACGTCCTCCTTCCATGACGAGCGAATACCTAACATGACCCATGGGAGGTTATCCGTCCATCGGTCATCCTCGTGACATTTGATCGATGCCTTAAGCTGACGGTGAAGTCGTTCCACCATCCCATTGGCGGCCGGGTGGTATGCGGTGGTTCGAATGAGAGTAGTGCCTAACAGGTGGTTCAATGACCTGAATAGGCTCGACTCAACTTGTCGACCCTGATCGGATGTTATTCGAAGGGGCGTTCCGAAGCGGGAGATCCAACCCTAGACGAGGGCGGAATGCGACCGTTTCTGTTGTGATATCAGCTATCGGAATGGCCTCGGGCCATCGTGTGAACCTGTCCACACAAGTCAATAGGTAACGATATCCAGCTGACTCTGGAAGGGGACCAACCAGATCTATGTGTATATGCTCAAATCTCGCTCCCGGAACGTCGAAATGTTCGACGGGCGCAGATACGTGGCGCGTGACCTTTGATCGTTGACACACAATGCAGGTTCGTGCCCACTCCCTACAATCTTTCCGCATAGATGGCCACACGAAACGGTGTGCGACCAGACGAGTGGAGGCGGCAATGCCGGGGTGGGACAGACTGTGCAGGCTGTCAAAAACCTGGCGTCGGAGTGTGGTTGGAACGTAGGGTCGCTCTATTTGTGTGGATGTGTCGTAGAAAATAACCAGATTCGTCTCGGCAAGGAGACGTTGCCGGAGTTGAAGTGCAGTGTTGGATTGGAGGAGAGCCTGGATCTCAGGATCATTTTCCTGTGCTCGAGCGATGTCGGCGAGGGTGACTGCAACTGATATGGCTTCCACTCGAGACAGGGCATCCGCGACGACGTTCTCTTTGCCGGGAACATGGCGAATGTCCGTGGAGAATTGTCCAATATAGTCCAGGTGACGAAATTGTCGTGGCGAACACTTGTCAGTCTTTTGGTTGAACGCGTACGTCAGGGGCTTGTGGTCCGTGTATATAACAAATGTTCGCGCTTCCACCATATGGCGAAAGAATCGTATGGCCTCGTAGACAGCGAGTAGTTCACGATCATACGCTCCATATTTTCTTTGGGCCGCGTTAAGCTTCCGTGAAAAGAAAGCAAGAGGTTGCCATCCTCTGCTTGTTTTCTGCTGGAGTGCGGCGCCCACGCTAGTGTCCGATGCGTCTGCTATGACGGCGAGCTCGGCATCCGGGTCGGGATGAGCTAGAAGCGTTGCCTGTGAGAGACTGCGTTTGCACTCTTCGAACGAGGCAACGAGGTTTGGTGTCCATGTAATTGGTTTCCTACCCTTGCAGTCGGTTCCGGCAAGGAGGTCGTTCAGTGGGGCCTGACGGCTGGCGGTGGAAGGTAAAAAACGCCTGTAGAAGTTGAGCATTCCCAGAAACTGTCGTAGTTGTTTGAGATCACTGGGTTGTGGAAAAGTTGCAATAGCGTCGACTTTGTCCTGAAGGGGACGAGAACCAGAGGCGTTGACCGTGTAACCCAAAAACTTCACCTCGTTGGCCCCAAACACACATTTAGAAGAATTCACAAGTACCCCGTACTCTGAGAGTCGCGCGAACAGGAGGCGCAGGTGTTGCTCGTGTTCCTCCGGTGATTTTGATGCAATGAGAATGTCATCAATGTACGCATACGTGAAATCGAGACCTCGGAGTGCTTCGTCGATAAAGCGTTGAAAAGTTTGTGCAGCATTACGTAAACCGAAGCTCATGAATGGAAACTCGAAAAGACCAAACGGGGTAGAGATGGCTGTCTTCGGGATATCTTCTGTTGCAACGGGTATCTGGTTATAAGCACGAACCAGATCAATCGTGGAAAAAATCGTTTTGCCACAGAGGGTCTGGGCGAAATCCTGAATGTGGGGGACTGGGTACCGGTCAGGTATCGTTCTGCTGTTTAGAGGGCGGTAGTCGCCACATGGTCTCCATTGATCTTCTTTCTTAGGAACGAGATGAAGAGCGGCAGACCAACTACTTGATGAACGCCGTGCAACACCAGACTTGAGCATAGTTTCGAATTCTCGTTTGGCGATGCGGAGACGATCCGGTGCTAACCGTCGTGGTTTGCACGATTCCGGGTGGCCAGGCGTAGTGTGGATGTGATGCACCGTTGTGTGCTTAACAGTCTGCTGTGTACCGGCAGGACGCGTGATGTCAGGAAAATTAGCAAGCAGGGTGTGGTAGCGAGAACCTCCACAGATTGCCTTGACGTGTTCCTGCGTGTGAATTGACGGGCGGCCAGAGATAACTCGTGACGTTGAGCTGTCAATGAGTCGTTTCTCTCGGGCATCGACGAGTAAACCGTAAAAAGACAGGAAATCTACACCGATAATAGGTTTAGATACGTCGGCTATCACAAATTTCCAAACGAATTCCCGCTGAAGGCCGAGGTCGAGGTTGAGGTTGATGGTGCCGTAGGTTGATATAACAGAACCGTTTGCCGCGAATAGCTCATACGTTGATGGCGTGCGAGGTCCGTTGACCAGCGTGCGGGGGTAAACACAGAGGTCAGACCCGGTGTCGACGAGGAACTGTCGGCGTGTTAGGACATCCATCACGAAAAGGCGGCGAGAATTTGGGCAGTCATCGGCCGCATCTACTGACTGCCGTTTGATTTTTCCTTCGGAAAGCTACATGGAGGTCGACAGCGTCTGGCGTTCTCTCCAAACGTGCGGTGAAACCAGCACATTTCATCTTGAGCGCCCTTAACGGCATCGCGCACTGCAGATGAATTTGTTTGTGGCTGGTTTTGTGAACGCCTTCGAGTTTCCACCGCGCTACGACCTGTGGAGAGAGTTGCGACTTGATGTGCCAGCTCTTCAATCTGCTCTTGACAGCTGGTCAAGTTAGACGGATCGTTAACTACTGCGACGCGGGAGCGTGCGGTCGCACTCTCGTAGATGCGATCTGCAATGATAGCTAGTGTCTCGAGGTTGTCGGAAGATGCTGCTGCTAGTATGTCACATGTCCGTTGTGGCAATCGGCCGAGCCACAAGACGCGCAACACTTCATTGGACACACTTGTACCACCGAGAATTCGCATATGGCTTAAAAACTGGGATCTCCTCGTGCTGTAATAATTGTTTAAGACGTACTTCCAGCGAGGGTGAGAATCGGCGAATAAGTTCTGACTTTAAACGGTCGTATTTGTCTTCCGTTGGCGGATTAATGATAATGTCTCTCACAGTAGCGGCGTAGCGTTGATCGAGCGAGCCTGTTACTGTGTGAAACTTCGTTGTGTCCTGTGTTATGCCGGCCAACACAAACTGGCTGTCGATCTGCGCAAACCACAGGGCTGGATCATCGTGCCAAAATGGGGGTACACGCACGCTCACCCGGGCAACCGTATCGTTGCTTGCTGGGACCACTGGTTCCGTCATTGCGACACTTAAAACTGTACTTATCACTAAGACTTGCGAAGGTTCACAATGTAAAGTTCACGTTTGCCTATGTTACTCACCAAAAATCAAGATCCAAACATACATTCGTGGGGTCATCAGCTCGTTCGTTCGACCTTTGTTTGCTGTTTTCGTGTTCGGATCACGTCGGGGTCACCACTGTTGGAAGTGTGAGTTTAGCAAATGAATGAGAAACCGTTATTATGTTAATTGAGACATTTAATATCCGATTTATTCAACATGAACAATCTATTGATAAACGTACTAGTTCTCTCGAAAGTGAAAATCTAACTGATTCATAATCACCGCCAGTCTCCTTCTTTTCATTGTTGTTGTAAAACAACAGTCTTGTTAGTTGTTCAGTCCATAGGACCTTGTAATGAATGGGTTTAGAAGGCTGTGGAAATTCCCCACATATATATATATATATATATATATATATATATATATATATATATATATATATATATATATATATGAATATATATATATATATATATATATATATATATATATATATATATATATATATATATATACATATATATATATATATATATATATATATATATATATATATATATATATATATATATATGTATATGAATATATGTTTGAATATATATATATATATATATATATATATATATATATATATATATATATCTATATATATATATATTCAATAAAATCGAAACTTGATACAGGATCATCGTTCCCTAATTGGGGCTTCGATATAATCAAGTATAACAATATGGGAATACTTTTCTTGTTTTCGTCAGTAAATTCACTGGTGGAGAATTTCCTTCAACAACATATTCGTAAAAGTTCCCGATCAAGTGTATCATTGAAGGATTTTCAACAGTTTCAAAATAGAAGTTAACTGTATCTTGGAATCCAGCTCAGGTACCGTAAGCAGATCAGTACGAATAATTATTTATTTCATATAATTCAATTCCATATATACATTGGAAATATCATTGCACTTAAAGAGCACAACTCTCGACTTGGAAAAAATACCCAGCTCCTTTTCTACATCTTTATCAACTTCTGCTGCCCAATTGAAACTGTCAGTCAATAACGTATAATGTGAATGAAGCGCAGTCAGCATTAACCGACGGAACGCGCTGACCACGATGTAGAGATACCAACCTATTTTATCATAATATAAAGAAGGTGCTCCAACTCATATACTAATAGCAAGGAAGGCATTTGTGGTTTCTTGTGGTCATTTCAGAGCCAATCGTCCCGATTGTCTGTTACAACTTAGCGGATCCCCTCATAAACTGGATATAGATAAGAGTGGCTACGGTACCGGTGGCATTGTTGAACTAACAAAATCTATAATTCTCGCCATCTTCTGAGCCGTGTACAGCATTGTTGTTTTGAATAGTTCGATATAAAATTGATAGTTGCGCTATATACAACTCAGATTCTGACCTCAGAAATATTATACTTTGAATACTAGAGTTGAAGTACCTTCTTTACTTCATGATGAAATAGGTTGGTATCACTACATAGTGACCTAACTTCGTTCTGTGACTGCAATTGGATCCTTAAAAGAGATCAAAATTTCCCGCCTTCTCAAAAAACAACATCATTTGCATTGTCACATTATTGGTTCAAAGCAAAGACCTTAGTATAAAACATAGATATCAAGGTCTTTTCTGAAAGCAAGGGTATCTATTGTACTCACATCATGTTAATAATGTAAATAAGCCTCGTTCAAAGACGGTGAGAAATATTGACAGAAAATCTGTGAATTTCATAAGTTCAATATAAAAATAAGCAGTACATTGAACAGGAAGGTGCCAGTGCATGACGTCACTAAAAACCTTTCCATCGATATCGCTATAAACACATTACGTCAGTTAAGAAGGTATCACTGATGCAGCTTTCCGCTCTAGTAACCTCTGTTAGCAGTACTTCGTGATCGTAGTGAGAGCGGGGTATAAGTGGGTTCGAGACAAGGCATCACCACAGCGTTGTTTGAATGTATACATGCATCGCTCATTCGAACCCCCAAATGATGTGGTTGTTAGTGAGGACATATTTTATCAAACGATAATCAACATCAAGGAATGAGATTATATCTCAATTGACCACTGGTGATAGGCGTGGTTAATCGCCAGGCCACCTAGATCTATACTTCATGTGGGCATTTGGAGATACTCTGATAGGTGAATGTCTATTTTCCCACATAACAAACAGCCCATGTGATTGGATGTTTTGTTTTGTGACGTTTGTGGACGGGTCAATTACTAGTCGTCAATTGAAATCAAACTGATACAATAATCATAATCAAAATATTCGAAATATCGTATTCAAAAATCAGCATGGAAATATTGGAAAGGTATGAATATCAGCTGGATATTTGAAGTTCGTATCTATGTTTCTGAGTTTATTCTCAATACCGATATCCATTTTTTCTCTTCCAATACGTGTGGAATATATTGTTATCACAATGTTATTGACTTACAAACATTGAAAAATACACAACACTGAAATTTGTGTACCTTTCCTCACCAACCAGAGAATATGTGATAAAACTATAAGACGTCCAACAATATTTACACTGAAAATCTTTTTCGCCAAGTGTTTTCGGTCGCTTGAGTTTTACTTTGATGGTTGACTGGTGTATAGTTCCACAATCCACCGTGACTGCTCCCCAGGGCGTTGTAGCAGAAGCACTGCCGCCTTGAATACACGATCGTCGTAGTTGCCAACCACTGCCTTCTCAATTACCTCGAATGAAAAACATGCACAAGTTTTTACAGCGCTATCGAGACAACACAACACTGTGATTAGAGTTGGAAAGTTGGTATAAAAACAAGAGGGTGCATGTTGTGTTGTAGTGGTAAGCCTGTTTATGGAATAAATTAAATTGGGAAAATGTTGGCAAAACGCTGGGAAACTGGCACTTCCACGAACTAGAATACATTTCCGTTCATTAAGCTGTACAGAATGATCGTTTTGGTTTCGGAAGAAAATGCATATTTTATTGGAGACCATAGTGTTATTCATTCTGCTGGGAAATTAATTTTGCAAGTTTAGTTGATACTGAATGTTGACCAACAGTTGCTTACTTTTAGTCACCATGGTGGCTTGACAGGATGATGACAGGCTCTATAATTCACATTTGATGGTTCACTCATATCTATGGACATTGTATGTTTTCAATAAGTAATTGTTGTATACCTAGAAAGTGGTATTTCTTTGTTGACCTCTTGAGAATTTTGATGAAAGTTTGATCATCAGCAAAATTGATGGAGTTGTTATATATTTGAAACTCGAATTCGAGATTTCTCAATTCGAATAATCAAGTTGCGTTGAAAGATAATGATATCGATTTTGTCCAATCACCGAAATGTATGTATGATTAGTTTGGAATTCTAGTCTAATTGAAATTAATGAAATTAATTCAACCTCATATCTTATTCTTCAATCACTTTCACACTTCTTTCCAGATTGAAATTTGATTTCTTGTAAGTTTTCATGATGAAATTTTGTTCATGATAATTATGATCAATCGTTCTACTTGAATTCGAATAGTTTTTTTTTTGTTGATTGCACTTCCGTGCTAGACTTCCTCTTTGAGATGAAAAGAAAATCTTGAAATCAATAAAAATTAAAATCTCATCAAGTGACGTGAAATAGCATCTTAATTTTACTCATGAAACATAACCTGCTGTAGATGAAGTATGAATAGTCATACACAAATATGTTGATTCGTGCTCAATTATGCTTCAATCCAAACTGTGAATCAAGTTCAACTGACCGTGGAATTAACGACTATTCTTTGACTGTAAACCCCACCAACAGTTAGAAAATTTGGGGGCACACATAAACATATTATGAATGAATGATGTTCGTTAACATCTGTGACTTATACAAGACTCGAACTCACGCCCGACAAGACTATATATATCTGAAACACTGCCTCAATTCACTAGAGAACGACTAGGGAACGGCTTTTTACTATGGAAAACGTAACAATCTGGATGAAAATACCGTCGTCCTCTGATTCGATCACTTCAACAAAATCTTCGTTCAAAATAATTTACCTCATACTTTTGTATCGTGGATTTTTCATGACAGAAGAATAAATGTAATGTGATGTAATATAATATATAATTCAAGTCAAAAGTTTCATGAAAATGACCCATGAATCAGCTATACGTATAGTGTGATGACGCGTAACATCACACATTTTGGTGATTGAATGATCGATTCAATTATTAACAAAATTTGACAATGAATGATCGATCATGCAAAGTAACATCAAAATGAATACTCAATATTTCATATCATATAATAATAAAAATAATAAAAATGATTATATTTATTCACAGTATATATTATATTACATGTTATGTGTCGTCATTCCATTGACTCATTTCAACCTCACATAAAAGTCTGTGATGTGGTAACGTTTTTTTTTTCATGAAATACCATTTTACTTTAGAGTTAAAAGTATGGATATTATTGACAATTGACCATTGTAGATGGGCGTGACTTATATATGAAGCAGGGGTAATTTTGGATACCTTGATTGACTATTTCCCTATTTTCCCCTGCTTCACTGTCCACTTGATTGGTTTTTATATTTTGTGACATCACAAGGGCGGACGATCTACATCGGTCAATTGGCAATTCCTTACGTAAGCTGTTGAAAAATGTAAAATTATTGTGGTTGAGTCCAGTTTCGTGGAGAACAGTTCGGTAATAATCAATATGGGGGTCATTTTTCCGACGAGGACTAATCAAGTGACTAATCTCTTGGTCAAATAAATTTATGTTAGATTCTACAAAAGTTACAAGTTCCAAAATGTGAATGCCTCTTAAAGTCAACATATTACAATTCTTGAAGACACCTCTACAACTTTCATATCTTTTTCTGCTTGACAGAATTCATTCAGATGTCATCAGGGTCATTCAAATGTCATCAGACATTCAGATACTGAGTCAAATGACCAATCAAATCGAACCGTCTACAGCTGGACTTCCATGAGCACGACATTTGTGAAGCGAACTCACAAAACGTATATATTATCCGCCATGTTGAGAAAATGACCAATCACTGACTAGAGCGGCGCAGTTGCTGAATATTTAGCTCAGCTAAACCGCTAAACGCGAGCGAAAAGCTGAACACTTTCAAATAAGGGCATATTCAAACTCCACACGTTCTAAATTAGTAGATAATGGAAGTACTGTCGGCTATATTTCTATAATGTCACGTCCATTGATGGAAAAATTCGTATTATTTGTCAATCAATACTGGTTTGTGTAAACCAGATGCAATGATACGGCCGATCTGGCGTCATTTACAATGTTGACTTACTGTGTGTTTATCTTGTATTCATGTAATATGCATATGTTATACGGGCTGAAGTCCTAAAACAATGGACTTGCTCCATTCTCATGTCATTCGTCCCATGCCTCATTCTCATTTCCATGATCCTCTATATGCTTTTTAGATGAGCGTAAGCGAAGACTCCATCCCAACTTTGTCTCTGTATTTTTTTTTGTGGGCACTCAGGTTGAAGGGTTTGACTGATCGACATGAAACTTTTTTTTGATCATTATCACCATTCTGTATGCAATTCAAACCAGCCGTTCTGAAGAAAAAAATAAATCAACTGTTTTCATCTACCAAATATATTATAAAAATAGAAGCAGATTCGTGTTGCCAAGATTCACTACTTTCTAGATTTTATATTTGCCCAACAATTAAGTATTCTTCATATGCATCAATGTGTGTAGAATACCAGAGTCGATAGAGTAGCTATGATAGAACTACTTTAAACGACTATTATACCTTATTCAGATTCCTCACTCATCTTACAACGCTCATGTTGCGTTTGACTAGTAATATAGGAATGGTGAGTCACTCAGTGTTGTAATAAGTGAACATCAATGTCTGCAAGATTGATTTCTAGAATGAAATTTCGATGTGTATTCGCCCTCAATTTTTCTAGTCGCTCTGATGAACTGATGAGCTACATCCAGTTGTAATCTATCTTTGCGACGGAAATATTATACGAGTGGAGAGGTATTTCAAATCGTAATAGTCGCTTACTCTTGTATGTACAAAGTTTAGAGAGTGTATTTAGAGGAGCTCATAGCGAAAATTCGATTCCACAAAGTAGAACACATCGAAGTTGGTTCCATGTTTTTGTTGTGTGCGACATAAACGAAGGAATAAATAAAGAAAGAGTAACCAATCGACGTGAAAGTTTCAAAAATCATTGTTATCTTACCATAATAGATCTCTATCATTGATTAAAACAACCACTCAATAACAGGAGTTGTTATGATATCTCTCAAAATGTTCATGTTCCAACTAAGGATATTCAATAGTTAATTGAAAGTTACTTCAGAATATTGTCATGGAGAACAAAATATCACTGAATACACATAATTTATTTCAAAATGATGATTAGTGTTTTATTTCAAGCATATTCTCAGAAACCTCTCAAAGCTGATATAAATATTGAATGTGTTCAGGTATTCTCAAATAAATACTGGCATTGATGATGTTCAGCTGTGGATAAATCATCGATACTTTTATGTAGGGGCACATGAAACATATATGTTTAATGGAGCGGCAAATACGAAAAATGGGTTGCACACAGGCCAATTTTGATTATTAATTAGATAAGTTTGTGTTATACTTAGTTATCTTGGATACTAGCATTTCTTTGAATCATCTTCAACCCAAAAATATTCATAAATTACAAATTGGTAGAGAAGCAGAAATGAGTAAGCCTTCTAGAACACAAACATCTCGCATTTTGGGTAACAAGCAGGACACATACCTCATTTTCTTCAGTAGAGTGCGCTGAAAACGAATATGCCGGTGTCCAAGCTGGCAAATGACCCAGGCTCTTGTGGCGGGAGGTCAAAGGTCAAGCGCGCAATTTTGCATTGAAACGTTGATAACTCGGTAGTGATTCGTCCTAATGCCTTACGGTTTTCTTTATTTTGTTGCTTATAATATTTTCTCATAGCGTGATTGAAAAGTTCTACCATATTTGTAACACAATAATTCTCGACGCCATCTTGAAAATGAAATACTGATTTTGATGCGTCGTTTATCTTAGATATTCTGAAAAGTTCATCGATATGCGTAAAATAGTTCAAACAAATATTGTGCACAATTTAGTTGTTAATCGGTGACAGCTTATTTCATACGATTATCACAATATTGAAGCATTTCATAGCCGTAAACGTGAGCGCGAGTGCGAGAGTTTTTAGTGCATTATAAGCCTGCTGAATGCATAATTGTAAGCCTGGCTACGATGCGCTTCGAGTTTTTGTTTTTAATTGATATCAGGTTCACCAAAATTGATGGCATTATTGTATTGATACAATTATAACAAATGCCAATATATATTTGTACTGTATTGGTTATCTATAACCGTCTGGTCGTATCGTCAAGGTAAGCCTAAATCAGATTGGTGTTGTATTAGTGTCAAAGTGCTGAATCCCATATTGATTGAGAATAATATGGACATGCCTGCGAAAAACCCAGTTTATTCATTTCACATAAATCATGTTCGTCATTCGATGAAATGCCTGGAAAATATTCAGAAGAAGATATATCATCACGATTTTTGACCAATTTGCATTGAAATTTGAAATTGATCGATGTAGACCCTACATGAGTGATTAAAATACAATACTTCAAATTGAATTTGAAGTTACGAATTTTAACACGTTATCTATGTCATACTTTGATTACATTCATTGATGTAGATTCGTGATCTAGTCGAGTGGTAGCTGTATGTGAGCCAAGTCCCGCGAGCATCCAGCTTACCCTGTTAAGCTCTTACTCTGACTGTGTGTTGCCATTGTGATACCAGTCCCCATAGTTGCATGCTGGCATGCATCTGAAATCTTGTGATGTATCATCATTTGTTGTATTATTTGTTTGATATACTATGATTACTAATTCGCTGACAAATCATAAATGATGGCTTACTGCCATACTCAATTGTGATGCTATTTAAGCTATAAGTTATATTGTGAAATATGTAAATTGTGTACCGATTTCTTCGAGAGAGGGTTGAAGAAATGAACACCACTACTAATAACACTACTACATGTCATGGTAGGTTTGTTTTGAAGCATACGCACTGCCGAGTGCAATAATGGTTCTTATTTTCTTTGCAGTCACATGATATCAGCTCCAACATTTTTCAGGATATGGGATCTTGAATCATGAGAACAGGTTCAAGATGTCCATCTTGCAGAAACCACCCACTGTCTGTATACAGTGGAATTGTAGGAAAGGCTTCCGTTGATTTCCACCAAACATACTATTGATATGTAGCTCGTCTGATGTGCTGGATCAGTGTAACTCTTGTAGGAGGGACTTTCTCGAAGTCTTTCTCTGAAATTTTGAAGAGAGTACACCTGACTTCTTCTATTGACTGGGAACTCGTTCGTGGATCGTAAAGTTTGCAGACGGAGGCTTCTGCACTCGCGATGCTCTCTTGACTCATGGAGTTGTCTTGGCAAAATTCGCGAAGGAGAGTTGCATTCTGCTGAAATACGTTTTTTTTTGCTGTGCCTGATCTCATCCAACATTCTTGTGGCAAAGATTTCAGTGGTGCTGCTGGGAGCACTCAAACGTCAGTGTCCCGGCAGTGCACAATGAGCCTCTCGAACCCACAAGAAGTTGCGTCTTTTGCATCGTAGATGCATTCATCAACATCGTATATGAAAACTTAAATCTACCTTGCACGCGTGTGATGGCATCTCTGACCTATACGACGATCTTTCTGTGAAAAGTGGTACGAGATAGTATCGAAATCGTGACAACCAAGGGATCGAAAAGAAATATATCTGATCGAGCTAAGAAACTGCCAAGACAACTGGAGAAGATGGGTTGGTCTTGTTGACAATAGAAGAATACCTTCTGACCTTGTGGCTAAGGAGCTATCGAAAGCGAAGCCCGAAAGAAGGTTCACACACCCCAAGATGTCGACATCCTCTTTTCCTCTCTAGAAGAAGCCAACACTCGTATTATACTCTACGCAAAAGACGCAACTTCTTGTGGGTTCAAGAGGCACATTGTGCACTGCCGGGACACTGACGTTTGAGTGCTCCCAGCAGCACCACTGAAATCTTTGCCACAAGAATGTTGGATGAGATCAGGCACAGTGAAAAAAAACGTATTTCAGCAGAATGCAACTCTCCTTCGCGGATTTTGCCAAGACAACTCCATGAGTCAAGAGAGCATCGCGAGTGCAGAAGCCTCCGTCTGCAAACTTTACGATCCACGAACGAGTTCCCAGTCAATAGAAGAAGTCAGGTGTACTCTCTTCAAAATTTCAGAGAAAGACTTCGTGAAAGTCCCTCCTACAAGAGTTACACTGATCCAGCACATCAGACGAGCTACATATCAATAGTATGTTTGGTGGAAATCAACGGAAGCCTTTCCTACAATTCCACTGTATACAGACAGTGGGTGGTTTCTGCAAGATGGACATCTTGAACCTGTTCTCATGATTCAAGATCCCATATCCTGAAAAATGTTGGAGCTGATATCATGTGACTGCAAAGAAAATAAGAACCATTATTGCACTCGGCAGTGCGTATGCTTCAAAACAAACCTACCATGACATGTAGTAGTGGTATTAGTAGTGGTGTTCATTTCTTCAACCCTCTCACGAAGAAACCGGTACACAATTTACATATTTCACAATATAACTTATAGCTTAAATAGCATCACAATTGAGTATGGCAGTAAGCCATCATTTATGATTTGTCAGCGAATTAGTAATCATAGTATATCAAACAAATAATACAAAAAATGATGATACATCACAAGATTTCAGATGCATGCCAGCATGCAACTATGGGGACTGGTATCACAATGGCAACACACAGTCAGAGTAAGAGCTTAACAGGGTAAGCTGGATGCTCGCGGGACTTGGCTCACATACAGCTACCACTCGACTAGATCACGAATCTACATCAATGTATGTAATCAAAGTATGACATAGATAACGTGTTAAAATTCCTAACTTCAAATTCAATTTGAAGTATTGTATTTTAATCACTCATGTAGGGTCTACATCGATCAATGTCAAATTTCAATGCAAATTGGTCAAATATCGTGATGATATATCTTCTTCTTAATATTTTCCAGGCATTTCATTAAATGTCGAACATGATCTATGTTGAATGAATAGAATGAGTTTTTTGCAGGCATATCCATTTTATTCTCAATCAATATGGGATTCAGCACTTTGACACTAATACAACACCAATCTGATTTAGGCATATACCTTGACGATACGACCAGATGGTTATAGATGACCAATACAGTACAAATTTATATTGGCATTTGTTATAATTGTATCAATACAATAATGCCATCAATTTTGGTGAACCTGATATCAATTGAAATCAAAAACTCGAAGCGCATCGTAGCCAGGCTTACAATTATGCATTCAGCAGGCTTATAATGTGTATGAAACTGCCGCACTCGCGCTCACGTTTACGGCTCTGAAATGCGTCAATATTGTGATAATCGTATGAAATAAGCTGTCACCGATTAACAACTAAATTGTGCACAATATTTGTTTGAACTATTTTACGCATATCGATGAACTTTTCAGAATATATAAGATAAGCGACGCATCAAAATCAGTATTTCATTTTCAAGATGGCGTCGAGAATTATTGTGTCACAAATATGGTGAAACTTTTCAATCACGCTATGAGAAAATATTATAAGCAACAAAATAAAGAAAACCGTAAGGCATTAGGACGAATCACTACCAAGTTATCAACGTTTCAATGCAAAATTGCGCGCTTGACCTTTGACCTCCCGCCACAAGAGCCTGGGTCATTTGCCAGCTTGGACACCGGCATATTTGTTTCCAGCGCACTTTACTGAAGAAAATGAGGTATATGTCCTGCTTGTAACCCAAAATGCGAGATGCATGGAATATCAATTTTGTGCTTCTCTACTAAATTTAAAACTGAACTATTGGAATGAAATATGCGTCATTTTGTTGAACCATCAACAATGATTCGAATAGAATATCTTCCACAAATTGTATTTCGAAATTGTCAACATACAGCCTTCGAAATTTCTTTCACATCTCTTCTTCGAAATTTGTTATGATCTGATTTTAAACATGACAGCAATTCAAGTTCTGAATTTTCTAAACATTGATAGTGTCAGAATAAGTAATTGACTTCAATACGACATCTCCAATTTTTTGTTTTAATTCATTCTGATTCCCGAAATTTTAAAAATCGTTCGAAATAATAGTTTCTCAATGGTTGATAAATTGTATGAAGTTGGTGAATAATCCTATACTCGATCTGTATAACAAAACCAGAATTGAAAGAAAAACGAACTTTGATTATTTTTGTTATGTGCAATGTTTCACCTAAATTTGAAAAGGGGGCGATCATTTTTAAAAACTTTGTAAGTGCAATGTTATATTGTCATGCAGGTTAAATAGCGTTTAATTGAATGCCAATGAATACAAATACAACTACTCAAATTGGGCCTGGCAAAACCAATTCGACATGTTTATGCCCCAGTCATTATTCGTTTACCTAATTTTTTCAGTAAAAATATTTGGATATGAAAAAAATATGAAATAAAAGTTCTCGTGACGTTGATCCAACAAAATCAAGAAGAAAATATATTATCGAAAAAAAATGATCATGAGAGAAACCTAGTCAATCAACTGAAAACCTTTCAAACAGTCTCTATATACCAATTGATATACTAACAAGCTTAACAGACTGTACTCATGTTTTCCACCTTCAAACAGGCAGTCTTCGATGTTTTCACTTCTCCATTTCATCAACTGTTTCTCAAAAAGTTCTTTTTATCTCGGTTCTCTTCTGAACCTTTTAGCACTTTCCGCTAGTCGTCTAGTATTTCTTAGCAGGCCGTCTCCACAGCTCGAGTAGGCAAGCGAGTGGCCACGTCTACGGTTATAACGACTCAAAGGAAATGTGACATACTTACTCTATATAGCTATGGTTAGTGCACGCGTGAAGTGCCTAGTCGAATTCTCAATCGTATGTTTTTTTTCTTCCTCTGTTTATATGTAACGACGACCGTTATTTTACGCGGGGAAAATGATGCGAATGCAAGTATCGTAACGACTGAAGAAACTCAAAACGATGACCTTCAAATTTTTTTCTCCGGCAGAAATTTTTTAATTCCATGTGAAATGTATATATTGGTTCATGATTCTGATGAAAATTAATGATGGTGTGAGCAGCCTTGTTGAAATTCATTTTTTAAGCAATTGCTCTGGAACAAACTCAACAACTTTTGTGAATGTAGATTGTGAGAGATTATTAGATTTTCAAAATCTCTTATCTGATCTATCTCAGAAGATATTCAAACGTTTCATTCCAAAAACTGCATTTTCGCCTTTCCATTTTGATTTTTTAGAAGTGAATATTTCTCGTGTCCAAAACACTCGCAACCTGAGAAGCTCGTGACATAATATATATATATATATTTTTTTTTTTAATTTTTTTTCATTCTTTCCCATTCATTTATTCATTCTTCTCTATTTTTTTCATCAACATTGAAACAATGATACAAAATTATAGTTTTTCAGCTAAGAACATGGATGTAAGTAGGATCGCTCAAAAGGGGCATAACAATAAAATAAAGAAAAACGGACACAAATGAAAACCAACATACGAGTCCCTAGAACATAGCCAACGTGTTATCATTCCACAAACGTAACAATCCTTCTTCCATTTCAATCGCTCTCGCAGAGTGGTTTCAGTTTACTCTACCATTGGTCAAACTTTCCATAATTCTCGTGACATTGATAAATGTCTCTCCAAACAAACAACACACAGAGTTTTGTCATTACCCTTTCGACTCTACTTTTTGACAAAGTAAATAACATAAACGAAGACATTTGTCGAAACGTCGTGGGGTGATTCTATTGGGCCGTGGGATTGTTCGCACGTGAATAGCGGGTGGCTTCCACCACATTGTCAGGCGCAATGCTCAAGACACGGCACGATTAATCAGGAACAGAACCTATATAGGTGTGGTGAGGGGAGGTAGAAGGGCGGGGGGGGGGTTGTAGTGGTGGGGGGGAGGGTGTGTGTTACACATTGCTATTTGGACTTCGTTGCTCAGAAAACATGGGAGTAATATTTCAAAGGGTGATTGTTTTTGGGGTTAATATCCGAGAGGATAGGTTTTGAACTGGGTAATGGTGACCAGTTCGAAGAGAGCGGGAAAAAGGAGGTGTCAGATAGATAGGATGTAAAGGAGAACGTGTGGATGCATATCAATTATTTTGTCTCTGCACGTGAAGAATGTATAAATATATATATTTTGACATGACATTATAATTGATTTGTTTATTTTTTCTATTCCGGATTTCTCTTTCTAGAACAGACGCACACACACGACTGTATAACATCATGATCCAGGTAGATGAATAAATAACATGTCATGGACATGTTTTTCTTTGACGTTGTTTTCTTCATATGGCTCGATCGTGACTCAGCAAAAGTTCCCGAAGAATGAAATTACCTCTGTTTCATGTATGTATATATATATATATATATATATATATATATATATATATATATATATATATATATATATATATATATATATATATATATATATATGTGTATGTATATGCAGATTATTGGATTCACTTCCTTATAGTGCTTCCGTGCTTCGTCAGATCTTTCTGTATGGTGTATGTGGATGATCACTATATAAATATATATATATGAATCTCTCTCTCTCTTTTTCTCTCTCTCTCTCTCTTTCTCTTCCTCTCTGTGTGTGTATATATATATATATATATATATATATATATATATATATATATATATATATATATATATATATATATATATATATATATATATACATATATATATATATATATATATATATATATATATATATATATATATATATATATATATATATATATATATATATGAATATATATATATATATATATATATATATATATATATATATGAATATATATATATATATATATATATATATATATATATATATATATATATATATATATATATATATTTATATATATATATATATATATATATATATATATATATAAATATATATATATATATATATATATACATTGGAAAACAATCGCTCTGTGCCAAGTTTCCGATAGTGATGGGAAAAAAATCAATCTATGAGAAATATGGAATGATTCAGTTCTGTTCATGAGGAAAAGCGGTGAAATGTGTGGATCCACTCTATCGTTTACTTAGCCGATCCAAGATCAGATCAGTATGTCTATTTCATGAAAAAGTCCGTTCTGATGTGATACTACTTCATCTTTACAGAAACAACATTTGAAATAAATTAAGGGGACATTAAAGACATTTTTAGAAATTTAGATTTTTTTTTTAAGATTCATGTTGTAATATTCTTTCGGTTGGATGCCGAAAGAATCACCAAATTATTCGTATATGTTCCAATTATATCCTTCCTTACATTCACCACTTTGTAATCCCAGTTCTCATATTAACTCAACTTTTGATCAACTTTTGTGAAAATATTTTCAAATGCAGTTATTTAAAGAAAAAAAAAACTATTTCCGGTATACCTGAATCTCCAAAACTTTTGAAGATAACCACTCCAAATTTTCACCACATATATTCAAAAATCTGTCTTACTTACTTGTGTGGAGATTTCTTTCGTTCTTATGTGAATAATCACCATCGGGAGTCAAGAAAAAAAGTATGCCTAAATATAATATGGTATTTTTAAATAATTTTCAAAAGGAATGAGAACACGAGCAAATAAAAAAAAGATCCTGCTCATGTGTACACGGGTCCTATGTAATTGTTGTGGGAATTTTGTGCGTTAAACTCTCAGATTCTATGAGAAATTGGTATCAAAGAAGTCTACATTGAATATTTGTCTGTAAAGAGCTTCAATTCAATATCCTCTTAAAAAGATATCTGGCAAATCAAGGTCATAGAAGTTTACAGTTTGAAACATGCACTCCTGCTTTTCTGACGCTGGGGGTAGCAGAAAATCGAGACGAATTCAATCATTCGCTCGGTCAATCACTTGGCTAGCGGTCAATCGCTTGGCTAGTGGTCAATCGCGTGTCACGTATAACATACTTGTTTCTCATAGGAATTCTTTTTTAGCCAAAACCCATCTAATTTCTTCAGTAACGAGATGGAAGAAAATAAACAACTAGTGTAGTGTGTGTATTGTAGTGTACTATCGAAGTATATATATATATATATATATATATATATATATATATATATATATATATATATATATATATATATATATATATGTATATATATATATATATATATATATATATATATATATATATATATATATATATATATTATATTGGGTTCAATGACGCACTGTAATGATAACTAAGATCCATTGGAGTCGGATGAATGATTATTGAGATGATGGAATGGTGAGATGGAGGTTTCTTAGGTATTAAGAAGGATAGTGGGAAGGAAGCGGTCGTGGCTTATATTGTGGGAACACATCCCAGCATTAGCCTAGACTACAGAAGAAAACCACAAAAAAATACTGTAATGATGAACGGTGGCAGGGGTCGAGCCAGGTTTGATATGCCCCTTCATCTCCCGGATCAGATAAAGCGAGTGCGTTGACCACTGCGCTGCATGTGTATGTGCTATCGAAGTACCGTCGAAGTAATATCGGAGTAATATAAGTGATGTCGAAGTAATATTAAATCGAAAGCTTTCTCTGATTTAAAATCATCACTATTCTCATGGTATTCCAGTGATATTTCCAAGTGGTTTCAACCCGAAATTCAGAACCAAGAAATTTTATGTCTCATCAGTTTTTGTTGAGTTCCCAATTGAACGTATTCTTTGGGGGGGAGATTCAAAAGACAGCCTATAGGCTTCTGGCACGTTACAAACGACAAACAATCGTTAATATAGCAAAACAGCGAACTGGTGGACTACCAAATATTCTGATTGGTCAATTCCAACTGGTGGACATTGTTGTATCTCTCTATAAACAATAAGTGATGTCACTTGCCAGAAACCTATCGTCAAACTGCGCTTAGTAATGGATGACAACCAAAAAGGTTCTCATATGGTGGGATAGACAATTGGAAGAATCATTTCATCAATAAATGAATGAGCATCATATATATATATATATATATATATATATATATATGTATATATTTATATATATATATATATATATATATATATATATATATATATATATATATATATATATATATATATATATTCATATATATATATATATATATATATATATATATATATATATTTATATATATATAAAATAATGATATATATATATATATATATATATATATATATATATATATATATATATCTATATATATTTAACAGGAAGATTAAAGTCGTGTATGAAATTGTGAAATCTTTTCAATATCTCTACGTTTCAACAATTAGGATATGGTCTTTTTCAAGAGAATTATTGAACTGAATTATATGACAAAAATTGTAACCGATTATTTCTCAACACTTTAACACGACTTTAATCTTCCTGTTAAATATATATCATGATCAAAAAATCAGTCGTGAAAGTTCAAGAGTTCAAATATATATATAAATATATATATTTGATGATATTTTGATGATTAAATGACCAAACACGTAAATTACAAATTTTCTTGAATCATATCACGTTTCCCTGTGTCGGGAACGTGAAGTTACTCATTTCATAGCATCATGCACTCCACTTCAATTCTGCTTGGTGTTAAATATGAGGGGACGTGGGGGGCAATGAGCCAAGTGTTTCCTGTTATTTTCCATGCCGTATTGATAAATAATGAGTTGCACTTGGCATACAGTTTTGATCTCACACCTTCTATATAGAGAAGTTTTTGTAGTTGTTTAAATATTTCAAGCCTTGGCTCCTAATTTTCACCCGTCAGGGTTTTTGGTGGGATATAGGTTAAATGAAAAACCTTGGATTATCTGAATCCTTTGGATTAATCCAAAGATAATCCACGTATTTTTGGAGATTATCCAAGGTTTTTCATTCAACCTATATTATAATTCAATCCATACACGACAAAAATAACCTCAAAATAATGCCATTTATAAATAATTCGGGTCAAGAAAGCATAAGTTTCAAAAACCTCAAATATATATATATATATATATATATATATATATATATATATATATATATATATATATATATTTTTTTTTTTTGAGAAATACCATGGAGGAGGTTTTTTATCGAATCTTCGAAAAACTACAATTTCTACCATTTACATTGCTTGCACCAGATGAGAATAGCAATTTTCCTCACTGCAGTTTCCGAGAGACGTTTTTGTCCCGCGGGGGATTTATGGTCGATTCTTTCACTCGACCATTTAGTGTTCGGTCAAACTTCTCCTTATCGATGGTCAGAACTCTTCTTGTTGTACTAAATATACTCATATTCACGATAGTTGAAGTGGTCTACAATCATAACATATCAAGCTGTTATACTTGTATTATCTGTACTATTTTGAGCGATAGTGATTGTTTTACATATTTTAATAATTGACGACTCGAAATAGGCGTGGCCTTACCCGTCAACCCTCCCGGGTTCCTCTCCGTCGGAACCGTTTACCGTCGGCTTTTACCCGTAAAAGTTGGATCATATCATCTGTGGTCATCTAAGATATCCCGATTGGATATTTGAATTTGATTATAGTTCTATCAGCCCTGTTGATTGGATGGTATGATTTCTGACGTCATGGGGGCGGTGAATGCGAGTTCCCACTCACAGACTCATGTCAGTTTGACGTCTCATGTTCTCACGTCAACTCACCATGTCAAGTTAAACATGATTGAAATAATGAGCCCGACATTACCTGTTCGAAGCATAACTGAAAAAAAAAGTTCTTCATGACCAATATGTGTGAATTTTACATTCAATTACTGGAAAATGATATCTGCCTTTGTTTTTCTTATCGGAAAATACTTATCTCTATACATTCTGACAAATTTCAATCACAATCTTTCTGCTCCCCATCACATTTCCAATCCACATGGAGTAATATGGAAATTCAGTTCGGAAATCGAAAGCGAATTGAGACGAAAGGGAAAATAATCATAATTTCCATTCATTTATATTCAACTTTAATTCTCATTCATCAAAGATTGGGATATAAACCTGCACGAATCGGAGCAAGTTTCTCTGGAACCACCAAAATATCACGATCATATACTTGATCGACCATCCACATCTCTCGTGGATATAAGTATATATATATATATATATATATATATATATATATATATATATATATATATATATATATATATATATATATATATATATATATATGTATATATATAGCTTACACGTGCGGGATTCAAGCCAACTAATATTTTTTAAATGTCCAACTTACACCCTCAATTTGGGAAAGCAATTTATCTTTAGGTGGCTATTTTCTCACTCCCACCCGCTCCCCCCTTCATTTTTACCCCCCTCCTCCAGATATATATTATCTATCTGTTATGGTGGTAGTTCTGGCTATCTTCTACTTTCACAGATTTCAACACAGAACAGCAATGGTTTTCTCAGTTTGGCAACCGCCCTCAAGGGAGCATGCCCTAAATGGTGTGCAGAATAAAAAAACACAGACTCACTTTTTATTAAGTGTTCCTTTCAGATATGAGTTGAAAACTCATAACTTTATATCTCTTGTTTTAGGAAAAGTTTTTCCAACTGGTACACGATTCATGTAACTGATCTTTTCCGCTCCATTTACCAGATTCTTTCAACTTTTATTTAATCTTCTTTGTAAATGTTGGTTTTCAGTTAGACGGTTCGCAGTAAGAGTTCGATGGAAGTCTGAACATGATGAGCATATTAAACGTGGCTAACGGAATGATTAAAATTAATTACTAGGGAAACAGTATGACTGAGCGGGTCAAGGGTGAAATAAAATCATTCTGATCGAATATGGAGCATGAGTATCGATGAGAACTCAGAGATCATTCGAGGTTATTCTCAGATATGATAACAAATATATTTTTTTAATTTTCGTATGATTTCGTTATCATCATTTCATTATCAGCTTTCTCTTCATTTTCTTATTCGAACATTATGAGCTACATTAATTTGCTTATTTCCGTTCTTTCTTCAGTTCTCATTATCATCATTTCATTTCGATTACCACCATTCTTAGATTTAATTAACTTATATTTTGATTATTTGATTTGTATTCCTCGTGTTTTTTGCAATTTTACTGTGAGTCAGAATCATGAATGAATATGAATATTTATATATATATATATATATATATATATATATATATATATATATATATATATATATATATATTCATATATATATATATATATATATATATATATATATTCATATATATATATATATATATATATATATAGGCCCCTATATATATATATAAATATATATATATATATATATATATATTTATATATATTATTTCTCAAGTTTTCGCGGACATATGTTATATTATTATGTTGATTACCTTCAGGATTCTTCCGCTTCATGTTGAAAGATTGCAGTGTAGGCCGAACCCTCCACTTTGTCACAACTTCCCGACGTTTCGAATAGGTTACACTATCCATGTCCATGAACATAGATCCGTCCATAGACCGTGAACATGGATAGTGTAACCTATTTGAAACGTCAGGAAGTTGTGACAAAGTGGAGGGTTCGGCCTACACTGCAATCTTCCAACATGAAGCGGAAGAATCCTGAAGGTAATCAACATAATAATATATATATATATATATATATATATATATATATATATATATATATATATATATATAAATAAATATATATATATATATATATATATATATATATATATGTATATATATATATATATATATATATATATATATATATTTATATATATATATATATATATATATATATATATATATATATATATATATTTGTATGATTATGTATATATATATATATATGTTTATATCTGCAAATTGTGAAGAAATACCACACTAAGAATCAGCGGGTGAACGAGTTGAGCACAAACGATGCGATTTTGAGTACAAACGATGCGATTTTGAGTACAAACGATGCGATTTCGAGCACAAACAAGCACAAATGGAGCACAAACGATTGGCTCGAAAAAAAAGGAGATTTTTCGATTCGGGGGTGCTGTTGTTTTGATGGCACCCCCAAATTGAATTTTCATTAGCGGGCGAACGATTCGAGCACAAACGATGTGGTTTCGAATACAAACAAGCACAAACGAAGCAGAAACGATTAAAAAAATTCAGTTTTTCCATTCGGGGGGTGCAATCCAGCCGTTTTTGATTTGGGGGTGCTGTCGTTTTGCTGGCACCCCCAAATTGATCTTCGATTAGCGAGCAAACGAATTGAGCACAAATGATGCGGTTTCGAGCACAAACGAGCACAATCGAAGCACAAACGTTTGGCCCGAAAATAAAGCCGATTCTTTGATTTGGGTGTGCTGTCGTTTCGCTGTCACCCCCAGATTAAATTCAAATTAGCGGGCGTACGAGTTCAGCACAAACGATGCGGTTTCGAGCACAAACAATAAAAAAAGAAGCACAAACGACTGGTGAAAAAATAATTCGACTTTTTCGATTTGGGGGTGTCAGAAAAATTGACCTATTGAAATGAATCTTGGACATATTTCCATCAAGTTTGAAGAAATTCGTATTGGTCGTTCAAAATGAAAGATAATTTTTTTTTTTTTTTTTTTAATAACATCGAAACTTGATACAAAATCATTGTTTCCCAATTAAGGCTATGAATGAAAGATAATGTTGGAAAAATGTATTGAGATCGAAAATTGTCAACGAGAACCTACAGGCCATGTACTAACTCTACTGAGTTGGATAATGATGTTTGATGCATGCCAAATTGTTTTACTATCTGTTCGGTTGAGTAACGTGTAGAACAAGAACGATTAAAAAATATATCCTGAAAATAAGTTGGATTCATTCAAGTGTGATGTCGAGATGACAAGACATTGATACAATTGACACTACTGACACTGATGAAAACTTGTGTTATTTTCACTCCTCTCATCATATCACCATATTCAATGAAATAGCTCAAAGCAGGTAATTCCATACCCAAACTATGACAAACGGAGTCATATTTTATTTCATATACTGCTTCATATCCACATTTTGGCTACAAATAACTACATTGAAACTACACTATAACTACATGGGTGGCAACCAAGTTAACAAACTATAACTTAAGCTTTTTGACGCATCATTGTGATATATCATCTGAAAACAGAGGTACAAAACTCTCATACATGACTGTGGAGAATAAAGTCATACCTCATGATCCTTCTACATATTCAACGAGAACGTGTACTATTCACATGTTGTATCCTTATGATATATATGTATCTTCACTAATAAAATCATGGAAGAGAGAGAATGTACATACCTGTGTTCGTACCCTTGTTCGCGTGTGCGTACGTGTGTGCGTACCTGTGTTCGTACCCGTGTTCGTGCGTGCGTACGTGTGTGCGTACCTGTTTACGTTTCCTCCATGAAATGCCTGGTAGAGCAGGGGTTTCCGGGTGCTGTGTGAACGAGCGGTAGTGTCGGATAGGGAAAACGAGGAGATAGGAACACTAGTTTTGACTCGGGTCAGTCTGCTGTGATGCGTAACCGTGTCTGGAGGGACACCATTCACTCCGTAACCATGGCACGTCGATGGGATGGGCGCAACTTGCTAGTAGCTATATATATTCATATATATATATATATATTTATATATATATATATATATCCATATATATATATACATATTCATATATATATATATATATATATATATATATATATATATATATATATATATATATATATATATATATATATATATGTAAATATGAATATATATATATATATATATATATATATATATATATATATATATATATATATATATATATATATATAAATATACGATAAATGGAGTTCGGAAACTTCTTGACATCAAGTTATTGTTCCCTAATCGATGATAATCGATGATGAATACAAGTGATGGAACCACAAGTGTTGAACACATCTCATCAATGAAATTCATCAACAATCATTCAAAAATGTTGACTTCGATTCAATTATCAATCTTCATCTTCATCAACTTTTATGCTCCGTCATCTCATTCATTTCCAAACCTCTATATTTTTAATGTACTGTGTGCTTCATACTGTGTATAATATAAAATATGAAATAATTCCAAGTTCATACCGTTTTATATAGTTCATATTTATCCAAGAAATGATTCGAACGGATCGTTTCTCATATAAAATATGATTCCATGGAAGATGATCGACGATTTCATATATCAACTATCGGTTATCGTTGTCGATAAAGTAGTCTAACGGCTCACGATCGTGCACCTGACTATTAAACCTATCACATAAAATTATTATGGATTTTCAAAGTGATAATGTTCGACTCTACCGAGCGTCTTTGTTGCACCGTTCTATAGAACACCCGATCGAACCGTCGCACGTCGGAATATAAAAAGGAATTGGCACTTTACGGAGAAGATTTCGTCAAGTCGGGGTTAAAATGAAGTTGTATAACGTACACTGTGACGTCATAAGAATATTCGCAGGGATTTCACGTGATTTAGTTTGAGTGTGACACATATTTGATAATGTGACACTTTATAGATTTTACTATTGTCTTCAAAGCCAGTCAACTTCCTGAGGATTGCTGTCTAGGTCTATATCCAGTTGGTGAAATACTTCTAAACTTCTTCATGGCAGTATATAATTGAACTATTTTATGTTAATATGAGACACTGATGATACTAAAACACTAATTGATGCAATAAATCTGAGAACAAAATATTCAATCTGAGAACTCATTTAGTTTTGATGTGAAATTTATCGTTCTATCAAACTCATAAGGATTCGGGACGAACTAGATTTATAGTTCAGAATCTTTTCATGAAGAGAAAAGATTCGAGTACTTCATGACAACTTATTCATCTAGAACAATCACTTTTTCTTCTTTCACTTTCCTATTCTTATCTAAACTGTTTGTGAACTTTCAACGCGTCTTGGATATTGTGTTTGAGGTTAACTCACACACATGAATGTATTTAATTTTTTATTATTTATTGATGTATCAATGTTGGAATAGCATATACAAAACTTGAAATCGAAAAAAAAAAATCGAAAAAAAGTTTGGAGAAAAAAGTCGGATAATACTTCAAACCGTAACATATAACAAAAACATTGTATAGTTGCTATGCAGATAAAAATTGTTATTGTAGTTCAGTACATTCTCTTCCATCATATAAATTTAACTTTATCAGCGTACCTTCAACCACTTTGATACAAATGTATAGTTTCTGTCATCTTGATTTACACACAAAAATGGCGTGACTTTCCCTGTCTTGTACGCCAAGCAAGAATGGCTTAACTGTTCATTTCAAATTCAGCTCAAAGGCGATTTTTTTTATGAACACAACGATATCATACACGAGAAAATATCTTTGAATGAATTAAATGTAACGCGAGATGCATGTTTTATCACCATTTTCAGTGTCGAACTGAAGCATACACAATTGTAGTGGCATCGTGCAGAGAAATACTTTCTGGAATATTGTCGATCCATAATGAACATTACAATATTTTCACGAATCATCACCCTGGTGGAAACTTTTTGCCCTATGGAGACTGGAGTCGCCTTATTGGCATTGTATTTCGACAATGGTGGAATAAACACAGCTGCATGATACTTTCAAGTGACGTCATGACAAAAAAATAACCCGAATAATGTTTTTTTTTAAGTTTCATCTTCGATATTGAATTCTTCACCCACTCCAATCAACTTTTTTTTTGTTTCTATGACAACTTGACAAATGTGTTTTTTTCAGTATTGATAAACGCTATGTAAACGTATCTCCATTCGACAATCCATTTCAAATTTAATAAGAATGAATACAGAATTTGACACGCATCATATATAAATTGATTCACGTTTCGAATTCCAACAATTATTCCATTCGCTATCGATTCGAATATACCGAGTTTGTTCTGCATTATTTTCATCAAAATGCACTTTTGAAACGATCGTTTCCTGAGTAGATTGATATTATATGAAATTTAGAAATTATTGAAAAAAATGGTATATGACCGATATTTTCAATTCAACTCCCATAGAAACTCCAGGAAAAAGTAATACCTCGTCAATTAAGACCGATGATGTCAATTAGTATGGGATCGTTCGTGAGTACATCAGATATAAGATGTCACCATTTATTGTTATGATCAGTTGAAATGTTAGAATTGAACAGATTTCTCTTGTTTGGATACTCATTTCCATCACATGTATTCATCATTATATCATAAGTTATTTCCCTGGAATGAAAACTATCCAGACTTTTCAGACATTTTAGAAATCAATTTAACATTGTAGATCGTCCACCCTCGTTATGTCACAAAATATAAAAAAACAATCAAGTGGACATTGAAGCAGGGAAAATAGGGAAATAACCAATCAAGGTATCTAAAATTTCCCCTACTTCGTATAAGTCACCCCCATCTAGAATGGTCAATTGTGTTCAAAATCTTATTTTCGTTTTTCTCCATTTTATCTCTTGATCGATTCAGATTTATTAATGGATTAATCAATCAGAAGTCCCTCTCAGATAGAGCATATATTCGATGTTATTAGTCAATCTATATTTGTCAATCTGAAAATGGGAAAAGACGCCTAATGAACTTTATCCTCTCGAATTTCAATAAGGTACCTCAGAATCTACAAAGCCTAGACAATTATTGTTCTGTTGAAAGATATGTTCTAGATCGGCTCATCTCCAATATTATTGATCATTGATTCATGTCAACGTATTTCACTTCATTAAAATCAGTTAATTCTATATGATCATCTGCATCATTATCAATTTGTGAGTATAACTGCAATTTTTATAATTCATATTTTGTCCCTTACACCAGTTAGATTGCGTTGATAGACTGGAAAATCAAATTCCTGTTTTTCACTTCAATGTGTTCAAGTTTCATTATTTTAATTCCATTTTTTGTTGATTCTATCTTGTTTTTTGACTTCAGATTTGTGACGAGGTTCAACATTTGGATCAATTTATTCTTCAAAAACAGCCACCGAATATTGACAGCATGTAATCTACTCATAACTATATTGATATTTCATAACATGTATATTCAGAGATGTTTAATAAATGAATTATTATGATTTAGAAAACATGTCTGTTCATTATCCGATTCATTTCTGTGTACTTATCCGATAGATAAACTCTTTCAGGGTTTTGTAGATTCATGTCCAGTATTAGTTTCATCTTTTCATCAGAAAGAGAGCCTTGAAAAAAATCCAAATCATTTGTGAAAAAACGTAACTCTGAATTCAAACCCAACTTCTGATATTAATAATGACGTTGGTTTAAATTCTCAGCTTGTAATGACTACAGTGTATGATGCCATGTGAACAAACCCATGGAAAAACTATTTTATTTTATTCTCAATCTTGATAACACACATTGAAGTCTCAAAGTTTTCACTGAAACGTGAATCACTTCAAAGTGAATCAATTCAAATAAGTAACATTGCATTTCAAACAACAATCAGTGCACAATATGGATGAATAAACGCTCGTTACTACTCGAGTACTTCATTGAAACATGTTGGAATGACGTTGTTAATATTCATCTGTAATTTTATTACAGTCATGTGTGTGTGTATAACCGTTATAATGTAACTTGTACCAATGCATTCACCAAGTGTTATTTCCACACTAAGAACAATTATTATCGTACATATATAATACAGAACTGAAGAGAGCTATGAATATAATAATGCATTTATTGTATGAGATTGAATTGGGATCGTATTAGAAATTGTTGGATTTAATTATGATAATCACATTATGAATGTGATGAGAAGCATTTTCAGGTTTCTCTAGTCATTTCTCCTTGAGTTTAAGACAATTTGTGGGTGTGATGATTTCTACAGAAACTATATTGATAAAAATCTAGGCAAAGAAGAAATTCAAATATAAAATTGGAATTGAAGTGGATTCTGAATTAAGAATCGACTTTGTCTATTTTGGATATGGTTCGAAATGTGAGTACACATAATATGAATGTGAAAAATAAATTATTTCAAATTTCATCTTTCAAATAAAGTTTATAAATTAAATTTTATAAATAAATTTCAAAATTTTATGAATTCATAATTTATAAATAATAATCATTCAATTATTCAATCATTCAATCATTGTTATAATTATTAAAGGTAATTTTGATCTATACATTCAGAGATTTATAAATTTATACATTTTATAAACTAATTTTATACGATTTTTTGGAAGCTGATTTTTTTTTTCAACGTGACTTCAGTGATATTGAGTTATTTTGATATATTCCGGGTTTTTTTCATGACACGAAAAATGATGGAACGAACTTTGAAAAATATTGCAATCGATCTAAACCAATAATAATAACTTCGGAAATTTCTCACGATATCATAAGTTACAGAACAAACACATCTAATAATAACATACAAAAATAAAATTTTGATAACAGATGATTTCAGATAGATACTCGATAATAATGGCTGTCATAATGTTTCATGGATTGTATTCAATCCTGATCCTCTCCACTGATGAATTCGTCACTATTTTCCATAAACTTCACATCTGCTGTTAATTGAAAGAAGCCCTAAGAGAACTGAAGCACTGCCCGAGAGAGTTATTTCAAAGTGGAAGTTATCACCATTCGTGTGTTTTGTTTACTGTCAATACCAATGCTGGTATTGTCCGGATATATCACAGAACGGATTTTACTTGAAATGTGTTCCGGACTTTCGGAAACTGAAAGACTGTTATCTGCGGCAGAAATTTATGGTCATCGACAGCGCAGTCCTGGTGTTGAAGTTCATTGGTTTTGAATAATTGAAATGGGGTGGTAAGATTGCCCTTGTGATGCCCCGTCCAAACGATCCTACCTCTCATCCACAGCCTCAATTGGAAAATATCGATTTTGTATCAAGTTCCGATGTTATTAGAAAAAAAATCCATGTATTTGTTCTCACTCTCGTATTCCAGAATTGAAAACAATAAACCTGGCACTTCCACCAAAAACTTTGAAAATCTTACAAGGAACTTTTATATAACAGAAAAAACGGAATCACCAACAGGGGAATATATATCTCTGTGATAAGTGACTGTTTTTATCACCATGGTTACTCGACAATGATATTTGTTTCCACCAACTCTCGAAATGAGCATTCTTTATGATATATTGAGCCCTGAGACGGTATAAAGTATCATAATAAGTATAACCTGATTGTTGGTTTGATTTTGAAAAGTATTCTGTTCTGAATTATACTATACGCCACTGTCTACAGCTGACAGTTTACACCACGTGGAGTTGTTCTGTTATAGACAATTCGCAATATTTTTTTTTTGTAATTAAATACCAGTGTAGAGCTAATTTGTCCAGTGGACAGCCGTATTGAGTCTGATGTAATCATGGAAGAAGGTGGCCGTGAGATAATATATAGGGTATTCTCAAGTGACGTCACCCATTGTTGAAAGAGAGAGACAACAATGTCCACCAGTTGGAATTGACCAATCAGAATGTTTGGTAGTCCACCAGTTCGCTGTATTGCTATAGTAACGATTGTTTGTCGTTTGTTAAGTGCGAACACCCTATAGGAACATCCTGATAAAAATTCTGAAGAAAGAGAAAAGCCACGGAAAGCTTCAGTCATGATTTTCAACCTTTATGGAAACTCAATTCCGGTTTACTGGTAACTATCTCACCGCCCTAGTGACTGTCTGAGTGGAGAGGAAGTGACTTTTGTTTTTTAAATACTTGGAACGATGCTGTGACATCAACCTATTTCATCCTAATATGAAGAAGGTGCTCCAACTCCCATACTGATAACATGGAAGGCATTTGTGGTTTCTTGCGGTCAGTTCAGAGCCAAGGGTATCGATTGCCTGTCGCGATTTAGCGGATTCCCTTGTGAACTCAATGTAGACAAGAGTGGCTACGGTACCGGTGGCATTGTTGAACTCACAAAATCTCCAATTCTTGTGAAAAACAAATGTACAACTGCTAACATTATAATTCTACTGAGCCGTGGAGAACATTGTTGAGCATTGTTGTTTCAAATAGTACGATATAGAAGCGATAGTTGTGCTACAGGCAATCGGGACGCCAGACTCGGGTTCTGACCCTGGAAATATTTCACTTTCAAGACCCGAGTTGGGTCACCTTCTTCATATTATAATAAAAACGGTTGATATCACTACATCGTGTACTTGACACAGGGTGTTGAGAATGGTTTTCTGGTGCCCGTTCAAGCGATCCTACTTTTATCTATAGCCTTGATCGTGAAACAATGATTCTATATATCAAATTTCGTGTTGATGATGAAAATAGATCATCGAGTTCGAGAATAATTAGCTACCAGTGATTGTCTCGGTCACTGAAATGGAAAGAAAGCTCGGCATGCAATCAAGTTACCTCATTACGGAAAATTTTGAATCATCAGATAGGATACGTTCTGTTCTGCTGATTAATATGTAACGCCTTCAACTGGTCAATAATGAAGACTTATTATTGAGAAACTCAACAAATGACCTGATGTACGTGGTTGACTTTGAGCTTGGTGACTCATATTCCTTAAAAGGAAACATTGATAGCCAATTTCAGTTGTAAGTAAACCTTGATTGGATTAATACCATTGGACTTATCGTTGCTTCTTGATGTTACAATAGCTATCATCCGAAACTGAATCGAGCTCTTTAATTTGCTACCAGAATACGTGTTCGAGTGCTATGGCTTCCATTAGGTGATAGTTATTCAGCCAAAGGCCAATACGATTTGGTCGGAGTATTATATACTTCTGTCAAGTGACGTCACTCATTGTTGAAATAGAGAGAAAACAATGTCCACCAGTTGGAATTGACCAATCAGAATATTTGGTAGTCCACCAATTCGTTGTATTGCTATGGTGACGATTGTTTGTCATTTGTTACTTGACAGAAGCCTATTGAATGGAAGCCTTGAATTGTGATTGTTGGGCGTTCTAGATCGTGTTACTCTATCAGATGATTTATAGCGAAGACTTCCATCCCACTTTTATGAGGCTTTGTATGTTTTTTTTTTTTGAAGAAACAACACAGGACGTACGGTTTGATTGATCAACGTGAAACTTTTTGTGGACACGCGGATCTTTTCAACTTGAAACTGTTCAGTTTTTAGGTCATCTTTGACTATCAAAACGAAACACCATCACCAAGTTTCTTGAACAAAAACGAGGAATCAGCTGAGAGTAAGATTTTAGAAATATCTCTACGAAATAATTAAAATTCTCACTGAATGTGAGCACATAAATAATACATATATATATATATATATATATATATATATATATATATATATATATATATATATATATATATATATATATATATATATATATATGTATTATTTATGTGCTCACATTCAGTGAGAATTTTAATTATTTCGTAGAGATATTTCTAAAATCTTACTCTCAGCTAATTCCTCGTTTTTGTTCATATATATATATATATATATATATATATATATATATATATATATATATATATATATATATATATATACATACATATATATATATATATATATATATATTCATATATATATATATATATATATATATATATATATATACATATATATATATATATATATATATATATATATATATATAAACATTTATATATATATATATATATATATATATATATAATTATTTATGTATATATATATATATATATATATATATATATATATATATATATATATATATATATATATATATATCAATTCAGATCATTATACAAAACGTATCAAGTATTCTCAAGTGAATTATTGAATGAATATCTTCTATAATTCGAATCACGATGTAGTGATACCTACCTATTTCATCATAATATAAAGAAGGTGCTCCAACTCCCATACTGATAACATGGACGGTATTTGTGGTTTTTTGTGGTCAGTTCAGAGCCAATCGTCCCGATTGCCTGTCGCGATTTAGCGGATTACCTTGTGAACTAGATGTGGATAAGAGTGGCTACGGTACCAGTGGCATTGTTGAACTAACAAAATCTATAATTCTCGTAATCTACCAAGCCGTGCATAGCATTGTTGAGCATTGTTGTTCTAAATAGTTCGATATAAAAGTGATAGTTGCGCTATAGGCAATCGAAACTCTTGACTCAGATTCTGACCCCGGAACTACTTCACTTTGAAGACGCGAGCTGGAACACCTTCTTTATATTATGATGAACTAGCTTGGTATCACTACGTCGTGGTTCGAATGTATAGAAATGATAGCAGTCATCTTGCCAAGATTGCGGTTTTCTAGGGTCGATAATTGCCTAGTCGTGTATATTTCAAGTGGTCAAGTTATGCAGAGTTTCAATAATTGGATGGATGGTAGCGAAGACTTACATCCTATACTTATGGAGCTTTGTCTGTGTTTTTTTCTGTTTGTTTGTACCCACTGCACAGATCGCACGGTTTGACTGATTGATATGAAACTTTTTATATACACCCACATTCATTGAATGCATAAGAATAGTTGAGTTTTTGGGTCAAGTTGGTTGAATAATGTCTGAGAAATATCATCTCAGAGTTTCTGAAACCCCAATAAAATCAGGCTTGGCAAGAAAATTCAGAAAATAAAATCTCCAGAAAAAAATCAACTTCTTCCCGAATGTGAACACAAAAATAATCCAATACATGATTTTTCATCATCAAAAAGATGAAAATGTCAGAAATATCGTTCTGGCGGGTTTCACGGCTTCCTAGATCCGATATTTACTGATTGAAGTATATTTTATATGAGTCAATGTGTTTCAAGTTCACGATTATAGCAGAGTCTACAGAAAGTAGTTCTACTTTATCGACTCTGATTATCCTGAATATATCGTACGTATATTTATTTTTGCATTATATCCATGTGTTGCAATTTTATTTCATATTTGTCATGTAATATCATCAATGAGAATAAAAAACATGTTAAATTGGAGAAAGAATTGAATTGAAATTGATATCTCGCTCATCTTACAACACATATTCTGCGTCCGCCTAGTACTTCATATGGCTAAATCACCCATCTCACTACAACGCATTATCTGAATTTGTCCACTTATAACTCGAGTTGGCCCACATATCGAATAGCATCCGTATATTATCGTTTGTTTTGTGGCTTACAGCGGAAAAATTCAAGCGACTCTCACAGCACTCTATCTGTACCCTATCTACATGTCAAACAAGCAAAGATCACATGTATTGGACAATATTTCGTAATTTATAAGATCATAGCATTTGAATGAATATCAGGGTTTTAAGGCGCATCGACAGCGAGGTCATTTAGCGTGATCATAGCATTTTTCAGTATTATGTTAAGGTAACTGGAGTATTTAACCGGGTGGTTCTGTTTCAAAAACTTGAAAAAAATTGCGAGTACAACGTGAAGGTGAAGTGATTTTATTGCATCCATCACTCATCATTCATCAAATATAGTTCAATTCAATTAAATTTCAATTTTAATATCATTTTATTCTTGTTCATGTAATACAGTTACAAACATACATTTAAACATATAGTTTTATAACAATATCATAATACCAAATTAACAATACATGGAACCAATATCTTGACTCTACGAATATATACATCAATTTGGAACGTTTTAAGGTAAAATGGAATTGATCGCAATAATTTAATTTTAATTTTGAGAAAGAGATTTCAATTGTGATGTTCAATCTTGATTTGTTGTTCAGAACAAATGTGCTTTCTCATATTGAAAGCTTATTGATGAAACGCGTTCCTTTTTCGGGAACTTCTATGGGGAACGCGTTCCTTTTATAAAGCAGGAACTTTAACGTAACGCAGTTCCTTTTCAGTGGTAACTAGGAACGAAATTCACGTTACCGTTACTTTCAAAGTTCATTTCGAACGAACTGTGTGCGCATTTAACAGAGAAGAGAATCGTCTGATTTTAGTATGATAGCAGGTAGAATGTTTGTCTCGTCTCATATTTTTGAAAGAAACATACTCACACATCTTCCTAATCACTTCCGCCCATCGTCTGACCAGTGACCACTCATTATTCCAAGTTTGCATTATTCCTCATCTTTGACGTATTTCCCTATTCATTAGCTGTGCACTTATCTCATCCTACGATCTTATTGATCATATTATACGATCATATTGATGAAACTTTTCATCCTTAGCCTTAATTGGGGAACAATGATGTTGTATCAAGTTTCGATGTTATTAAAAAAAAATATATATATATATTTTATCAAACATCAAAATATAGACGTTTTCACCATCTCGTTACCGGCACAGTAGCTGAGTGGTTAGCGCACTTGCTTCGTGTGACCCGGGAGGTGAAGGGACATATCGGACCCGTTTCGATCCCCGCCACCGTCCATCTTTACAGAGGTTTTTCATGGTTTCCCTCTGTAGTCTAGGCTAATGCCGGGATGGTTCCCACAATATAGGCCACGACCGCTTCCTTCCCACTATCCTTCCCATTACCCATAAAAACCTTCATCTCATCATCCCATCATCTCATTATTCATTCATCCGACGCCTATAGATCTCAGTCACCATTACAGTGCGTCGTTATAACCCAATATATATAAAAAAAAATCATCTCGTTTCCCTAATTCAGTGAGGTATTATCTGGAATTAACTCACAAAAATGAGTCGAGATCTGTTTCCTGTGGTTTTGCTCCAGTCATTCCATCAGGATTTCAAAATGTATGTTAATTTACAACGACATTACATGCTATTCCATATGAACTATCATTCAATTAGTTCTTGACGCTATTCTGATCTCACAGTTTGAATTAAACTCATACGATTGGCCCACCCGTCAAACGTGTCGTGAACACGCCCTCCCCCCTTGAAGAGGAAGGAACCAATAAAAATTATTATATTTCATTTCTTTTTTTTTTATAATGATATTTATATGTTTTTTGTTTTGTTTTTCCTCATTATATTACTCCATTATGTTATTTTATTTCAATTTTCCATTCCTTGAATGTTATATTTTATTATTCGAGTATGTTAATTTAGTTATCTTAGTTTAGGCTGGTGGTAAGGCACATGTTGTTACGGGGCTTGCTCTATTCTTATCACCAGCGATACACAACATTTAAAATGCATATGTATTATAATGTATTGTGTATCAAATAAATAATAATAATGATAATAATATTCAGCTGTAATTATTGATTATATTCATAGACACATCTCATTATTAAGAGAATCATAATGACAGTCAGTAAGTATCATATTGAATGTATGCAAAGTGACTTGTTTGCTGTCAATTACTATCATGTTTGCACACCTTGTCTCAGCGCCTCATTTCCAAACGTTCTTTTTTTTGTAAACACCTGATGTATTTCAAAATTTTCAGATGATAATCATCACTGTCCGAACGACAAACCAGACTTTACTGGGAAACACTTCGAGTATGTGGGCATATGTGTTCACAAAAACCCATGCATTAAGCGGGACTCCACCCAAATAATAGCAGAATAGATATTAGTAAATATTCATGTATAGGCCAGCTACAGAATTCATCCAACTCAATTTCCCGTCTGAACACTAGTCTAGACTTGCGTTTCAATAATATTTCACAATTCAAATCAATTTTGAGATATATAACAGATAGGCTAACTTAGTGTGCTTTCATGATTCACTGTTCAATTATTCAACTATTGTACCTTGAATTTACCTGTGTTTATGTTCTTGTTTGTGTTATGTTCGTTTTTATTTTTATTGTTTGTTTTCATGTATATGTTGTCCTTTTATTGAATAAGCACTAGTGAGGATGAATTTTTCTGTTGCTAATGAGGACTAAATCAATCAATCAACCCACGCCTACCTTGACCTGACCTTTTAAGGCAGAGCCTTGAATATAACCAAGCAAAACGAGAGGTTTGTTCATTCGAATGAAGTAATCAAGAGTTTTAGGTGGTCATTTGAATTTTTGGATGAGCGAAGCGAGGACTCAATTTCACCTTACTCTGAGAAAGATTTTTGTCTGGGTCGAACGAAATCACAAATTCTGTTCATCATCCTACTTGATCTACAATGGTTTTGAGGCGCAATCGGTTGCACAATTTCTGAGGAGAACCACTACTGGAATGTTCAGACAAAAATATACGGATAACTGAAAGAGAAGAAAGTGGAAAGAAAAATCTCCGAATGAATTTCATTTTTTACGAAACATAGACACTGGAATCATACATGTTATTCCCATCTTTTACATAAATCCGATCGGCCGTTCTGGGAAAACTATTCTAAAGTAGGTTTTTCGGATCAATTGACCACTAGTGATAGGTGTGGCTAATCGGTAGGCCACCTAGATCTATACTTCATGTGGGAATTTAGCGATACTCTGATGGGTAATGTCAAATTACCCAAATAACAAAGCCCATTTGATTGGATGTTTTGTTTTGTGACGTTTATGGGCGGGTCAATCACTAGTCGTCAATTAAGAAGCCATCAAGAAGATCGAAGGGTGAAATCAATGAGATCAAAAATAGATTGAAAGAAATGAACAACAAGTAGATCGGGAAGACCGTGCAATAATTGTTTCAAATTCAAATTCAATAGTATTCCATCAAATTTCACATTAATTGGCCCTTATCGCTCATATTACAATGCATATTATGTGTTTTCGTGATGTTGAAGAAGTTAAATTATAATTGACGCGCCGCAGTCTCCACCCCCATGACGTCACAAATCATACCATCCAATCAACAGGGCTGTTAGAACTGTAATGAAATTCAAATATTCAATCGGGGTATCTTCACATGACCACAAATGATATAGAGCCAACTGGCCTACTGGTGAAGCCACGCCCATTTTGAGTCGTCAATTGATTGATTTATCTTGTGTGATAAGAACGGTTTTGTTGTGTATTTCCCAACCAATGTTCCCCCTACCTAAGCCCTTGGTATATAAAGGCTATACCTTGTCATCCAAGCCTTCATCGCTGACCAATTACTTTTGTGTCAAGCCAACCACGTTGATGTAAAACGAAATATATAATCATTTTATCACATGTGAACAAAATGGCACTCATGTTTGCACATCTAGAATAGCCACCACATTAAAAAAACTTCTTTGTCAAACCTCTATTTATATCTCGTATTATTCCTTCAAATCGAGTACCTTTAACAAGGTCCATAGATTCTTACGTCTACATTCACGTAGAGTACACATACCGTATGCCTTATTTACACGGTTATAAGTGGGAAGTAATAGTTACTGTGCTAAGGGATGAGTGTCGGGGTTGTTTGGGGGTGGGAGTCGGGGACGGTGCGGAGGGGGTGGGTAGAGGGTGGGGGTGGGGGAGGCGGCATCCCTGAGCGTAGGAGCAGCGTCGGACGGATAGCAACTCAGTTGGATTGCAGGCACCAAGTTGCACGGATCACAATTACCATTTCTCGTGTGTTTTGTCACCATATATATATGTATGGTGGAGTAATTGATCGTTAACCGGCATTTAGTGATACATTCGAGAGGATTCGAATTGGTACAGTAATTAATGAGTGATGTAATTAATTATAATACGGTGTGAAGTGTTGCGGGATTGCAAGGAAATCCGAAAAGTTATCGTTTTTTTTTTTATAGAAGAAACCAATTAAGAACTAATGACTATATGAGGGTTCTTCTTGAATGAAATTAGACTGGTTTGAAAAATCAACCAGTGAAATATCAGTGTGAAATAAAATCAGTGTATGATTTTGATGACATTCATGGATTTCAATCTATATATAATGCATTTCGGATATTATTTCTACTGAAATTGATCTGATTCGATTTTTTTTTCATCAATTAATGAAATAAGGAATAATCTACAACTTGTTTGATCATTCAACTTGATGACACGTGTCTATTTCGATTTTCAAATGAAAAATGGACGATAAAAAAAAACGCGATTCTTTTATTTTAACCACGAATATTTTCACCAATCCCTAATGTAGTGTCGTAATTTCGCGAGTGATTAGTCCGGTAAATTGGTTGAAACATTACACAACACAATATACTCTGAAATGGGTGTGATAATCTATTATTATTGGATGTGGATTTTGTTCAGTGTATAATAATTATTTTTGTTTCATACATCACAGCGATGTATCTGTATTATATCAGCGTGCCGCTATCGCTGCTCGTCCTCTTACACGGTGAGCTCTAGCACACATATTATCTAACTAATTACTAATAGATGATTATTGTTCCTCGCCGAAATACTATCAGTTGTATCTAAAATTCACATCATCTGTTTTTATTTTATCACTGATTGCTTCAGATTCGTTATGAAGGTGTTTAGTAGGAATCTTAGTTAATTCCATTCTTCTCAATATCGACTTGAATGGATGTTTTTATAAGGACATTCTCGTGAGTACAGGCAGTAAAATGATTGTGAATATGAAATGGTGTGAAGAATTGATATTGCTCCGTGGTAATTTGTGGCGGATATGTTAGGATATACATTTATTTTCCAGATGTGAAAATAATTACGAGTCACAAGATATAATATTCATATATATATACTTTGAGCAGTTTGTGTTTTCTTTCCACCTACTGGAAATGATGAACATGGCCATGCAAACTAGGACATATTATTCATACTCAAATCATCGTCAAATGATCTCAGAGGATACAAATTGTATTGATAGCATTTGATAATCGAAATTAGAATTGATAGTGCAGTAGCTATCTATGTGTACATAGATGCTCGTATAAATATATATATATATATATATATACATGTGAAACAATTAAATAAATTTCACATGGCTGGTGGTGTTATCTTCTGATTTATTGCATACATTTTCCGAAACCAGGTTTTTACCTTTTTGTGAACACAAATCATAACTGGTTTAATCTCGTTCCATTTCCATTAATTTATTTGTCCTTCACAAAATATACTGTTCGAAAATCAATCGCAGCTATG
>OZ023330.1:36816688-36846688 GCA_964007535.1 Brachyptera risi | reverse complement strand
AAGCGAAGACTCAATTTCACCATATCTGAAAAAAAGTGACTGTTTTTTTTTTCGCGCTCCACAGGTCAAACAAGAATCCAAAATCAGTTGAAACTTGGCTTTCACAAATGTCCTTATCTAATTAGATACTGTATAGTTTTAAGGCGCAATCGGTTCAACCACCTCTGAGAAAACTCATTTCAAATTTTCAAAAATTTCATAAGAATAACCCAGATGGAAAATTTTCTGAAACGAATTTCATCCAAGTGAATTCAAATTCACAGAGAATTTTAATATAGGAACGATACACACTATCGCGAATTTTCACTCAAATCGGATCAGCCGTTTTGATGGAAAAAATATATATTATGTGATTTTTTTAAGTCACTCAAAGCTGTTAAGACACCAATTAAATCTAAGCCACATGTGTCACCATTCAACTGTAAACGATTAGAACAAAGCCCGCTCTGCTATCATACGAATTGATAAGGAAAAATAAGATGGCAGTGAAGTAATGGTTTGGATCTCAAGGTGCATATATATATATATATATATATATATATATATATATATATATATATATATATATATATTTAATAACCAATCCAAAGGTATAAGTTGATATAAGTAGCTCATCCATCAACGCGGCAACACATAACGCGTTTGCCTAGTAGATGGACATTCTCGAAATCAGTCTTTTTCTTGGATGAACGACAGTGAAGATTCACATGTCATGTTGATGGAGCTTTGTCTGTGTTCTTTCTGTACTCAGTGCACAGGTCACACGATTCGACTGATCGCCATGAGACTTCTTCTGTACACGCAGACTCATCCAACTTGGAACCCTTCGGTTTCGGGATCAACTCGGTTACACCATTGATAAGAGACATCATCTAGAGGATGATAAAAACCTCGTGAGATCAGGCCAGACAAGAAAATTTGAGGGATAAAATCTCGAAACAATTCATATTTCTCCTAAATTTGAACACAAAAATGGTGGACCTACATGCTATCATGAGTTTTTATGCAGTTCAAAAAAGCCGTTTTCGGAAATAAATACACCAAAAGAAGTATTGGGTCCTCTGAGTATTGAGTGCAAAACAAATGTCACCAAAAATATGTTAGCGGGATTCACGGATTTCCAGACTCGATATTCACCGGAAGAACAATATTTTATAACACATCGCTGAAGTTTTTTCATCAGGTGAACGCCGTACTGAGAAGTCGTAAAATAATGAAGTCTGAAAATACAAACCCGATGATACACAACCGTGATATTTGTGTGTCATGATTCAAGGCTACGGTACTTTGTTCTTTCGTGGATACAACCATATTATTCATATATTATTCACTGAAGTATGAAGTATTATATACATATATATATATATATATATATATATATATATATATATATATATATATATATATATATATGAATATATATATATATATATATATATATATATATATATATATATATATATTCATATATATATATATATATATATATATATATCTATGTATGTATATATATATATATATATATATATATATATATATATATATATGTATATATCTATATATATATATATATATATATATATATATATATATATATATATATATATATATATATAATATATATATATATATATATGTATATATATATATATATATATAAATATATATATATATATATATATATATATATATATATATATATATATATATATATATGTATATAATTTTTTCTTCCTTTCATATATATATATATATATATATATATATATATATATATATATATATATATATATATATATATTGACCATCAAGCTTCTGATGATCCAAATGACAGAATAAAGAAAATGCATCCAATAAATAGGTCATGAATCTATCTGTGAATATGTCCAAGTCAGTACCAAGTGACTTGCCAACTCAGCGAAATACCAAAATTGTCCGAAGTTTCGAGATGACTGTCTTTGAACATGAGAAAATCAGACAAAAGTCAGCCACGTCTTAATTGCATTGCCAACCTTGTCAGGTGCAAAGTTTGAGAACTGTTCTACCAACTCTGGCTCTACTCGTACAACAATAGCATGTTTCTTGATATAATAGTTTAATGCGATGAATACCGGATGTATGTCAATACCTGTAACATGCAGGACTTCTTGAAAGTCTCGAATTTCATTCAATGTACAGTACATATTGTGACTGAATTCGAATTTGAATGTTGAGGGTAAGATGCGTCGACAACGAGGTCATTTCGTACCGTTGAGTTCATACTTATGTCAATAAAAGTGAGTAATTATGCGGATGAAGAAGGTGAACATTGTTCGATTAGACCTTGTCGAGTAAGTGTGAATGCTTTAGGAAGATCAGTTGGTTAGTTAATTAGTTGGTTATCATTTATTGGTCTCAATTGCATCACAAAGTAATATTGGATAGGTCAATAATTATAGGAAGGAGATGACATTTAATACAGTAAAAGAGCATATTAATAGATATATGCAGTAGATCATTCTACATTCAGTAGAAATACATGGAAGAAAATAACAGGTGAATACATTTTATGAAAAATAGAAATGAGATGTCATAATCTGCCTCACTGATAGTCTTAATTAGTCAGTATGATTAAAAAATTCTTCGAGACTATAATAGCAGTGATTGATGAGCCAGGTTTTGAAAATGATTTGAAGCTAGTTCCAGTCATTCTTCTTTCTCTTATTGGTACTGCATTGTAAAATGTATTTCCGGAATGATGAGAACCTTGTCTTTTTCTCTTCTGTCTTTTGAGAGGATGGCCGAGAGGCTGTCTGTCATTTTTAAGCTAACCCGTATATTTCTATATTTAGTACAATCAATCAAGATATGTTTCATTGTGAGGGCTACATTGTAATGGTCACATGTTGGAGGTATTTGATCAGTGGTGCACATTATGTGGTATCTTCCTCTGAAAATCTGATAACAAATGTATATTATCAGTGTATCGATATAGAAAACTGAGCATCATAGAATTATTTATGATTTTTGTTTGTACAATTTCAGATTTTCGAAATTGTATTTACAAAATTTTGAGATAACATGAATGAATCACCATTTCAAATGAGAAATATTGATCCCATATTCCCACAAAATTATACACAAGTAGTCTTATTTCATTAGAAATTTGCGATCATCTCAGTGATTTACAAATTGAAAAAAAAAGTTCTTCAGCTCATTTGGTAACCTAACTGATAATTGGCAACCATTTATGTGACTCATACATTTGTGTAAAACAAAACACTGATATTTTCTTGTTCAGAGAATCCATCAAACAATTAGACAATGTGTGATTTTCACACATTTTTTCATTAATGATGATAATCATTGCTAACTTCAACCTCCCACCAACAGCCAGGTTATACGGGGGTACGAATAAGCAAGCGATTATGAAACAATAGTGTGATGATAAGTGAAAGGACGTATTCAAAAACACATATCTTATGTCGGACTCAAACCTCAGCCCAACAGTGACCTCCGTTACTAAAGCGGTGTTTTGGTTACTGAGCAATGGAGGGATGGTGATTTTATCCTGACAGAGACAACAAGGTTTCTCCAGTTTGGATGTATGAAAAAAATACAAGATATTTCTTCTTTCATAAATTTGTCCAACAATATACAATCATGACTGTTGACAAAATTTGTATGTTAAGTCCAACTCTCACAGAATTTGTTTATTCCAATTCCAATATATTTATTTTTTCATAATTGTGCACATTTTTCAATTATGAATCTGAACGAGTATTGTATAATCACGAGTATATTTGGATGTAATTGATACACAAAAGAGAATAATCGTGAATTAACGAACAAAAATATCGTAATCAAATTGGTATAGCTATGGTATATTTTTTCGGAACGAGATTCACGATTTGAAACACAGCTACTGAACTCTCACCACGACTGTTACCTAAAATATCCTACCAGGCTTGGCTAGATATTTCCAAGATACTATAAGGACTTTGGTTGGTAAATCTTCAATTGTAGAGCTATAAGTACCGTAGTAACATATTCAGTTCTTGTGTATTTTTACTGTTGTTAACACAAAGTCCTTGCATCGCTCAAGAGAGCTTTTGCTTATCCAAGAGACCGTGACTTTTAATTATCATGTATTGTCATGGTACTCAGCTCTTCCAGTAAACATCCGATCAAAGTACCAGTGTTTTGAAACTAGCTAGGTATGATACATTCACGATGCAGTGACACCAACCTATTTTATCATATAAAGAAGGTACTCCAACTCACATATTGATAATATGGAAGGTATTCGTGGTTTCTTGCGGCCAGTACAGTGCCAAAGGTTCCGATTGCCTGTCGCGATTTAACGGATTCCCTTGTGAACTAGATGTAAATGAAAGTGGCTACGATACCAGTGGCATTATTGAACTCACAAAATCTATCATTTTTGTGAAAAAACAAATGCAACTACGAACATTGAAATTTCATCGGGCCGTGTACAACATTGTTGAGTATTATTGTTTTGAATAGTTCGATATGAAAGCTATAATGTGTGCCACAGGCAATTGAGACCCTGAACTCGGGAACTGATCGCGAAAATATTTAATTTCTGAGACTCGAGTTGAGTCACTTTTATATTATGATGAAATGGATTGGTATCACTACGTCGTGTTCACGGTGAGGATTTTGAGAGTTCAGGAATAAACGAAAAAACGGTAAACGAAATAAACGGGTAAACGGTTAAAATAAACGGTTGAAAGTGCTTTTTAGACGGTTTTGAAATCGTTGAAGATTGTGAACTCTCGTTCAGTGCTAGCCTTGTCTACAACATACGTCGTCAAATGATTTCGAAAGCGTTCGATAGATCTTATAATCACTTGAACGATTCGACATACGTTCCGTGCCATTGACGACAGACAATATTTGCCCGGCAACCAATCAGATAATAGAAAATCGTACTCAACCATCATTGCCAAGTGAAAAAAATCTACCTTTTCCATATTATTTTTCCAAACAATATGGCTTTTGAAGGGTGCGAGCTGATGAAACAATTCAAATGTGGATCAATATTGTTATTTTCTTATCGGTACAATGAATCTACGTCAGTTTATTGAATGTAGAATGTTCATGTGAATATGTTAGGGCTCACAACATTTTGAATATCACGTCCTTATTACTTCATGGATGTTCCATCGAATCTATCTTGATGATATCATACATGTTTTCACTGTGATTTTTCTTTATTTGTTTGTTAATTCATGCCTGACTATTGGTTCTCAGAATGATCAAAGACCGGAAAAATGAATCTAATGACACCTCATAGCTTAATAATTTATTTCTTACTTTGATTATCATCAACACATTTCGTTGTTAATGGGATTCTATGGACATCAATAATTTGATGCTCCATGCAAGAATGAGGCTCCATTATGATAAACTACAATTTTTCCCCATGATATAACCTGTATAGCAATTCTGAAAGATATATAATTTTGTTTGGCATGCTAAGATGTCAAATATCTCGAATTTCACAATGAAGTAGCACACTTTTTGTAGTCCTGAAATTATATCAATCATTTCAATCGGATAGGTCTCTCAAGCGTTATTATCGTTATGAGCGTAATTCGGGTGGGTCAGATCGCCCTTGTGGTGCACCGTTCAAACGATCCTATTTTGCATCCATTGCTTCGATTGGAAAACAATGATTTTTCATCAAGTTTCGATGTTATTAAAAAAATATATATCTTAAATCAACAGATTTTATTCCTGAGAAGTTTTTCATTGAATTCAGGATGTGCTTTGTATTGAGTGATCATACTGAATCATTGATTATTGTGATATTTCATTTGGGGTGGTAAGATATCCCTTGTAGTGCCCCGTCCAAACGATCCTATCTTTCATCCACAGCCTTAATTGGGAACAATGATTTTGTATCAAGTTTCGATGATATTGAAAAAAAAAATCATTGTGAGTCTATAATGAAACGGTACGACCAATACAGTGGATCTGTCAGAACTATCGGGGATCTACTTTCACAATGAAGTCATTTATATTCATTTATATTTTATATTTATATTTTATTTATGGGGTGGTAATTGATCGCTCTTGTAGTGTCCCGTTCAAACGATCCCATCTTTCATCCATAGCCTTAATTAGAGAACAATACTTCTGTATCAAATTTCAATGTTATTGAACAAAAATTATATGTTTTTGCCTCTTGACTCAAAATTTGAATTATTCGAAAAAAAATTGCTCATATGTATCATACTAAAGCTTCACTATTATTGTATAAATGTTCAACTCCGAAAAACTGGGAACGAAATGAGCGAATAGAAACTCAGAATACATAATAATCAAAATAGTCATATTTTAATCACATATAACAATCAACTGAATTGGTGAGATAAATAAGATAATTGATATATTCAACTATATACGAACAGATTTTTTTGATAGTGAACTGAATGAAGTGCAGTGCCTACTTTCAGCGACGAATCTCATATTTATCCCTCTGAAATCATTATTTAGTCACTTTGACATAATTCCAGTGAGAAATATTCGCAAGAAATAATGTCATCGATGTTGGTGGAAGTGCCAGTCAAGAAATCTCAAAGTTGGTGGAGGCGCCAGTTTTGAAACTAATATACCAAGTTGATGAACACGAATCGTGTTCAAATTGAAAACACATGTTTTTCGAAATGAAATAGGTTTCTGTCAAGTGACATTACTCATTGTTGAAATTGACCGACAAAAATGTCCATCAGTTGGAATTGACCAATCAGAATATTTGGTAGTCCACCAGATACACTGTATTGCTATGGTCACTATTGTTTGTCATTTGTTACGTGATAGAAGCCTGTTTGGTGACAAATACAAGTTTCAAGAAGTGGGGTAATGGCGAAATATTCTTCAAGAAACATTATTTTTCAGAATTATTTTTAACCGTCTCATATATGATGCTGAAAATAACATACCTCAAGAATTCAACTCGCTTTATATATATTAATCACTATCTTAAATCTCGAAAGAAACTAACCTGGCAGAAATGGAAGTGAAATCACCAAGTTTCCAGTAGACGGAAACATATTTGAATTATCGTTAACGATATTGATATCGATTCTGCCTCGTGACTACGGTTTTGGTGATTTTGGCAGAATTGCAACTCATTTTGTACGGAAATTCTGTCTATGCTGAGCCCCGAAGCACGTCTTCGAAAATATTCTATATCTGAGGCGGCAGCGAGTTTGTGTAGCGGTGGACGACGTTCTGAAATTATTCAGTTTGCAGACCGATTCCATTTTCCATGAATTAAATTCAACATTGGATAAAAGCTATCGTCCCCAAAAGCTATAACCAGAGACTAAATACACTCTATTCATTCCAATAATGTGATTTATTGCATCAAAATTGTATTCGAGCCACCAAAAGTTGACTCAGAAAGTGTTCTTTGCATTCGCAGACTTTGAATCAAATCGTTGATGAATGAAAACGGAGGATAGATGCGATAACATTACTCAATATAATTGGATGCAGTTTAAGTTTGTACCGTCAAATGGATTGTTTTGTTATCTTGTAGACCAACATTGGAGCACTCTGAAAATGAATTCTTCATTCTCCTCACTTGACTCATCAATTGAAACTATATATATATATATATATATATATATATATATATATATATATATATATATATATATATATATATAAAAAAATATATATATATATGTTCATAAATATATAAATATATATATATATATATATATATATATATATATATATATATATATATATATATATATATATATATATAAGATGATTTTTTTCATACTGGGTATTAACGACGCACTGTAATGATGACAGAGATCTATTGGCGTCGGATGAATGAATAATGAGATCATGGGTAATGAGATGCAGGTTTTTATGGGTAATGAGAAGAAAAGTGGGAAGCGTACATGGCTTATATTGTGGGAACCATCCCGCCATTATAGCCTAGACTACAGAGGGAAACCACGAAAAACCTCTGTAACGATGGACGGTGGTGGCGATCGAACCGGGTCTGATATGTCCACTGCCTCCCAGGTCACACGAAGCAGTATATATATATATATATATATATATATATATATATATATATATATATATATACATATAACATATATATAACATCATCACTCGTTTGATTCAGTTTCCACTTCATTTCCAATTCACTTTTCGAGATTATACTGATTGTCCAAGTCCGGTGAAACGTTACACAAAATCGGTATTGCAACAGAATAAAAAAAATCATCATCATACATTTCTTTATTCTCAAACTTCTTTGACAAAAATATTCCACCTCCATGTTCCTCTCTGTGGTGGGTCTTCACGAATAATGGTATCTTAAGTCTTTGTCTCGAGTGAGAATTATTAATTGTACAGTCTTCAATTTGCATTTGAATGATCACCGTACTCTTTGGAATTCTTCACAATGACTCGACTCAGCTCGACTCATCACCATTTGTATTACCAACCGTTTCTTATTATGGTAATTAAAGCAAATGGCACATTCTTTATTTTATAATTGATAAATTGTTCTTTGCGTCGAGAATACGGTCTCTCTAGTATACCTCTTCGCATAACGCCGACTGACTTATTCACTTCGTCCGTGTTTAATACGACATTCTTATTTAAACGCACTTACGCTCCTACTCGCTTCGCCTCTCAAGATGAATACATATCTTCCGGTTGGTAATATACCGCAAATATGTAGCTCTCTGAGCGAATGTTATTAAATTCGTATATACTTGGCAGAATAACTTGGAAATAAATACTGGAAATAATACTTTGGAAATAACAACTTACAAAAAACATACGGAAAAATAAGAACATACTATGTGTGAATAGACTCGCCATATATTTTTCATGTTTGTAAATGGAAAATCCTTCGAATTACTAAATAAATCTGACGTAATCCAATTTGATATAATCTACACCTTGAAAATGATGAAGAACAACACTCATTTGCAGCTGGGCCAGTCATGTACATCTTAAAGATGTGAACGTTATTATTTCGCACCCAATCTAAATTAATCTAAATCACTTCAATATCATCTCACCTACAGTTATTCATTCCAACCTAAATCCAATAGTTATGTTTGTTCCATGCAGGTTAATTTGTGACATCAGTTATGACAACAAAGCATTCAAATAAATTTACAATTTGATAACAAATCTCCGATGAATATCGATCGGAGGAGAAAACGTGGAAGTGTTGTATTTGAAATTGTTCTCAATGCTCTCGCCGACAGGCAACAGCTAGATCATGTGGGGTTATGACAGCCGTCGGTCGTCGAGACAACCAGCGAGTACCATCACCGAAACTGTTGTGAGTGATGTTCACTTTGCACTTCGCAGTGTTGGGGGAACTTCACTTATAAAAGGAACTTTCAAAAAGTTCAGTTCATACCAGATAAATAGATATTTCAAAGAGTTTAAAGTTCGTTTTCGTGACTTTGTGGGTTCAAGTTGAAATAAAAAACATAAGTTCGTTCAAAAATTCATCTTGAAAATCATATGGAGAAAAAAGGTTTAAAAATAATATATGTATGGTACACACACATTTTCTACCAATGAATGTCTCAGGTTTAATAGTGATTGATAACAACTACAAGCCACAAAACACGTCAACCTTGACCACATGTGGCTGCCGGCTCGCCTGGTGACAAGTGATCACATGATGAAATCCCGAACAGGGAATATTATACATTAGGGATTGACCGTGAAATAGTCGATCTCAGCACTCAGAATTTGGACAAGGAAGTACGGATAGTGCGATTGTATCGAATAGGGTTATGAGTGTTCTGAGGTTATGAACTTTCAAATGAACGTTTTATTTCGTTAAAGTTCACCAAAAAATCGAACGTGAAGAAAGTTCAAGATCGTCGAAACGCGTTCATTGAAAAGTTCAAACAATACTAACGCGTTCGTGCGAACGTGATCATTTTGAGAGTTCATTACCCAACACTGACTCTTCGTTTCCGTGATGGTGCTCGTGGTTTCGGTGATGATCAGCTGATAATGCATCGATGAAGTGATGAAATGTATGAGAGCAAGTTTGGAATATCTCGTGCCTACATCGGTAATCGAAGCAGCGCTTGTCTGGGTCCAGGTTCAATTGTCTACAGCCACTCAATTGTCTCCAGCAACTCAATTGTCTGAGCACAACGGACGGCAGAGTGATGTCTCCTTGTGATGCAAATTTCAGGTTAATGAAATGGTTCGCATTCTTTCACGTACGAAACGAGTGAAGTGAATGGAAAACAAAATGGCTACCCCCACATGGCATCATGTGAACTGGGTTCTCTAGTGTATATACGTTATAGCTACGTGAGAAATATAGTAATGGAGTGGAATCATGAGTGATTAAAAAACGCTAGGTCGAGCACTATTCCTAATACACAGGGGTGATAAGATCATACAATTATTCATTTGCAATCTTATTTGAATATAATTGCAATATATCAAATTGATCCTTGAAATTCTACTTGTCCAATCTGAATAATAACAAACAAAAAGAAGATTATATTTCAGTTATTATATGTTGTTTAGTTAGTATCGTTTTGAAAGTCCCAGTTCTCATCATATATCTTCAGAAATATTCTAAAGAATAAATGCAGGGGCCGAGTTCACAAAAAGTCATAACTTTGATCCGGCTCAAAGTTACGACATTTTCAAGAGATAATACCGCATTTGATCTATAATTCTTGATTTTTTAATTCTAATAAATGATGGATGGTTGATAATAATGGATTCAATCAAAAATTATGATGGAAGAATAAAAAATTATAGATCAAATATGGTATTATCTCTAGAAATTGTCGTAACTTTGAGCCGGATCAAAGTTATGACCTTTTGTGAATGTGAGCTCTGATACATTTTCAATATTGGAATGCTGATTGTCTTCTAGTTGAAGTCAAGGATGAATTATCAAGATCGTTTGAGACACCTCTGGGTTGTTTGAAAACTTCAACTTGGCTCTAGATATAATAACAAGATATAAACAGATTGTCACCAGATAAAAACAATTAAGATAGAGCCAACACCACGGAGTGCGTTCAATGGAATACTTATGACACTTGAGTACGATTATTCAACTTTGTTTGTATGAACTGAAACAAAAGAATGAGATTGTGTCACGTGATATAAACTGTATGTAACGTTTTGTTTATTTTATTGTATGAGTAATAGCGAAGACTTCCATTCTACTCTCACGGAGCTTTTTTGTGTTTTTTTCTTTTATATGCACTGCACAGTTTGCATAGTTTGACTGATCAACAGCATGAATCTCTTTATGGACACGCGGACTTATCCAACTTATGTAACTGTATTGGCCTTGGAAAAAATCGGTTGAATCTTTCTGAGAAACACAATCACGAAGTTTTTTAAAACTCCACGAGATCAGGCCTATGGGCTGTGCGAGAAAATTTGAAAAATAAAATCTCTTGTGAAAAAATCACATTTTCACCGAATGAGAGAGAATGAAATATTCACATTATTACAGCTTGTTATTGGGTTTGTACGAACAGTTGCGAAAAATCAATGAATGTTTTGTATTCATCAAAATCCGGAAATACAATGAACAAGCTGCCAAGATTCACGCTCCTCTTTACTTCTAACAAATACCCTTCTATCTATTATCTATCATCTTTGATTAATTTGAGTGATTAGATAACAGCATTAACCACAGTTCTATTTTTAGACACATTCGGACGAGAAATGTCCGAAAACGGTCTTCTTGATTATAATATGTCATTTGAATTTGCATTGAAGGATCTTAAAATTCGAAGTTGCTCTGATATTTGACGTCACCATGTGGGTAATTGTGATTAATGCTATTCGTGATTAAAGGCAAAGTGGCTGACATCTGGTGACGTTGTAGTGAACTGGGCGGAGGCAGATACTTCCAAATTATATACAAATTAATCAATGTGTAATTACAATATAAAATACAAAATTAAGACCACTGAAATTATTAATCATTAAAATTACGATATTAATTACAAATATAATGTGTATAAGCATACAGCAACATGACATCTAGGCCTAACTGCCTCCGGACGGCCAATCGCCCACTTCGACAGTGCTGCGCCTAGTTAGCTTTTAATCACGAATAGGGTCTTCGCTCTTAAATTGTCGAATGAAGTATATTTTATATGAGTCAAGGTGTGTGGAGTTTTCGAATTCACTCCATATACATATCAGGCACATTTTAGAACGCATATATTGCGTTTTCCTAGTTGTGGTTCATAGACACTAGGGCTGATATGTTTCGTGTATAGAGCGCTCCAAGTCTGTAGAAGTGATGAGAAAGATACATCTCGAGCCTAATGGAACCAGCTTGAGATATTTATTGAAGACAATCGCGAAAATTCACAGTCAGGATGATTGATCATGCTGGGCATCGAACCCCGGGCTCCTGACTGACTGTTCAGCACCCTTTAACAACCTAACCCACGTGTCACAGCAAGCTCTGATTCGTTCGCGCTCGAATACGCATCCATATAACTAATTAATAATTTATTTCATCCAATACGTGGAGCTAAATTTTTATCACCTTTTGAAATTAACCATGGTATCGCAATTTTGATCACCTCAACTTTATGAATCGCTGGTATTTAAATATCATGAAAAATGGAAAACGAAGATTTAAAAATGAAAAAAAAAATACCCAAAAAACATTCAAGAGCCCAATTATTACCTTCAAGGTCAACATATGTGTATCCACAAAATAAGATGAATGCCCACCAATTAAATTAGAAGAACTTGAGCAATATACTTGATAATCACCACAATTTCGACGATTCAACACTTTGAAATATATATATTTTTTATTTTTCCATCGAAAACCCCATCCGGAGAAATCATAAGAGTCTGAGAGTAATATAATATATATACAGATAAGACTCTGATATTCATATTTTATTATGTTGGTAGGCGATTGTTTAATTGCGTGAATAAATTTACGTAATCAGAGTTGATCATTAAAGCGTTCAATGTAATTTCCACCTTCGAGTACAAAAGGAATTGCCGTTGTCAGACTGAATGTGACACACACCCCCTCCTAAAAGCACGATCTCTTGAAGCTACAAACTCAATTCCTATCAAAGGATGGAGAGAGAGGAATATTTTTCGTGCTCACTCTCATATTATGTTAGAAGCAATTCCGTCGAAATATTTCAAGAGGCATTACTATACAGTTCCGAGTTAGGCTTGAACGGACGTTTCTGTTAATAGGGTTAAATGTTATAATATGAATTGAAAATGTTTCCGAAAAGCTCGGATCTGAAGTGCTTACGAGCGAAGTCGAAATTCGGCTACGGATACAACAAAGTACGATGAAATGATGTGATATTCACCAGTATTCGAGGTCATACTGTTGGAAAATTTGGAGTCGACGGTTATAATATCTGAGGAATTAGGTGAAATTATGATACATATTTTATCGAATATTATTTTTATTTTCAGATGATTTTCCACCTGCTATATAATATATATATATAAATATATATATATATATATGTATATATATATATATATATATATATATATATATATATATATATATATATATATATATATATAAATAAATGAATATATATATATATATATATATATATATATATATATATATATATACATATATATATATATATATATATATATATATATATAAATATATATATATATATATATATATATATATATATATATATATATATATATATATAATATATATATATATATATACATATATATATATATATATATATATATATATATATATATATATATATATATATATATATATATATATTTATATATATATATATATTCATACATATATATATATATATATATATATATATATTTATATATATATATATATATATATATATATATATATATATATATATATATATATATATATATATATATATAATATATATATATATATATATATATATGGCAGGTGAAAAAATAAACTTATATATATATATATATATATATATATATATATATATATATATATATATATATATATATTATATATATATATATATATATATATATATATATATATATATATATATATATATATATATATATATATATATATATATATATATATATATATATATATATATATTTATACATATTTTCGATAGCAAGACCTGATACAAAATCATTGTTTCCAGGATTTGTAGGTAGGATCATCCGAATATAATGATGAATAATAACAATATTCCCCAAAAATACAAAAAATCTCCATTCAATAATTCAAGGTATAGAGAACAATTCAGACATTTGCATTAGGTAGGAAAAAACTATCCAAGGATTTTTTTTCCTTGATCTTCTTTCTCTCCTCATTCCTAAGTTTCCCTTTGTTCTTCACCTTCTCTTCCACTGTGTTCATTATGATTCTGGTAACTCTCACTATGATTCTATTCTTCAATCTCATCAGATACCTCTTCCCACTATTCATTCATCATCAATTCATCCATAGAAATTATTTGTAAATCAAATCATATAGATATATGAATGTATTGAATTTCCCAACTTGTATACACGCGCCTCAAGTGCATATTTTACCATAGTTGAAAACTCGATTCCTCTTACGAATTATTTTTGAGGATTTTACTCGTAGAAAATCTGCTTTTGGACATGTGGAACATGTTTGAACAGAATATCCATCATACAACGTACTGATAAAATTTGTAACATAACGTAACATTCTTGTGTTTTGTTCACTTTTGATACCAATGCTGTAAATGTCTGGATATATCACAGAAACGGTCATAATTTGTTCCGGACTTTCGAAAACTGAAAAACTTCCATCCACGACGGCAAATTATGGTCACAGACAGATAGTCCTGGTGTTGAAGTACATTGGTTTCAAATAATCAAAATGGGATGGTAAGATCGCCCTTGTGGTACACCGTCCAAACGATCCTACTTCTCATCCATAGCCTCAATTGGGGAACAATGATCCTGTATCAAGTGTCGATGTCTTTGAAAAAAAAAAGTACTATACTCATTCCATTATCTGGAATTGCACATCTGCTCATTCATCAGACAACGGGCACTACATATATCATTCACATGTGTTCAAATCGAATCAGAAATTGACAAGTGAATTGATATTATATATATATATATATATATATATATATATATATATATATATATCCGATACAATCACATAATTAGACACCAATCATTGTTTACTAACTGGATTTCATATACATAGAGTACAAACTATGAATACTATTGTTCAAGCGGTTCTGCTAAAAACGCTCTGTTTGTTGGCGATACCAGTATTATGTTATTGGTGAATTGAAATTGATATTCAAGCTGATCAACAAATTGAAGCATAGAATACGTCAAATTATGTTCTCAGAGCAGCCATGAAGAAGAAGAATATATGAGATGAATATGTTGTGAATGTATAAAATGATGAAATACATGAAAAAACCTGTGAAAATGAATATGATGTGACATAATAATGATGTCCCATTATTATTTCTCCGAAAATAAACTGATATTTTCTCATCAAAACATTGGAACAGTGAAAATATAATATTTCGCCGAGAGGTTATTTCTTTCATCCGTTAACAAAACAATGGAATACCGATACTATTGGACAATATTATTTCATCTCTGATGAAGGTGAAGCACTCGTGTGAAATATTGGGTTTTGGTTTTTCTCTTTCATAAAGATGTATGTATAAACACATTCGAAATAATGTTATCATCACAGTGTACAAAGCACAATTCTTCACATATATTTCTGGTTCACATACACAAACATTTCATTCACTTTATAACATAATGGAATATAGTTTCAGTTTCTATTCACGGGAGAGGCAGTATATATATATATATATATATATATATATATATATATATATATATATATATATATATATATATATATGAATATGTATATATATATATATATATATATATATATATATATATATATATATATATATATATATATATATATATACATATATATGTGTATTTTTTTTCTCATTATTATTGGTCACATACACTGATACAGAAAGTGGACTTAATTACAACAAAAAAACATCCACAAAGCTCTTCAAAGGAGGCTTAACTGTGGGTCAAAATAGTGAATCATGAGAACCCTATCATTCAAATTCGGACGTATTTCTCAAACATTAAAAGTAATAAAGTAGTTGAAATGAAAATAAAGAAGCAATACATTGAGTGATTTCTTACATTCCACTTACAGAGTAAGGTATCTTTGATTACTATCAATTCTGATTTTAAGCAATCAAGCTACATCAAGTGACGAAAAAAGTAGACAGTTGTACAAGATAGTAAGAAGAAAATAATCACATACAACCAGAATAATAAGACATTTTGAATGGATAAGTATTTCGGCTGAATAACACACGATATAGTATTTTTTTTAAATTTAATTACTGAAATTGCACACACAAACATCACGATTATATGAGTATAGTTGTTGATTTTTCATGATATCATTAATATTCGGGACCAAATTAATCATCTGGGACGCAGTTTCATCTTACAAAATTGTTTAAGTCCAAATTGTTCAAAGTTGATGCTAGATAACATAAGTTTTGAGTAGTAGGTCTATACAGTTGGGTTACAACATTATGCTGTTGTGGAGTAAATAATAAAAGAAAACAAAAGTCTTCTTAACAATGGCATTTATTCAAAAGTGGAATTGCGATTGTTAATAAAGTCCGTATGAACAAGGCAGTGGGATACCTTGTTTGACTATGATGCCCACTACGGTGGCTCCATGATTCTGTCAACCAGACAATGGGATACGAGACAGTAGATTAATTTCTCTCAGTTCTGTAGACTGTTCAGTTTTATCCACTCTCAGTTGTCGACTGGCTGTTCTTACTGTCACGAATAGGATAGTTTGGCCATTGAGATATGTGATGTTAGCTTTCACAATCGATGCTTTTCAAGAATGTGGTTCTCTTTCTTTCGGAACATTTTTTTTTCAACGATTGAAAATACTACTGAGAAAATACTAAAGAGAACATTATTTACGAATCAATGAGTTGACATTGAGTTTCTATTTTTACTGTATTATTCTTCAAAGACAGAATGAGTTTGTATTCGTTCTCAACTAAAATGCAATGGAATTGAATAAATTGAATTTGAATGAATTGCATTCATTTGCAATGAATGAATTGAATTGTTATATTAATAAGCTGTGATGGTGATGTTTTCGGAACTATTTCATAATGTTGGGAAAATTTCCCCATGTAGGCTGCTGACATGTCATGGCGTTTCTGCTTATTGTTGTGAGGAAATGACAACTATATATATATATATATATATATATATATATATATATATATATATATATATATATATATGTTTTTTTTCATACTTTCATGGTTAATAATATGAGGAATCAAATTATTTTCGAAAATACCATGTTCTTCGGATGATTTATTTTTCCACCAACGATTCGACCACCTTCCTGTGGTCATCATCAAGGTGTTACCACCTTGATATTAACACCTTGATAATGACCACAGTAAGGTGGTCGAATCGTCGGTGGAAAAATGAATCAACTAAAGTACATGGTATTTCCGAAAATAATTGTATTCCTCATATATATATATATATATATATGATATGTATATATATATATATATATATATATATGAATATATATATATATATATATATATATATATATATATATATATATATATATATATGTATATATATATATATATATATATATATATATATATATATATATATATATATATATATATTGATATCAGCAAATTTATTGTTCCACATCAAGTGAATATAACAATAGATAAATACAATACAACTATTTGATGTCATTATTATTCTTATAAGAGCACACTCATTATTAATGTTATCAAAGTTTATATCTGAACTTGAAAGAGCTCAAACCAGCAAATCGTCCGAACGATCCTATCTTTCATCCAATAGCCTTAATTGGGAAACGATGATTTTGTATCAAATTTCGATGTTATTCCCCCTCAAAACAACTATACGTGTTTTACATCGTGGTCGCTGACAAACTAATCAAAGCTTGTTTTTCCTCACCTTCTCTAGTTACTCTGATAACCTATCAAACATGCTTTCTTTCTCCCTTCTCATTTGCTATCTCAATTAATTACATTTCCTCAACTCCAGAACAAACTCTTTCTTCTAAATTGAATCTGCATACTCTTCAATCTACAAATCTTGTTATTAGTGAAAAAGTTGTAAAATTTCTCGTATTTTCTTATCATTAGCTTTGACGGAAAACCGTTATGGGATTTCACATAGAGTTTTTGAAGTTGAAGAATTACGATTCACTTTTAATATATTCTTTGTTCGTAAGATTTGATAACTCTAAATGACAGAAATGTGTCGCTCATGGTTTCTTCTGATAATGTATTTCTTGCTGATTAAAAGTTCCTTCTCGTTCGTTACTGTTCCTGGGATTGAAATGAAAGACTTGAATGAGTTCGGATTTTTCTACATGTTCGAACATTATTTAAGGACACTGACAATGGGTCTGTCTGGAGGTAATTATAATGTACTCTTGTCACGTACGCTATTCATACGTTCGTGGAATAAAAAAATAAATTATGTCGTCCGATTTATACACAGTAGACTGTCAGTCTATTCTCTAGGAATATTTTAATTCATCTGACTCTTAATATTTTGTATTCCATGTCATATCCATTGTTTAGTATATATTTGGTGGATTTTATTACATGTGAGGTACTATACTTTGAATACATTCGTGATTTGACTCGCTGGCAATTTTATGCATTCATTTCTTCATTTAATATTTGTCCAAATGGTACACACATATCCATGTCGTACGACAGTGGTTGAAATGTGCGTCATATGGACCGTCATGATGATTCGCGTATAACGTAATTGTTCAATCACAAATTGGAGAAAGTATAGGAAATTAATGAAGGTAACAATTATTGGAAGAGCGAAGCGAAGACTCAATTTCACACGTGCTCGAAAAAAGTACTTCTATTCGCGCTCCACACGTCAAACGGAAGCGTCAAGTGCCATTATCTAATTCGATGCTATGCAGTTTTGAGGTACGATCGGTTCACCACTCCCGAGAAAACTCATTCCATAGTTCTCAGAAACCCATATATGTATAACCCTGAGGAGAAAATCAATGAAACATATTCCCTCATAAGAAATTCAAATCGTCAAGAATTTCAATATGATGACGGTACATAATATTCCGAAACCTCACATCAATCGGATCGGCCGTTTTGATGAAAAACATTATTTTTTAAACATAAATTGAAGCTATCAAGGGGACATTGACAGCTCTATACCGACAATGTTAAATTGGCACTTCGCCGGTACCTGTTCCTCATAAACCATGGAAGGTACATGCACGAAACTTTTACAGTAGTTACTTAGGACCTTTGTACACTTGCACTGGAAAATCAAGAAATCTAAAAAAAATTACCTGTAATTCGAAATTTTTTAGAAAGTGTCCAAAAAAACATACATTTTTGAGAATATAACAATTTTCATTTCTGATGATCAGATGAGCGTAGCGAAGCTTTCCATTTCACACCCTGAAAAAAATGGGCTTCGTTTTTATGTTTTTTTTTGTAATTATGTACGCGGCATACAGGTCAGAGAAATGAATCAATCAACTTGAAACTTTTTCTGAACGTTGGTGTCATACCAGAATAGGTTGTGATTGTTATTCAGAGGAATCGGTCGGAAGGTTTTTCCGGAAAATAATCGGAAAGTTTGGAAAATCCTCGTAAGAATAACCCGGAGGAAAAATACTTGAAAAACCAGAATTTTTCAAAAGCTCTCAAATTCTCACAGAATATGAAAAATACTATTATACACCTTTTCAGAGATGTTTACAACAATCGAATGAGATATAATGAAGAAAACGCAATAAACGTGTACATTTTATTGAATATTTGGATCAATTGGTTTTGCAAAGTGTTTATGCGACAGGTTGCAGGTTACTATAAATATCAACAAGTTGCAGGTGAGGTTTTTGAACGTTTGAAGTAAGTCAAGGTTTGTAGATGTAAATTGAGCTGACAAGTTATTTTTCATTCTAGATTGCCATACTTCTAAGCTCATCTCACAACGCGTATCCCGCGTTTTCCTAGTTAGATGAGCGTAGCGGAGCTTTCCATTTCACACCCTGAAAAAAATGGGCTTCGTTTTTATGTTTTTATTTTTGTAATTATGTACGCGGTTTACAGGTCAGAGAAATAAATCAATCGACTTGAAACTTTTTCTGAACGTTGGTGTCATACCAGAATAGGTTGGGATTGTTATTCAGAGGAATCGATCGGAAGTTTCTTCCGGAAAATAATCGGAAAGTTTGTAAAATCCTCATAAGAATAACCCGGAGGAAAAATACTTGAAAAACCAGAATTTTTCAAAAGCTCTCAAATTCTCACAGAATATGAAGAATACTATTATACACCTTTTCAGAGATTTTTACAACAATCGAATGAGAAATAATGAAGAAAACGCAATAAACATGTACATTTTATTGAATATTTGGATCAATTGGTTTTGCAAAGTGTTTATGCGACAGGTTGCAGGTTACTATAAATATCAACAAGTTGCAGGTGAGGTTTTTGAACGTTTGAAGTAAGTCAAGGTTTGTAGATGCAAATTGAGCTGACAAGTTATTTTTCATTCTAGATTGCCATACTTCTAAGCTCATCTCACAACGCGCATCCCGCGTTTTCCTAGTATTATAAGTGGACAAAAAAAAGCTCTAAACAAGTATGGCACACTTGTACCTACATGTGGTAAGAATTTGAAGAAATTATCTCCAATAGTTTCAGAGATCCAGGTACCGGGCGTTTGAAAAAACAATTTCTGAGATGAACGCATTTGAAAAAAATTCGTCAAAAATGGGTCGCATTGAAATTTGAGGAGTAGACCTACAAAGTGATTAATTCAAAAATTTATATAATTAGAACCACTTCGAATAATTTGATGAATCTTGCAATATATAATTATTGGAGCATTATACTATCAATCAAGCGCCAACAAAATCTCGAAATTATGAGAAAAATAGCTGTCAATGTCCCCTCAAGAAACTGATCAGATACGAGCAACCTGTGTCACCAATTAATTCAGAACGATCAAAATGTGTAATTGATCAATTAGTGAAGCAGTGATAATTGTTTGGATCTCAATGGGCATTTATGGATTCCCATTACATTTTATATAGATATATATGCCCATATCGCTCATCCAACAACGCAAATGCTGCGTTTTCCCAATCGAAAGAGTCACGTGGCCTCCCGAACATACCCGATCTCTCCACTCCAACCGTAAAAATGAGAGTACTTTCAACCCAACTGTTTTCAGTACTAATTTGTAGCCCGGGCTCGAATTATGTCACTTCCACTCATTTTGATTTTTAAAATATAATATGAAAGCTTTTAGCGATTGGTTAGGACTCAAGTGAGTTTTTTCATCCTCGAACGTTTGAACTAACATTATGAAGTCGATAATTTCTGACAAAATACTCTGCTCGCCACAGGCTACAACTGAACTTCGGCTCTGCCCTACCGTTAACCCTGTGACAACAGGCTATTCGATTTTTTCTAGTTAACTGAATCTGAACCGCTTTTCACGAATCGAGCCAATTATCATTCAAGTCACTAATGGAGTATACTGTATATTTGTAATGAAATGTATGATGACAAGCTGATTGGCTAATTATCTCCCAATAGAACGAATGAGTTATTCGTAAATCCTGCCCTAGGGTCGGTTTTAGTACTAACTAGCGGATCAACTCATCATCACTCTTGATAACTCATGTTTTCTGGAATTATAACCAATAATTAGCTAATTGATAATTAATTACGAGTTCGTACAACCGGGTGAAATCAATATTACGTAAAACCGGGACGATTCAATGATTTCAATATGGGGGGAAACATATTTCTATATAGAGTGTTTCTGAAAAAAAAAATGAAAAAGCTTGGACTGGTACATCTGTATCGCTGTGGTACTTTGAATGTTTAAATCATGATGATCATTGTTTGCTTAACAACCCCAACAACAGCTAGGTTTTTCGGGGGTACGAATAACAGGTGATGTTGAACTATGAAGTGCAGATGATTAGTGAAAGGACGTTTACTTGAACTCATGTCTCATGTGGGTCCAAAAGTGACTTCAGTTTCGGAAGCGGTGATCTGTAGCCTATTTTCCTCCTTTGACTGAGCAACGGAGTAAGGCAGGTTATAATCATTTCTCAGGAAGAGAGTTATTATTATTATCATTATTATTATTATGTTTATGATTCATCCACTTATTTCCGAGTTTCAACACATTGTTATGAATACGATACATATTCTGAATAACAACACAATTATATATATAAATACTGTATTGAAAAAATTAAGTATCTGCCTTACAAAAGGTTGCCCATTAGACACAGAATAATATGAAAATGGAAATAACATATTGATAAATAGAGCAAAATGACAATACAAGAGTGTTTTATGAAAAAATAAATAATAATATTGGGCCATAACCTAGTGAATTGAATATTATAATTGATTACTTTATTAGAATGAGAAAAGGAAAAAACGAAAATTATTAATACATATACATATTATTATGTATTAATAGTACACTACTATAGAGTTCTAATAATATACTGGTTGAATGGGAAATACAATACTGAGTGCAAGAAAGATTGAAGATTGAAAGATTGAGGGCAGGAAGAGTTGCGATTGGACTGTAGAACCGTCAACAAATCTTTCGACAGCGTCCAATGTTTCAAGTCTCTGCGACTCTCTTTACAATTACCAAAGTTGCTACAATCATTCACTTGGTGGACATCTTTCTTGTTTCGTGGATGAGATGGAACCAGATTGTATATAACAGGGCAACGCAGCGTGTGCGTTGTGAGGTGAGTGAGATTTTATAAGAAATGTCCTAGAAAGAAGGTGAAGATATATATATATATATTTTTTTTTATTCTTATTGAACATCATTAAAAAAAATTTCGCAACAGAATCATGAATGATAACCAAACTTAACATGACAGATTATTCAATCATCACATGTGAACTAGATTGGGATAGGAAATATAAATTAAAATAATGAAAAATAATGATAAGTTGTAATAATGAGAATAAATAGGTTGGTAATTTGATCTTTTAAAAAATAATGATACCCACATGAGCCGAGGCTTGTGTATGGGAAAGAAGAGAAAATAAATATAAATCAAGCAACAATGACCTCGAATGGGTAGATTCTGACTCAACAAATGATAACAATAAAATAATAGCTGATTTGAGAATGCTAATGTTGAGAGCCAAAATAATGAAGCGAAACAAAAAGATTGGGCACTTATTTGAAGTTAGTGACGGAACAAAAAGAAGTACAACTTGATTTTGAATATAGGAATCTTTCACGTAAAAAATGACACACAATCCGTTCAAAAATCGTGCAGATTTGAATTCATGTGGAGGAAATATTTATTTTTCATATTTCTCCTTCTGGGTCACCTACTCTAATCCAGAGGTTTTTCAAACTCCGAACTCATTTCTCTCTATAGTGGTACTGATTGAGCCTTAAAACTTCACAATATCGAAATAGATCATTACACATGTTCATACCAAGTTATATCCAAATATTTCACTTTCATTTGAACTGTAGAGCGCGAACAACTCTCATAAAGAATGTTTTTTCTTTAGTATTGTAAAATTGCAGGTTATCGCTTCGCTCAACCAATCAGTACGGAAAGTCTGAAGTGAAATAGAACATATGGAAACAGAACACGATTGAAATGGAAGAGAATTAGTCAACACAACTTCAACAGCTTGACTAATACTCGCACATTATTCCGACTGTTGAATATCAGAACAGAACACAACTTCTGACCAACCTCTGACACAATAGCTTTCAAAGTGTCAAACAACACATTTACTGATATTTAATTGTAAATACATGCCTTCGGTCCACCTAACTCCCTCTCACACCAAACCTAATCCCCCTCCATACAACCACCATATCCCCCTCCTCCCACCCCCCACCCACCCCCACCCACCCACCAACCATAACGGGATCATTGCTTTCCTGGGATTTGATACCGCGCTCGGCGGTGGCTGCAGCAATATATTATCTACGAATTTTAGTCGCACATTTCCTCTGTGGTTACCGTAATGTTTGATCACGGAATTATTTATTTGTCATATACATTCGGTATATATACATTACTTTTATTAATATCAATTATGATATATGTATACATTTAACCGATACATAGATAGTAATTCAAATTTCCATTTTGAATGATATTGTTTTGTGTTGTTTCGATACAACTAAACTTTGAATGTTCAATTCTGAGTGATGGGAAAGTTGGTGATTGAGTGTTGACTGGTGATCACCATGGTTACTGAAATTACGATGATTCACACTTTATGATCCACTGCCTTCTCGATATTTGCTGTGCTTCTAAGGCCCAGTATTACCACGGCCAGTTAGTATATATCTGAGAGTTGGTGAAAACAAATACCACAGGTAACCATGGTGATAACAACTTTGAACTGTCAGATGAAGGCTGACTAGACTTGGTAATACCGGGCCTAATAGATGTAATGGATTCTCACAAACGAGAGTACCTGATTTATATAGACCCACAGTTCCGTTTTTGTGTTGGTTAGATATAAAAAGTAGTTCCATTATCAATTATTGTTGAATAAATATGTTCGATTAAGGAAATGAATGTATTTTTTTCTTATTTGATGTTTTTCAATGCGGATTAGTATTCCAGACTACTGATATCGAGATGAATGACGTAAACGTAGGAATTGTGCTCTGAAATAAAGGCAGTTAAATTCTATCAAATGGTTATTTTTACATATAATTGAATGATCAATTCACATTATTCATATCAATTGAATATTCATGATATCAATTCTTGTTGGCCAATATCGTACTGGATCAGATTAATCATGTTAATTTGTTTGGTTTCGAAAATGGAGTTGAAAAAGTGGAGATAAAGATATATATATATATATATATATATATATATATATATATATATATATATATATATATATATATATATATATATATATATATATTGGTTTGATCGTCAACCACAATTTCCACAGTAGAACTGACAAGGGGTGGATTAAACCAAGAATGATATGAATGCTTATCCCACTGGAGTTCTTTCACCCCTATAACTACAAATTGTTGTATCTCCGACCTGAAAGCGACACGCAGTACGGATTTATATTTCATAAAAGTGGGAAGTCGCAGCATCATATGCGTTGTGAGAGATGAGCGATAACTTGAAACTGAGTTGAAATAGAAGTTAAACCCCTTATACTCCTGAAAAAAGTTTGGGCCATCGTTTTTGTGATCATAACGATCATATTTTGATATGAAATTAATAATTATTATAAATTGTATTCCTCAAAATGGTTGGGCGACTTGTGACTTTTGAATAAATATCTTATTGAGAAATGTTTTCCTAAAGTTATTGATTTCGTTCAATTTCAATTTTTTAATATCAGAAAATGTGATAATCATCTCATTATTCGTAATTATATTCATATGGGTGGAATGGTCATTTTCCGATTATGTCACATTATTTCATACTTCGTAAAGAATTTTGATTCATTCGTGAAAAATGTAAACATGTTATGTTTGTATGATTGTAATGTTGACTTGTCCAATACCATACTCGTATGTTTAATTCTTCTGGACTAATGAATGAATTATTTTCATTATTTTCATTATTATTATTATTATTATTTTGTTTTATTTATTTTATTATCAGGAAGGTATTTTATTTTTTCATTGCATAATATTTGAGTGAATTGTTATTATATATCTCCACAGATAAACCCCATGAGGGTTTCGTGGAACCTCACAAAAGTACCCTCTATTGTTGTAACGCTTTTATTTGGAATCAATAAAAAAAAATTAAAAAAATTATTATTATTATTTATTATTATTATTTTTTTTCATCATTAATGGTTTGAAGAATATTACGATCACAACATGGTACAATTGTAGCATGATAACATTGTTGGATTCAAACTAGGATTATATTTAAAATTTCAAGAATATATATTCTTGTAAATTTTCACCGCGTAAATTATGAAAATCTTCCCAAAACCTTTCACTGATTGTGCACACTAAAGTTGCTGGCAAACCCAAAATATATTCCCATCTGCATATTTAGATTGATGTCCATGAAAAGTGCCGATAATCCATCAGGCCTATACAGCGCGTGAATTAAAACATGTAGAATGCCGAGAGAGTCCGCAAGAGTATTCGCTGAAGCTCATCATTTGTCACGGTTATACATATCTGCCGGACTTAAAAGCAGAGTAATATCGTTATTAGAACTGAATCGTTCAATGTGTCAAGACATCGATTACAAAAGAGAGCGATATGATATTTAGCAAATGCTAGCTTGGATCCTACATCAGAAGTATTCTACAAGGACTCATGCAAACCAGTCTACAAATCATTTAATATTCTTACTTCGCCGTGCATAGACATTTTTAGTACAATTTTATATCAAAGCGAAGAAGAATAATGTACCGTGAAGATATAGTTGAAAAACACTATCTTATATGTTTTGGAAAATAAATATCTCATCCACGATTTTGCTGAATAACATAACCATAACACCAGGAAAAATAATATAAGAGTAATGAAGTGTGATCTATCTATTATCAAAACTGGACCCATGAATGCTGGCATTCACTTCTATATAATTCACTACCTCTTGCACTCAAAATTTATAGAAAAAATTCATTCAAATTTAGTCTCAAAAGCACCTAATTGATAAATGTTATTATAGTGTAGAAGAGTTTCTGGGTGATTGATTAATTTATTGCTGTTCACTGTTTTCATAATGTTCAAATGTGTCTTTCACCATTGTTTCTTCAATTGTTCATCATTACTGTATTTTGTATTATCATTACCATATACTATATTGACAAGGCTAATATCTTCATAGGATCAATTTGCACCAATGAAGCATATTCTGTTCTATTCTATTCTAAACTATAATGGACTACTTGGACGGATAAATCAGACGCTGGAACATCGAGCCATTCACCAGGAGACATGGGTTCGATTCCCGTCACGGTCAACTTTAATGTTAGGTTATCGATTGCCTTCTATTAGACATCCCAATTTCAAACGGACTGAATCGGAGAAGGGATATACACTAAACAGATTATACTGATTTATAAACTACAATAAAATAAATAAAACGAACCAACGATATTCTAAAAAAGATTCTATACATTTATATGAGAACAATAAAGAGTGATTTATCAGTGTTATATATATATATATATATATATATATATATATATATATATATATATATATATATATATATATATATATATATTATATATATATATATATATATATATATATATATATATATATATATATATATATATATGTAGTACACCAACTCCAACCATTGTCATGCGTATGAGTGTTACCCTGATACTCTTAAGAGTCCATGGGAGTCAATTTAGCGAAACATTGGTTTTTTGAAGATAACTTTTGAACGGTATGAGATATCAAAATTATGATATTCGAGAAACACAGATAACTGCAATAGCTTCAAGATTTCATGAGTAATAACTATCCAAGTTTTATCTCATAACTGTCAAGCGTCGACAGCTAGAAAATGTGTATTTTTTAGCTGTCGACGCTTCACAGTTATGCAACGTGACTTTATTAGTCCTAACTTATATCATCTTGAAGCTATTATAATTATCGGTGTTTCTCGCGTATTATAATTTCAATATCTCATACCGTCGAAAAGTTATCATCAAAAAACTAATATTCCGCCAAATCGACTCTAATGGACTCTTAAGTATTGGCGATATTTTCACGATTCGATAGCTTTTCCAAATTTTACGATCGAACTGTTTTCGAATGAAAAAGGTCAGAAAAATCCAAAAGGGAATACTCTGACCTATATTCTAGTAATATCTCCTTATAAATTATTTTCAATACTAGACTGCACGTCTATAATATTCTTGGAAATTTTTATTTTAACAATAGTGTATAGTTGGTATTATGGTAATGTACTCGCTCGAATACGTGAATTCGAATGAGATGAGACATGCAACATGAAATGGGGTGAGTATAATATTGAGAGTGCGAATAATATTACCTATAGCACTTTACATGTCACTTGTCTATTCACACTCTATATAATACGACTTAATGTTCCACGTTTTTACACCATCACAATAGTCTTCCAGTGGAACATTTCCATACATATATCTCCTCTCTCCTTACTTTCTCACTCTCTCTGAACCACTAACCAATAGTATCTCTTCAACTCTCCCTGATGTATCTCACTATTCCCATCATTTCATCCTCAGGTCGTCCTCTTTCTTTTTTTCTCGTCAATTCCTTTGAAACATGTTTCTGAGATGAATTAAAATCACAGATATTATAATCACTCGGAAAAGAAAATGATAGCTTTCTTTCTAGAGATATATATGTGAGCCGGACCTGACTGATGATTGAATCTGACAATTGAACAATTGAGTTGTCAATTATTCACTGAATTACAAAACAGTTGAAATATAATTTTCAGGAATTGATATCACTGGCCTTACAGTTACAGATGAAACAAAAAACTCGATTCTTTGTTTTCCAATTCCTTCATATCTCATACTATAGTGTTGACCCATGATCTCTAGTACTCAACTCTTTCTCTCTTGTCCTCTCTTTATATATATATATATACTTTTAACCCTCTTTCTGACTCTTTCTTCACATCCTTCTACCTCCCTCTATAACCCCTTCTTTTTCACTCTCTCTCTCTCTCTCTCTCTCTCTCTCTCTCTTTTCTAACTCTCTCTCTCTCTCTCTCTCACTCTCTCTCCCTCCCTCCTTCTCTCTCTCTTTTTCTCTCTCCCCCTCCCTCCCTCTCTCACTCTTTCTCTGTTATTGAATCTCTCTCACTAACTCTCTCTATTACTGAATCACTCTCTCTATCTCTTTCTCTCTCTCTCTCTCTTCTAACTCTTCCTCCCTCTCTCTCTCTCTCTCTCTCTCTCTTTCTCTCTCTCTCTCTCTCTCTCTCTTCTAACTCTCCCTCCATCCCTCTCCATCCCTCTCTCTCTCTCTCTCTCTCTCTCTTTCTCTCTCTCTCTTTCTCTCTCTCTCTCTTCTAACTCTCCCTCCCTCTCTCTCTCTCTCTTTTTCTCCCTCTCTCTCTCTCTCTCTCTCTCTCTCTCTCTCTCTCTCTCTCTCTCTCTCTCTCTAATGTAATGGTCGCTCATGCAGCCTGTCTCAGCAAGATGACACCCTTGACTTATGGAGGTTTCGATCAGCAGATGTCTTCTTGTTACAACTCAGCGCTATGTGATAATTATCTTTGTCAAGTGGAGTGACTTTGGATCTAACAACGTGAGGCGCTTGCGCTCTGAAGATGATTACTGTCGAGTGGGAAACACATCTGATGTTATTTGATCCGAGTTAGTTCATGATAACTTACACAAACTATAACAGAATATGCAAAGCGTAAACATAAAGATTTTAAGAAGATATTGAAAATACGGTTTGGAGATGACAAATCTTGTAGGAATTGTATGCTTTATGTGAGCTCTTTGTAAGATTGACAATTTACATTTTCAATTTTTACAAATTTTACAATTCATTTTTACAAATTTTTACAGTTTTTACATTTTTACAATTTTACATTTTTACAAATTTTTACAATTTTGTAACATTTTTCCGAATCATTTAGTACCCATATGCGTTGTGAGATGAGCAAGATATCCATGAAGAGTAACCTATATCTGCATGTGTAGTATATACATCACCCTGGCTCATATAAAATCAACTTTTTTCGGAAACTTAAGATTCTGGAAAGACGTGAATTTCTGCAACATGATGGTGCCGCCATCATTTCGATATATTTGATGAATG
>OZ023330.1:36806688-36811688 GCA_964007535.1 Brachyptera risi | reverse complement strand
TTTTTGAAATATCACTTCGATTGAATGATTATCCGAATTCTCAAGAAATAATCTGGGTCTACGACCAAAGAATTTGGAAAAAATACAGCATTCAGCATGTATAAACTGGGCGAAAGCAGCTTATTATGCGTTGTGAAATGAGAGAGATAAACTTATATAATAAGAGTCGTTGAAGTAGTTCTAGCCCTGCTACTTCATCAATTCTGATATTCTACACACCTCGACGCATATAAAATACTTCATTGTTGGGCAATTATAGAATCTATAGAAAGCAGTGAATCTTGACAACATAATCCTGCTATCATTTTTATATATTTGATGCATAAAACAGGTGATTGAATTTTTTCTTACAAACGGATCAATCGAATCGCATAGAAAATGGTGGTCATGTGTATCATTCGTGTATTCACATTCAGGAAAATGACTTTTTCGAAGAGATTTCTTTATCCGAATTTCCATGCTCAGCCTGACCTCATGGGGTTTTCAGAAATTTCGAGATGATATTTCTCAAAATCGGTCCAACCGGTTAATTCCAAAAACTATACAATTCTAATCTGGATAAGTTTGCTTGTACACACACAGTTCCTTGGCGACCCGTCAAACCTTGAGCCTGTGGAGTGATTAAAAAAACACACAAACAAAGCTCTATGAGAGTGAAATGGAGTCTTCATTATCTTTCAGTCCATAATCAAAAATCAATTTCGATCATATCGTTTATTGTCACTTCTCATCCACACGATCTTTTCATTCAACCTTGTTTTCAAACCTTGCAACCAGTTTCATTTTTCGATTTTTGCGGAAAATGTTCTATGGACAAATAAAAAGAAATGAGAATAAGCTTGACGCATGATTCATCAACCAGACACTGATTGCATTTTGTTGGTGTGAAGTTTAGCATATCAATGACTTTTCAACCACGTAAACTCCCTCAACTGTAAGATGTGAAATGATTATTCTCTACTGCTCATTCTGTTGATGAAAATAAAATCTCATGGTGCGACAAAAAAACATTTTGTTGAAATACATGCATCAAACTAAGCGCAACTGAGCAAACAATCAGTACAGTTTTGTCGCAAAAACATCCAGTGACTCTGGAAGCACATAATATTAATGCAATTTATGAATGGAAATGTAAAATGAAAGAAAATATGAATGAAAGATACGTTATTTAGATTAATTATGTACGATGTGGGATTTACGATCGCTCTGACCGTAACATGGCTTCACAATCTCAACGCAAGAGCCAAACTTCGTTCAAATAATTATTATTGCAAAATAGGAAGTGAATCCAACCTTTTTTTTCGGAGATGCAATGTTGATCTTATTCAAATTAACACGAGCTGAATAAAGAAAGAAATCATCCAAAAAGATTGAAAAGTATCTCAACTAACCCTGACCATACAAAATGTCTGTGCCCTAACTTATTCCTTATATTCTTATTTCTTATATTTCAAGAAATTCTATCGACAGTTTTAGTGCATATTTCGATCCCATATTTCAGAAAAAAAAAGGATATTAGAACATGATCGAATACATGTTTTCCATAACAAAGAAATGTTTGAATATAGTTAGATTCAAACAAGTAACCTTTGGGCAAAACTCGAACCATCACTATCCATGGAAGGATAGTGAACTATATCACTGCGGTAATTTCAACTGCTAATCTATCAGTCTATATAAGCATAGAGAAACGAGAAAAGTGAAGAGTGTGTCGAGGCCCATACGGGTTTATTGGCGTCTTGTGTGAACTAGCTCCGGAAGGTCGCAAAATTTACAAGGTGTCAATTTGCCAGTATAAGATCCAATTGAGGATACGTCAGACTGGATTGGTTCAGTAAATGTCTCAACGTCACAACCTCAGCCTTATAACTATACGACTTTGTCTCAAGATATAAATTTAATAAAAAAATGATAACCAGAATAAACTATTCAAATTCCCTCACCTTATTATCATGACGTAGAAAATGAACCGTATATTCACTTTCCTACTCATTTCATCTTTGTGTCCAAAGTTACTTACACAACGTATGATTAATGTTAGTAAAGACGATGAAAGCAATCGCCTAAGAAAAGCGACGCTCTACTATTTAATACACCGCGCGGCGTCGACTTCCAGGCCTCGCCTGTAAACACATGGGATTGTATGAGGCGGCGGTGGGTAAAACCGGAGATTAAACCTGAGGGAGTGAGATTATTTATCTTTACCACACACTACCCTGATAATACGAGCTTAGAGTGAGAGAGAGAGAGAGAGAAAGAGGGCGTGATAGCAGATATCGCGAGTGGTTAATACAAGTTTCGGGAATGCGAGATGCTTTGTGGTATTGATTGATGAGAGAATGTGACACAATTATAAATTATAGAAGATCGAGAGGAGGTTGCGGAGCTATTGAGAGAATGCGACACAATTACAGGTTCGATGCGGAGGCTGCGGAACATGAAAGTGACACAATTAGAAAATCAAGCGGAGCAATTGAGTATCATGATGGATGCGAGAACATATAGAACGAGTAATTCGAAGGAATTTATATTGGAAAGCGTGACAATATATCTGGATGGCGGTGGATCATGCAGTTTGGGTGTTCTCGTGCGCTTGGTGACCATCAGAAAACAACCGAAAACAAGATCGCATATATATAAATATATATATATATATATATATATATATATATATATATATATATATATATATATATATATATATATATATATATTTATAAATGTATATGTATATATATATATATATATATATATATATATATATATATATATATATATATATATATATATATATATATATATATGTGAGAATATTCATAGGTCATCATGGCAATTTGTGAAGTTTGGGCCAAATTTGTGATAATAACCTGTAATAACTTGTGGCCATAATTTGGGGGACGACATGGGTCGTTTCTCATCAAAATTCATGATATATCACTTGAAAAAAACTCACATCTAATTTTCACAAACTATTTCAAACCATGGACGATAGATATACTTCCATATAGTCCTTCAAATACGATATGTGGTTCGTTTGTGCTTGAACTAAGCTCTCTGATTACAGTCATACCAAAAAGCAACTTCCAGCGCTGTGGCTACAAATATAAAGTATATCCCTGGTTCATGAATGCCCTCAATTCAGAAGTTGATCCAAGATCAGCTCAGTATGCACAAATAAATACTCTGGGTCCAATTCAGTTGCAAACATAAATCATATTTCAAATATGTTTTGATATGAAATGTGAGAACATTGGTGTTCTTTATGAGATAGACGTGATAGGCCGTGAGTGTATAAGTATATTGACGTGATAATAGGTGTTTACTCCATCGATGTTATACACTGAGTATTGTCGACTGATTTTCTGATCAAGAGAGAAAATCTCAAAGCTGAATGAAAAATATACTAGGAAAACGCTATATACGCGTTGTTAGACGAGTGGATAGTGATAGTATGTCGACTTCATCGCCAAACTTTTGCCTAAATTCGCCAATAGGGTAACATTTTAGTTATAAATGGGTAAAAACGGCTTCTACTTGTACCAATTTAGCACATTTCATGTTTTTTCTTCAAAATGGCTGACCCGATCAAGCTGAGAATCTTCAGAAATGTGTATCAAGATGTTTTTCAACTTCACACAAAATTTCAATTTTTTTGAAAATAAAAATGTTTTAATTTTTTTTCCGCCGTGTTATTCTAATGAGTATTTTTGAAATTTCTAAAATTCATAAGAATAAAAGTTACCACCCGATAATGCCACAAAACCTTACAGATCTGAGCTAGATAAGGAACCATAACGAAAAAAAGTTTGAAGTTGATAGCTGTAGCCGTTTGACCTGTGGAGAACCGACAAAAAAACATAAAAAAAAAACATAAAAACGAACACCAATTTTTTTCAGTATATCAAATTGAATCCTCGCTAAAGCTCGTCTAATTACAAATAATAGGTGCGTGAAGTTGGCACCGCCTATGGAAGCGATCGAGCTCAAATTTGGCATATATTTTGTGCCAAATTTGTTCTAATATCAGTACCGTCAACCCCATGATTAGTGCTAATAAATGTCAAAATATATAAATCAGGGTTTCCAGTTCCGATTTTTTCTTGTCGTCCGACACGATGTCGGTACGATTTTTTTCATGCTTGTTCCCACTTCGCTGTACCATAACGTTTTAGTGACGTCATAGCCAAAGCCTTCATTACCTCTATACTCACAGGCTTCTTTGAATGTGAGGAATGTGAGTGTAACTTCCGGTAAAATCGTAATTTCGGCCGAGGAAAGTTGTTGTCGAGTCAATAATCACGACACTGAATCGGTACCGAAACGATGTCGTGAACTACCATGTTTTTCATGTGAATACTGGCTTGTGATTGGCGAGTTGTAAAAATCATGTCGGACGACAAGAAAAAATCGGAACTGAAAACCCTGCTTCAGAGTTTGTCTATGGGCAGTGTCAACGTCACACAGTAGCGTCCATACAAGCGATTGAGCACACATTCGGCAAATACTTAACGCTATGTAGAAACACTTCAACAATAAAATTATGAATTAAATTATTCATTTACATCAATGAATTCAATGAAGTTAGTGGAACTTGTTGAATGTAATCCTGCAGAGTGTATTCAGGGAACGTGTTATTTTGTTGACCACTTTATCCCAGAACGATCCTGAGTACGAGCCACAGTACATGGCTATGTACTCGACGCAAACACCACTTTGCGCTACTCAAGTATACACAAGCAATAAGTGTTTCGATTTGTCGGGGAATTACTCGAGGGAAATCAAATCCATGCATATTACATTTTATACTGGCCGTGTCCACTGCATTGTCGTATGGTTACTGTGGAAACGAAATACCTTGTTTACTAAGGTGACAGACTTGGTTTGTTAACTAAGGTTTACATTATTTTGGTGATATCGATCATATTCTTGTGTTCCTTGTGGTGCGTGTTTCTGCTTTGATCATGTATCGTAGTTATATATAAGAGGATTTTTTTCTTCTT
>OZ023330.1:36701688-36801688 GCA_964007535.1 Brachyptera risi | reverse complement strand
GTTTTTATAAGAATTGCACAGGTCGCATGGTTTGACTGATCGACACGAATTTTTTTTTTGTATATGTTGACTCATCCCACGTGAAACTGTGTAGTTCTTGGATCATATCGGTTTCACCATTTTGGAGGAATATCATCTCAAAGTTTCCAAAACCCTTATGAGATCAAAATGTGTGAGACAATTTGATGAATTGAAACTCTTCAAAAATTAAAATTCTCACCATATCCAAGTACACAAATGATACACATCATCACAAACATTTGAGCAAATGACGACTCGCAGTCTCCGCCCCCTTGACGTCACAAATCATACCATCCAATCAACAGAACTGTTAGAACTATAGTGAAATTCAAATATCCAATCGAGGTATCTTCAAATGATAACAAATGATATGGATTCAACTGCCCCACTAGTGAAGTCAGGCCCATTCCAAGTCGTCAATTCGGACCAGCCGTTGCGAATTGAATGATTCAATTTTTTGGTCATACATCAAATAGCCAGAAATAATAGCAGAAAGACGTTGTCAAGATTCACGGCTTTCCAGATTCGGTAATCACCAAATGGAGTATATTTTTAGCGAGTCAAGGCCTGAAGAGCTTTCTATCATACTTTATATTGACTTCTGTTAAGTGACAAATGACAAAAAATCGTTACCATAGCAAATTTCTTCACTCTATCAATGAATGTGTGGATGAAGTTTTAATGTGGTCATTTCAGTGTCGGTCTGTTCTATCATTTGTATGATGTAATTCGGAACGTTGAATAAATAAATGAATACATGAGATAAATGATTAAATACAGCGAACTGGAGGACTATCAGAGATTGTGATTAGTCAATTCCAGCTGAGAGACGTTATTGTCTGTTTCTTCCAACAATAAGTGACGTCACTTGACCGTAGCTCATATATATATATCTTCCATCTTTCAATACATATGCTGCGTTCATTTGGTTATAGACATGAAATGGAAAATCACGATTCAATTAAATTAAATTCAAATTGTTTTATTTCTGTATAGAGTCAAAATCAGAGTATGAAAGAATTGTTAAGACATAAAGTCGATGAAAATACCAAAAATATAAACGAATATTTTATAATAAAACTCATGATATGAAGAGTACATCACATTGATTCACAAATGATCAGAATTAAAATTGCACTTGATTGCGATTCATTATTACTACTCGATCGTAACACATAAACAAATCTGATTATTTTATTCATGCGATTCGTATATATTATTCAGCTGATTCCAATCATGGAGAAGGCTTCTAATTACGATTCGTGACGTCAGCGAGTACGATTTCATTGACATTGATGAATTGAGATCAGAAAATGGTAAATACGACTAGTGAACTGGTACTATTTATAAATATTGTACGTGTATAGCCTTTCTTAGCTAGACATTCTTAAAATAGATTATCGAAACAAAAGACGTTAAATCTTGCACTGCGTCAAATGCCGACTTCGTTTATGATATCGTAAATATTACTGTGATTCATGATACGATTGTGATACTGATGCTTTCATTGCTCATTAGATCGATATATGTATACGAGTCACGGTCGAAGTGAATACAAAAATCCAAGTCATTAAAAATGACTGAACTCTTCACCGATTCTTCCAATACATATTGAGCTATGATACTGAATTCCATTTTGACTCTGGAAAATGGTCAATTAATGCTATAATGGAATAACACACACACATATATATATATATATATATATATATATATATATATATATATATATATATATATATATATATATGTATATATATATATATATATATATATATAAATAAACCAATGCAACATCTTATACATGGAGCTATTGTAGATGGTAAACTGTGGGACTGATCTGACTTCGTGAGAAACTACTTTTTGTCCGTTGAGATGATGGGAAGAAGATGATCGTATTCTCTCCCAAGACTGAGGAGAACTACGGAATATCTCTCCACGGGATGGTCAATCGAACCCAGGTCTCTAGAACGACATTAAATGAATCATTCAATTTTTTTCAGTATTTCTGAAGACATTACAATTCCTTTCGTTAAAACTATATGTTTTTCTCTCGGGAAAAAAACCTGAGTATATTCATTGGACTCCAGAAAATCTCATGTATATTTTCCGTGGCGTTTGTTGGGCTCAGAGGATTATGAAAATCACAGGAAGTCTGTGGTTGTAATGCAGGAAGGAAGCTAGGTTGGTTTCATCGTAAACAGAGAAAGTGTCTCGTATTTACTTTCGAAAGTAACGATCGAATTATACTCTGAAGAGTTTTGAAATTGAGCATCCTCTCTATTAGTTTACTTCTCCATTTCTGCTACTCGCCATTTTCTTCTTAATGAATCGTCATTAAGAAGATCGAGAATTGATTTCCGTCTAGCTCGTATTAAATGAGGAAGTTTCCATGTTCAGTCGTTGAATACTTATTCGTAATTAGTGCATGACCTCCTCATTACTTCAACTTTCTCTATAAATCACTGCACAGTCTGAAATATATATATATATATATATATATATATATATATATATATATATATATATATATATATATATATATATATCGAAGGGGCTGGACAAAATGTATCTGTATCCATCGAGTATAAGAGGGAGTCTTATCAAATGAATAATTGTGAACACTTTATTGATTTTTTACGTATAGTTGACTTGTTGAATCAATTTGACTGATTTCTAAAATATCAACAACTGATTTATTCCAATACTTGTACAGATTTAAGCGATATAAATGTGTACATGAATTATAGTTGATCGACAATTATGGAATAAATATATTTGAATTGAAATTTGTATTCATGATTTGAGTTTTGATCATGTGAAAATTATGCAATACCATTGGCAAAGTTTTCACGTGCACTATAGTCAAAATATCAAAATATCAAAACTCAAATTCTCTCGTTCAGTTCCATATATTCCAATGATATTATAGAATTTCATGCATCTATGTACCATGGCAAACGATTCATAGAATTTGATTGAATTTGACACGGCTCCTCCACTGATATCTGTAATAAATTCTGTAATGTTGTTCAAGAACACAATGAGTCATGACATTTCTTCATTTTCCATCTTCAATTGACGACTAGTGATTGATCCGCCCAAAAACGTCACAAAACAGAACATCCAATCAAATGGGCTTTGTTATGTGGGAAATTTCACATCGACCTATCAGAGTATCTCTAAATTCCCACATGAAATATAGATCAAGGTGGTCCTAGCGGATTAGCCGCGCCTATCACTAGTGGTCAATTGAATTCGTTCCACATAATATTCACGCAGTTCCTTTTCCCCACACTATTCACGTGTTTCGGTCTGTATAATTATTATTATCGAAAGTAGTTTCACTACAGTTATCCGTCGGTAGATGAAAAGATAAAATAACCACTTCAATCCGTCATGAATATGAAAACATCTCACTCATGACCATAAACTCAAAGTTGTTATATCAGAATAATCAATTACATTCTCGACTTCTACATGAGCCATATTGTTATATCATGCCATAAACTCAGCACAATTATATAGTTCACTAATTAATTACATCAATTAAAAAATTTACCACATAACATTTTTCAAGAATTGATTTATAGCCTCATATTTCTTGATTGTGGTTTGCGTTTTTTGTGTGGACTGTGAACTGTGGTATATTCATCATCATCTTAATGGACCAAAAACGCACATACAAACGCACACACACGCACACACACACGCTCCACTAGAACCTAATAAAGTTCAACACATTACTCATCTCAAAATGATTAATGACGTAGTAGCCTCGAATCATTACGTTTCTCAATTACACTCATGTCGAGAAAATATGAAGGTTCCGATCAACCGTCTCCCCTATTCAGCACCGATAACGAACAGGTGATTCGCGCCTTCATTTTTTCGACGATCCATATGAAGAATACAGCTCTGTTGTTGGGGATGATAGGCGAAGAAATGCACAATCACGTGATGAGTGACGTCACACGCGATGATGCAAGTCACGTGATTGCCGGAAACAGCTGTGACGTGTGTGAGTGACGTGCGCGCGTGGAAGTTTGCTGCGCCACTTCCGGTTTTGGTAGAAAGTTTGATCTGTTGGATTCGCGGGGGTTGGGGGGTTGGAAGAAGGGGTTGGGTTATGTGTTGTCGTGTCTTATATTTCGTTCCGCCCCCTTTCGTCTGTACTATTTGCATGATCTTTCGTCTCACGAATAGCTTTATCTTCCTGCTTATAATAATTATTGAGGAACTGAATTTTTCCATATTGGATTTTAACGACGCACTATACCGATGACTACTATCTATTGGCGTCGGTGGATGATGAATAAGATGATGGGATGATGAGATGACAGGTTATTTTATTGAGTGTTTTTGTATGGTGAGAAGGAGTCGATCGTGGCCTGTTGTTAAGGAACCATCCCAGTATCAACCTGAACGACAGAGGAAAACCACGAGAAACCCCTGTCAGGATGGTCGACCATGGCGGGAATCGAACTCCGGTCTCCCGAATGATGGTTCACTGTGTTACCACTCGGCCACGCGACTCGGTATTAAGAAACTTCAAAAGGAATTTATAATTTCATGGTCTCAAAATTTTCTCGGTTACACTGAAAACTTGCGATATTTCACTGATTGGTAGCGGTATAGGGCTAAATCCACATTAGAGTAACTAATCAAAATGCTCAACTTTTTTTCTTAAAGTTGGTATTTCTATGTTGATAGTTACTGGTCAATATGATTCACTGCCATCTGAATGCCAGAAAAAGTTTCAGGTACGCTGTGTTTGATAAAAAAAAATTAGAACCAGAGAGACGTTACAGAATAAAGAGTTCGCATATTTTCAACAATGATATTGATTGGAATAGCATATTGTTGACTGCACTTTTGTAACCATTCGTCGGCCATATTGAGATTTAGAAGCGCATTCTATTGTCACTTTTCGTGGCGAATATCTGTCTGGCTTGTCAACGATAGTTCGGATGGTCTTACGTCTGAATAGTTTATTTTGTTCGACTTCAGAATATTGGAAGGACTCTTAATTAATTTTGAAGTAACTAGCATTTCAGAGTGGAAGCCCAAGTTCAGAGAATCATCAAGTGGGGTTGTTATGGTTTCAAAACTGGAGGAATGCTTATTGAAGGCCGCTAAAAATATTAGTGAGTCTAATAGTGATTAGTGATATGAATATACATTCTTTTATTCTCTGATAATTGACATTCATATATTTTCATGAACAACATATACATTATAAATCACAGCGAGTGAAACAACCACTACATCCACATTATCTCTCAAAACTACAATAGTGTTAGGGATAGAGATGGTGTTGGGAAAAGTGATAGTGTTAGTGATAGTGATAATGGTTAGTGAATAGTGATCATCGTTCAAAGTTATAATGACTTCCATGAGTCACAATAGTCACTTTATTTCAATGACAGGGTTGCCAATAACTCTCCGGAAGATCCGTTCCACCGCCACCATAGATCAATAATACGCTTCTGAAAGTTGGAGTTTCAGTGGCTGTGGCATAATAATAATAGCTGTCAGAATGGAAATTCATTTTCAATCCCACTGAAAAAATAGTTAGTTTTCGAGATATGACGTTGTTTGGATTGTCAAATTCAAATTCAACGTCAGTCCCAAAAATATATAATTCCATGTTGATGAGGAATGAAAGAGTTTTTTTATTTGACTCTGATATTAGAATAGGATAATTGATACACATAACCAGGAGGCATTACCTATATATACCACAGTTTCTCGTGATGAAAGATTAAATAGAAACTTAATCATTATTCCGAAACCATGATCACTTATCATTCTTCATTATCCAATTCAAATTCTCAACTTGCATACAAACTATATTTCTATGATTTTTTTTTTTTTTGTCTTGGTAACGTATTTCTCATTATTTATCGCACTAGTTAGCCATCGGTCGCTTCTAAATCCAGTGTTGAATTCAGAGATTTTGTCGCGGGGAAGCTCTTGTTTTTTCAGGGGGGGGGGGGGGCTGAGGAAAAAACCGAAATTCAAGTTTTTAAAGGAAATACACTATAAACCTTCTACTCATAATGTGTTCTGGAATTTGTCTGGTGTTGAATTTGTTTCAAATAATTTTAATGGGGTGGTAAGTTCGCCTTTGTGGTGCCCCGTCACATGATCCTACATTTCATCCATGGCCTTAATTGGGGAAAATTAATTTTGTATCAAGTTCCGATGTTATTGACAGAAATAAAAAAAATAAAAATAAACCTATAGTGTTTGATGTTTTTATCTCGGGGGAAGGGGAGGGGGGAAGGGTGAACATTGCTTACATCAGATTATTATTGAACAATGTTTACATGACTCCGTAGATGACAACACAGAACGTTATCAAATAATCTTAAGATAAAAAGATGAGGGAAAATCTCATCTAGTGTATGTGACGTTATTACAAATATGTCAAGACAACATTGAAGTATGAAGTGATTTAATATAACGTACGGGAAAAAAACGAAGGTATATATATTTTGTTTTTACATTAAATGAGGGTTCCGATCGACCGTTCCTTCTATACCACAACATCATCGCACAGGTGGTTCTTTCTTTCATCTTCCGTTGAAACATCAGAGAGAAAATTGGAAAATTTCAACATACTCTATGAGTGACATGATCTTGTATAAGATGAATGAGAAAATTCTTTCGAGGAAAAAAGTAACAAAAAATATAGGAAAGTATTTTGTCTGTATATATCATTATGGCTGATTCATTAATGGTTGCTCTACTCAGCTGAACTCTCTCACTGCCAACGTCAATATGTTACTGACTTTCATTCTGTTTAAACTTATCAAATATCATACAATTCATTCATAAATTTATCCATTCATTATTTTTCCATGAAAATTATTACATTTCATCTGTTGAAATCATCAAATATCAAACAATACATCGATCTATTCATTCATTCATTATTTTTCCAAGGAAATTATCACATTTCGTCGGTTAATAATACAATAAAAAACAACAGAATGAATTTGAAATATATGGCGAGTCAACTTATTACTATTCTACAATTTTCCCCGATAGAGTTAAGTATCTTTTAAAATGCTGCTGATCAATGATGAATGAATAATCTAATAATCCCAATGATGAATAATATCAGATCAACACTGGTTCAACATTATGAGAGAAGACTCGGTGGAATATCAGTTTTCGTGCCAACTATATGAACCTCATGCGATATTAACTATAATACAGAAGAAACACATATGTATTTAATACTTTGAAATTATGTGTGGTACTTTTTTTTTTAGATAACATCGAAACTTGATACAAAACCATTGTTCCTCAATGAGAGATATGAATAAAAGGTAGGATCGTTTGGACGGGGCACCACAAAGACGATCTTACCACCCTATTTTAATGATTCGAAACCAATGAACTTCAACACCAGGACTGTCTGAGACAATAATTTTCCGCCGTGGATAAAAGCCTGTCAATTTCACAAAGTCCGGAACACATGGAAAAAACCGTGTCTGTGATATATCCGGCTCTTATCCGGAATACAAGTATTGGTATCGAGAGTGAACAAAATATACGAAAGTGAATATCTTCCACTTTGAACTATGAATCTCTTGGGCAAATTCTTTCCATTAACAGCGGAAAAAATAATTATCATTATATGAGAAGAAAGAAATCAGTGATAGGCCCAAATTGGTTCAGATCTATCACTTTACTAATGAAAAGTCGTGGCCAATCAGTACCTTATGCTAGCATTTGCTTCAAGAACTGAGGGAAACTACGAGAAACCAAGTCAGGATGGAATGTGTGATACAATAATTGATAATCTTGAATTGTACGTTGTCACAAATACTCTGCTGAAAAATATGTTCCTTCATGTTATGTTGCTTATGTGCCAAATACATCAGAAAAATATGCGACATGAATTCAATTTTTCAAAATTCAAAATTCAGAAAAGTTTTATTCCAAAAATACCTACAATAACATAGAGACAACATTACGGATACAATTATACTAGAGACAAAATTAAAGAAATGATCATAATATAATACCAAGTTCTTGATTAAATAGTATCATCCGGGTAAATTTGTTTTTAAAGTGGAGGAATATTCATATAAGCAAAGCTTGTGTTTGGGAGAGGAGTCAATGAAGAGAATGTTGTTCATCAAATTTAATGGGTTTCCCTCATACCATCAGGAGAGCATTGAAATTATTGAACTATTCAACTATCAAATTATTCATACCCACATAATATTTTGGGAATAATATATCGTTTCTCGTACTAGTTATTATATCAAACCAACAGCGTGATACTAGTTCTGACCTGATACTCATTAACTAGAATCAAAGTTGATTGCAATGAGGTGACAGGAATCATCAAATCATCCTGATCCATGAAATGAAGTATCAACATTTTCTTGGAATCCTCAATATATAATTCCGATTGATCTATAGTGTATGATGTAGCTCTTTACGAATATCAAATATGAAATTCTGATATCAAATTATCAATATATGAACGGAAATTATGGAATTCGAAATAAAATTGATGATGTTTTGTTAACATTCATTTGTAGGCCTATGAACACAATTTCCATACAAAAAAAAGTTCGGAAACAAACAATTAAAAAAAAATTATTTGAGGTTATAGGAAACATACATTATCATGTTTCATGTTGACAAATGTACGCTCACACCACAGATAGTGTAGATACAAGTTTACAACATGTATAGATGAAATGTCTACACTAATATTTATCTCCTTATTCAACATATGAATGGTACCCGTGTAATATGAACATCCTAAATTCAAGATGGCGTCTACTCAATCTTGACTCTTTGACAGTATAGATGGCTCTGGATTCTATATACAGGTTGAAAAACGGACATGGTCTTAAATCACAACTACTTTATCGGTCACGATCGGATGTTTTCGCTTTACCTGATCACTGATGCTCGGTAGTTTCAACACACCAATACGACAGTCGATAAAGTAGTTCTAGTTTCTGTAGCTATGCTGGTTTATCGACTGTGCCAATACTTTTTCAACGGAGGTATAGATAGCCCGAAGGTGTAGGGATTTGAAATCATTTTTTTTCATTCTTACTATGTATGTAGGGGATCTAGCACATGCATTTTTCATTAAATGGCATTTTTCAAATGGAATTAGTTATAGAACGACTCAGATCTCAAGTACGTATTTAGATATCCGAATATCAAATATTATTTCAGAAAATGACTTGGATCAACTGATTTTGGGAGCTGATTATAATATTTTTTTTGGTTGTGTTAGCTACTTACCGATACAAAATGGAACAACATAATTCGCTTCTGTAATGCAATATGGCTAACAAAAGTTACAGGAAAATCGTCAATAACACAATATTTCAATCAAAGTCACTCTTATGCGCGCGCTTTATTTCTTGACTTTTCAATAGTTCCAATTTTCAACACTTCATAGCGTATCTGCAACATCTTCGGGCGTATAATCTCGAGCTTATAAACAACTTCATGATTCACTGCCATCTACATATTTTCTGTACTTTTTCCAGTAGTCGCATATTTCGCGCCGGAATTCAATTCGATTCTTGACGCCGTCCACCGTCAAGAGAAACACAGATAGAGGAAGGTACTTGATCTAACATTCCATCAAATGTGAAGAAAGTGAACATTCGAGACGAATTCAATCTCTCACTCAGTCAGTAAAGTACTGAGATCGGTATGTGTATTTCATACGACTTCTGCGTAACTAAAAATCAGAATTAATTCAGTAACAAAACTGAAACTAATTGATATTTTGGAAACTATACGTACGATCCTATCAGCACAGGTAGCTGAGTGGTTAACGCACTTGCTCCATGTGACCCGGGAGGCAGTGGACATGTCGGACCCGGTTCGATCCCCGCTACCGTCCATCTTCACAGGGGTTTTTAGTGGTTTCCCTATGTAGTCTAGGCTAATGCCGGGATGGTTCCCACAATATATGCCACGACCGCTTCCTTCTCATTATCCTTCCCATTACGCATATAAACCTTCATCTCATTATCTCACCATCTCATTGATCATTCATCCGACGCCAATAGATCTGAGTCATCATTACAGTGCGTCATTAAACCCAATATATATATAAGAAGAAAGTACGGTCCTGAGAGTTCACCGTGTGAAAGCTTGTACTTTTGACAGATTCCCTACCAAAAAACTTATTCATTCCTCACTTTTAACGTGCAATATCAAACAATGAACACGATCTCTGTAGAAATATATCAACATACTGTATCATAATGTAAAGTTGTACCGAATAGCGGTTATTTCCGGCGTCAAAATCTGAGTCCAGGGTCCCAATTGCCTGTGGTGCAACTATCGCTCTTATACGGAACTACAATGCTGTACAATGCCACTGGTATCCTATATACGCTTATTTACATCTAGTTCTCAAGGAAATCCGCTAAATGGCGACAGGCAATCGGGACCTTGGCTCCGAACTGACCTCATAGAAACCACAAATACTGTCCATGTTATCAGTATGGGAGTCGGTACATCTCCTTTATATTATGATGAAGTAAGTAAGTAGTATGAAGTATTATGTATAAGTATGATGAAGTGAGTAAGTAGTATAAAGTATTATTTAAGTACGATGAAGTCAGTATGATGTTAAGTATTACATCAAGTAAGTATGATAAAGTACCGTGCAATGAACAAATGAGCAAAGTTGATCAATTCATGATGCATTTTTTGTCAATCGATTTTTTAAATATCGAATTTTAATGTCATGTAACTAGATTTTATGAAAGAAAAATGGAAAGCTAATTGAGGGCAGATTCGGTTTGGTTGGGTTGAGTTTGTGTCATTATTAACGCTCTTCCTTCAAAATGTCTCTATCGTCTTTAAGAAAGACGGATTAAAAAAAACGTCCCCATTGATGTCTCCAATAGATATTAAAATGAGATAATAATTTGGAGAGATACACGATGTTGAACATTCCTCCCTTCTGAACTGTTATTGAAAAAAGATTTCCCAATCTGTTTTCAGGAAAAAATAATCAATTAGTAAAGTTCCTTCATATGAGAATGAACGTTCAATTCTTCTTCTCTTCAACGTTTTTCCTTCTCTTGAATAAGATATATTATGTATAAACTTGTAGAATATGGACTCCATACTATATATCTTTGAATATTGATTCTCTTGGGTCTTAAAACTCTTTCAAATGCAGAGAGATACAGTAGATAAAAAGAAGAGAGTGAGAGAGAGAGTCATAAATAAATAGGAAGAGAGGGTGTGTGACAGAGAGAGAGAGGGAGAGAGAGAGAAAGAGAGAAGAACGGGATGGGAAAGATAGACAAAAGATATAAAATATGGTCGTGAATGTTGAAATACAAATTGAGAGTCATTTCAAAAGCTATGAATTGATCCAGATCGTTGTTAGAATGGTGGAAAGAAATTATGATAATATATATTCTCGTCATAAATATATGAAGTACTTGATCATTTTTCCAGGAGGTGAAATTGTTTTGTGAAGAATAACAATACGAAATGTCTTGGGAATAAATATATCATAATGAAAAACACATTTAATTTTGAATATTGTACTTTATTTTTCACTCATCATTACTTTAATATTCAAGAGAAAGCTCCCATCCTCATTATTCAATTTACAGTGGATGTGACACAATCCGGAATTTTTATTTTAGAAAATGAAATTTCTAGGTATTGAATTAATTTTTCATTTCAATTGATGTTCATAGTGAAGTGTAGGCCTATCATCGGTTCATTGGATAGCCTTCTCTAGCATTTTGGAACGATGGAAAAGAAATCCCTGTGAGATTTTTCAACAACTATTCCCACAAGAACAACTGAGATTACATTACTCACGCGGTCAAAATGACATCATTTCTTGAGTTACTGAATACTATTTTCTGAAGAAAATGAGACACCGATTTAATCTCATAATGTTAATTGGATTGAAGTATCTCATCCATTTGTCCATTTGGTATCTCATTTGTCATACCTTACTGCTGAATTGATGGAGCAGAAATTCCAGTCCAGATTTTTTCTTGTCATCTGACACGAATTGGTACCATTTTTAGCATGTCTGTTTTTATCTCGTTGTAGCGCAATGTTTTTGTGACGTCATGGCCGTGACCTTTATTACTCTCAGATGAACAGGTTATTCATATATGAGAAATTCAACCGTCAACTTTCAAGTTGGCTTACTTTTATACCGAACAAATGGCAGCATGTGTGCGGCAAACTTTACTCTAAAGAGAGGCAACTAAAACACGACTTTCGGTAGAATCGTGATTTTGACCAACAAAAGTTGAAGTTGAACCAATAATGTCGTAATCCACCTTGTTGTTCAGGTGAATACTGGCTTGTGATTGGATAATGGGGAAAATCGTATCTAACGAAAACAAAAAATCGAAACTGACAAACAAGATGCATTGAGGGTTGCGTTGGTTTGCCACTTTTTCATGGTGACTTCAGTCAAATCTGAAATTCGTTCCATTTCCCGAGTACTTTTCCTCTGAGCTAACGATCGCTGTTCTACCTGGTGTTGTTTTGTAGAAACTTGATGTCTTGCATTCTTTGTGCCTCAAATATTGGCATCCAAGATGAAATGCATATTGGTATCCTAGATACGGTAGAAGCAAACAAATTTTGTAGGCTTATAAAAAAGGATAATTTACTAATAATACAATTGACGAAATAGGCGTGACTTTACTAGTGGGCCAGTTGAATCTATATCATTTGTGGTGATTTGAAGATACCTCGATCGGATATTTCAATTTCACTACGATTCAAACAGCCCCGTTGATTGGACGGTTTGATTTGTTACGTCAAGGGAGCAGAAACTGCGAGTCGACAATTGAATAGGAGAATTTAAATATGCATATTATTTGTCTGGGGCATGCGCACTTCTCTCACGATTGCAATCACATATATAAATTGTCTGGATGTAAGTAACTGACAATATAACTTTCGATATTATAAATATCGTCACAATAAATACGAAGCACGTAAGCAATTCGACCTCTCCATCTCCTTATACTTAACTATAGGAAAACGCTATATACGCGTTTTTAGACGAGTGGAAAGTGATAGTATGTCGACTTCTTTGCCAAACTTCTGCCTAAATTTGCCAATTGGGTGACATTGAAGTTATAAATTAGTAAATAGTGCTTCGAGTGGTACCAATTTGGCACATTTCATGTTTTTTCTTTGAAATGGCTCACCCGATCAAGCTGAGAATTTCCAGAAATGTGTATCAAGATGTAATTCAACTTCACACAGAATCACATCATTTTTTTCCGGCAAAAATGTTCTCATTTTTTTCCGCTGTGTCATTCTATAGAGTATTTTTGAAATTTATAAAATTCATGAAAATGAAAGTTGCCACCCGATAAATCCACAGAACTATACAAATCTGAGTGAGATGAGGAACCATGACGAAAGAAAGGTTGAAGTTGATAGCTGTAGCCATTTTACTTGTGGAGAACCGAAAAAAACATGAAAAAAAAACATAAAAACGAACACCAATTTTTTTCAGTATGTCAAATTGAATCCTTGCTGAAGCTCGTCTAATAAGAGATTGTTTCAGACAAATGAGCAGAAGTGAGCGTCATTTTGCGTGTATTTGTGAATAAGGTCAGTTCCTTTCATCACCACTACACTACGCAAGATCGACATTTCTGAAGATTTGGCCGGTGAATTTGGTACAAATTTTCAACATAAAAGAGATGATAAGTGAAAACACCATATGAAACCGACAAACCCACGCAACCCTCAATGCATCTTGCTGGAAACCTCCTCCTCTTCCATATGTAAGTTGTAAATGACCCTTGAAAATAAATTCAGAAAAATGACAAACGTATATTGTTATTCCACGTGACTGTCCCACCATGAAACGTGTCTCTTCACTTGTTGTTTCAACAACGGCTATAAGTTCAAGTCTTCCGACAATAAAACAAATAAATGACTCGCCGGAATAACTTCACAACCGACACATTTCAAGAAAAGTGAGTACGAAGAAAAACAACACTGTTTTGCTTATACTTTCACACATAAAACAGAGCATCAAACTTATGAAATTCATCTATGAAAATGTCGAGCTCATACTGGATATGAACATCTCTGTACTGCTTCGAACAATTATTGAGACGGAAATAATTAAGTTCCATAATTTTTTTTCAATATTGCTTTAATGAATACACATGAATTACTGATTCGACATTCACTCGTCAATTTCCACTAAGCCCCATGAGGACTCAACTGTGGCGTTATAACTGATATAATTGGATAAAAACTGTCTTCCTTCGTACAAATGAAATAAAAAGTCGTCACTTGACGTGTTTGAAATATAAAATAGAATATAATAATATAGAATATATATATATATATATATATATATATATATTTTTATATATATATATATATATATATATATATATATATATATATATTTATATATATATATATATATATATATATATATATATATATATATATATATATATATATATAAATATATATATATATATATATATATATATATACCATGATAGATTCAATAGACTATATAGATCATATGACTATAATATGTGGGTGATGATAATTGAGTAATGAAATGATGATGATTTTTTTTTTTTTTTATTTTTTTTTTTTTTTATCAGATTCAAATAATACATACATACAAGATCAATCAATACGCTCTTCCTCAAAGTCAAAAAGGCTTATCTGTGGGATGATGAATGAAATTAATATCTTGGACAAGGAAAAAATAAATGAAAACTTTTCAATAGTTAAGGAATACAAAATCGAATATATGTATATCCTATTTATATGTAGACATGAAATTGAAAAATTATTATATCATTATACATCAAGAATGCGAATCATATCCTCACAGATAATAATAATAATAATAATGATGTATTTATTACTCGGTTGGATCATATATGATATAGGTTCGTCAATATAGTAATGATTATGAATTATAAATACAACAAATAATAAGTACATGGATTTACATGTCCTCACATGTCATCATCGTGTCACCACAGTCACTGATTCATACTCATCTGTCCTATATAAACATTCCTGAATAAGAAAATCTCCAACACTTGTCTTGAACTCAATTCCTGTTAGCGTATTCAAAAATATAGGTATAGCTTGTTATAGAATGTTGAACCGGCGTACAAGGGACAGTTCTTGTACTTTTCTGATTTGTGTTCACTTGTTCGGATGTCATTGTTACCCCTGGTATTATAGCCATGCCTACAATTATTTGCTTTTGTGAGCTAATTATTTTCTCTCACATAGAGAATGATAATTGTGTTGTAAATATAAAGGCATGATAATGCCAAAATATCATCAATGATATATTATGGATAAATCTGCACGATTTTGACGGATTATTCGATTATTTCAGATTATTATTTTGATTATTTTGACTATTTTGATTATTCTGGGATATTGATGATCCCTTCGGAAAAATGATTTCAGGAGACTTAAGACCAGTCCACTGCTGATCCACTGGTATATTGGCCTACTGGTTCACACCTCTCAAAGAATTCCAATCGTGTTTAAGTTATTCCATCCTTTTTTTTTCATTAACACTCATTTCTTTTTTCTTATCCTTTTTTTTAGGAATGTTTGTGCAATGACTCTCGGCCTCTCAGTCTTCAACACGCACCCCAACTATGGCATATTTCCCGATAACGAATACCAGATAAAGAATGGAATAATGAACTCGAAGCGAAATTAGTTACTATACGTTGGAAACACGATTTGTATTCGAAAGTATTATATGCTTGCATCGATGAGAGGTGAATGTGCGAACCACCCGGGCGCTATTGGTGTTTAATAGATGGACGTCCAATCGAAAACTTCAACTTTCAAGAATACTAGTCTATATACATATATATATCACGCAGAAAGATGAATAGGTTATTCTTATCTACCATCGAGCAAATACCAACGATGCTTTTCAACTGATTAAAATTGTTGCATGCTTTTCATTCTCATTATTTTCACTATGGATAATATTAATATCAGATTCATGTCACAAATGTTTATATATTTCTCAACTTGAAGCATAAAAATAATGTTATGAATAATGATGACAGATTCGTTTTGGTACGATTTAAATATATATCAGTTGTGACAATCGTTAGAATTGATTCGATGCCAGATTTAATCTAACAGGGCATGACGTAACTACAGTTAGATAGATAGCCGATGTAGGGGTACGATATTATATCAATGTTAATAATATGACATAATGAAAATACTTTTGATACAAGAATGTCGTACTAAAAAAGTTGCAATGGAATCATATTATTTGTAGCTTAGACAGGAGATGGTGAAGTGGGTGGGAGAGAAATTGATAAGTAGATATAGAAATATGAAATGACCATGAAATTAGGAAGGTATGTAATTCGATAGTTATAAAAGGTTGTTTAGTAGAATTCATGTTGAATTAATATAATTAATAATAATTTACCTGCTTCGTGTGACCCGGTAGGTGAAGGGACATATCGGACCGGGTTCGATCCCCGCCACCGTCCATCTTTACAGGAGTTTTTCGTGGTTTCCCTCAGTAGTCTAGGCTTATGCCGGGATGGTTCCCACAATATAGGCCACGACCGCTTCCTTTCCACTATCCTTCCCATTACCCATAAAAACCTTCATCTCATCATCCCATCATCTCATTAATCATTCAACCGACGCCAATAGATCTCAGTCATCATCACAGTGCGTCGTTAAAACCCAATTTAAATTTGAAAAAAAAAATCATTCACCTTCTTTTTGGGTGGTAAAACCTGTCACAAAATGTCTCATCCGACCCTTCTACTAACAAACGGAAGCACAAACGCAATTCTTCCATTTATATTCATTCTTTCAGGACAGGAAGGAGGCTGTACGAACTGAATGAGCAAGTATTTGAGAATTTGTAATCGTGAATGGTGAAATGTCACAGCATTTGAAGAGGAATCGAAGACTATTGTATTGGGCTAACAAAAAAACAATCCACCCATTTATGTCCTCATTAATTTTTCCATGCTCGTGGTATACTAATATAAATCTGGATCAAGATTTTATTCACATCGAGTTTGAAAACGCACTCTACTGATGACTACAATTAATTGGCGTCGGTGAATGAAATATCAGATCAGGGGATGATGAGATGGAAAGTTATTTTGAAAGTTTTTTTTTATAGTGGGGAGGAGTCGGTCGTGACCTGTTGTTGAGGAACCATCTCAGTATTGACCCGAATGGCAGAGAGAAAACAATGAAAAAACCCTGTTGGGATGATTGATCAAGGACATAATCGAACCCCGGTCTCCTGAATGACGGTTCAGTTTGCTAGCCACTTGGCCACTCGTCTCAGTGTGAACCAAGAGTGAAGAAGAGTTTCAAATTATAACAATCAAGAGTAGGAGTAAGAATCAGATAGGACTGATTCACGCTAATTCATGGTACGCGCAACAACAACAACAACAACAACAACAACAACAACAACGACGACGACGACGACGACGACGACGACGACGACGACGACGACGACGACGACGACGACGACGACGACGACGACGACGACGACGACGACGACGACGACGACGACGACGACGACGACGACGACGACGACGACGACGACGACGACGACGACGACGACGACGACAATGACGATGACGACAACCACAACAACAACAACAACCACAACAACAACAACAACAACAACATCAACAACAACAACGACGACGACGACGACGACGACGATGACGACGACAACAACAACAACAACAACAACAACGACGACGACGACGACGACGACGACGACAATGACGATGACGACAACCACAACAACCACAACAACAACAACAACAACAACAACAACAACAACCAAAACAACAACAACGACGACGACGATGACGACGACGACAATGACGACGACAATGACGGCGACAATGACGGCGACGACGACGACGGAGGATGATTTTTCCACCCCGTATTGGCCGATATTCCGATGAAGCATTGCAGCTTAGAGACCGACATTGGTTACCGATCTTCCACACTGGCTCTCCATGGCATAGTGTGTCTCTTTGCTCTTAGCTTGACTTCTCTAGTGTACTTCAAAATAACTCTTCATAAGTGTTTGACGGTGAAGTGTCTGTCATTGTTTTCTTCCTCTTGTTTGTTAGTCGTATCGTCACTTATTCCAGTTACTTAAACTACCTGGTGTTGCGTAGAAATGGAAGATCTTGAAATGTTACCAGTTTACGCGTCATTAAACGTATTGAGTGTTCGATTGTATTATGACAGTATTGTGCTTCGTATCTCTCTCTCTCTCTCGTTCCGTTGATGGTGGAAGTTTCTGTATCATTCCAACATAGTGAATCACGACTTACCTCATTTTTTTTCCATTTCATTTTGAATTATCCATAGAAGCTTCTGGACTGGTAATTATGAGTAGGGCTCATTTTTTTAAACGATCCATTACAAGTGCTTTGATGCTTTTCTCACATCAAGAAATGGAAAATATTCATGGGTTACTTCAGGCATGATCCATCATGTTTTAGGGAACTTGAAATTATTGATTGAATGAGCGTAGTGGAGATTCCATTTAACATACCGAAAAAAATGGACTTGATTTTTTTTTTTTTTTTTTTTGTAAGGTTGTACGTGGCATACAGGTTGGTGAAAAATACCCATGAACTTAAAACTGTCTCTACATATTTCTGTCATACCAGAGAAGGTTGGGATCGTTTTTCATAAAAATCGATCGGAAGGTGTTTCCTGAAAAAATTATGAAAGTTTGAGAAATACTCATAAGAATGACACGGATGGAAAATACTTGGAATGTAGAAAATTTTCAAGAGCTTCAAAATTTCCATTGAATATGAAAAACATAATCAAAAATATTTTCGGTGACTTTCACAACAATCGGATGACAAATAGCGAAGCAAACCCGATAAAAGTATACATTTTATTGAATTTTGGGAGCAAATGGTTTTGCAAAGTGTATATGCGACAGGTTGCAGCACTATGAATATCAACAAGTTTCAGGTAAGGTTTTTCAACGTTTAAAGTAGTCCAAGGTCCGTATACGTGGATTGATCTGACGAAGTATTTTTTCATTTTAGATTTCCATACTTCTGAGCGCATCTCACAACGCGAATCCCGCGTTTTCCTAGTTAATAACAATTCTCAATGTGCATTGGCTTCATTCAATGAATCCTATCAATATCACTGAAGAACACCAATATTGGGATGAAAAATTAAAATTGGTAACGATACGCCACATGACAGTTTCAACTTTTTTCTTATTCCTTGATATGTTTCACACTCCTTCAATGACATAATGCTGGAATAATCAACTAAAGTAGAACGTGTATTTGTCGAGTAAATCCCACCTCTCATGTACACGTATACTGGCATCATGAATCTGTGATGACTTACTTGTAAGCACTGACGAGGGTTTTCAGCCGACACAATGGACACACACAGCCCTGTTTTATTTGTTTGGCTGTTGTATCTTCAGAGGTGATGATACTTCATAACGACGTTCACATTCAGAAACACAACTACATCTCTCGAAAGCATTGAAGTTTGAAAGATTCACCAAGTTAGAGTTCCAATTTTATTCTCATTGCATACTATTTTTCATTTTTTTCTTCCTAATTTTTGTCTGATTTCGATTCCTTTTTTCTTCATTTTTTCATTCAAATATTGTGAGCTAGATTAATTCACTCATCCACGTTTTTTTCTCAAAGTTTCCATTATCATCATTTCATTTCGATTACCACCATTCTTATATTTGATCAACTTATATCTTGTTTCTCAACCTATTTTATTTATTTTGCTATTCTCTCTGAAATGTTAATATCGATAATTTTTTATATTTTGATCAATTTATTATTTTTCTGTGTGTTTTTTGAAATCTTACTGTAGGACAGAATTTTGAATAAAGATATATATGAAAATTTGTTCAATTTCGATAATTCAATTCCGAAGTATCTTCAATCATTCAGTTGGTAGATAAACTCATTTCTTCGTGAGTGAAGAAGTGTATTCACACGAGATCCATATAGCGAGCTGGTGTTTTCTCTTCACACCTGTAACTTTCATGACGACAAGTATATGACAGCTAGACATTTCTGCCAGAGATATTTCTGTTTCGACATCCTCATGCTGCGAAGTTGTTCGAAACAAACTATGATACAAATCCATGATCAAATTGTCCCTTCTTCGATATGTTTTCGAAATCGCTATAGCTTTCCTATGATGACATCCCCCTAGCACGTAGTAAACGCAGAACGCTTCCTCTGCTTTAAGGCGTGAGATTAGTAATTCGATGTGTCATTTTCTATGTCATGTGGCTGGTGTCACGGCTGTTTTCTATTCGTTGTGAAATAAGCTAGCTTGATGACACAGCGTTGACAACAGGAGAACATGATATGAATCTATAAATCGATCGCCGCCAGGTTGAAGTTATTGATGAAGATCCAGGAAGTATTGAGAAGCGATTGAGATGGTATGTTGAAGGTGAGAATGGCATACCGTACGAGAAAATGAAAAGAAAGTAATTTCAGTGAGATTTTGTAGAAGTGAAATAGTGGATCAATGGTAGGAATCCATAAAGTGAAGAAGTTGAAGTCGATGTATAAGAAGACGGAACTGATAAGACCAGCCGACATCTTGTGTGATCAATATAACCCAAAACCTGACTGTTGGAACTGAGCAAGCAATATCTGTTGATTTGATTAATATTTGGTTAATATTTAGTTAACATAAATAGAAACCTCCACTATCAATATCCGCACACAACATTCAGTTCTTACGCGGGCTCCTTCTATTCTCCTATTCCGATTTTTCAATGATAATATACTTATTTGGCTCACTTTATTACTGTTTGTATTGTTCACCTGTTCTCTTGTTTTGTGAATATATTGGGATGAAGAATGAGAAGATTCATGAAATGGAATTGAATTGGATTGAACGGCCCTCACTCCATATTCGATCATGCCCTTTCGATTCGCTACAGAACAACCACTATGCCTGACATCTGTCATCAGTCATCAGTTAGTGTGTACTTATCTAACTTAGGCCCGGTATTACCAATTCCAGTTAGCTTTTATCTGACAGTTCAAACTTGTTATCACCATGGTTACCCATGCTATTTGTTTTCACCAACTCTCAGATAAATACTAACTGGCCTTGGTATTGGAAAAATGATTGTTGGAGCAATATGAATTCAGAACTTATTGAACATACTTCCAGATCATTGATTATTAATTATGAATCATCAAAATTATTCACTTGAATAATATGATATCATAGTCGATATTTAATATATGATACATGATGAATTGATAGATTCATATAAGAATATGTGTTTATATATATATATATATATATATATATATATATATATATATATATATATATATATATATATATATATATATATATATATGATTATGATGATCATTACCATTGTTTTTTCAACGATCCCACAAAAAGCTAGGTTGGACGGGGGTACGAATAGGCAGGTGATTATGAAATTAAGAAGTTATGAGTGAGAAAACGTTCACATGAACCGATGATCTATGCGGGACTCGAACTCACGCCCATTGGTGACTCATAGTTTCAGAAGCGGTGCCTCAGCTGACTGAGCTTCCGAGCTACTAATATATATATATATATATATATATATATATATATATATATATATATATATATATTTTCATATAATATATGAAGCAGAAGCGAATTCCGAAGCAAATTCCGAAAGCAAAGTCGGGAGTATTGCCTCATCTGTCTGAACCAAATAAACAACAATCAAATCAAAGATCGAACAAATAAATCGATATTAACATACAAAAAATAATTGATCTTAACTTCATCAACGAATCAAATCGTTGATCACTCTGATCAAAGTCAATCAAAGTTCAATCAATGAACTCTGGATTCAGGGTGAATTGAATTGTACCATAATAATATGAATTATTCTCATGATGATCAGAAATTGATAATACGCTCTCTGATTGAGTAGAAATGAATTTAATTCATACCACCCTCAATTGATGAAAGTTACATTTTGAAACTGATATATTTAAACACTTCCATAGACTGACATTGTTTAAGAATCACTTCGCTATCTCTCACCATCATCTTTCTTCACAAAGCAATCTACATATTAAATGACCGAATTGTAGAGACCCATTTCAGAAAAAGAACTCTTCCGACCAACAGGAGCGAACAAAATCTTCGTACACGTAGACTTAATTGTTTTTCTTCTGTTTAATTCAACATCTGCCTCAGACAGTCAATGTTTCATATCATCGTTACTGATACTAATCAGTTTCATCGGTACATCCACCTCAGCTATGCTTCTCCACCGACTATGTAAATTTTGAGACATTTTAAAACATGTTTTAAATGACATTTGAGACTTGACTTTCAACTGCACGCTGAATACACAGCATAATCTGGTATTTAAGAGTCCACGGGAGTCGATTTATCGAAATATCAGTTTCTTGGTGATGACTTTCAAGCGGTATGAGATATCAAAATTCCAATACACGAGAAATACTGATGATTTTGATAGCTTCAAGCTATAAGTAATAAACTTATGAGTAATAACTATTTTAGTCACCTTGCCTAACTGTCAAGCGTCGACAGCTAGAAAATGTGTTTTTCTCAGCTGTCGACGCTTTACAGTTATGCAACGTGACTTGAATAATTATTACTTATATTATTTCCAAGTTATCATAATTATCTGTGTTTCTCGCGTATTCTAATTTTTATATCTCATACCGTTCAAAAGTTATCATCAAGGAACTGATATCTCGATAAATCGACTCCCGTGAACTCTTAAGTATTCAATCTTCAGGTATATTTAGGTGAGCTATCTAAGATCTGAAATGTTAAACTTAAGTGGTACTGATAATGATACGAGAATGTTTTTTTTTCTCATAGTGGTTCTCTTTTGGGTCATAAGGACCGCTGAACATGTATCATTCAAAATTTTCTTGAAATTGTGGCTGAAAGAATCTCATCAATGATGAACCAGATACATTATCATCATATTCGGAAACTTTTATGACCAAAAATGCCGTTATTTCTCCCTTAATTTGATATATCCTACACATTTTCTCTCATTGCTTCAATAAATGCACATAAATTACAAAATCGACACTTACTTGTCATTCCCACAAAGCCCCATAATTGCATAACTGTGGCGTTATAACTGATTCAATTGAATGAAAACTTTTTTCTTTCGTGAAAATGAAATAAGAAATCGTTACTTAACTCTGAGTTTTTGAATTATCAAATAAAATACGAATGAATAAAAATTAAATATAATTCAATCCCTCCGAAAAATCATTGATGTGTTATTGTATACTTCATTCATTTCCCGTTATGTTGATGTCAGGACATATTGGTTGGAAGAGAAATAATTGCATTCAATTTTTGAAATACGTTCAGAATATATAAGAAAATTAAAAATCACATGGAATATTTCTCACGAGTAATTATGCAAGTTCATCGTCCCAGGTATCGTCTTTATCAGCATTTCATTACATTCAACTGCATTCTACTTGTCTCTCTCTTCATCAAAAACAGAGACTGAAACTCTCTCCATACAATTTCCCTCTCACTTCATCACAATTCTCTTCATTGCACAGCGATTCTTCAAGTAAAGTCAACTCTCCAAAAACATATAACTCTGATATTCTTCAGGGTTTCATCTCTTTTCACATTTCACTGTATATAATGTCTTGAGGCTATGTTCAACTTATATCTAGGGTTCCATTACTAATTTATATCTCTTCTCACCGTATACTACCTCCATTTCAAAACTTCTTGTTCCTTATATTTTTATAATCCCGACTTCAATATTGTTGAAAATGTCTTAATTTGAGCAATCGCGTCTTGTGTGTGTATCTAATTGGCGACAGCAGCGCTCGGAGCGGCGACGACTCGAGGCAAATCGCGACGCTTCTCGAGAGGAACAACTAATGACAGCTGTGTCGAGTAAAAGAGTACATTTCGACGCTACTTGCATAAAGATGAACTGAATCGAGAGGGAAATATAACGACGGAATGTGCGCCCAAGAATGAAAGCTTAATTAAATGGAAAATTAAAAATGCTCGAGAGAGAAAAATTAGTAATGCGATACGTAAATATGTATGGAATTATGATAATACTGAGGAAACATTGTAGAACAAAAAGTCAAATATTTCCTTTTTGTAATCCTTGTCTTCATTTCATTATTCTGTATACAACTGTGAAATAATACGATACTTGCATTTGTTGTATGTGAATTAAACCTTCCTCACAAAAATAAACCTCATGTTTTTTTTTCAAATAGACGCGTTACTAGTATGATCCAACGAGGTGAATAATTTCAACTCCGTGATGTTGTACCAACACTTAGTGGTTTCATACTAAAGCTCAATCGTGAACGAATATTTCCTTTTGATGAAGATAATTCTTTCAACATCATGTGAGAGGATCGTGGAGAACCAACCAAACATTCACACAAATGGATGTAGTTGTAAATATACTGGCTGTGCCTGCTACTTGCTTGAACATCAAACGTCTTTGAACGATACTGTTGTACCACCAATATTCGATACCAAATAAAACTTCATTGGTCATGTAAATATTCTCCCACCTTTACATACATATAACATTGTGTAATTTGTATTTGTGTTTGTTTTTGCTACAAATCTCAACCCTTGTGGATCAAAGATTGATTTTCCCCATTCTCGTTCCATTCACATATTGGGAAAAAGTTGTCTAAATGCCTAGAAAAATACGAATATTTTTTCAATTCTTTGTGAATATCTAATCAAAATGAGCCATTAATATTTTGAGGCTCAAGAACCCGAGATCAGAGATCGTTTAATATTCGCACTTCAACAACTGAGGATACATCATTCTATTCACGTGAAAGCTATGAGCTATAGGAAAGTATCCAGATTATGTGATTACTATCGGGCCTGGAAGGGTAATGATGGGTGGAGAGAAATTGGTACTAAAATAATGGAGAAAAACACAATATATACATTCAGGAATAGTCATAGTGAGAAAGTCAAGATTCAAAGTTTCAGAAAAGATGTCGGAAAATTTTCATTCATGAATAGAACGGGAAGAGACTGGAATAATTCAAATGATATGTTTTCAGGATTTGAAAAATTAAATTTGAAATTGTTTAAAGCCTTGATACAGCAAGAGAACATTCAGTATCAGCTATGCATATTAATACTGATGCAATTTTTTTTTGAACGATATATTCAATATTATTCAGTATTAGGATCTTTGCCACCAATATATGTATTAACTGCGAAGAAATGTATAATGAATAAAATGAATGAGTAAATACCAAGCCTGATGCAACTGGAAAGATGAGAACTATTTGAGGCATATATACTTTCCTCGATACACAGTTTTGACGATCAAAGGAAATTCTCAGTTCAATGGCTCAGAACATCATTCGATATTGACTTGAAATTGTCAACATATTGAACTCACATTATCAATTATCGAATTGTGTATCGGAAAATCAGTCAACATCAGGTTTGATACTAGCATCCTCTCATTCTAGTTCAGAATGAATAATATAAACTCGTACGTTCATATCAACATTCAAACCATAAAACCTTCATCTCATCATCCCATCATCTTATTAATCATTCATCTGACACCAAAAGATCACAGTCATCATTACAGTGCGTCGTTAAAACATAATATGGGAAAAAAATCGATGCTATATTCACTCGATGGTATACGACTGGATGAATTTTCTCTTTCTAATTCTCTCACCCCTTCTTTCCGACATCCCTCATCATGATGGGGTGCGAATAAATAGCGGAATCATAGTATGGTATGAAACCGCATACAGAATAGTTGAACAAATATTCGGAAATATTGTTGTACTGTGTGATGAGCGTGAGCAAAGACTCCATTTTATCGTAGTTGAAAAAATGAAACGGTCTCAATTTTCGCGCTGCAAAAATCAAACGAGACTACTAATTGTTATATTTTGATCAAATTTTGATTTTGTTGCTGCCTAACGACCCTTCCAACAGCTATGGCATACGAGTATACGAATGAGCGAGTGATGATGAGCCAAGACGTGATGATAGGGAAAAATACGTTCATAAAAACCCATGCTTTATGTGGGAGTCAAATCCATGACCGACCTGATTTCAGTTTCTAACGCAGTGCGATAGTTGACTGAGTCACTGGGGTGGCTTTGTTGTGTTTCATATGTTCAGTCATTGTTATGTGAGTTGCGATCAACAAATTAAATCATTACATTGATAACATTAGTACTGTATCGATTCAGATAAAATCGGCCAGAACAGACCAAAAAACATCACAATTCTATATTTCAGTCACAGGAATAATGGAGAATGGAAATAAAATTCAGAAAGAATTATTTTCCACTCAATTGTAATGAATACAAAATTAGATCGATAATATATGTGATCATAATGTTCCGTACCAATATTATTCGCTATTTTGTGCATGAAATGACAATTTTTCACCCGAATATCAATCAGAATGAGTACCAAACGATACAACAACAATCTGAAGATGAAGCAAAGACATTTGATCGAATATTTGAAAAATAAGGCAGTTGTTTGTTCGAACAGTGTTCATAATTTTAACTTTTTCAAATCACAAAGCAAGAAACACTCTCTCATATATGAGTCATAATATGAGTTTCACATGTCATCTTGATATTAATCTTGAAATGAATTATCGTATACATGAGTGGTGCGTGTATCACTCTGTTATTTGTTTCTGGGTGGAAATATCTCTGGTCTTTTTATTGGTTCTGATCTCTTCTGATTCATCAAAATGGTATTTAAATTGCAGATGGACTGTTGTACTTACTGAATGAATAAGATCTGAGAAGTCATAATTGGTTAAAGATAAGGAAGTAAAGTACGTGAAAAAAAGTGCTAACAAGTTGATTTGATAAGTTTTTCTCGGGTCAATATCTATTGATACAACTACCTTCCAAAGTAATCTTCGCTTTGAAGACTGAATATCAGATATATAATGTTTTTCATATTCAGATTGATTATGAATTCAATTTCGGAAATATCATCGCTATAGCATTCCGAACTCACAAAACTTACTTACTGAGATGTGTGACCCAGTGGTTAATACACTGAATCGTCATTCAGGGGAAGGGAGGTTTGATTCCCGCCATGTTAGATCATCCTGACATTTTTTTTGTGGTTTCCTTCTGTCGTTCGGGTAAAAACTGGTAAGGTTCCTTAACAACAGGCCACGACTTACTTTTTCTCACTATCCAAATACACCTGATGAAATAATATTTCATCTCATCATTCCATCATCTCTTGAGTCATTCACCGACGCTGATAGACAGTAGTCATCAGTAAAGTGCGTCGTTTACCCCAATATGAATAAATGAAAGACTGACATCATTTTGTATTCAGAGTTCATAAAATCCCCCCAAAAATCCGAAAGGTCGCATAATTCATTCATTCATTAAATCCGCAAAAAAACACAAATATCTAATTTCAAACATACTGTGATACATTAAAACACGATAAGAACAAACTTGGAACCGAAATACAGAAAAAACAGCTATCTCGCGTCTCCACAGTTGATAAAAGAAAATGTCAAAAATAAAACAAAGTCTAGTATTTTAGTGGTTATCTAGTGATAGACGGCACGGCACGGTATAAAGGAGGGCACACAAGAGAACAAAGGGTAAGTGACAGATAGTCGACAAGTTCACAGCATTGTAGAAACTAAGAGAGTGAGAAACTTGAACAAACTTTCTGATGAATGGATTTGTTTGGTTTTATAATGCCGTCCCGGTAGTATACTTGCATGTACGGAAGAATATGGTCGAGTACCAACTGAATAAAAGTAGAATGTTTCAATATTCACATCCATCGCAAAAGTCGTGATGATTCGATATTTTTCAAGACTGCATTTTTGTTATTATCGTGACGTAATCATGAAAATACAAACATTAAAAATTATTCTCTCTTGTAGCCCTTCCTAAACGATATCATCTTTCATCTACATCCTTAAGTGGGAAAGAATGATTTTGTATCAAGTTTCGATGTTGAAAAAAAGAAATCACATGATGGAGATGCATATTTGTTTATATGGCGCTTCGACATGTTGGGACTGTAGTTCGATATAATTTCGTCTCATTTATTTCCAAGCAGAGCTTATAATTTTCTGGTTGTTAGTTGTTCATCAACGTCACACCTCTTCATAGCTACGCACTTGAAACGTTCACTTCTGAAGTTCGCTGAGCGTTGAGGTTTAGGAGCAATCTCCTCAATGCAGATTGGCACTTGTTATCAACTCGTTTACTCATCACAATGGCCTCTTGAAACCGACTCCTTTAATTGATTTCAAACCTCTCATTGCCTTTTCTCTCCATCACTCACGTGCTCGATACATCAGAATGTGGTGATTGAGATTATAGGGAAGATTATTCTTATACATCAACAGAGTATTGTTCATTCCCTAATTTAATGTTCGTGGAATTCAATTTAATTCAATTTATTCAGTTCTTTACATGGTATACAGGAAATTAAGTTGGAAAAATCAGGTTCCCCAATCAGAGAACATCTTGTGCTGGGGAAGTAACACATGCATAAGGGGATTGAGATTGGAATTGTTCATATAAGAGGCATTGAGAGACATGTGGCAAATGATGAGAAGCTCGATAAGAAACAAACGATTGTTGGTGGGCCGATTTTGATATTTGGTTTGAGGAGAAAGAATACGTTCAAAATATAACCAATGATTATGAATTGTTGATGTACTATGAGGCAAATATGATTCCTCTAACGTTTCTTTTTCATATTGGGTTTTTAACGACGCACTGTTATGATGACTGAGATCTATTGGCGTCGGATGAATGATTATTGAGATGATGGGATGACGAGATGAAGTTTTGATGGGTGATGGGAAGGGTAGTGGGAAGGAAGCGGTCTTGGCCTATATTGTGGGAACCATCCCGGCATCAACCTGGAATACAGAGGGACTCTGACGTTTCTCACAGAAATATGAATGTATACATATATATATATATATATATATATATATATATATATATATATATATATATATATATATATATATGAGAATAACATATATAAATATATATATATATATATATATATATATATATATATATATATATATATATATATATATAAATATGTATATATATATATATCGAATGATAGTTGAAAGGGTGGTTAGATCTGGACAGACGGTTGACTTGTATATGGATGACCAGGGGGGTTCTTAAGTCAAACAGCATCGAGTAAGACGTGATATCACTCACCAATGTGATAAGAGCAAACATCAATATCCAATCTACTTAATGAAAATGAAATATTGACAAAAAATCCACCATTGTCAGTCGTTTGATACTTTCTCACATTGTATGTCATCGTCATGCCTGAGGGTTCCTCTTCATATCATCGCACTCCGTCGATAGAACGTTCCAAGCGCTCGAGACGTTGGAATGAAATATCAGAAACTTCATTTATAACTGTGCATTGTGGAGAAATGTGGACAGTATGGATCAATTTTGGAAAGAACGTGATGTTCGAAATACTAGAAAAACGCCATATATGCGTTCTCAGACGAGCAAATAGTAATAGTATGTCGACTTTTTTGGCCAAACTTTTGCCTACATTCGCCAATTGGGTGACATTTAACTTAGAAATGGGTGAAAACTGCTTCGAGTGGTACCAATTTAGCACATTTTATGGTTTTTCTTCGAAATGGCTCACCCGATCAAGCTGAAAACTCTCAGAAATATGTATCAAAATATAAATCAAGTTTATGCAGAATTTTATTTTTGTTTCCGAATAAAAATATTCTCTTTTTTTCCCGTTGTGTTATTTTAATGAGTATTTTTGAAATTTCTAAAATTCATAAAAAAAAGTTATCATCCGATAATGCCACAAAACTATACAGATCTGAGTTAGATGAGGAACCATAATCCTGAAAAGTTTGAAGTTGATAGCCCAAGCCATTTGACCTGTGTAGAACCGACAAAAAACATGAAAAAATACATAAAAACGAACACCAATTGTTTCAAGTATGTCAAATTGAATCCTCGCTGAAGCTTGTCTAATTGATTGATTATTTCCTTCTTATTTCATGAACAAGGAAACTTGACAATGAATCAATGTTTCTCGATGTATTAATTTCCATTCTGAGAATTATTATCCAGTTGTGAAAATGGAGACAGTCAATATATTGACTGTTCATGTATAGAGTGATAGAGATGTAGCATTTGTCCCTTCGCAATCGTTCATCATTGATTATAGCTATCGTACCGATGGATAGGCAACAGGGTTCCAGAGCTGTGCAACCAGCTATATACTGGCAACTAAAATAGTGCCATCATTGAGGTGAACATCCATATGATAATATCATTGATATTTAATAATATCGACTGATATTGATTAAATAAATTTATCATCTCTATATGAATATTATCTCAATATATTCAATTCAATAATAATTCACGATTTTCAATTGAAATTGATTATATATATATATATATATATATATATATATATATATATATATATATATATATATATATATTATATATATATATATATATATATATATATATAATCATATACATTGAAATATTCATAATATAAAATCTTGATGATTAATTATTCTTCAATATCAATATTGATTGATTCGATAATTTGATGATTTTATCAATGTGTTAAATTGATCAATTAAGTTTATTCAATCAATTCAAATTATTGTGTGAGAAATAAACAACCATTATTATTAAAAGAAATATATGGTGATAAAATCAATATGAACTCTCCAATGTGATATTAATGATGTAATACATAGGCTGTGAAAAACTGTGGATGATCAAAATCAATTCAAAATAGTTCCGAAAACAATTGAATACTATTTAATCATCAAATTCTCCAACGAAATTGATGTTCTCTCACCCATTATAATACCGACAAGCTATCTCTTTGTTCGAAAGCTTACGTCGGTAACATCACAAGATTATATATGAAGACGGAACATAGTTCGGTATACGTTTGACTATACGTTAATCTCATAGGTAGCATAGCGTATAGCGTGATAGTCACTATTCTGCGCACGTTGTTCCAAGTCCAGAAGCAGAGAATTACTTGGGCTAAGTTTCACACAGCCTCTGGTTGTCGTTGAATCTCAATAAGGTAGTCCCTCGAGTACTGAGCAAGTTGAGAGAGGGAAGGGGAGGGGGGGGGGGGGGGGTGAGAAGCTAGAAACGAGAAGGTTCAATTTCACAATCGCGTGTTCTATCATAAAAATCAAGATGAGAACTGAACTGTTTTTATATAAGTCGAGAATTTTTCTATTTTCAATCTGTTGTTAATATTGAGCATATTTAATATGTTACTACCCGAATGAAGAATTAGAACGAAATTCCATGAAATTGACTTTCTATCCGGCTATTTCGATCTGGATCTGGGAATTTGATTAGAATTGCTCATCTGAACATAAAGTTCACATAACATCCTTTTAAACGAAATTCGAATATCTAATAAATATCTTCAAATTTCGAACCTTTTTTTTCTCAAAATTTACTCGATGGATTGCCATAACGATGCAGCTCCTAGTTATATGATGAATGATAATATCTTTATATAAATATGGTATGCTTATCCCAAAATATTCTGAAAAATGTGATTTTTTGGATATAATGAATGAGTGATATAATGAAATTATGAATAATCCAATTTTATCCAACTTTGATCAAATCCAATTTTAGTATCAGTGCTAATTGTAATCTCATAGTTACGTTCATTTTGTATCATTTAATTATTGTGATTAGGCCTAATTATGTTAAATATGTAGATTATGTCAGATGTAAATAGAATTCAATGTTAAAAAATAAAGAATACATACATAAGTAAAGAACCTTCCATTCGAATTTAATTGTCATTGTAATCTGTTGAGAGCATACAAAATCGATGAACCTATACAAAAGTGAGCTCATTTGAACTGAATGGATGTTTTAGCTATCGCTCATGGTTGATCAACTCTCAGATATTACTCAAATGAATTGGATTTGATTCATTCATAATTTCACTCGCCATTTTTAATTGACCATGAAAGTCGATCCGGAGAAGTAGAAATTTTTAGTCATAACTTTGGAATGGTAATACATAACAAAATTCCAATGTGAAGGATAGAGATATACTTCAAATACCTTCAGAATGGTATGAGTTATAATCATTCGATTTATATCACATGATTGGAAAGCGTACATCTAAAAATCACATTTGCTGTCGTGTCCCTACGAGAGATTCCATTCTACATCTCCATACTAAATAAAAATTATGATTTTACGATTAAATATATAATTTTATAAAAGTTCCAGATTTGAAAATATGTGACACGAGGAGTTTGTAAACCACTGAAGGATTCGAAAACGATTTATGTTGTAGATCATAACTTAATTTTAACATCGCATAAAAGTGACATTTTTTATTATGCCTTTTACTACTTTCCAGTGAAGCAGTAAGTTTTCACTAACGTCGAGATTCTGAATTTACGACAGAAAACACATAAAACTAGGAAAACGCCTCGGAAGATCCAGCTTATTCCTGGAAAATTCAGGAGGCGACACGTCCAGAAGTTTAATTTTTTGACGACCACGATTGGCTGTTCAATTTGAATCGATCATTGCTTGATGTCAGGAGTTCAAATCGTTCAGTGACATCAAACATGATGGATGTTATAGAATAATTCCATTATAGACGAGCGTAAGCGAAGATTCCATCCCACTCTTATAGGGCTTTGACTGTGTGTGTGTGTTTTTTTTTTGTGGGCACTGCACAGGTCACAAGGTTTGGATCTGCGCATACGATCATCTGATGGAAGTGGTATGGATTCTTTGCTATCAATCATCTAATTAGAGAAATCAATCATAATGAATAATTATTGAAACAGGAGGGCAGTGACGTAGGCCTAATCGTTTGGATAATGAGGTGAATGAATATAATATAGACAATCAGAGATATGTTGATATGTTCGAGAATCTAGCTCATCCATGAACTCGGAAACACATAACGCGTTTTCCTAGTATAATTGTAGAAAGGGTCGATCTGAATGAACATTAATTTGATTCACTGATGGATAGACTGAGTATAGATTCAATGTATTCGTTCATAGATGAAACAGTGAGCTATATCAATATCTCCAACTGCGATGGATAAAACGTCGAGAACATGTTTGGCCACATTGAGAGATAACATGTGAGAGTCCAAGTCATGGGTGAATTACAATTCTACGCAGTACCCCTGAACGCAGCCCGCAGAACAGCAGTCGCGCCAGCCCCGGCAGGCGCGGCACCCATGCAATTAAAATAATACATTTTCAAGCCTTGCTTTAATTAGCGAAATATCATGTCACACCTTCTCGCTAATATATGATAATGTATACACGCCATACACGGACATACACATACCCACACACACACACACATATATATATATATATATATATATATATCTATATATATATATATATATATATATATATATATATATATATATATATATATATATATATATATATATACATATATGAATGATATATATGTATATTTATATATATATATATATATATATATATATATATATATATATATATATAATATATATATATATATATATATATATATATATATATATATATATATATATATATATATATATATATGAATATATATATATATATATATATATATATATATATATATATATATATATTATATATATATATATATATATAATATATATATATATATATATATATATGTATATATATATATATATATATATATATATATATATATATATATATATATATATATATATATATAGATATATATATATATATATATATATATATATATATATATATATATATATATATATATATGAACACGATCATCAAACTTTTCTAGGTTGTACTCCACATAGCGAGAATGTGGATGTTCATCATCTCATCAGTTCTTGTCCGATGTAGATCGTCCACCCTCGTGATGTCACACAATATAAAAACCGATCAAGTGGACATTGAAGCAGGGGAAATGAGGAAATAGCCAATCAAGGTATCTGAATTTTCTCCTGCTCCATATAAGTCACGCCCATCTACAGTGGGTAATTGATTATCGTATAACAGAAACGTTGATAAATCATCATACTCATCCCTTAATCACGTTTCAACAAGAGTGCTCACCCGATCGCTCCACAATTCAACGTTATGCATGGAAATGATATATAACTTCGGAGTGTTCCATCATGAAATTATGTTAAGAATCATGTTTAAATGTATATAATAATACAACATACAAATATGTATGATGTATTATGTAGAATAATGGGCACATCATTAAAGTCGCTATTTTTCTCAATATCCAAATTCGATTCACTGATTTTCATCAGTACAATGGAGAAGGTCAGGAAAAGTATTGAACGTTATATACGAGTGAGTAGGAAGTAGACTTGGAATGATGTCATCCATTTAAATAGGTATATCCCACATTCAATACTGTCTGTGAAATTAAATTCGTAGATAATAGATATTGAGCCAAGAGTGCAAAGCACCAAATCGTCGATGCGAATCATCATTTATTCATGATGGCTGTCCATCTTCACGAAGAATGCTCATGAAGGTCCATCTTATTTTGAATTTGGAATCATAATTGCCGGAAGTAAAAATGAGTTGAAAATTTTGGTATTATAATCGAAAACTTAATTGGTGATGATAAAATGTGAAGAATAATTATAATTGTTCTTTTCATCGTTTCCAGCAATATACTTGATTAGTCCTCTTCATAAGACAAACAAGAATTCCGATACAATTTTTGGACTGATTTGTTTCAAATACAAAATAAAATCGAAATCCTGGTCATTAGAAATATGTCTATGTCGTTCTTCGGAATGGGTTTTGTGATGACTTTCACCCTGAGCCATTTAAACATACTCGGTTCACGTGATAGAAGAAGTTGATAATTTTCCATTTCCCGAAGGTCATAGGGACTCCGTGAATATGGTCACAGAGACCAACAGATTCACTGCTCACTATAAATTTGTTCGGACACTCAATGAACCACTCAAATTTCTGTGGAATAACAGTTGAAATATCTCACGAACTTATTGGATATGAAGTATTCGAGTATGTTGAAAGTATAATCATTTTCTCTAGAAATATTATTGTTCATCAACTTGGAGTAATCTACAAAGTTATCCAAGAAAATAAAGTCTTGTTGAGAATCTTGGAAGTTTTCTTCAGATGGATGGATGAGAAGCTGTTTTGGAATCATATCACTCAACTTGAAAGGCTCAATAATCGGTATGACATCATATAATATATCACATAATGATATATAATCATGAAACATATAATCATATAATCATATCACATCACATTATATATATATATATATATATATATATATATATATATATATATATATATATATATATATATATATACTTATATATATTTATATATATACATACATATATATTTATATATATACGTACATATACATATACATATATATGTGAATTTGAATATATACATATATATATATATATATATATATATATATATATATATATATATATATATATATATATATATATATATATAAATATATATATATATATATATATATATATATATATATATATATATATATATATATAATATATATATATATATATATATATATATATATATATATATATATATATATATATAAATATATATATATATATATATATATATATATATATATATATATATATATATATATACATATTCATGATGACATTGACGAAATTCATACTCAGCATTGTCAATCACAGTGCATGTGAATGATTTTGTTTCCATCAATTTGAGCCACAGATAAGCCAGATATGACTCGGTGGGTGAGAGTTCAAATTGGTACACATTATATTTTGGAAACTTATTCATGACAATAAAAAATAAATATCGCTCGAATTTTTCAATATTTCTGAACTTGGAAGTCCACTATTCACAGTTTTCTGGTCAAGTTATGTTGAAATTGATCATTTATATCGAGTATTGAAATAAAAATTAAGATGTGTTTTATCAAACATCTCAAATCAATTTCTCCAAACTCAATCGAGGAACATTGGCTCCACATGACACGTTACCAATTTCAATATCAAAATCAAGCTTTATATTTTGATTCATGGAAAGTATGGATTGGAATAACGTCTCCATATTTCGATCGCTGTATCGCTGAACCGTCATTCAGGAGACCGGAGTTCGATTCTTGCCATGGTCAATCATCTTGTGAGTTTTTTCCTCATGGTTTTCCACTGTCGTCCAGATCAATAATCTGACCATACCTTAACAACAGGACACGACCGTCTCCTTCTCAATATCCGAACACACTTGATAAAATGACTTTCTATTTCATCATTATATCATCAAATGTATCATTCACTGGAGCCTATAGATCGTAGTGATCAGTGGAGTGTGTCTTCAAACTCAACAAATGAACAGATAAATGAATGAATAATATTAAAGCAAATCACAGCTTCCAAATGGATGATTTCAATCAAAATTGACGAATTTGAAACCATCAAGAAATTCGAATAATATTTCGAATACTCATTAAAATTCATTGATCAGAAGTTTGACGGAACTTTAACTAACTTTTTTTCGAACAATTGAACACAATTTGTACACAACTTCATTCTTCAGTTTGTCATCATTCCGTACATCATCTCTGCTTCAGTCCAATAAGCCGTGAAATATATCTATCAAGCTACTTTGAAATGAGGCAATCACTCTTCGCGATTTTAATGAACATACCAATTTCTTTCGTTAGTTGAGTTGCGGGCCCCGGAAATTGGACTGACAAAACCAGAGAACGCTTTCTGAAACCATCCTGCCTTCAACTTACCCCCCTCCCCCTCCCCCACCGCACCAACTCCCCAATCCAGTCGTTTCGCTGGTGTCGTTATATAGGATAGCAACAATAGCTGCGTCCAATTAGATGTTTAATACTCAAATTACGACTTGCTGCATTGCTTTCCGCAAACGAGACGTCATTTCAAGAGAAGAACATTCGACTAGTTTTGTTGTATGTACTGTACAAACGGATTGTTTTTATTATTCAATTTGAGTATTTGTTTTTATCTACAATATCAGAAATGGAATGGAGGTTTCGAGGTAGAGTTAGTGGATTTCATTAGTACACAGAATGAAAATGATGAAATATATTCCATTCACGATCCAAGTTCATATGATTTTATATTCGATTTTGTATGTTTGATTCAGAAATCATTCATTTCTATGATGGATTGTTTTTTTTGTGATGATATATGATCGCACTCACTACCTAATCTTTGGTCGTGATTATTGTGGAACCTTGAATAATTTGTGTCATGATTTATTTATTGAACGAATTGGATATTGTCATATATGAAACTATTGAAACTATTCTATAAATATTGGAATATAAATATTCATATAATATAATTTGTTATTATAATAGAATATATTCAGATGATATAATATGATATAATATGATAATGATATAATATTTCAATATTAAAATATATTATAATCATAATATGATATAATTCAATATTATTCATATTGAATATATCAATATTGGAACTATTCTCATTGTGAATTGATTGAATGAGTGGAGATGTACACTGAATTGTCACTTGCGGGGTGAAGAGATCACAATTTGAAACATTTCAAATTTCATTTTTCGCCATTTGAACGATCCCACCTTCAGTATCAATTGAGTGACAAGGTCATTGTGTCAAGTATTTAATTTGATTAAAAAAAAAAATCCGTCAACAAATAATATCTTGCCAAAAATCTTGATGAAAATACAGTGATGAAGTTGAATCACATATGAAATTGATGATTGATTGAGTTTGATTGACATTTTCATTTTCAGTCATGGATACATCAACTGGAAATCACACACACACACACATCCATATATCCATATATCTACACACACAAATCCATATATTTATATATATATATATATATATATACATATATTTATATATATATATATATATATATATATATATATATATATATATATATATATATATATATATATATATATATATTCATATTCATCTATAAACACCCATATTGAATATATATATAAATATATGTATATATATATATGTATATATATGTATATATACTCATGAAATAACAGATATACGGATAGTTCTGAGTATATTGAATATATATTTGGAAAGTATCAATGATTGAAATGCATGTGGACACGTACGGAAATATTCTCAAATCATTATAAAACTGTGTACTGGTACATAATCATCATCGCATCATACAACATGGTAATATTGAAGTTGGGCATGGTATTGATTCACATTGGAAGATAAAAGGTTGGCCTATTTTATATAACGATAATAGGTGGAGCTCGGTTTTGTCGGATTAAATGGACTCAGTTGGTAGACGTGCTTCGGTCTACGTTCCAAAAGCTTAGAACATCGAAGCGTCTGAAAGCGTTGAGGATCGGACGCCAGGAAGGAGAGTCCAAGATTTATCCACCGGATTTGTAAAGAACAGCATTCAGATTGAATAATCGATATTTTCATTCATCCAGGGAATAATTGCATCAAATATGCAATTATATGGCAAGTCATTAACAAAATATAAACAATACATACAAACATACTCAGCTTTTAGACCTACGACAAACAATGATGGAATACAAAACTAGACAAACAACATTCTGCACCTGTATACAAACACATTGAAATATTGTTCAATGAATAAGAAATGAATGACTTAGAAGTTGGGAGAGAATTTATTGCATGATGATTTTTGTTGAGATGTGCAGCTAGATAGAAATTCGTCAAATGAGTAAAAAGGATCATTTAAAATGTACTGCTTTTATGCGTTATGGGGTGAGCAATATGGGCGTATTCATATTATATTCGATGGCATTCTATATGGAATCAACTCGATTCCATACCACTAATGCAAGGCTTTTCGGTTTCACTTGTTGCTCTTTCTTGAGAACATTGACTATCCAATTGACGACTCGCAATCTCCGCCCCCATGATGTCACAAATCACACCGTCCAATCGGCAGGTCTGTTGGAACTGTAGTCAGATTCAAATATCCAATCGGGGTATTCTCAAATGACCACACATGATATGATCCAACTGGCCCATTGGTTAGGCCACGCCCATTTCGAGTAATCAATTGAGTTTACCAGAGTCGAAGAAGTAGCATAAATCAAGGTACAGAAAGAGGAATCACTTCACCAACTCTGGTTCAATTTTTCGATCTTATCAAAAGTTTTCTAATTGATCTGAGAAAATTAGATATTATTATTTTATATGAGACGGCTGATTCGATTCATGTACAAACTCAGAGTAATGTGTTATAACCTATTTAACTATAACCATCTCTAGTATGTATTCAGGAAAACCACAAAATGGCGAAATGTTCATACACAAAACTGTTCAGTCTTCATAAGCTTCAATAAATCTTCAGTAAGTCGCAATGACTAAAATTTCCGGAGTATATACAGAGGACTAGGATAAGGATTGATGGAACTTGAAAATTCAGTCAAAGTGGTTCAGCTGTAGTGACTGGATCATTTAATCATGTTGAATAAAGTGTTCAGACGTTGGTGGCTATGGTGACATGTATTTAATCATATCATATGAATATCTTGGTGGGCGATTCTGAATTTGTAATATTTTATGGGCCCACCAAATATTCGAACGCGAGTACGCCTACTATGTGACTTGAGCGATCCAAGTCTGATATCTATCATCTGAAATTGAATGATCTGTGGAATTAAAGCATAATTCGACCTATACACACAATAATTGAAATATGAGTGGACAGTTGCATAGGCATAGCATTAGCATAACTTTGAAGTGAATAATCAAACCTTACCCCTAAATTGCATCTGGCTCCTAAGCGCACCCAATCAAATTTTGATAGGACTGGAAAATAACCAGTTGTTATTGAAAATTATGCATACATCTTACATTGAATTTCTGATCCATTTTGGACCCTTTCTGCATCGACTCAGACTCGCGAGATTCTTTCTTCACACCATGACGGAAATGCAGCGTCTTGTTAAGCTAGCAATTGGCAGTTACAACATTTCAAACCCTCCAGAATCAGAACACGCATTCAACCACCACAGAAAATGTATGGATGAGAGAACTGAACATTCCAGTAGATACGGTTATACTGTGGATATTCAGTTCAAACTTCTGATAATTTGATAGTTTCTGATGATAAGGACTGGACTAACCGGACTGAATATGTATATACTGTCTCCTAGATGAACGTAGTTACTACCGGCTTGAAAAATATCACATTTAGTCACTAGCTCTAAAATTTTCTCCTCACAACTGAATTCAATTCGTCTGGACAGTTTCAGCGAAGGCAACTGAACCGGTTTGGTGTGTGTAGTAATGCTGAACGAGAAAAGAGTCCCAACATTTTGAAGGAGGTTAACCACAAGTGATCGGGCGCCAGCCAACCAAAATATCCAGAATATCATACGTTGAATGATTTTAAATAAACGAACATCTCTCTGTATCTTATTCTTGATTCTGATGTGTTTTTTTTTATCCACAAGAAGTAAAAATCGATCACATATAATTCAAAATATACCGCTTAGTACTGTGGGTGATGATAATGCTCATGATAATTTTGAATTCCTACAAAACGATATATACCACCTGTATTATTCATTATTCATTCATTTATAGCATATCATTATTATTAAATTCATTTATAGTATTTATGGTACTATTCATTTATCATTTTGGAGTCTTTGTTTATTATTCTATTAAACTCTATTTTTTTCAATTCTTTTCTTTTCAATCAGTTCTCTTTTCATGTACTAATATGTGATATTTCCAATCTATTTCTCTATACAATTCTATGTATCTTTTATATTGATTGCTATCCTGTTTTATATCATAGTCAGGGACCAATAAAGGTTTTTTCTTCCACTCATATTGACACTATTATTAAATTATTATACTACTATATCATTATACTGAATTATCATCAAAATTATTCATTTTTGAATGATCATTATGTACTATTTATATCATCAACATTATCATGACTAATTAATTCAGAAAATATACCATATTATGTGTCATTGAGCCGAAATACTTATACTTATCTAATCAAAGTGTCCTCATACCGGTTTAATGTATTTTTTTAACAATCTTACACAACTGTCTACTTTTTAACTTTACTTCAACCTAACTTTTTGTTTACTTCGTAACTTGATTCCTTGAAATTATAGTAATCAAAGATACCTAACACTTCGTAAGTAGAATGTAAAAAATCACTCAATGTTCTTCTTTACTCTCTTCACTTTAACTACTTCATTACTTTTACTTATGATTCACTATTTTATCCACAGTTGAGCTTTTTTTTTAGGGCTTCGTGGATTTTTTTCATGTAATTGTGTTTTTCTTCCTGTATCAGTGTATTTGACCAATACAAAAAAATTCAGTCGTTGAACCCAATTGACCACTAGTGATAGACGTGGCTTATCGGCAAGCCACCTTGATCTGTATATACTTTATGTGGGCATTCAGAGATAATCTGATAGGCAATATCAATTGTCCCACATTGTTTTGTTTTGTGACGTTTGTGGGCGGGTCAATCACTAGTCGTCAATTGAAAAAAATTATTCATACTTCACCATGCTATATGATACTCTACTGTATCTCGAATAACTCGAGTGAATAGACTTGTGACCATGTATTCCTGGCAACACAAGGAATGAAGTTATATCACCAACATCACAAACACACATAACTACATTCCAAACTTTCATCAATATTTTCTTCGCATATAATATTCGTCCATTATTCACTCAGAGTCAATATATAGATTCAAACATATTTATTCGGCTGAATTTTTTCATAGATGTATAATTTCAACGGGAAAAATATTCATCTTCACGATATTTGAGATTGAGAAGACAATTTTCGATGTTGTTGTTCGAAAGCAATGAAGACTTGAAGCTGGAGTGAGTCACTGCACAATTAGGCCTACTACTATCATCACGGTTACTACTATCACCACAGTTACTACTAGCTCGTTGGAATGTATTTTTCGTCACTCGTGGCTACGAATAAAGTCAGATTCATGGTGGAGGAATGTTGTGTAATGACTGAATAATTGTGAAAACTTTGTTCCCCACCTAGTCCAATTGCAATATGGAGGATTGCAATATGGAGGATTGCAATATATATATATATATATATATATATATATATATATATATATATATATATATATGTATATATATATGAATATATATATATATATAAATATATATACATGAATATATATATATATATATATATATATTCATATATATATATTCATTTATATATATTTTTCATACGGGTTTTGACGACGAACCATTATGATAACTGAAATCTATTTACTTCGGATGAATGATTGATGAGATGATGAGATGAAGGTTTTATGGGTAATGGGAGGGATAGTGGGAAGGAAGCGGTGGTGGCCTATATTGTAGGAACCATTTCGGCATTAGCCCAGACTATAGAAGGAAACCACGGAAAACTCCCGTAATGATGGATGTTGGCGGGGATCGAACCGGGTCTGATATACCCCTTCACATCCCCTTATCACATGCTGCAAGTGTAATAACCTCTCAGCTACATGACCGGCATCATATATGTATATATTTATATATATATATATATATATATATATATATATATATATATATATATATATATATATATATATACATATATATATATATATATATATATATATATTTATATATATATATATATATATATATATATATATACATATTTATATATATATATATATATATATATATATATATATATATATATATATATAGATATATATATATATATATATATATATATATATATATATATATGTATATATATACATATATATATATATATATATATATATATATATATATATATATATGAATATATATGAATATATATATATATATATATATATATATATATATATATATATATATATATATATATATATATATATATATGTATATATATATATATATTCATATAAATATATATATATTCATGCATATATATATATATATATATATATATATATATATATATATATATATATATATATATATTCTTATTCAAATCATATTTCCATCCATTCTATCGACTGTCACTCTTCAAATGATATTGGTTCAGGTCATTTTGTAGAATTCAAATGAATATCTCATCATGATGAAAAGTATCCCATGTATCCTAGCAACAATACGTTTCCAAGCCACGGACATGCAGGAAAGACGTCGGTGTTGTGTTTTAAACCAGGAACTCGTTGAACCGTATAGTGTTACTTAACTGGTAATAAAAAAACAATGTTCGTTCTTTTTTCACCCGAAACTTTTGTCCCAAGTTTTTTGCCACTTCCAAAAGAGTGGCTGCGAAAATATAAGTTCATAATTCACGTTCCAGAAGTGTTGATGCATGGCGAGAGAAAAACGAGAAAACTTATACTCGACTTTATCGTAGAAAGCTCTTCGCAAACTAGCGTACTCTCTTTTTCACTTCACGAGCAACTAATTCTTCATCGTTTCTCTTTATCAAATGAATCCAAACTGGAGTTTTCCGTGATTTACAATGTAGAAAAGTATCAAAGCACGATTGAAATATACATAATGTAGACAAAAGATGAAATTAATGAGGTTTGTGAGAAGGAAAGCAGTGGTATCGTGATTAAAACCAGAAAAGAAGTGTCAAGAAAGAGAAAGATCTCATGGAGAGATTGCCTTCAAACATGATAAGAGAACAACTGAGATACCATGTAACCTTGAATAGAATGAATGAGATAGAATGAAAATCGATATGAGAGAAAGATGAAAAAGAGAGAATAATAATAAATTCGCTCGCTATTCTAGCTTATGGATATTACTTCACAGAATGAATCCATACAAGTTCGGGGAGGGAAAGGAGGGGGGGAGGGCACGCATATAAGGCATGAGTTTCTGTAAACACCATTCATGTATCATCCATTTATTCGAAACTTGAGATATCCTAGCTGTTGATAGGTTCGTCGGGCAATAAATAATAATCTTCCTTGGTAGAACTACAGAGGATAGAAAGAGGACTATGAATAAAATGGAAGGTTATAGTGACTTCCCTTCGTAATGGATTGAGAACCACTTGGTTGGTAAGCACATATCAGAAGATAAGTACATTTTTGAAAGATTATAAAAAATATGGTGAGGTGGAATTTGGACACACCAAGAGATATATGGTTGAAGAATTGGTTGGTGGTTGGTTGTTTAGTTGGAGCAAGTGGTAATCAAAGTAAAAGTGGGACCACAGAAAGAAAGTGATGAAACAGAATGAAAACGATGGGAAGAATTTGAGAGAAGAGGAAAAGAGGTGAGGATAATATGAAAATAGTGGAATGAAGACTATGAAGAATGAAGAATGGTGAAACAAGCTATTAAACTAGCGGGAATAGAGTATTCAGAATTATGTTTTGAAAGTTGCTGATTTCAACTTCCGGCTTGATTTGATTTCCTTGTTTGAGTAAGATTGAAACAGATATAAATATACATTTCGGAACTCAAGTCTTCCCGAATGCACAAAAGTATCTCGAATATCGATTCTTGACGAAATGAACTAGTTGAGTGCGAAAGAAAATAAGGATGATTGAGAATTTGTACGCGTAAAACCATCAACCATGATTTCAATAAAGGCATGAAAGGTGAGAATGCTTGAATTTTGTTATTACTCTGTGGTAGTCAAATCGTGGGCCAATCTGATCAGTAGTATATTATATTTCATTCTCAAATTGTGTGAATATTCGACTTCACAATTTCAATCGAGTGTAGTTGGAGATGAATCAGAAACATTTCAAATTTTGACATTTTCGTTCGAATATATTTCTCACGAATCAACTTCAAAAATCCAATCAAACAATAATTGAGAGTGTTTGACTAGAATTGTTCATGTGTGTTAGTCGGATAAATTCAAAGTACTGAAATAACACTGAGTCTATATGCGATGTTTTGAAATGTATTCTATAGAAGATAGTGAAAAACAGTTCCATAAAATGAATTGTAAATACGAATGTAAACTCGAACTGAAATACCAACCAAGTTTTAGTATAATTAACACATTACATACTTTTCATGATTCCATGAATTTCCACTGCACGTATGAACTTGAGTGACCATTACCTGGCTTCATAGCTTCGTTCACTGAACGTATGTACCCTGTACATAAAGCAGAGTGTGTGAATAATTTGCCACGTTGATCACAGTCAGATTAAAAAAAGCTACCGAAACAAACTTAATTACACACGTGTGTATAGAGATAATTATGCAAGACATTAATTTTTGTTTAACGTCTATAACACTATATCATGGAAAATGTAAATAGAAATGTGATTACAACGTGAAAGATAACAAGCAATTAGATATTTCAAACTCGACTACGTGAACGGATTTGTTCAAGCTTTGCATTATTATTTTATCGCAGATAAAAGTTCTCGTCGAATAGACATAATCGCTATCAACCGTGTTACGAGACGATGCCACATACTCGACCTCACCATTCGTTTCGAGAAAACTTCCGACCAAACAGACGAGGTTGACGCAGATAAGAAGTCGATTTATGAACCAACAATTCCATATTTTATATCTTCATACAATCTGGAAGACATTGAAGTGATTGGACTCTTGGTTGGAGCGAGAGGCACAATTCCTCACTTCTTTGTTGAATTTTGTAGAAGATTTAACCTCAGTAATAGTTTTATTTATAGTATAGTCCTCCTAGCCTTAAGAGGTTCTATTTCAATTTTTCAGAAACCATTTATATGGTTTGAATGAATCGTGTGTGTGGGCATGAATTTATAGCTTCTATATCATATGCATTTTTTTTCTTTTTCAAATAACTTTTTCGAATATTTTTTCCTCTTTTTTTAATATTTCTTTTTTTTCCTCTTCTCATTCTGAATAAGTGATCAATTATGATATCCAATTTTCTAGATTATGGTCCAATATTATTATTAATTTTTTCATCAAACACTTTTTTATTGCCAATTTGCTCTATTTATTACTATTTTATTACCATTTTTATATTTTTCTGTGTCTAATGGGTAACCTTTTGTCAAGCAGAGACTTTATATTTCATTCATGAAGTATTCATATATAGAGATTGCAGTCTGAAGTGGCTATATTCACAAACAGCCCTGGTTTACACTATTTTATAGATCAACACAGCTATATCTTGGTCAAGTTATTCACCAGGGAACGGCACATGTAGCTCAGTTGCTAATGAACTCGCTCAATGTGATCCGTGAGGTGAGGCCGGGGTATATCTGACCTGGTTCGATCCCCACTACCGTCCATATGCACTGTTTTTTCACGTGGTCTTTCTCTGTAGTCTAGACTGTTGCAGGGGTGATTTCTACGATAGGAGCCACGAACGCTTTCTCCTTTCTATCCATGCCATGATCTGAGAAACCCACATCTCATCTCACCGTCACATTAATCATTCATCCGACGCCAATTAATAATGTTTCAATAACAATTAATAATCAGATGATAACAATGAATCAAATTCGATAACAATTATATTGAAAACAATACTTTTTTTTCCTACAACATCAAAACTTGATACAAAATCATTGTTGCCCAATTAAGACTATGAATGAAAGATGAGATCGTTTGGACGGGGCATCACAAATGCGATCTTACCACCCCATTTCGATTATATAAATGCCTTTCATTTTCCAAGCGTCCGGAACACATTATAACTGTTTCTGTGATATGTATCTGGACACAAAACTTGGATAACAATAATTGAACGATTCGTAATGTTTAATTGTTTAAAATTAACCATCAAATCATGTAAGAACAGTCGATATACAAATGAAATTTTCTGACATCAACAAGCATCATCCAATATGTATCCATTTATTGGGTAATAATATTTTTGACCGGAAACTTTTTTAGCGTAGCTGTGAAATCATTATGGTTCACACCAATGTCTTTTGAATTCCTTGAATAAGTGCATTATAAAGTTTGCATCCTGAGTAAACTTGAGTCCCTCAGGAAACAAACTCAGTCCATGGCTCTCAATTAGGAATTGATTCTTCTCCCGTGTATCATGAGTGTGAACATCGGTATTTGTCGAAGCGATATCGTCATTAACAATACAATCACTAAAAAAATGAAAACAAAAATAATAAAAACTACGAGAAAAATTATTTCATTCATTCGCTATTTATTTATCATTCATACATCAGCTTTGGACCATTTGTCCAGTGGTAGTTTTTACTACACAATAGGAAAACGCGAGATGCGCGTTGTGAGATGAGCTTAGAAGTATGGAAATCTAGAATGAAAAATAACTTGTCAGCTCAATATACATCTACGGACCTTGGATTACTTCAAACGCTTAAAAACCTTACTTGCATCTTGTTGATATTTATAGTGCTGCAACCTGTCGCATATACACTTTGCAAATCCAATTGATCAAAATATTCAATAAAATGTCCACTTTTATTGCGTCTTCTTTGTTATTTCTCATTCTATTGTTGCAAAAATCTCTAAAAAGGTGTTCAATAGTATTGTTTATATTCGGTGGAAATTTGAGAGCTTTTGAAAAATTCTTGTTTTTCAAGTATTTTTCCTCCGAGTTATTCTAATGAGGATATTTCAAACTTTCCGATTTTTTTCCGGAAAAACGGTCGAACTGATTTTTCTGAAAAACAATCCCAACCTATTCTGGTATAACACCAACGTTCAGAAAAAGTTTCGAGTTGATTGATTCATTTCTCTGACCTGTATGCCGCGTACATAATTACAAAAAAAAAAAAAAAAAAAACCAAGCCCATTTTTTTTCAGGGTGTGAAATGGAAAGCTTCGCTACGCTCATCTAACTAGTCCATATCTTGGTGATTTCAATTTCAAGTTCAGAGTAGAACTAGGAAAACGCGGGATGCGCGTTGAGAGATGAGCTTAGAAGTATGGCAATCTAGAATGAAAAATAACTTGTCAGCTCAATTTACATCTACAAACCTTGACTTACTTCAAACGTTCAAAAACCTCACCTGCAACTTGTTGATATTTATAGTAACCTGCAACCTGTCGCATAAACACTTTGCGAAACCAATTGATCCAAATATTCAATAAAATGTACACGTTTATTGCGTTTTATTAATTATTTCTCATTCGATTGTTGAAAACATCTCTGAAAAGGTGTATGATAGTATTTTTCATATTCTGTGAAAATTTGAGAGCTTTTGAAAAATTATTGTTTTTCAAGTATTTTTCCTCCGGGTTATTCTTATGAGAATTTTCCAAACTTTCCGATTATTTTCCGGAAAAACCTTCCGACCGATTCCTCTAAATAACAATCCCAACCTATTCTGGTATGACACCAACGTTCAGAAAAAGTTTCAAGTTGATTGATTAATTTCTCTGACCTGTATGCCGCGTACATAATTACCAAAAAAAAAAAAAACATAAAAACGAAGCCCATTTTTTTTCAGGGAGTGAAATGGAAAGCTTCGCTACGCTCATCTAATGAAGAATGAGTGAAACAAAAAGAGTGATAGAGTGTCGTTTTGAATGTAGTTCTATAGATTCTATAGAATAGTGTTGAATGCAGAGGATTTTGGTAACGTTTCCATTTCGTCTAAGGGGGGGGGGGGGTCGTTCAAGAGTAGGATGGATCTACCAAGAAAAGATTGGAGGTCCATGTTGGTGTTATGTCTTGGTAGGTTAATTTGAGGGTTAACAGAATATTAATACAATTGTGATTGACGAACACTGTTTTCCACTTGTTACTGCAGAGTGTGACGTAATACAAACTAGTTCTGGATGAAATTACGGCATGTCACACTTGTGAAAGTCATGCTCAATCCTTAAGTTCATATGATAGCCCTTCAAGAATCCATATATTTCATCCTTTCTTTCTTGATCACTATTAGGTTCAACGACGCACTGTTCTGATGACAGATCTATTGCCGTCTGTGAATGATATATGAGATAATGGGATGATGAGATGAGAGGTTATTTCATCAGGTGTTTTTAGATAGTGAGATGGAGTCAATCGTAACCTGTTGTTGAGTAACGATCCCAATATTTACTTCAACGATAACCACAAAAAAGCTGTTTGGATGGTCGATCACGGCGTGAATCAAACTTCCTTCTTCTGGTTGACGGTTCATTGTGCTGGCCACTCGATCACTCGTCTCAAAGTCACGATAATTCTTCAAGTTCAGATGAGAGTTCAATCATTGAATCAATCAATCCATCCAATCAAGAGGTTGTTATTAAGAATATTCACGTAAAAAAATAAACATAAAAATTGTTCCATCATAGAAAATTGCAGTCAATAATTCGACCAGATTAGAAAGAACGCTCATAAATGAAGTCTTCCAATTCGTCTGTTTTCTACGACACTGCAGTGGATATCACGCATCCTTTCGTTCACGACCTCGTTAAATTTCTATCCTTCGGAAATATTTTATTACCAGATCCATTTCTCTTCAACCGAACAAAAGCATACTTACTTTAACGACTATATTTCCCTTTCAATTCTACAAGATGGAAAAATAAAACATTTGATAAAGAGTCATTCATAGATTCACCGTCAACTAAATATTTCGTGACATCTCGTGATTCCCTAACGATTCAACCTTTTCTCTGCTAGCGACTCCAGTTATGCTCACCCGTACATCACATGCTGTCACGGATAACTCTCAGGCGACCGGGATAATGTCAACTAATTCCTGCCGAAGGGAATTCTAGGAGTATTGTTGCCTCGAGTCAGGGTATGTTCCCGTGGGATAAAGTCAATCTTCCTGAGTAAGTAGGCTCTTTGGTCGACGCGTCGGGAAGACCGGATATCCGGTGGTAGGAATATATGTGAGGCACATGATGTTATTCAGAGAGCTAAATTACTCCAGAGTAAAAGTACACACACACATATATATGTACTATTTATAATTCAGCTTAGAGAATGTTGACATTGGAGTAGAATGGAATGGAATTTTTCGAACGGTTTGTTTATTTACCGTTGTACTACATTGTATTCAATACAGGTCGGTCTAACAAACCAACGCAATCAATAATAACAGAAAATATGTCTGTATTCAGAGCTGAGTTTTCAACAAATGATTCGGAATTGTAAAGATTGAATCATTCACCTTAATCACATTTCGTTTCTGGATGAAACTATTGATTGATTTGAACTTGATTGATTAGGAAACTAAGAACAAATCGAATAAATTCAGATGAGCGAAGCGAAGATACCATTTTACATACCTAAACAAATTGGCTTGGTTTTCATGTTTTTTTGTAATTTTGTGCGCGGCATACAGGTCATGAAAAAATACCGATCAACTTGAAACTTTTCCTCCATATTTCTGTTATACCAGAATATAGACTGTGATTGTTTTTCAAAAGAATAGTTCGGAAGGTTTTTTCCAAGAAAGTTTCAAAAATTTGAGAAATCATCATGAGAATAATCTGGAGGAAAAATAATTGAACAGAATTGATTATTCAAAAGCTCTCAAATTTCCACCGAATATGAACAATATTATTATACACCTCTTCAGAGATTTTTGCAACAATCAGATGTGAAATAACAAAGAAAACGAAATGAAAGTGTACATTTTATTGAATATTTGGATCAATTGGTTGCAGCACCATGAATATCAACAAGTTGCAGGTAAGTTTTCTGAAAGTTCGAAGTAATTCAAGGTTCATTAATGTGGATTGATTTGAAGAAATATTTTTCATTCTAGATTTACATAGTTCTAAGCTCATCTCACAACGCAAATCTCGCGTTTTCCTAGTGAATCTTTAAAAAATTTTGAAAAATAGTCTCAACAAAAATGTTCAAATCTATTGCTTCATTGTATACACTGGAGAAGATGAGGAAAGAGAATATATTCATTTCCATTCAGTGTAAATTAATATCATAATCTCAAAACACTAGATCAATTCATTCTGTAGTCATGTTCCATCGTTACCATTCAAGATTTCATCATCTATCTATATTTATTCTTTCCTCTATCCTTGAGTTATCTGTATTTTGATATCGATTTTTATCCCCTTTCCAACCATTCTTGATTCATTACCGTGTTCTGTACCGTATGGTTAAGAGTCAATGAGCGTCGATTTATTGAAATATCGGATTTTGAATGATAATTTCTGAACTGAATGTGATATCAAAATTCTGAACAAAAGAGAAAACAGTCATTTCAAATATCTTGAAGATGTTGTATTTTTATAACTCATCATTCTATATAACCCAATTAACAAGCGTCTACCGCTGATCAATGTGTTTTCTAGCTGTGTACGCTCGACAATTATAAAAATGGGCTGAATAGTTATATCTTATACCGTCTTTAAGGTATCAAAAGGATTTGTGTGTATCAAAAGGTGCTTTTTTGGAACTTTAACCTGCTATTGCTCTAATTTCAGTTATACCAACCCGGTACCTTAAGCCCGATTCACAATTGAAATAGTGATTATGGAATATGGAATATAGTGTATAAGCGAAATGGATGATGACGTTTTCATGTAATCGTTCACAATAAGAAACTGGTTATAGTGATTAGGTGATAAAGTCATAAAGAAATGAAAAAAAATACATCTCTTATAAATTATTCCTTATAAACTTTATGACAGGCCAAATTTTGACCAGTCAGATAATGTTGCTATACTGTAGTCGAGAGACTTACCGGTATGTATTTCGGATGTTTTATTTCTCTCTTGAACTTAAATCAGACATTCTCAAGGGATAAATGTCAAGATGACGTCTGCAAATTTTTGCAAGGCCTAATATATTATTTTAAAATGATAATAAAATAATCTGGAAGGCCTTGGTTGTTGCCACTGCCACTGAAATTTCAACCGTTCAATGCAAAATACTGATTCAGGTTAGCGGTGAACCATTTAAATAAGATGCTATTGTGGCCCATCTATGTCACTATACACTATAACACCATTGCTATTTCATAATCATCATTTCATATTTCAATTGTGAATCAGGCTTCAGCTGACTGAAGCAAAGAAGAAGCTGTGTTGAACCTATTCTTTCTTGAATATAAGTGATCAATAATGAATACCAATAACTTCCAGTTCATGAATCATTTTAGCTCGAATATAAAAACTTATCTATGGAAACTGAGATTCCTTGAGACCGTCATGTGTAATATAAAAAAATAAACGGCATCTCCACCTACATAAATTCGCAAAAACAAACACATTTTATGTGACATTACCAAATCAGATGAGAAAATTTCTCAGTAACAGAATCTTTATATCTCATATCACACAAAAGTTGTCACCGAAGAATTTATATTTCAATGAATCGACTCCCCATGGACTCTTAACCAAAATGTGAACATAGATCTCATAGAACATAGAACATAGAGCATTGAATCAATCCTGCTATCACACTTGAATAATGCTTAGTTCATAGAGTAGCCAAGACACGCTAATGGAGAACTGAGATGTGCAAATACCCAACTAAGCGTTCACTTCATTTGCTTTGGTAGTGTCAGTGAAAATGTTCGTTTTGGCGAATTAATGTAGGTGGAGGTGCCGGTTATTCGTTCATATAACACACGAGGGTCTCAAAAAATCTCAGTTATCATGGATAACTTCTCATATTCGAACTGAAATAATTGATTGATTATAGAAATTATTGGTATTGATTATCGATTACTTATCCTCAAAAATGAAGATGTATAACACAGCTAGTCCTTTGCATCAGGAAGCTAAGGTAACGGGTTAGATAAACTGAAATCAGAGCAAGAGAAGATTTTAGTTCCAAAAAACGCGTTTTTACACGCAAAACGTACAAAACGTGTTTTGTATACACTAAAGAAACGCAAATTGAGGGGGTTGATGCAAAAACAAGTCAAGTCACATTTTTGACGTTTTTGAAAAAAGCGAGCAATTATGTGAAATAGTTTTTTGTCTTCATTTTGGAGCAATAATAAGTCAAGTCCGGACATACCTTACAAGCCAGTATGCTATGCACACTTATAGCCACTCACTTTTGTGGGAAGAACAAGACATGTCCCAGGACTTGCCTCGTTCTTGTGACCAATCAAGGTGGCAGTGAGCTGTCAGATTTCACCAAATGGCCGTCTAGAGTTGAAAATCGAAAAAATCCAGAAATTCTAGCAATCAAAATATCAACTCTGCATTGATTAGAATAAATAACTTTGATGAAAATCGTAATTATGTAATACAATTATTTTTGGTGCAAAAACATGACAAGTCCAAATGCATCAAGGGTTGCAAAAAATAATCATCCCTTCGATAAAAATCACTCAAAATGGTTTTTACAGTAGAAAATTGATGTATTTGCATCACTATACTTGTAGAAATAAATAATATTGGAGCTATATATTTATTTTGGAATTTGGAATCTAATACCGTGAATATCTCCAGATATGAAATTTGTGACTTGACTTGTTTTTGCACCAACCCCCTCAATTAGCGTTGTAGTGTGAACAATGATTCATATGGAACATACTGGAGGAAATGGTGAAGGTGGACATACCAGGCTGGGATCTGATAACTCATCGCCTACATGATTCACCTCTTGATAATATTATTCATTCTACGAACTGATTGGTTCAACCCATTGATCATCTTTCAGAATCTTCCTTGATAGGGCTAGAAATCTTCGATCAATCTGAAAATATACTTCTCATTGATTTTCGTCTTCAGAACGGCTCATTTGATTCAAGTGAAATTTTAGAATGATGTGTATCGTATGTGATTGAATTTTGTGGAAATTAGAATATTCAAAATTGAAAATTTTCTGATATTTCGTTCCATTTTTTTTATATTCCTTCATCTCATATTTTATCATATGATTTCGGAATTATCTTTTTCAGAAGTGGTTTGATCATGCTTTGAATCTTCACACTATTGAGTTACAATATGACACACGTGTGATCCAGGGGTCATCGATATACTACTTTTCTTTTTGGCATGTGGAGCGAGAAAAACAAATATGTATCTCTTTCGATTAAGTTGGAATTGAGTCTTCGCTTTGCTCATCCAATCACCATTTTCATCCGATAAAAAAGCCAGCTGTTTGGAGAGTTGTCGGGTGAATATCAAACTCAAAAATACTTCTCGGGAGTAGGAAGTAAGTTTGCGGAATTAAAATATGTAGATTTTTCAATTTGGCGATAGTGTAATCAACTGTGTAATTTCAGTCACACTATTCAACAATACTATATTCTATACTATTCAACACTATCATTTGTAAATTCTGAAAATTATTCTCATCTCCTATGTGTAAATTCCGGTTAAGGGATCAATTCCATTTCTAGAAAATCTACTGGTACAATTCTCAAGCTATGTTTAATATTGAAACGCGACCAACTTGGAAATTTCATCCGTTTGATTAGAATTCCAACACAAATAAGAATGCAGTCTTATAGAGTTGAAAAGAGTCGACGAGAACAACAGCATGTTATCACTTTCATCCGTGCCACCTTCTCTGAACTGCTCATTTCATTTACCATTTCATTTGCTATTATATGAGAGCATGATCACTCTAAATTCCATTTCATCATTTCCGACTGATTAAAAACAATTTGAAAAAAATTCTCAGTAAACTGAATGAGACATAATCTAAAGCACTCTCATTCTATTTGTCATACAGAAGGCATTATTGAGTGAATGAGTATATATTGTGTACTTATCAATAGAGATAACACAATGATGATTAGAGTTGTCCTGGGTATGGGTGTGAACACAAGAGATAGAGGATTGAATCAACCGTGTGCCAGTGGCGTGGAGTAGGAGGGACGGTCGAGCGTAACCTTCATTTCTCCTACACGCGAGTGGACATACTTGTATTCACAAGAGATGATATTGCAAAAAAAACTGTGTGTTATTGAAAAATCATATCATATTAATATCATGGTGAGATTTCTATTATAAAATAGTTTGAATGAAGCCTTCAACTCTTCTGGTCACTAGTGTATGCAGTGTAGTGAAGTAGTGGTATGAATATATATTCATATATATATATATAAATATATATATATATATATATATATATATATATATATATATATATATATATATATATATATATATATATATATATATATTTATGTATATTCATGTATATATATATATATATATATATATATATATATATATATATATATATATATATATAAATATATATATATATATATATATATATATATATATATATATATATAAATATATATATATATATATATATATATATATATATATATATATATATATATATATATATATATATATATATATATATATGTATCCACAAGAGATGAAGGTTCAAACAACCCGTGCTCAAAAAAATCGGGATAGGAGAAACGGTCGTTCGGAACCTTCATCTCTATTGGATACACGGCGTATATACTTGTATTGACGAGAGATGAAGGAGCAAACTACTCACGCGCTCGTGATATGGGATAGGGAAAACGGTCAATCGGAACCGTTATCTCTCGTGGATTCATGTATATATATATATATATATATATATATATATATATATATATATATATATATATATATATATATATATATGTATATTGTATGGTGCTCGTGTAATTGTACAGAGATAGAAATGTATTCAAATTAGATAATGAAAAAGGGTGTGGTTAATTTGTCCCCCCTTGAAGATTCCATAGCAGTAATTTGCATTACAAACATTGATAACGAGGAATTTGCATACAATTAAAGTGTTTACATTTGTATAGAATTTTAAGTAGATTAGAATATTATTCTCTCCGACGGACGTTTTCTAACTCGTTACTACACTAACGACGGAATGAAGTTCAAAATGGCACATGTGCATGGAGATTATCAGGATATGGAATATATATGTGATATCTATTCAATGAGAATTATATCGATTCAATATCCTTAATGAAAGGAAAAATTCATCCTTTAAAATCAGAACGAAATTGGACATTTGTTTGCAAACATCAGACACGATGAAGTGATACCAACCAATTTCACCATTATATGAAGAAAGTGACCCAATTCGGATCTTGAGAGTGAAATATTTCCGGGGTCAGAATCTGAGTCCAGTGTCCCGATTGCCTGTAGTGAAATCATCGCTTTTATATCGAACTATTTAAAACCACAATGCTCAACAATGCTATACATGGCTCAGTAGAATTACCATGTTGGCAGTTTTACATTTGTTTTGTACGATAATTATAGATTTTGTTAGTTCAAGAATACCACTGGTACCGTAGCCACTCTTATCCACATCTAGTTCACAAGGAAATCCGCCAAATCGCGGCAGGCAATCGAGATATTTGGCTCTGAACTGACCGCAAGAAACCATAAATGCTTTCCACGTCGTTATCAGTATGTAAGTTGGAGCACCTCTTCATATTATGATGAAATAGGTTGGTATCACTACATCGTGCATCAGATATAGATCCAATAAAATGATGATTATCATTCATGTGATTCCACTGTATGACGAATGTTAACTCCAGGCCCTGTTGAACTTCATTGGAGTTCATGTTATTTCATACTGGATTGAATAATAATAAATTCATATATTATTACGATAGACAATCTGAGAGCTAATGAAACATTTTGCATGGGTGATAATGGTGAATACAATTCCAATCGATCAGTCAGAGAGTTAGTTTGCGGGCAATTCAGGCACCCAATGTTCAAAATTAGTCGTTCACCCTCGGAAAATAGTGTTTTTATTATCAATAAGATCGACAGACCGATATTGATCCTCTGATGAGCGAAGCGAAATGATCGTCATAATTATCATAATTATTATTATCATTATTATTACTGGATTATTACATCAATTTATCATTAATTTATCATATTACATTATCATTACATTACTAAATGCTATGCCAGCACATCCTCGTGATATTAAAACTATGTATCAGCTGAAAACAGGTCTCAAATTGTGACTTATGTCTTCAAATTGGAAGTTTTCAACAATTCAGTTTGTTTTCCGCTGTGATACGATGTTGAAGTAAATTAAAATGTATATATTTTGTGGTATATTATTCTTTCACGTCTTCTAATTTATAGGTATCAAAATTTCAAGTTGATTTTGTTTGTTTGCTCTCAAATTTCTCTTTAAATGAATTATTATATGTACGTGTGTATATTTTTTTCTTCCATCATTCAATAATCACATATCTGTGCTCAATGAGTCATGAGAATAATGTATGTGTCATTAAATTGTATTTTTCTGCTGACAAGCTGATTTTGCAGCTTGGTGAATACCAATGTATTCCTAAGATTACTATTTCTTGTGTGAATAGAAAAAAAAATTATCATTATCACAAAGCGGAAATCAATATATTTGTAGAGAGAATGACAATTTAATTGACGGCTGTCCGCATAGCGGGATACCAAGATGGTACAGCGTCATATAGTCAATACATAGTACAATGGTTATTTACAAAGGTGATACAAAATTGATTACAGAAAAATACTGAAATATTATAAGATTAATTTAATTGAGGGTAGATAACAAAAGTATGGACAAAATATGAAAATGGAAGAAGGTGATAGAAAAAGAAGGTATTATTCATATTATCAAAAAGATTGAAATCATTTGAAAGAATTTCTTCAAATTTCTTCTATTTCTTGTGTGAATAAAAAAATATATATGACTATTATTATCATTCTGATTCTCACTTTTATCATTTCCAGTCTCCATTCATTTTTGTATAGAACAGTGGGTAACATAAAAGCGCACAATTACAATTGATAGAAGAGTTCAACAATGATACAATTATACAAGAAACATTAAACGGCGAGGTTCAGATACATGATCACCTGCTCTTCCACCTAACCTTATATCTAGAATGTGAATGAGAATTGAAATAAAATGAACCATGATTCTACAAATGAGGAAGGAAATGGAACATAATTCCAAACAAAGTGGGAAGAGAACTAATAAAAGAGTGTACTGGTTGGAAGTAGACTAGACATGAGTTTTCTTGAAGATCTCTGGATTTTGCTTCACCAAAAGTTGTATTTTCCATGATGATTTGAAGAGTCTCAAGGATTTTAATGACTTCAATAACATTGGTACATTATGTGAATATAAGCTCCTCATTTTGCGTCTCAATCTTGCCACATTGTTAATTCGAGTATAAATTATAAAGCGTTCATATAGATAGTATATTTGTATATCATTATAGAAGAGAGCTGAAATCAGTCTACTTCTCTCCATTTGGCAATAGTTTTCTCCACCACTGAAGCTGATAGTTGTTTGTATGAGGCGTTATGCTTGAGTGAGGATGAATCAAAGTTAGGTTAGTTTTCAACTTTTTTTTTTATAACATCGAAACTTGATACAAAATTACTGCCCCCAATTAAGGCAATGGATGTAAGGTAGAATCGTTTGAACGGGGCATCACAAGGGCGATCTTACCATCCCTTCTTAATTATTTGAAACTAATGAACTTCAACACCAGGAGTGCGCTGTCTGTGACCATAATTTTCCGCCGTAGATGAAAGTCTTTCAGTACAAACACACGAATGTTGATATCTCCCACTTTGAACCGAGTCTCTTGGGCAATGATCACTTTCTTCCATTAACAGCAGATGTAAGGTGTATCTTCATACAAAATGGACAAAATGAATGAGTACTCAACTACTCAAAATCAAACTTCTCTCCGTGAAAGCCTATGTTGACCTTTCGAAATTCAATTATTCAAAATGTATTTTTTTTTTGAATCATTTCGTACATATTCAGGAATGTGAGACACTGAAAAATACAAATCGCTTACTTCATTTTGACCTACACAATTCTATGGAACTGTTTTTCAATACATAATCACAAACGCATTTTGAATTCGAATATTTTGTTTGATAGGACACAACTTCGATGATTGATGAGCGTAGCGAAGTCTCCATCCCACTCTTATAGGGCTTTGTCTGTGTGTTTTTTTTTTTTTTTTTTTTTTTTTTTTTTTTTTTTTTTGTTTGTAAGCACTCCACAGGTCGCAAGGGTTGACTGATCAACATGAAACTTTTTTTGTACACGCAAACTCATCCAACTTAGAACTGTATAGTTTTTGGGATGAATCGGTCGGACCGATATTGAGAATCATCATCTCAAAGTTTCTAAAAACCCCATAAGATTTGGCTGGGCGGAAAATGTTGAAAAATAAAATCTCTCCAAATGGGATGAAATTTTCTCTAGATGTGTATACATGGATTTTACACATTATTACGATTTTTTAAGCAATTCTGATCAGTCGTTTTGGAGAAAAAAAATAAAATGACTGATAATATTCATAAAATATATCATAAAAATTATGACAGAATTAAGTTGTAGAGATTCACTGCTTTCTAGATTCAAGAGTTGACCAACAATGAAGTATTTTTTATATGCGTCAAGGTGTGTAGAATACTAGAGTCAATGAAGTGGCAAGAGTAGAACTTCTTTAACGACTTTTATAGCTTATTCAGATATCAAGGTGTGTAGAATACCAAAGTCGATAAAGTAGCAAGGGTAAAACTATTTCAAGGACTTTCATACCTTATTCAGATATCTCGCTCATCTTACAACGCATATTTCGCGTTTGACTAGTAAAAATTGATTAATCCATTCCTGAAAAATTCAAAACCTTCATGAGCCATTTTTACTATTTTCTGATGTTATTCTCACTCGAAATAATTCAAATATGTATCCAGCTCAAATGTAAATAACAAATGTGACATTTTTTTGGGGCTGATTGAACAGAATACATTCATCAATTGCATGTTATCACTCCAATGCACGTTAAGAAGCGTTCAGCATTCATCCAATCATATCCCAGAATCAATTTTAAAATAATATCACTATTACGAATTGTCACTCAATCCATATCAAGGTCCATTTACATATTCAGAAATTGATGGTGTAACTTCATCAGCAACATATTCCATTATGCCGGTGATTACATTACTTGACCTTGATCACATACAGGTAGGGGATAATTTCAATGTTACCTTTACAACAGAAGTTCACATGAGGACATAAATTAACTTAAGTTGAGATGATCATGAGATTATGAATATATTTGGTATACTGACAGTAAGATGGCACAGTCCATGCCATTGTTCCAATGAAGGAAAGCATAATTGAGCACACACATATATAGTTCTGAATTCATCCAAATCTAATCTCTCATCTTGGATTGGAAAATTTATTGTCCACCATTGAAATTTTAATTATTTTTTTTCCACATCGGTACAATTTCGTTGAGTATAAAATAGCATGATATATAACTTTGCTGAAACAGCTCATTGATAAAATCGAGAGACAGTCAGTTAAGAAATACGAATTGATGAACAACCAATTTAAAAACGATCATTAAACGGAGTGAACTTGTATTGTATCAACCTAACTCAATGGAGTCTTCTATTCGAGAACCTGAATTTAAATCAGAGTATAAACAGTTTAATAATATTGATAATAATAATTGTTCTCACCATTAGTGTCTGTGTGCATTACAGTATGATAAAAGTCATATAATCTTGAAAAACATTTTGTAAAAACACAGTCGTGATAACATTCATAGATGACTTAAATAATCATCAACATAATGAGATTAAGCATGCATAACTAAGAAGTTCTTTACGCTATACTCGAATACGTTGATGTTTACAATTCACTTTATGTTCACTGGCAAGTTGCTGTATGAAACCGACATCAGGTAATCCATCATACATCAATAGATACATTCAACATGAATCAGACACTTTTCATAGTATATGTTGTTGTTTCTTCCAGAATGCAGTTTATTGAAAATGAGTTTGATCTTGCATTAAGTGATTGCATAGTTTCAAGTTGTTTTCTGTTTTGATAATATTGTGCTATGGAAACTTCATGCTGAGCCAATTCTAGACAGTCCATGAAACATTTTTTCAACAGTTGCATTTCATACAAATATTTTATTTAGAAAAAAACGATGATATTGATCAAAATATCGATCCATTATCAGACCACTATGTGAACTCTGAATTAATCGAAGAGAATAAAGAAACGAATGCACAGTATATGATCCAACTATTTGTCAGTCGTCTCCAATAATTAGATTGCTTGTTAGTATTTTCCTCAAACTTCAAAGTACAAGCTTTCATGATTGATACTGGATGTATTGAATAAACAAAGACCCGAAAAAGCTGGTTCAAATGCGATTGCTGAAGTAATTGTCGCTTCAAACGCAACGCGTTAAGATATTGTTACAGTTTTCCGCAGTGCGGAAATTTCAAAATGTTTGTCAGGAATGCCATAGTAGGCTGTACCATTTAATGAGACCATGCTGCTATCATGTTTATAATGTATGTTCCATGTTTTACGCAGTGTTGCTTGAAATATTTGAAGTAAATAAACCTTATTATAGTTAAAGAGTTAATTTTCAATAGTTTGGGTATTTTTGAACGAACTAATAGCAGATTGCGTGATAGTTAACGAGCTCACTTATTATCACCCTTGGAGACGTATGTAATTTCTGCACCCGTTGATAATAGATACAGATAACGAATACATTCAAACACATGGAAATTTGGGTATTGTAGATATACAAACATAAATACAATATGTCGACCATCAATATTTCATGTTTCATTATCAGATCATTCAATCGTTTTGAGAAGCCGTCATGAGTATTATTTACACTCTCATGAAAATAGTGAGAGTCAAAAGGTTTTCAATTTTTTCAGGTTTTTTACTTTCATCACCACTGAGATAAGATCATTTTATCATTATTCTTTCATCAACCTGTTGGTTGTGAATTATTACATACTGATATCATTTTTTCCATGAAAAATATGAATAATATACCAATTTGCCATCTGAGCTCCAATCTGTAATGATTGAACTATTTTTATTCTAGATATATTAAACAAATAACGATGTTCAATTTCACCAAGTAGACTATGTTTGTTCGTTTTCCTTCTATTCCATGAGAGTAATTATTACCACCTGTTTTAAGAACAATCTGTAATGAGTCAATAAAATACAAATACATACATACAAATAATCAATTCCAAATAGCATGCAAACTACATTATTCCCGATAAAACATCAAACCATCTTCCCTTGGAATACACGTGCGTGCGTGTTCCTGTTCAACATGTATCTCCCATCCAGAGCCAACTAGTGTGACAGCGTCATCTCTTCTCTGAGTAATTGTTCTTCCCATGGCTCCAGGTATGCACGTAAGGGAAGAGCATAGGTCTAATCTGATCTCAACGGAAGTAACGATTCCCGCTAGGCGATATCTTAGGAGAATAGGATAGACTGGGATGGTGGTAGAGGGGAGTGGGTTCGTTTGATGACGATCCTACAGGAAGAATCCTCCAGGGTGTTTTGACTTAACAGGGTTAAAGTTAGTGACAGTCGCGCGGGACGGGAAGAGAGTCTGCAGTGATGACGTGTTCAAATAGCGTCTCGGAAAAGGGAAGAGGGAAGGAATTTTGTTGATAAGGAAAATGAGGCGAATTTCCGTGAATTGATTACGTCTAGTTGGAAGCATTCAAGATGAGATTAACGTCATTTAGATATTGTGATCCATGGAGTAGAATATTGTCTGTGACATAAAACAAGAACTATCTGAAAATGTGAACATTTATCTGCGGAAAAAGATTGTTATCTGACAACATAACAAAATCAACAAATTCCACTGTTGAACGTTCATATCTGTGGATTTCATACCCTTTCATTCTCCATCTGGACGAGATTCACGATAGTAAATGAAGCTGCATTTTTCAAAAGTGTCAAATTCCGAAAGATTCGAGATAAATATGTAATTACTGGAGGTTGTACTATCATTCAGTTGGCAGGTGAACTTCATTTCTCGTGTGAACAAATATTGGAGAAGTGAATATCGGTTAAACGTATAATACTCACAAAAATCTTGAGCTATAAATCTTCAACCTTAATCTAGACTTCACTTTGCAGTTTATGAGTTTCAACACCATTTTGTTGATGTATATTTGAAACACGTGTTGATGATGAAATCCAATGATGTATGATTCTCTCACTGAATTATGAGATTTGAAGTATCGATGTTTCCATATACATGAATACATCGTGAACACTCAGTCGAAACTTTATCCATTCGGTTTTTCAGCCATAAAAACTCATTTCTGTGATAGCAATAAGCTTGGGAAATGTAATGCTTCACATTGTTTCTCTGTGCATGGATATAGTTGAAGTATGAACATGACGTGTCATTGGAGACTACGGAACGGTTTCAAAAAGAGAGGGAAATGAGAAGTAAACAATGACCATCGCAAAATTGGAGGGAACTGTTATCGGCTGTGACCATCACAGAAAGAAAAAAAACTCTCCAAAACGTATCTATTCATTGATCAGTATAATAATTAATCAGTAAATGATTCATCATCGACACTAGAATTTGTTCTGAATTCGAATCAAAGCTATTTGTGTTTCTTGAATTTTGTCAAACAATTAGTAGTCACAGATGTAACTCAACTTGACTTGTACCTCAACCGATATTCAACTTCAGTATTTTACTCCAGTCAGTTGGCATCTCAATTTGGAAGAGAATAAGAAAATGAGACGGAGAAATGGAAACCGATGGAAGAGAATATATATTCAGGAACAAAATCGTAAACTTTTTCACAACACGACTTTTGAATTGTTCGTAATCTCTCAACTGATCATAATAATGTGTACAATGTATTGATGAGCTATGTACAGTACTATCTAACTTTTTCTTCGGAGTAGTGAGATCGCTCTTGTGATGCCTCTTCCATCGATTCCAAACTTTCAACGTTCGCTTCGAATGGGAAACAATGACTTTGTGGTAAGTTATCGATGTTGATAAACAAAAAAGTTTGCATCCCTGATCACTTCATCTCCATGTCTGCTCTCTGATTGGCTTGATTCAAATTCAGATCAAAATTGAACAAATTCTTGCAACCATCGGAAAATCGTGATATATCATTACTTTGTATTCTCGAGCTGAGAATAGATCACCATAACACTACAAATGTGATACTTGTACAAGTATAAAAATAATGAATATACAAAACACTCTTAAAAAGTTACTTCACATCTCACAACCCATGAGTAAAACTTGCAGGAAACGAACAAAACAGGACAAAAAGCGTCAATACAGGCCTTTAGCTCCCAACACATGGTGGGTGAACGGTGAGACAAATCATTTTAATTCTTCTTGAAATGGAACAACAATGAGTATATCTGTGTCTCCACGTTCACCAAAAAACATAATTTTCTATTCAATCACCTCCAAAAGAATCGTTAAGACAATGAAAAACAGGTAAAAACATGTTGATTATTGACAATTATTTTGAAAGGGTTTAAAACATACCACGAACTTAATCTCTCTGTACGAGCACGTATTGAATACTGGTGATCGTTTAACCAAAAACTGTATGTTGGCACGATGATTGATTTTTCCGTTACCAACTTGGGCCCCGAACGTCTGCAATCAAGCCGGTAGGCAACATGTCAAGAGGCCTCTTAAGTCGTCCCCGGTCCTCATAGTGTAAATAGTTCCCACCAGGGTGATTATTCGTGAAAATGTTTCGAGTGTTTATCATGAATCGACAATATTTCAGAAGGCTCTTTTCTGCTTTGTGTGAAGCAGTTTCACAACAATACGTTTATCCGGAAAGCCATTACGATCTTTCATGCTTCAGTTGACACTGAATGGGTACAAAGCATGCATCTCGCGTTACACGATATAATTTGATTACTTCTTGAGATATTCCATCGTATATGGTATAGATGTGTTCTCAAGACAACTGAGTCTGAGCTTAATGAAAGAGAACAGTTCAAGAATGTTCATCTATCGATTCGTTTATTTTTTTATTCATTCATTTATTCAATTCATTTTCATCCCTTCATTTCTATATTTTATTTTTGCGCTTGGCATAGAAGATCAGGGAAAGTCACGCCATTTCAGTTGTAAATCAAGGTAACAGAAACTCATCATTTGTATCGAAACGGTCATAGATAGGCTGATCAAATTTCGTTTGTCTGATGAAGAAAAGTCTTGTCAATTGTTATCTTTATGCTGATCATCCCACTGGTTTCGTTGTATTGAACAGTTCAACGTATTTTTTAACAAATTTTCCCAATATTATCTCGGAAATTCCTAATTTTTCTCGTTTTTAAATTATGGATGTACCATTTTATAACTAAATATACCAATTAATAATGATCAATAAATAATGAATCTTACGTACTGCTTACTCCATCTCGTATTTTTATTCTTAAGTCCGTCGTTTTTGTGAAAGAGAATTTCAAACTATTCCAATGTGAAATCCACCAACATGATACACGACGTCTAATGACTTACGTGTGGACAAACATAGACTTGAGATGTATGAGAAATGACCGCAATATTCAATGTCACGGTTTTATAACAACCTACCAATAGACATCAAGTTGACATCCAGCATACCTACGTTCAAATCTAGAGTTAAGAAACTGTTATGAGAAAATGCTTTTTACTCTGTAGACGATTTTTTAGCGATTTTTTTGATTCATGACGTATATCATACCGTTTGTACAGTCTCCGATGATAAAAATCATCATTATCATTATTATTATCAATAACAATGTGATACATTCATGTGGATGGGTCTCCCTCAATGTGGAACTATGGCTGTCCATTAAATTGACTTTTCGACCTATTTCTCTGAATATAACCTTGCTATCACACAGTCGTGTCTTATATCTTAGTTCAGCTGTGCGCTTTATCAGGTAGCACATGCGCAATAAATAAGTCAGTATCCAAGAGTAATTAATAGTGTTTAAACGGCAAGGGTCTGCAGTCTAATTGATATACATCGTTCATCGCTCACTCCCCGGTTTTTCCCTCTGACGTCATAATGCTTTCAACACACTGGTGGATACAAGAATAACGTGTAATCTTGCGTAATGATCGTGCCACACTCGCACGCATCGCAGTGGTAATTTGCGATGCCTTCACATGCCACCTTGACTTACGCAATTAATTATACATAGTCACTATGTACAGTGTTTTGAATATTTGCCGAAGCAGATGGAATTAAACCAACAAATCAGGCTATTATTGACTATTTATCTGACGTTTTTATTCTTAAAAATGTTTTGTTCGTTCTTTATGCCTTGACGAATTATGAGGATGATTCCAATAGTTTTTTGAACTACAAACATTAAAATTATTTTTCTCGGAATGGTATGAGATTGTACTTGTTCTTAATATTCAACCTCATCATTTCTTGAAGTCTGATTAAGAAAAGGCGACTCTGTGAATTATATTGAAGTAATCAGTTAATCGAAGTGAATAATGGGACGTAAAATTGAACACGAATATAATAAGAAATACATAATGATTACATGATATTGAGAATGAAGTTGAAACAAAATATCCAAGAAGTAGAAGAAGAACAAAAAATATCCGAATTGAAACACTCAAAGAACCGAAGATAACGAGAAGGGATCGAAAAGAAAATTGAGGATTCTTTAGGTCAACATGATGATAAAATACATCACAATATCGAAGCATCAATAACTAATCTCTGGATGGAAGAGTTGAATTAGGTACATGATTGATCATTACTTTCAGCTGATTATATGAAGCTAGTGGTGCCTCGTCCGAACGATCCTACCGTGTTATCCTGTGTATCTATTGAGAACCATGACGTTGTTCAATGACAATTAACATAATGAACAATCATTACGAATCACAAGTTGCACATGTTGATAATAAAGTTGATATATTGATATACAAAAATTACATTATATATTTTTTTACATCGAAACGACTGATCCGATTCAAGTGAAAGTACGAAATAATGTGTATCATTATCAGATTGAGATTCTCCGAGGATTTGAATTCTCTCAGATAAAATATTTTTCACGAATTTTTTCCTCTGGGTTATTCAAATGGGTTTTTTGAAAACTTCAAAATGATTTATCTCAAGAATTGTTGAACCGATTTTGCCTCAAAACTAAACAGCGTCAAGTCAGATAGAGGTTCATCTGTGTGCCAAGTTTCATCATGATCTGAATTTCTGTTTGACCTGTAGAGCGCGAAAAAAACCAAAAAAAAACACATCCGATTTTTCAAGTACAGTGAAATTGAGTCTTCGCTACGCTCATCCAATTATAATCATTACGTCTTTATTGGCAACAGGGCAATCCCCACAAGTGCAATATGATAGAACACGAACATAGTATACTTATACATGAACAAAGACACTAAAATAACAAACACAGAATAAACACAGAAATCCTTGAAATTGTCCGGAGATATATTGATAATGTCGATATCAAAACCTTCAAAACAAATCATTTCATTATACATCGACTACATACGCAAAAAGAAGAAAATTTCGAAATATTCAGCCAGGTTCTGGGGATCATGAATACATCATTATTCCTTAAAGTTGATATACTTTGAAAAATCCACATCATGGGAGTTATTAGAAATCTTGTATAGAAACAAAACGTCAGTCGTAATTTCATAGCATTCTGGATGAGTGTCATCAACTACGTACCACAATGTTGTGGTAATCCATCCATTTATTCATTTATTCATCCATTTATTCATTCATTCATTCATTCATTCATTCATTCATTCATTCATTCATTCATTCATTCATTTATTTATCCATTCATTCATCAATTTATTCCGTTTATTCATCAATTATCATTATTTTCAATACAATATAATTATTAGTTGAGCACACCTTGATTCGAATCATGGATATTAATGATCAACAATAAGTTTGTACACAGAGAGAAATGGTACACACACAAAGAAAGTAATTAATCTACATGTACATGTAAATTGAGTGCGATTATGAATAACTGATGAGAGTGAGAAAGAAAAAATAATAATGATGAAAAAATGGAACCCACATAAGCCAAGGCTTGTGTGTGGGAAAGGAGTTGGAAGAAAAAGAAAAATACATGAATTATTGCAAGATGGGGTGAAAGTACATAGACCTAACGTTACAAACATGAAATAATACAGATGAAATAATTAGTTGAAGCTCAACTGGTGAACAATATGAGTAACATCTTGAAATGTTCCACAGGGAAGCATAATATTTATGAATGGGAAAGTGGTGTCCTACATGTATTACCAAAGCTCGTGTAAGAAAGAATCAATAACTTGAAAGAAATTGGTGATCAATTCAGATACATATTCACATTCATTGACGATCACGCGATTGCATTCAAAAATAGAACGTGGAATGTGGAGAGAGTTCAAAGAGGTGTGATGTGGATAGAATAGAAAATATGTTAACTCATTCCAATTAAATTCAAATTCAAATTCAGTCAGACATTAGGTAAGTACTCATTGATGACCTGATTATTTTGATGACATTTCATGTATAATTGACCAATCGGAAGCTAACAGAATATTAAAAAACTATAACCCAATATTGTTCTGTCAAAATGTCATAATTTGGTATCATCTTCATTGATATAACATGGCCACTATGAACTCATTCCATCGATTGAGAGTGTATTCTTATCATCATTGAGTGAATTTGATGATTAATTCATACTGTTTCATCAATTTGAAATTCACACATTCTTATACCTCCTTCAGCGGCCTCCTGGAAGCGTTTTTGGATATGATACTAAAATTTGAGTGGCCACTAATTTAAAACAGATCCGAGTATTCTTATTGGTGCATGAGGGACTATCCCGACATTTTTCAAAGAATCTCCAATGTGATTTGCTATATCTCCCATCATCAAGGATATAGTAGTGAGTGTACTACGCGATTCAATTATTATTCTGAGAAATCATTTATACAGTCAAAATTTGCTTCAATATTTCAGTCTCAATTCAGCTTCATCTCCAAAATTGTATTCGTATGTTCCTATTAAACATTCTGAATTTGGATTTATTTGTTATTATGTGTCGGTTTGGCAGTTCAATGTACATGGGAAGAGATCTCAATAAAGATGTATATATATATTTGTCATCAACATCGAAACTTGATATACAATCATTCGTCCCTGATTGAGGCTACGAATAGATATACAATCGTTAGTCCCTGATTGAGGCTACGAATAGATATACAATCGTTATATAGTCCCTGATTGAGGCTACGAACAGATATATGATCGTTTGGTCGGGGGACCCCAAAATAGTTCTTACCATCCCATTCTGATTCCTTCATAGCAATGAAATTTGATACTGGAGCTGCGTTGTCCGTGACTATACTCTCTCGCCGCGTATGGAAGTATTTAGTTCCCAAAAGTCATAAACACATAAAAAGTATAAATCGTTTTTGTGATATATTCAGACATTACCAACGTTGGTATAAGAAGTGTACCAAACACACAAACGATATAATGTGGTGAGATATATCATTGGTTTGTCTGTACATACTTTTCTCACAAAGAAACAAATCTTCTTATATGATAAAAATCGCTTGTAATTCATTCACCCATTTGTATATTCAAAGTCATTCATCTTGAGACTTGTGATCTTCCAGTGGAATATGAATGAGATATTTGCTCAACTGATTTTGATAAATGGTCATTCTTTGGGCGGACGATTTATTCGGTGAACAAGTTCAAGGTTTACCTAGTATTGACTTTTGACCAAACGAATTGTGTCTGGCCAAAACGTCTGCGGGACAGTGGTGAGGGTTTTGGGGGTGGAAGGGATGAAGATTTCCCTTTCGCAGTTTTCATCTGGATAACATCTTGGCATATCTCTCACCTCGTCTATATGCAAACAGCAAACCCCAAGCTTGAAAAGATACGTTATATGATGTATTTCCTTTGATATTATACATACGTGATCAAAATAATATATTTGTGTGTTTATATTTCAAACGAGTTTGCCTTTTCAGTTCTCTTTTCAGCCGCTTCGTGTCGTGACGGTATTCTTGAAAAGCATGGCTTTTACAGAAAGAGATGTTTGAAGCCAAATAGTCCGTATGATACAAATTTAAAGCTGCATAAGTGAAAGGTTTTTTCTCACAAATTCAGAATGTGGAAATTTTACTACTCCATTGTAAAATACCCATAAGATATCATTACAGAGGACTAAAAACTGAAATTATCATGAAATGACTTGAAAACAAAATGGACTGTCGTAAACAATTGAAAAAAACATTTCGAACTTGGAACACCCTTTTAATCCTCCACAACCCTTCAACACTCTTCAACACCCTTCGAGCTTCAACCTCTTACTCTTCAAAGCCGAGAAAAATCTATCCGAATTTTCTTCCTGAAATATCCCTAAATAAGATGGTAAAAAATAGTGAAAATCAAGGTCTCACCAGTGCCATGTAATAATGTGATTGATTTCATTTCCTGAGTTTTTTTGTAGGATGTCATTACTTATCACGTATTGGCCATCACAAAAAACACCAATCATTTGTAGCAAATTCATTGAATACAGCTGCCATTTTTTCACAAAGAAAAACCGCTTTGCATACTATTACCATTTCTGCATGCCATTTTCCTTCGAAGAGAAACTGCTCTGCATGATATTGTTGCGGTAAACATGTCAAGCTCTGAGTATAGATCCTTTTTTCCACCGTGAAAAGCCTTATAGGTAGTTCATAGTCCTTTGGGGATGTAACACATAAATTTATAATACACTTGAGAGGATGGTGAGCCCGCAGGTCTTATCACATGATGGCATTGATTGTTATCCACTCCTCCCTTACACCCACAAAACCATCCCTCCTCTAACCGCTGTGACGCTAGCTCTCTCTCATCCTCTCGCTCTCTCTTCGACTCTCTCTATTTCTCCCTTTTCATCTCATTTTATTTCTCTCTCTATTTCTCTCTCACTCTCTTCATCTATTTCTCTTTCTCTCTCTCTCTCCCTCTCTCTCCCTCTCTCTCTCTCTCTCTTTCTCTCTCTCTCTCTCTCTCTCCATTTCTCTTACTTCCTCTCTCTTTATCTTCCTCTCTTTCTCTCTTTCTCTTTTTTTCTCTCTTCATCTCCTTATATCTTTCTCTCTCTTTCTCTCCCGCTCTCTCCCTCTATTTATCTCGCTTCCTCTCTATTTATATCTCTCTCTTCATCTCTTTCTCTTTCTTTTTTATCTCTCTCTCTCTCTCTCTCTCTCTCTCTTCATTCACCTCACTTCCTCTCTCTTTATCTCCCTCTCTTCCTCTCTTTCTCTCCCTTCTCCTTTTTCTCTCTTTCCCCTCTCTCCTTTTCTCTCTCCCTTTTTTTTTCGTCTATTTATATTTCCAGTCCGCGAGGTTAGGCGCATATCGGAACTTGTGCGATCTCCGTCACCGTTTACAGGGGATTTTCGTGATTTCTATCTCTAGACTAGGCCCTGGGCTGATGCCGGGATGGTTCCTACAATATGAGCCACGTCCACTTCCTTCCTGTACTATCCTTTTCATCACTCAAAAAACCTTCATCTTATAATCCCATCATCCCATTAATCGTTCACCAGTTGTCAGTAGATCATATTTATCATCACAGTGCGTAGATAAACCTGATTTGAATACATAAAACGAAAACAAAATTCACTGCATTCTCCAAAAGCATATAATGGTAATTGTAGTTTCAGTAAGATAATATAATTCATATCAGAGATTTTACAATCACTCACTTGATTGAGGAAATTTTTTTTTCGTGGATACAAGTATGTGCGTGAAAAGTCATCTCTCTCTCTCTCTCTCTCTCTCTCTCTCATCTTCTCTGTCTGTTATTCACTCACGTTCTTTTCCCATACTTTTTCTTGTCGTTCAATTTTAAAGGTGTTTTGGGAAAAAGCTGTGGTTGAAGCTCAAAATATTCCACATACAAATCTCTTAGGATCTGAACAGTGAACATAGAAGTTGTGTTATTCAATATTCTGAAATTCACGGTTCAAGTGATATTTCTTTGAATATTTTCACACAAGAATATAAAAATACTCCTCAAATGTTTGGTTTGATAGCTTAGAAAATATTTCAATTGATTCAACAACATGATTTTGATCAGAACAGCTCGTATCTACGAAAAACATTCATCAATTCTTTCGAGATTTTTGAGACCTGATAGATTGATAAAAAAATGACCACGTACACAAAATAGTAAGAAAATATTTCGGGAAACAAAAACTTCAAAATTCACTAGTTGGAGAGGGGATTATAGAGTGGAATAAAATTGAAATAGACGAAGAGCCAGATATATTCAGAGATGCTGAGAAATTCGGGGAGGGAATGAAAAGGTTATGTAAGATGAACAAATTATAGTGTTAAATATGTTAAGAAAGTAATTGAATATGTCTAGATATAATTAGCAAGTAATTATTATACCCCTCAGGAATTTGAAATGATTTCTCAGTCACATTGTAAAGATGTATCACTAAACTGTCTGAATAAATGAATAATGATAATATATCTACTTTTGATTGTATCAGAAATGAAAAAGAAGAAAACGATAAGTGGAATCGACTATGCAACATGTTTCATGAGTGAGAATGGCTCATTTCGTCTGAAACTGGCAGATGAGTTCTTCTATTTTGTACTCCCATTGTAATAAAACAAAAGAATATACGATAGACAGAGTACTTCTTTCAAGACTTCATTGTTTGTTGCTCGAATGAAACATCTCACTTTACTACAATGGGTGCTGTCAATAGTTGCCGATAAAGTAGTTGCTTTAGAGCTGCTACATCGACATTGCTACTACTAGGATTCGAAGACTCGTTTTACATCAACTCATTGTTCACAGGATGACTAGATGAGCGTAGCGAAGATTCCATTCCACATACTGAAAAAAATGGGCTTGGTTTTAATGTTTTTTTTTGTAATTTTGTGCGCGGCTACAGGTCAGGGAAAAATACCTATCGACTTGAAACTTCTACTTCATATTTCTGTCATACCAGAATGGGCTGGGCTTGTTTTTCAAAAAAATCGTTTTGAAGACTTTTCCGGAACAAAATCGGAAAGTTTGAGAAATCCTCATAAGAATAACCCGGAGGAAAAATACTTGAAAAACAAGAATTCTTCAAAACCTCTCAAATTATTTACCGAATATGGAAAATACTATTATACAGCTTTTCGAACATTTTTGCAACAATCGGATGAGAAGTGACAAAGAAAACGCAATAAAAGTGTACATTTTATTGAATATTTGAATCAATTGGTTTTGCAAAGTGTATATGCGACGGGTTGCAGTACTATAAATATCAACAAGTTGCAGGTGAGGTTTTTGAGCGTTTGAAGTTATCCAAGGTCCGTCAATGTGGATTGAGCTGACAGAATATTTTTCATTCTAGATTTTCATACTTCTGAGCTCATCTCACAACGCGCATCCCGCGTTTTTCTGGTATGAATCAATCACCAACTGAATTATTGTGATTATTTTGTTAAGAGGACAAGCCTCTGAAAATCACGATTTTTTCCGTATTATTTTCAATTACACTCTATTAAAGAACCTCAAAAAGTTGTGTAACATTCGGAAACTTCTGTCTCACTATCAAACGTGGAGATGTCATGAGTCAAGCCATCGTAGTGAATGGAGATCAGAAATTTATATTGCCCGTAACTCCTTTCAGGATTTTCATACGCATGCGATACTGAAAATCGCTACTCCTCTTTAGTGGTGATACTTGCAGAACTGATTTTTTGGATGCGAATCCAATGTGATATTCTTGACAATGAATGGGGAGCCTATTTTCAATTGAGGCCATAGTTTCCTGCTAATACATTCTTAAATTGAATGATTTTGTCCAAAACTTGAAAGAAAAATATTTTTGTGAAGTTCCAGTTATGAAATCAAAAATTTCGGGATAAATTCCAAAGTATACTCTCCATTCATCTCTCATACATACGTGCTGAAAAATATAAAATAAGAATAACTTCAGAAACATGAAAATTGTAGAAGGAGTAGTATTGAAAAAAGTCAAACTTTGTATCGGAAAAATTAAAAACAAAACAAAAAATGCCCATAATTTGTTTCTATCTATATTCCGTTCCGAGTAAGAAGACATCATGTGCGAAAATGCCATCACCCTGGAACCCTTATCTAGAAAGATGGAAATTTCAGTGGCTTGTTCCCAAAAGTTACTTTCACAAATCTTAGATGTTGGTCCACAGACTATCACTCAAGAAACGAGAACAACATGCAAAACCAACAGTGATGAAAAGTTAATCCGCTAACTATCACTTAACCCACTAAGAGTCAGTTTCACGGAGTACCAATCCGTTAACTATTAGTTGAAGTACGAAAATAACATGCGTAACCAATATTGATAGTAAGTTAATCCTCTATTTTTTCTTTCATAACATCGAAACTTGATACAAAATCACTGTTCCCCAATTAAGGCTTTGGACGAATAGTAGTTTATTCGCTAATTGTCGCCTAATTCACTTACTATTGATAATTCTTGGAACTGTACCTAACAATCAGTGAAATAATGGTTAAAACCCGACCTATGTGTACATATTTCAACGCGACAGTGAGAGTTTGATGGTCTCGAAAGATGTAATAGTGTTTTTCATCGTTAACCTCTTACTTGAAATGATCATCATTCCAGAATAATACTACAATCAATTATACAAATTCAGCGGTGAGTTGTGGTGTCTGTGAAGTTGATAGCGAGACCACCTTATTTTCTCGTTGTTACCATTATGTCCAACAATACTAATTTAATTATGCGTATTTGCGTTGTAAGCGCTGTAATATGGGCGTATTGCCCATCGCCTATCATCTATATGGATATCTATATATCATCTATATCTATCATCATCCGCTTATCACCTATATGAAGTGCAGCCGTAAACTCTCCACACCCTGCCTCTATAAGATATATTCTATTTGGTAAATATCGAATCTAGAAAGGCGTGGATCTCAGCTATGTTTCTGCCATCATCCAATAGCATTAACTACAATTACCCACTTGGTGACGTCAAATATCAGAGCCACATTGAATTTTGGGATTCTTCAATGTGAATTTTAATGACATTGTGATCAAGAAGACAGTTTTCTGACATTTTCTTGTCCGAATGTGTCTAAAAATAGAATTGTGGTTAATGCCATTCTATCTATTTATTTTTTGAATAAGACACATTCATTGCATTTCTTCTCCAAAAAGGCTGGTTAGAATTGACCATTGAAAATCGTCCGCCCTCGTGATGTCACAAACTATGAGAACCAATCAAGTGGACAGTGAAGCAGGGGAAAATAGGGAAATAGCCAATCAAGGTATCTAAAATTTCCCCTGCTCCATATAAGTCACGCCCATCTACATTGAAGAATTGCATAAACAATTTTTTTTAATGTGTATCAACGATGTGTTCAGGTACATTCTGAGGTTTTTTTTCTCAGAATGATTTCATTTTTCAAATTTTCCCTCCCAGCCAAATCTCATAAAGTTTTTAGAAACTTCGAGAGTATATTTATCAGAAATTGTTCGATCAATACGACTTGAAAACTGTACAGCTCCAAGTTGGATATGTCTACGAATAAGAAAAAAAATCATGTTCATCAGTTGAACCGTGCGACCTGCGCAGTGGGTACAAAAAAAACAGACAAAGCTCCATAAGAGTGGAATTAAGGTCTTCGCTATCGCTTATTCAATGATTCGAGTTCATCGGATTTTATGCTTCAAGACAGGAGTTTATGTTGGGAAAAGAGTCGATACTATATGTTCAGCAGACATTCGAGTTCAAACACCATATACGACCATATTTATTGTTCTACAAATAAATGCTGAAATTATTTCTTCTTTTCGAGAATTGTTTCTTACTATTCGTGAATTTTTCATCACACAATGCATTATTACTTCGAGGTGGTAGCATATCACCCAACAGCCACGACTAGACATACATATCCATGCAGCTTTCTCGCGAAACAGTTCAAAAACGTTCAAAAATGTTAAAAAAGTTCAAGACAAGACAGCTGACGGACGTATTTATTTCCCTAGAAGAAGTGAAACATTACAACCGACCCTAATAATATATGAAACAATATATTATTCTCGCGGCACATACGCTATCTCACTTTAGTACGTTACGTAGGGCATTCATCACGTGATGTGTTTCAATCGTGCACTCTCTTGTTCTCTTTAAGAGTGCACGGGAGTCGCATTCAGCGAAATATCAGTTTTTTATTGATACATTTCTAACAGTATGAGATATCAGAACTATAAAGGAGAGAAAAATAAGGTATTTTTGATACCTTCAAGGTTGTATAAGTTATAACTTTTTGACTTATATTGCATATTTGTCAAGCGTATACAGCTGAGAAAATGTAATTTTCACCCGTATACGTTTGGTAATCAGGCAACATAAGTTATACAGTTGGAACTTTTACCATCTCAAAATTATTGAACATAACTGTGATTTCTTTGTTCCAGAATTTCGATATTCAATATCATTGGAAAGCTATCACAAAAAACTCATATTTCTCTACATCGACACCAATGCGTTCTCAAGAGGATAAGTTACCGCGATACAATTGAGTCACTCGTAATTTCAGTGTTGTCAGTCGAAATAGAATTGTCCAGTGAATAGTTTGGATGAAATTGTACACATCATGTAATTATCATATCGTTTTTAGTCTTGTCCAGATATGTTTTTATGCACAACATTTTTTTTAACGATACAAATTCCGCTGTTTGAAGGCACTTGCCATAATAACTATTTTCGAAATCGGATTATGATTTTACCATCGAATTTGTCAGCAAATGAGAATCAGTTCGAGTCAGATTGGATTTCAGGAGATATCCGGGGTAAAGATGCTCTAAGGATGAAATGTGCACGAATCCTGTGGATTATTGAAAGTACGAGTGCAGGGTCGTATAGAACAAATTTCCCATCATTATCTTATCATTTCCTATCAACTTGACATCAGAAGTAAACCAAATCGACTTATTTAATATGCAGAATGGTCATCAATAAGTGACAGAAAACTCAACAATATCTATATTCAATATATCAATTCCTAATCAATATCTTCAACAAGGTAATGAAGCGCGCACTTCATTTTGTAAATTTGCATAAGTTCCTCTGTCCACCTCTAACAGTCCTCCTGCGAATGTTCTATGGAATACGAATCTTTCCAGGAAAATTGAAAATCTGAAATCAAATTTCAATAACGTTTCCGGAACTTCTACAGTCGTTTGCGTAATAATTATGTCATGCACACTTGACTCCATAAAAACTGTCAGATTAAAACGCATAAGCACAAAGAACGAGAGAGTGGAAAATGAAAATCTGACAAAAACTTCAAATTATCAATTTCATGACGAACGTATTTCCGAGAACAGCTTTTAATCACCTTTCGCCACTTTGATTTCAATTAGGTTCGAATATGTTCTGTGAGCAGAACGGGTGAAATCCCAATAACACGGCCGTATCCAGCCCTCTTAAGATCATAAGGACTGTCACGTGAACAATCTTAAGGGACACATCTGTAGAGTTGCGGGTTTTGAATATATATTTCGCAGAAAATGCAAGCACGGCACAATGGAATAACATATTCTATAAGGACCAGTATGGCTAGAAACCACTGAGGAAAAGTCATATATGCTGAGAATGGCGTTGTAAATTAAGGTGTCAATATATACTGAAACATGTTGCCACATGTTGCCACAAGCTGCCATTCTTTTCGGGTCAGAATCATAATGTTCAGCAAGGTCAAATCCACAGTCACAATCACTACACTCACTACCGTATTCAACTCTGACTGTTTTAATTTCCTAATTTGACTATCCATATGAATTAAATCTTGATTTTACTTTCACTTTGTATTATGTGAGACATTGTAATTTCTGATTGGATGATGATAAATAGATGGATGAAATAGAAATCACGTTCCGTGTACATTAATCATAAACCTGTTTCTATGACGATATGTTTCAAAGTGGTTATTCTTTGGACTGGAAGTACGTATTAGATTAGTTTCAATTCAGATTGAATCAGCCAGTTTGAAACGTTGAATTTTTGATTACTATATCAAATTCAGTCAAACACAGAAATGTGAAATATCAGAAGAAAAATCGCACAAGTTACGGTTTCTAACCTTTATTACAGTCATGTATGATACTATAAAGTGTGACAAACCAATTTCGAAAGTGGCTTTGAATTGTCATCCGTTGCATCGCCGTAAAATTATAAAAATTAGTGTCCATCATCCCTTAAGGTGTTTATAGCATTCTGCTCCTGAGTATGATGAATTCTGAAGATTTTTGAATATTCATCAGCCTCATGTTCCATGAAAAAATATGCCATATATTGTTTATATCATTTGATCTGTCTTCTAACCATTTATCTTCTGTTCTATGTAATTTTTGTGCCTGTGAATTTATATGGGAATCATGAAAATTAGTGAATGAATATATATAATTATTTTCATGTTGGGGTAGTATGAGTCATAATCACCGATACAATCTTATGAAATAATATGCCATATACTGTTTATAATATGTTATATATTATTGTTTTTAGTATTTTATCTGTTTCATATCTATCTTCTGTTCTATGTAACCTGCTTGTATAAGGTTATATGGGAATTATGAAAATTAGTGAATTGATTATTCAAATTATTTCCATGTTGAGGTTTATCCATTTTTTTGAAAACCAATAAAATTCCATAGAATAATATAGCGTATTGAATTGTTTATATCATTTTATCTCTTTTCTAACCACGTCTCTTTTTTTTATGTAAGCTCTTTGTGTAATGTTATATTGGAATTGTGAAAATTGTTGAATGAATATACATCACATTATTTTCATGTTGATCTATTATGATTACCAAACTGGTCAGGAAACTCAAGTCAGGATTTCTGAGAGACAATAAACGCCATATGGCATGAAAAAGCTCCTCTCACAGTAGTCATCTTTTGTATTCGGCAATCAGTATATCTTTAGTATGGGGAATGTATTCGACTCCATCCCACTGCCATTCATTTTTAAATGATACCATCCACATTATTATCAATATATGTTTCCAATTAAGAAATGTACAGATATCAAATTGAATAATATAATGGGATAAATATTGAATTATATATTCTCCTATCAAATCAAATTGCTTCTAGCAAATTCAAGAAAACAATACACTCGTTTTGGTTACAAAACCTATTCAAATGGACTTCGGACGGGTTATGAGACAAAATGATTTTCAGTCACAGATTTTGGAATTGAATCGAATTTCATCTCCAACCCCTCAGATGTCCTCTTCTTTTCAACTCAGATTCCGATATGACGTCTCAATTCAGCCACCAGTCGTCCAAATTGCGCAATCCGCTGTACGTAATAAATACCATACACCAGCCGCTAACTCTAATCCGAGGCCGGATTGCGTGATAATAGGTCGTGGCCGTTAGTTAAGAAGAGGATCACAATTTAAACTGCGCTCGCTTTAAATAACAACAACAACAGCATCGCATGCACGTAGCCAAGACGTGTGTAAGGGCTACTATAGCTACTATGAGACATTTTAAGTGCCTTGCTCGCAGTTTGCTAAATCCTCAATACTAGCCCTGATTTATAGTAGTGTACTAACGTCTTGGAAGACGTTGCGAGAGTGTGTACGTTCTAGATTTTTTGGAGGATATCAATTGATAGGCTCTTTATTATAGGTGTTATTATAGCTGTTCCACTGATAGATAGGCAATAGCGTTTGCTGTGTGACCAGTTTCAATTATATTGAAAAAAGAAAATGTGCTTTCGCCGAGTTAGAAATTACACTGGTTTATTAAAAATTGTTCCACACTTCCAACGTGAAGTTACACATTGTTCCACACTCTCAACGTGAAAGTTGATACGTTATAAGACATCTCCATGCATGAAAATAGAAATGCACATATATAATATATATATATATATATATATATATATATATATATATATATATATATATATATATATATATATATATATATATATATATATTGTGAGTTGAAATTCAAATTGAGAAAAGAATTCGAAGATTTCAAATTTTTTGAATTTTTGAATGTTCCGAATATTTGAAATTTTTGAAAATTTCAGATTCTCAAATTTCAGTTTGAATTATGATGCTTTGAATCATAGATGCAAATGACTCGTTATCCAATTTGACCAATTTGAAATATCCACAACTGACGTATTTCAATACTCGGGCACTTGAGTGACAATTATGAGACAAGGCAAACGCGTTATGTGTTGCCGCGTTGATGGGTGAGCTGGAACATGTCAACTCATCAGGTGATTTTTGTCTAATCAGAAATAACATTTGTGTTCTTCGGTTTAAATATATAATTATACCTGAAGTGAGTGTAAAGAAGTGTTAAGTGTGATACCAGTTTGTTCGCATGTGATTTTCAAGCATTCTGTGATAATAGACACTGATTTCTGTACATTGTGAGTGATAGACAAGTCCTTTCATTATTTCTTAAATTCTTGGAAGTTTGGTTATTTAACAATTTGGCTTGGAACTTTACTAACGGAAATTCTCCACAGCCATCTAACTGCTTTTCCTATAAGTCACGATCCCATTGATTCACAATTGATCAAGGTTTATTGAGGTAATTTCATACGTGGAGTCGAATTAAGACATTCAAGTCGAGAAAAGTGATGAATACATGTTCTCTGCAATGCCCACATTGTGGAAAGAAAGATTTGTTAAATTTGGAAAAGCACATTGAGCAACATCATCTGGATGTTTACTGTGTATCATCGCAAATACCGGGTACATCCTCAACATCACTAGAGAGGAAACAGTCACAAGGACCTTCCACGTGCGTCCTGTGCGATAAGACATTCAAAACACATCATGGTTTGAACGTACATATGCGGAAAATACATGCTCAAATATTTTCATCTGTTAAATCAGATTTCTCCGGTGACTGTGAAAATAGTGATAAGATGAATGCAGAGTCAAAGAAGATTTTCAAGACGACGGAAGCAAGACGTAAGTTCTCTTGTACAGACTGCTTGAAAGTGATCAATGAAAAGGATAAATCGGTTAAATGTGCCTATAATTGTGGTTCCTACTTTCACTCTAGCTGTACGGAGTTGACAGAGGTAGAATTAAGAGTGATATCAGAAAATAACCGCATTAAATGGATTTGCAAAAGTTGCACATGGTCTACTGAGGCTAGCATCACTCCACTTCATGACAAACTAGAACAACTGAATAAAACTATCCTTGAGAATTATAGACCTGCTGAAGCTATTCCACAGATAAAAATTCCCCAGGGCAAAATTAGTTTTGCAGATAAAGTTCGAGCTACCAGTGTTATTTTAATCAAACCAAAAGAAAAAACACAGTCAAGTGATGCTACTACTGATGAAGTTAAATCGAAGATTGACCCGACGTCATTTCTTTCTGGAGGAATTACCATGGTGAGGAAGGTGCAAGAAGGGGGAATGGTTATTGGCTGCAACAACAAAGAAACACTGGACATTCTCAAGGAAAAGGCTGAAAAATCTCTGAGCAACAACTACAGTATCGAAATTCCACCGAGAAGGAATCCACAGGTAAAACTGCTATCATTGGAGTGTGAAGAACCAGATCAAGTTCTAGTGGATAAAATTATAAAACAAAATCAGATAATTAACACTCGAGATACATTTGTCATGAAAATAATGAACTCACGTCGTTTTACAAAAAATGACCACTGTTTAATGAACATTGTACTGGAGATAGACCCAGAAACTCGAGATCACATCATGAAGGAGAGAAAACTTTTTGTTGGTTGGAGAAGGTGTCATGTGGTTGATAATATACATGTATTAAGGTGTTTCAAGTGCTCATCCTTTGGACATACAGCTTCTGTATGTCCTGGTGAAATAGTGTGTCCCATTTGTGCCGGAAATCATGATCTTCAAACCTGTCGAGCTGATTACGAGAACTGTATCAACTGTATCAAAGCGAATGTGAGTCTAAACCTAGGATTGAATTTATATCATACAGCCATGAGCTATGAATGCCCGAGTTACAAGCAGAGAGCAAAAAGAATAATTGAGAAAACAAACTATGAACATAATCCATGCAGCAGATAGCAACCAACTGAATTACGGAATCTGCAAAGTATGCCTTCAAACATATTTTCTGAAATAAAGTCTCGCATACATAGTTTAAAAATAGCTCATAGCAACATTAGATCACTCTCCAAAAATATTGATGAAATCAAGCTTATTATTAAAAATCAATCCTTTGACATTTTTGGACTATCGGAAACTTGGTTGAAAAGTGGTGACCCAGCATTCTTACAAATCTCTGGCTACACTTTAATTAGGAATGATCGGCCTGAGCCGAAGAAAGGAGGAGGTGTAGCAGTTTACGTCAATAGTAATCTATGTTTTAAAGAAATTACAACTCTACCAACAAGCGGTTCAGTGGAACATATAATTCTAGAATTTTACTTCAAGGAGTCTAAATCCAAACTAGCTTTTACAACTCTCTATCGACCTCCAGACTCAAATCCTAATACCATAGAAGAATATGTGAATATAATGGATCATCTCAACCATAGTTATGCACATGTGATCAATATGGGCGACTGGAACATAGACTTCTTCAGAACAGAAGAATCGAACACAAAAACTCTCATCAACTATCTCACTGCTTCAAACTTCACGCAAATAGTGAAGACAGCGACCCGAATAACCAACACAACGGCAACCCTGATTGACCTGATTATTGTCAACAATCCAACCAATGTTATACTAACTGATCAGCTACCACCACCAGGATCAAGTGATCACAATGTTGTGCATATTACCTATAATATTGACGTACAAAAAATCAGAGCAACATTTCGTGAATATAGAAACCTACGGAAAATTGATATGCCCCTCTTCACATATGATGCCAGTCAGATTTTCTGGAGATACAATGTTGAGCAACATTCTGATATAAACGACAAAGTGGTGACTCTGAGTTCTATGATCTTGAACTTGATGGATGCTCATGCACCGCTGATAAAAAAGCGTTTTTCACATAAACCTGCTCCATGGCTAACACCGGCTGTGTCCTCAAGTATAAAATTGAAAAACTCAGCTCACAGAAAAGCTGTAATTTTGAATTCAGTAGAAAATTGGGCTGAATACAAAAAACTAAGAAACTGGTCAACAAATGTATCTCGTAAGGCCAAGCAGGCTCATTTCGATAAACTGCAAAATCTTTGTAGCTCAGACATGTGGAAATTCCTCAAACAGAGTCATGTCTCGTCTAAAATGGAAAATAACTCTTTACCAATGAACTTTGACAACCCAAATGCAATAAACGATTATTTTGTGAAAATTGGAAGCAATCCCACACTGCTGTCAAGTGTACAGGCACAAATGAAAGAACTTGACAAGATCCAATGCGAAGAACATTTTTATCTAGAGACGGTGGATCAAAAAACTGTTTACAATGTTGTGAAATCTCTTAGTTCAAGAGCTACGGGCACGGATGGTATCAATCTAGAGATCTTGCATCTAGTACTTCCTTATTGCCTTCCAGCCATTACTGATATCATCAACTTCTCTATAGCCTCATCAACATTTCCTTCACTTTGGAAGTCAGCTACTATCCACCCTCTGCCTAAAATAAATCAGCCAACGAATCTCTCCGATTTAAGACCCATCAGCATACTCCCTACGATGTCGAAAATCATGGAGAAAATAATACATCAACAAACTATGGCCTACATAAATAAGAATCAGCTCTTTCCTCCGGAACAATCTGGTTTCAGACCCGGGTACAGTTGTGGAACATCGTTACTAGACATGTCTGATAGCATACTCAACAGCATGACAAATAGAGGAACAGCCTTTCTTGCTTTACTCGACTATTCTAAGGCCTTCGATTCCATTCATCACCAACTACTAATAAGTAAACTTCGAATACTCGGTTTTTCTTCATCTACCCGGGACTACTTCATAAGCTACCTAGACTCCAGGACACAGCAAGTACAACTTCAAATAAACGGAGAAAAAAGATTATCTACATTTCTTCCCATTCCAAATGGCGTTCCACAAGGTTCTATACTTGGCCCCCTCCTCTTCAACATTTATGTTCATGATATCCCTTCAGCTACAACTCACTGTAAAATCAATCAATACGCTGATGATATTCAACTCTTCATTTCATGCCCTGATCCTATACTTTTACACTCTTGCATTGCAAATCTGAATTCTGACCTAAACTCAATTCAACTTTGGTCTCAGAAAAACGGCCTTATTCTCAATCCCAATAAGTCAGTTGTTCTTCCACTCGGTAGTGATAGAGGAATCAGAGTGTATAAAGAATGCCCTCTTAAAGTGAAAATGGGAAACACTGAATTGAAATCAGTAGCTAATGCTAGAAATTTAGGAATTTGGTTCCAATCTGATATGAAGTGGTCTACACATGTCACGAAGTGTTGTCATAAAGCAAATGGAATTCTACGGTATCTTTATCAATATAAGAAGCTTCTTCCTTTGAAAACGAAAGTGTCTCTTGTTGTATCATTAGTTTTTTCTATCTTCGATTTTTGTGACTATGTTTATAGCGGAATTGATAAAAGTATTGAACGACAGATACAAAAAGTTCAGTACTCATGTGTGAGATTTGTTCTGAACGTACCCTTCAAACAGCAAATTTCGCCCAAACTCATTGAACTTGGATGGTTGAACATGAAAAATCGCCGAAATTTTAATACATTAGTTTTAATTTATAAAATAATCAACAACAAGTCTCCAGCATATTTATATAACAAAATCGCTTTCACGTCACAGCTTCATCATCATAATGTTCGTCAAAATTCCAATTTGGTTTATCATCATCACAATTCCAAATCTTCATCTTCATTCTCAATAAGTGGTCCAAGAAGATGGAACGAGTTGCCAACATCATTAAAATCAGTAAAATCCCTAGGTATATTCAAATTATCATACAAAAAACAACTTTTAGTGAAGCAAAATTCTGAGATAGTTTTAAAAAATCATGTTTAATTTAGTTCTAATCTGTCAGCTCTTCCTGTTCTTTTCTTTTTGTTTTCCTTTTCCATTTGTAAATTTATAGTTCTTTTTATTAAATCATTATTCGCATTTTAGTTATTATACTCATAAGGTTAGGTGGAAGAGCAGAAACTCATGTCTCTGAACCTCGCCATTTCATTTTTGTTAAATAATCATCTCATTCTATAATTTTTATATGTAAATTGTTATTTCTGTGTTTCTTTTGTCAACTAGGCCTACTCAAAAATGAATAAAGACTTATTATTATCTTTGGATTGGTTATTATATATATCCACCTTGAGATCCAAACCATTACATCACTGCCATCTTATTTCTCATCATTATTTTTTTTATATTAAAGGCTTTGTTTCAATCGTTCACAATTAAGTGGTGTCACCTGTAGCTTGGATTTAATAGGTATCCTAATAGCTTTGAATGATTCATAAAAATTACGTTATATATTTTTTCACATTGAAACGGCTGATCCGATTTGAATGGAAGTTCGTAATAATGTGTATCATTACCAGATTAAAAGTCCCTAAAAATTTGGATGCTCTCGGATGTAAATATTTTCCTGAATTTTTTTCTCTGGGTTATTCTTTCAAGATTTTTGAAAACTTTGAAATGAGTTTTCTCAGAATTGGTTTCACCGATCGTGGCTCAAAACTATACAGTATCAAATTAGATGAGAATACCTGTGTGTGCCCAGTTTCAACTGATTCTGAATTCTCGTCTGACCTGTTGAGCGCAAAAAAAAAAGATACATTTTTTTTCGGGTATGGTGAAATACCACACACGCTTCGCTTCGCTCATCAAATAAATATATCGAAATTGGAATTGAAACGTGTACGAAAAACCTTTTGGCGCTGCAATTTTTGTGTCCACATGGAAGTAACTGTGGGGAAGACATCTTTTACTATAATCGGAAAAAAAAGTATATTGATCAATAAAGTAAACTTCAAGAATCACAATAATCCGATTCAAGATACATATTGAACTATTTTCACCATGGAAAATTGAAAAATCCAATAGTTCATACTCATGATCTGTAACTCTGAAAGAATTTTGTATCAGGAATAGAGCATTGGTTGCGTATCCATCAATATCATCACAATATGGATCTTCACAAATCAAGAATTCTGGAGTTTATTCGTAAATATGCATTGAACTCGAAGTACACAAAAATATGAGATCATTATACACAGAAAAATATCATATAAAATATAAATATAAATATATATAAATATATAAATATATTATATAAATATAATATGTATATATATATATATATATATATATATATATATATATATATATATATATATATATATATTAATGTATACCCTATTCATATTCAACAAATGCGTTCGGTTCCACGAGATATTTTTGAGACGTACGGATGCGTGAAAATAAAACAAAGTGAAAATAACAAGCATTGTGTACGATCCAGCATCGATGTGAAGAAGTATTGTTGGATTTCAAATCACAATAGATTCTGATAGTATGAAATTGTTACGTTCATGTGTGGAAAAAAGTTAAATCGAATACTGAAAAAACGAGTAAGCGTCGTTATAACTTATTCATCTCGAATAAATAAAAGCATTTCCATTCTAAACGTGAAGATAAAGTGAGAAAATGAACGGCAACGCGTTGGTTGTATATTTTGTAGTATTTTTGCTCTAGTAGAAAGATTTTCGGAAAGGAGGATACGAAATGTGTGTAAATCCTACATCAGTTTTTATACGAGCATAGGGTGAACGTGACTTTAAATCAAAATGTAAAATCCGGTACTAACAAATCATGACTATATTTATGGAAGAAAAATATGGTGTGGAGCCCTGATGGACCAAATAGAATGTTTCGAATATGTTATTTGAGTTCATTCATTTATGCATTCAATCCAAAGATTTGCAAAAATATTGGAAATATGAAAACTTACAACCAGATAATATAAGAATGAGTAGATCGAACAATATGATCAAAAAAGACACACATATATATATATATATATATATATATATATATATATATATATATATATATATATATATACATATATATATGTATATATATATATATATATATATATATATATATATATATAGATATATATATATATATATATATATATATATATATATATATATATATATATATATATATATATATATATATATATATATATATAGTAATGGTGCAACAGTCCAAGAGTTGGTGTTCTATTGTATTTTGGAGCTCTTTTTTCCATAGAGTGTTTGACATTCGTCTACTATATTTGTATCCACGTGAAAAAAATACACAAACCACCCGCTGTGAAATATTTGGGCGGTCGTTCGGAACATTTTCCGTTCGTGAATACGAGTATTCGCGATGTCATTCCTCAGATCAAAGGCCCTGGACCCTCTTAGGGCTCGGATGATTTTTTGATGATGAGATCGTATTTTTACGCGTATTTTAATGATATATAACCATAAATCAACATGTCAGGTTCTTCCCCGAGCAGACTTCAAGAGATTCTAATTTTTGAATACGTGATTTCTGTCTCATGTAATCAGTTAGATTCATGCTACACTCGAGATCGCAAAATATATTCAACTCAAAATTTCGAATTAGAATAACATCTATACATTTGAAGTCAAATTTTGTATGGACTCATTTCATATACCTAGAGTAAGTATGTACGTGGTACGTACCTTCATGTTAGGTCTTTTATTATCAAGTATGATTTCAGTGAAGTTCTCGGGATGGATTATATATGTTGTGACATAATTGAACATCTTATGTAAAAATCAGTGAACGTGGTGCAGATTCATCATAATATATTGAATTGATGAAATACATTTTTCACATTTGTAATGAGTCATATAAATAATCGTATCATATCCAGGGATTGAATTAAGACATATTATGCGATTGTGACGTTCCATCATCTTGAAGCGTGATTTTATGTATTACATGAACTACGGAAAATGTTCGATGAGGCATATGCTGATATAGGCCCAAAAATGTAATCTTTTTTTTAATAACATCGGAACTTGATAAAAAATCATTGTTCCCAATCAAGGCTGTGGATTAATTATGGATATTCAGGAGTGATTTTCTTCTGAATGTGAAATCACTCATCTCCACTCAATCGACGTCTTATCGAACTGATTACTCGTCGAGAAACATAAATTCAATTTTTCGGAGAGTTGACGTAGATTTCTGAACGGTATCGAGGAACGGTAACGGTTTTCATTGTCAAATGAATATATACAAACTGATGAACCCAATTGTTTATACATTCTCAAAATAATGAAGGCAAGTTCTGTGGTGAGAGGACCCATTGGGAATTACTGGTGAAGTATGTATATTCATATTTGGGAAGTCATGGACGGAGCTGAGATTCTCAGCGTCGATTCAATATATGAGTAACAAATGACAAATGGAATACATTCCATCGAAAATGCGATTCACACCATGCAGGAGAGTATATTCTTGAATACCCACTGTCGAAATGAAATAAACATTCGCAAAATGTTACACTTCATATGTATATCTCAACCTGTGATGAGGGTAATATCTGATGTTACCACCCATTTTGATGGAAACTCATAATTGTGAGAGGAATATCGATTTGAATGGATTCATATCAAATTTCACCCATCATAATCATCATTGAATATATATATATATATATATATATATATATATATATATATATATATATATATATTTATATATATATATATATATATATATATATATATATATATATATATATATATGAATCTATGTGAATTCATATCAAATTCAACCCATCAAATTCATCCGTGAATATATATATATATATATATATATATATATATATATATATATATATATATATATATATATATATATATGAATATATATATTTTTATATATATGAATATATATATCCATATATATATATATACATATGAATTCATATATGAATATATATCCTCATATATATATATATATATATATATATATATATATATATATATATATATATATATATATATATTTTCATATATGTATATATATATATATATATATATATATATATATATATATATATATATATTTAAATATATATTTGATATATATATATATATGTATATATTCGAATATATCTGAATATATATATATTTAAATATATATATATATATATATATATATATATATATATATATATACATGGATAAATACCTATATATATATATATATATATATATATATATATATATATATGAATATATATATATATATATATATATATATATATATATATATATATATATTTATATATATATACATATATATATATATATATATATATATATATATATATATATATATATATATATATATACATGGATAAATACCTATATATATATATATATATATATATATATATATATATATATATATATATGAATATATATATATATATATATATATATATATATATATATATATATATATATATATATATTTATATATATATACATATATATATATATATATATATATATATATATATATATATATATATATATATATATATATATATATATATATATGATTCCATATTCTCACAAGCTATCGAATCAAATGTGACTGAAGAAAATACCGAGCATTCGTTATCTACACCTTGTGATCATTTGAAAATTACACAACTGACAATGCTGCCAAAGTTTGATAATCACATACTTGACCACAAATATCAGTAAAAAGGCCACGATATCGGAAATATCTTCTGTCGAATAGAAAGGTCTTTTTAAAGTCCTGGAGGTTCTCCTGACATATATACAGAATATTATCTGATTTTCATCAGGATATATGACAGAATAGTGATTGTGAATGCAATGTCATCATCAACTTCCCCATCATCAGTCTCAGTTGAGTGAAAGATATTGTGCAAATATGCAAAAGACGTATGCTGGGAGCAATCCAGTACTCATGTGGTATGTAAATTAACCAGATTGACAAATCCAATTCGTGCTGTAGATTTCTGGTGCATACTATCGAACTTATTCAGGTCACCCTTCGACACACCCAACAATATATGTTCATCTTACATAATGCAAGGTACTGACGGGTTGCGAGTTACTGATGGTATATTATATTCGACGATCGGAACAAAAACCAATATTGAAAGATAGTTGAGTAGAATGAGGAATAAGAATAGTGGAGTATATCCCATCAGAAACTATCAATTATTCCAACGAACATTCTGGAATGATTGAAAATATGTAACTCACCATACTTACATCACACAACGCTTTCTGGCGAGAATGAATGTCGCTATATATATTATGTAAGCATAGCAAAGAACAGACTTCAAAACGGGGTTGAGGAATATTCCCCGGCCCAGAAAAACCCGGTGGGCTTCTGATCCAATAACCCAAATGGAAAAACCCGGCTAAAGCAAGTTTTGGGGTTTTTGAGAAATATTCATCATTAAATACCAAAACACTTCATAATAGTTCCATAAATTATGTTTGATAATTCTAATGATCACATTGCTTGTTCACAACAAATATTCACAGAATTGCAGCTATGTATGTGAGCCTGAAGGCGCTTCAAACAAGTAACAGTATCAACTAACATAAGAAATGAGGATGAAATTACCAAAAAATTACCAGAAAATGAAACAAGACACCAACTTGGAGAGACAGAAGAGCACAGACTGTACAGAATGGTAATTTGTTACTCATGTTAGGGTTATGTTTCAAAAAAATCCGAAAACCCCAAAAACCCCCAAAAACCTGAGAAAACACTGGATTTTTTTTTTCTTTATGGAACCCAACCTAACACACCTAAACACACATAAAATACCCACCTGATACAAACAAACATAAAAGATATATATCTACATATATATACATATATTGATATATATTCTGATATATATATATATTTTTATATATATATATATATATATATATATATATATATATATATATATATATATATACACACACATATATATATATATATATATATATATATATATATATATATATATATATATATATATATATATATATATATATACATATATGTATATGTTTATATGTATGATGTGATTCATGTGTTTATATTGATAGATGGAAGTGCATCTTTGCCAGCACTGTAGATACCTTCGCACAGCTTATCCCCGAACATAAACCTCAGTTGCCAGCTGTTCTATAAAACGAGCGATATTCGAGGATTGAGAGAAAAACGGAGGGAAAGATTTCCTCTTCCTCGTTCATAAGAAGTAAATGACATTTCACCAAATGGTCTTATATATAAAGGATGGTCAGAAATGGTCGTTCTGGTTTCTCCCGAGAGGCAAGATTAAATGGTCTGTAGGTCACGACATATAAGTTACTAGAAGATTTGAGGTCGAGTCGGAATCCTCCGATGAAATATAACACAGACCTGGGGTTATAAACTGATGTTGACAACAAGAGAAAATAATAAATATTGATTAACTGATTCTTATGAAATTTCCCGATCGTGTTTTCCGTTCCATTCAAACACAAAATGTCATGCTAATAAATGTGAGAGTGAGTATGGGCCTAGTTATACCCCACTGATATAGAATGTTTTTGCCATTTAATGTGAGAGGCTCACGAATCGATCGAACCTTTCCATTCGCCCATTTATACTCCACTCACAATAATCATCGTTCATCTGCGTACTGAATATGATGGAAAAATGAAAACATTTCTATTATTTCTGCTTTTTTTTCACTATGTGAGCTTCGTACTCTGGAAAATTGCTATGTGAATGACAGATCATCATGAAGCTGGGATTTCATGTGAATGAAATTATGAAACAAGCAGAGTATGATGAAAATAAAACAGCAAATCGATATCGAAACCAGAGAACAAAACAAATTATATAACTCGACATTGTGTTCGTGAAATGAATACCGTAAGGCATGTTGCATTTATGTATATTTTATTGGATTTTTTTGCATGAAATGCAATACGAGATAGAATATTCAATGGGAAAGAATCTACACGTTTCATCTCATTGTTTGTCAGATTTGAAAGAAAACCAAGTATATCCGATAAAACAAGCACGTTTGTCTAGTATGTCCTCTGAAATACTGCTTCAATATTTGTAGAAGTAGTATCGATAAAAAGATAGAACCATCTTGAATCTTCTATAATGATCTTTTCATTCATTTTGTTATCATTTCTTATATCATATCGGGTGATTCTCAGCGCTCCAATAATCATTCCTCTTCTATCAAAAATCCTCGTTAATGATGCTTAAAGTTGCAAGATATATTTTCATTCAACAATTAAATTCAGAATTGAATTTGAAAACAAGGGATGCACATTTTTTCACAAATACACTGCCATGTTTCACTGCCAGAATATGAGTGATACTCAGCATTCAATGTTCCAGATATATGATAATAATAATGATAATAATCATAATTCATTCATTTTCGAGTAGTACAGTAGCAAAAGAAACATCGACATAACAATTTACATATAAGAATTCCAAAATGAGATAATTATTTTAGAAAAATGAAACGGCGAGGTTCAGATACATGAGTATCTGCTCTTCCAATCAACCTCATGAGTTATGACTGAAATGCGAATGATGATGTAATGGAAAAAAACATGAATTTACAAATGCAAAAGGAAAAAGAACATGAGGAGCTGACAAATTAGAACCAAATTGAACATGATTTTTCAAAACTATCTCTGAATTTTGCTCCACTAAAAGTTGTTTTTTGTATAGACCTAGAGATTTTACTGATTTTAATGACGTTGGTAACTCGTTCCATCTTCTTGGACCACTCATTGAGAATGAAGATGAAGATTTTTAATTGTGATGATGATGAACCAAATCGGAGTTATGACGAACAATATGATCATGAATCATATATATGAGTAATCATGATATTATGCAAGGAAAACTGCATGGATGAGCAGGAGCATCAAAATCATCGTGAAGCTTTGAACATTACAATATGCTGAATGTAAAATTGTGAAAAATGTTGAATTTGTAGGAATGAATGGATTCATATTCATGATAACCTCTTTTCAACAACAATGATCTGAATATTCCACACTGCATACACGAATGTTGGTTCCTGAAAAAATATTAGGCAGTGCTCCAGATTTTGTTTTGTTCCCTTTTCTTCATCATTGAAACAGATTTTGAATAATTTCTTCTAGGAAGTGACATGATGAAACATCTAGCAGGCTGTGGTTTTTTATTGTGATTGGAAATCTTCGAAATACAAAATCCAACCCGGCCAACTTTTCATATATAACCATGTCGTTGAAGCGCCGTCAAACTCCAATATTCATTCATTCATGAAGCATTGCCAAATCTGTATCAATTGGGTGAATTATTAGATTATTGGATGGGCGAAGCGAAGAGTCACATTCTCAGATTCATCGTACTAGAAAAAAAAAGTTTTTTTTGGCGCTCCACAGGTCAATCAAATGATCGAATGATCGAATGAACGAATTCAGTTGTAACTTAGAATACCAAGTTTATTCATCCAATACTTCATGGTTTTGACGCGCAATCGGTATCACCACTGCTGAGAAAATCCATTTCGAAGTTTTCAACAACTCCATGAAAATAAACCGGAGGAGAAAATTGAAAATTATATCGCCCCTGAATGAATCAAAAATCTTGCTGAATTGCATCTGAAGAATGATTCAAACATCCGGTAGTTTCACATGAATCAAATCAGTCGTTTTGATAGGATATGTTGATAGGAGTGTGATATTTTCACATCAATCGAGGCTATGCAGAAACTGAATAAGGAATTGACGACTAGTGATTGACCTGGTCACTAACGTCACAGAACAGAACATCCAATCAAATGGTCTTTGTTATGTGGCAAAATTCACATTGACCTATCAGAGTATCTCTAAATGCCCACGTGAAGTAAAGATCTATGTAGCCTGGCGATTAGGCACACCTATCACCAGTGGTCAATTGAGAAACTTTAACTATACATATCAAGATGTGTCAAGTTCTCCGGTATATTATATGAGAGTCAAGGTGGGTCAAGTATTTGAGAAGACTCCACACGAATATATCACTCATCCAACAGTGCATATTCTGCTTTTGCTATAACTTTATGCTATAACTATACATCACATTGAGTTCATGTACTTGTGTCTTGCTTTGTTGTAAACATTTGACTGCTGGAATGTAGTGCTGGGTTCTGGATTGGCTTGATCCTTCAATATTCTGAGCCAATTTCACTATTCCAGTCATTGAATATGGAAATGAACTCTGATACATATTTTCGAAAATATTAACCAGAAAAATTGAATTTCATCTCACAATATGTGAGCTCAGTTCCAAAACTCATTAGACGAGCTTTAGCGAGGATTCAATTTGACAAACTGAAAAAAATTGGTGTTCGTTTTTATGTTTTTTTTTATGTTTTTTTGTCGGTTCTCCACAGGTCAAACGGCTACAGCTATCAACTCCAAACTTTTTTTAGCCATGGTTCCTCATCTAACTTAGATCTTCATAGTTTTGTGGCATTATCGGGTGGTAACTTTTTTTTTATGAATTTTAGAAATTTCAAAAATCCCCGTTAGAATAACCCGGAGGAAAATACTTGAAAAATCAAAATTTTTCAAGACCTCTCAAATTTTCGCCGAATATAAAGGAAACTATTAAGCACATTTTGAGAGATTTTTCGCATCAATCGGATGAGAAATAACGAAGAAAACGCATTTATAAAGCATTTTCCCATCAATTTAGGCTATTACGGGAACCAATTAAATCTACAGCAACAAGTGTCACTAATTAATTCAAAACGATTGAAATGAATGAAGAAGAAGGCCGTGACATAACTGATTCTCGTAAGGTTTTTGAACGTTTGGAGTGATCCAAGGTCTGTAGATGTAGATTGGGTTGACAAATTATTTTTCATTCTAGATTTCTATACCCCTAAGCTCGTCTAACAACGCGCATCCCGCGTTTTCCTAGTATTGTTCTCATCACCTTTTTTCTGTATTCAATTACCAATTCTATCGTGAAATGCAAAACTACAAGTAGAACCCAGATAACTGTGTTGTAAGCATATAAATTTTGTTTCGGTCTATATCGACTTGATAAAATTGAACATCATGATCAATTAGAGAATCATATAGCGTGAATAACGGCCTCAATATAAATAAACATCACGATCAATTGGGGAATTAAATACCGTGGATAACGGAGCATAGTTAGCTTGCATAATGCATTGAAATCGAACAAAAAAGCAAATGGAGGAGCGTGTATCCAACCGATATATCAGACAATTCCGTTGGATTCGAGACGATAAATCTGTCAAGACTTCGATATATTATGCAATGAGCACGGGACACACCCAGTATGGTTTGCACGAAGATGCTATAGTTGTGGACAGCAGAGAAAGAGGTCGATGGGACGAAACTATGAGAAGGAACATCTTATATACTATATACCGACGTATTTCGGCATTAGGCCTATTCAGTGGGATTCAAAGGATATTAAGAGGATTCAGTATGATATTCTATGTCCTAATCAGTAGGGTATTGCCATGGTAACTCACGTTACATTTGCACTAGTTCATGTCAACATCAGCTTGTCTTGTGCTGAAAGTTTCGCTATTACAGTTTCTGTAATTTTTATAAATGAACTTCCACGTAATGGCATTACCTTGAAACTATCTGCACAGTTATCAATTGAAAACGTCCAAGATAATAAAATGTTCAACTATGGTAACTCGGGTTACACAAAAAGACATCGTATCGAAATTGAATGATTTTGAGTGTATTTCATGCTCTTGCAATTGTTCAATCACACCCTGGTATTTTTTTAATGAAAGATGGATTGCCTAGAAGTGGAAAATAGCAATGGAGGAACCGATGTGATGAAGCAATCTGTTGGATTTTTCATTTTCATCGAGTATCTCATGTTACTTGTTATGGTAACTCAGGTTACACGTCCACTTCAATATGTGTTCATTTGGACATTTAGGCCCTAGTATCATTATTCAAGATGACGCAGTATGACAATAATCATTTTACATTCAGTTAGGTATCATTTCTCTACTTTTGTCCACAAATGAAGGTAAAAAATTACTTCAATATTGGTGAACATGTTCACCATGTCATTGGTGAACTAGATTCTCTAGTTACTTCATTGTTCAGTTGAACTAATGTTAAAGTGGCCAGCAAACTGAACCTGAATCTGGAAGATCGCGGTTCAATTTCTGCCATGGTCGACCATTCTGACAAAGTTTTTTTCTGTGGTTTTCCTTTGTCGTTCAGGTCAATACTGGTATGGTTCCTCAACAACAGACACGAGAGATTCATTCCCACCATTCAAAAACATCCAATGAAAAATCCTCCCATCTCATCTCATCAATTCAATTTCATTTCAAATATGTTTTTTATTCTCACTGATAATATTACATGACGTATGAAAATAGAATTACAACACATGGAGATCAACACCATACATCTCACCATATCAAATATCATTCACTGACGCCAATGGACCGTAGTAATAATTTCAGTGAGTCTTCAAACCCAATATGAATTAAAAAAATACTTTATGGCTCAGTGATTCAAATGACATTTTCAGAAAGTTACATGATCCAACCCGGGATTGATATCGATGGGCCTATTTGTTCACAATCATCTCACATGGAAATAATTTTCGAAATTTCGATAAATTTTTGAAATGGATACCCTTATTATGCCAGTAATAAATACCATCATTCTGTAAATGTAGATATCAACGTATTTCGACCATTTGATAATCTCCATCTTTTTTTATTCAGTCATACCGTGGAGCTGTTTATAAGAAGGCCTCTCTTGGCGACGAGCCGTGTACCAGATCACGTGCTTACGGTTACTTTGACATACCTGGAAACGGCGGCCATTTCGTTTTTAAACTGCCCGTTGGAGCTTCTCCCACGTTGATAATTCAGGCACGAACTATATAACAAGTTTCGATAGGCCTACACGTGGTATCAGCTCGGTTTGAAGAGTGAACATGGCCGCCGTTACCAACTATCCAATATCATCAAGTGGTACGAGTTTCTTTCAACACGAAGTTATTTACGAAAGTATGGTCAATGGCCATACCTAGCTCTTTCTCACTTCCATTTGATTTGTGAATGTTCAATTTCTATATTTTCATCACGCAGAAAAAAGATCAACCATACTGGCACAGTAGCTGATTGGTTAACGCACTTGGTCCATATGACCCGAGATGCAGTGGGCATATCGGAGTCGGTTCGATCGCCGTTACCGTCCATCTTTACAGGAGTGTTACGTGGTTTCTCTCTGTAGTCTAGGCTAATGCCGGGATGGTTCCCACAATATAGGCCACGACCACTTCCTTCCCTCCATCCTTCTCATTACTCATAAAACCTTCATATCATCATCCTATCATCTCATAATTCATTCATCCGACACCAATAGATCCTAATCATGATCACAGTGCGTCGTTGAACCCAATATGAAATGAATATATATGAAAAAAAGATCAACCACAACATCAGGGTACTTCTTGTTGCATGTGAGCATGGAGGTTCCATTCACGAGCACATTTCCGTGAAGAGGAATATCATTTTACCTGCGCTTTACGTGACGAAAATAACTTGATAATAGGAGGAGAACGAATGAAATACGTGATGAAACTTATTGTCATCGTATAATATCTCGTGATGGAAAATTGTTTACACAGAATACACAGAGGAAAAGACGATTTGTATAGATATTTCATGAGCGAGAAAAGTGTTTCTCGATCATTTTCCACATTTTCTATTGTTGACCTAGAAAAATACGTGATTTGCATGAGATGGATGTAATAGATGAGACAGTATTCAGATTTTCTGTTTACATTCAGACTGGATCAGTATCCTAGAAAACCGAATATATGCTCATGGATAGAGTTGCACAATAATCTCAGTGTTGAAGGAAAACTTTTTTCTTTTTGTCAAGTTACCATCCAATATGATATATTTGTTCAAGTGGAACATATGAATCATACTAATTTGTTCGTGATGTTTCAGATTCGAATCATACGTGGGTTCATTCATTCACCAATAAATATATAAATATATATATATATATATATATATATATATATATATATATATATATATATATATATATATTTGTATATATAAGCCAGACCTTCGTGCTGATCTATCGTCAATATGAATAGCCATCCTGAATGGATATATGATTTTCTGCTGAAATTACCTCCACTCCAATGATCATTAAATATCTTCATTCACCTGTCATTTTTTCGAGGATATATATTGACATAAACGATGTGTGGAGTTTTCATATGAAAATAATCAACTGTTGCATTTCATGCATTATTTGTATTGTTTCATGTACGTGATACATCATGTAATAAACTGTACATTTCACATGTAACTAAATATAATACATGTAACAATAATATATCCCGAAGTGATGTACCACACATATCAAGGCAATTCCCAGCAGAAAAGACCACTTTAGTAAGATCAAGTCTAACTCACTTGGGTGCATGTGGCAATACGCTCTGCACAGTTTGTTGCTTTGCAAGAGATAAAACTGCATCAGATATCAAATAATGACTCCTCTGTCTTTGGTTATGTTACAGTGGTACACGTCGGAACTCAAGTGCATCCAAGCTGAAGATGATGCATTTGAATGAGATGAAACATTGCTGGAGATTTGAATATTCAAACCATGATGATGCAGTAATTCTCGTTGTAGATTGTCTAGAGAACGTTTAAATGGAGATGAATAATGCAAATTTATATTGAATCTATTATTTATATATATTTAATTCACAACATCCATGGCATGAAAATATGTGGAGTCCATTATGTAAATTGGAGTGCTTGAAAAATATATTCATGTTGGATTGTTTAATTTTTATCAGATTATTATCTCATAGGAATTATGTACAACTTATATGGTGACAGAGTAGGTTCTAGTTGACCTATCATGATACTAAAACTTGATGAGAATTCATAATTTTGAATAATCATTCTGTAGACGACATTATTTTCTGTAAATACGTGACCACAATGCATTCCTCAGTTGAGAAAACATCTCGGCATTCCGTGAAATCTACTCACTGAAGAATTTTCGAGGATAGTATCTCGAAAATATTTCGTTGCAACTATTTATCACTGTTTGTAATGAATATTCTTCGACTTCTATTATGGTGACAATTGATGGAATCTTGAATACATTTTCCCATTCATAACTGTAGTAGTTTGAAGTTAACCCAAACTATAATGGAGAATATATCCAATGCTGATAGTTATTTTTGCGAAATGCATGATGTTTTCATGGATGATATAATGAGTACAAATAGAAGAGAGGAAGAATATTCGTTCATGAGCACATGGTTGGATATGAGAACAGATCTTGATGGTCATAGACATTAGGTCAAGACCAATGACTTAATAACATATGATATTGGAGTCAATTTTCTTGACAAATCATTGAATACATCGATGTTGCAATAGAAGTTCATCGGAAGTACATTTGAAACAAGTCATTTGTCAATCACAATAGAGAATCGGAAAGCATTGCAGTTCCAGTAAACCAGTAAATCTGCTCTTATTGGTACTATAAAACAAATAACAAATACACAATATAGGACAGGAATATATAAGAGGGAATAGGACAGGTAGGAACTGGAATGGGCTTAGTAGAAGTGTTTTTGAAGGGGATGCAATTAGGATGAAGTTATTCCGTAAGAGGGTTGGGAGATGGTGGGATACGGGTAGTTAGGAAACTTGCCACTGCGTATTTCATGTGCAATTGCAAGAGTTGAATAATAATAATAATAATAATAATAATGATGATAATAATATATTACTGGAATATGTTACTCAACGTCAAGAAGGTGTACATATTTGTGTC
>OZ023330.1:36636688-36696688 GCA_964007535.1 Brachyptera risi | reverse complement strand
AGTCAAATGGGAAAGTGTCTTCTGATGAGGGTAATTTCTGAGGGTAGGTGAGAAAAGCGAATGCCCGTGGCGTCATGATTTCAAGGGACGCCATGGGTGTCATTTAATTAATGTCACAATTAATGTCCTAATATTATCAATGATATTCAATAAATCAAACTATTCAATTCTCGATACCGGAGGAAGTGAATGTTCTCATTCAAAAAGGTTATCATTTCAAAGACTGATTTGATGAACCGGCGTTTCATTTGCTTTGAACAGCCGTCTGGCACAATCATACTTCCAGCTACACTGGAGAATTCATATATTCCAAAAATTTAGTGTGTCGTAGCTCCAAGAACTCATGGGATCATATCAGAATCAACGGAGAAATATATATATATATATATATATATATATATATATATATATATATATATATATATATATATATTTTATATTTCATATTTTATATCATATATATAAATATATATATATATATATATATATATATATATATATATATATATATATATATATCACATATAAAGTTACATAGTGAGTTTCTAAAATTCCTCCTCGAGAAATTATATGTACATTTGTATGTATATATATATATATATATATATATATATATATATATATATATATATATATATATATATATATAAATATATATATATATACAAATATATATATATATATATATATATATATATATATATATATATATAAATATATATATATATATATATATATATGTACATATATATATATATATATATATATATATATATATATATATATATAAACATATATATATATATCTATATATATATATATATATATTTATATATATATATATATATATATATATATATATATATATATATATATATATATATATATATATATATATATATATATATTCATATATATATATATATATATATATATATATATATATATATATATTCATATATATATTTATATATATATATATATCTATATATATATATATATATATATATATATATATATATATATATATATATTTATATATAGGTATATATCTACATATATATATATATATATATATATATATATATATATATATATATATATATATATATATATATATATATTTATATATATATATATATACATATATATATATATATATATATATATATATATATATATATATATATATATATATATATACATACATTTTATGTACATATAATTCCCCAGGGAGGAATTTCAGAAACTTACTCTGTGGGAATTGACCTTCACTGTGCACACTCAATTCGGAGTGCACAATTGAGTCCCTGCCCGCGGGGCGCTGAACAACGCGAAACAACCCTGCAGTTACAAAGATTGTCATCGACAAATATCATTTGTGCCAACATCAGTTTCATGAGATGAATATTTTTTGCATCTGAACCTCATCTGTTACACGTTAAGCCACATTGAATTATCATTATTACATTTTTTAATAACATCAAGACTTGATACCAAATCATTAATCCCCAATCAATGCTATGGATGAATGATAGGATCGGTTGGACGGGACACCACAGGATGATTTCATCACCTCATTTCAATTATTCAAAATCATTCAAATTGGGTTAAATTTCGTTAAATTACCCGCGGGGTCGGAACGGTGGTCTTCTCTTTCGCCCCCTGCGGACACCAAGTCTATAAACATCTGTTCTTATATGACTTATTTTCCAAACTGGAATCGCCCCCTCTCATAAATATGATCCGTATCCGTCTCTGGGGAGGAATCCTTGTTATTTCCAGGCCCGCATAGATGTTTTCGAATATACGCCCCCACACATTGTTACCAAATATTTTTCACAATGTTCAGGTTGTATCATTTATTCTACTTCATGTCCAAAATTTCGAACAGCAAATTCGATAAAATTGAGAAGAAGACAATCCACATATATTCAAATAATAATACAACTCAACGGAAATCTAAGAGAACATATACTCTGAATTGAATTTCATTGTCACGTAAAAGCTCCACACTTTCCTACAGTTGTCCACCATTTTGATTTGTCGCGCCTGTGATGTGATTTTTGAAAGAGGAAGGCTGGTAATTCTTAAGTACCGGCACATGCAGTGCAGTGGTGGACGCGCATGCTCCATGTGATCCGAAAGATGCAGGTAATATCGGACCCGATTCGATTTCCGCCACCATCCATCTTTACAAGGATTTTCATGATTTTTCTCTGTAATCTAGGCTAATGCCGGGGTGATTCCTACAATTAGTCGGCCATAACCGCCATCTTTCCTCCATCATTCTCATCATTACATGGCACTGTGGGAACTTATATAGTTATATGTTATTCATAGATAATAAATTCAGAAAAATGGAAACAATGATGTTGTTGACCATCAATAACATGATGACCGCTGCTCACGCATAATTTGTAGCTTGAATCTCGTATTTTTTTTCATGAACATTTTTTCATGAAGAAGTAACATTTTCTTTCATGAAGGCATAACATGTTCTCTAGAATGGGAAAACGCTATTTACGCGTTGTTATACGAGCGAAAAGTAATAGTATGTCGACTTCCTTGCCAAACTTTTGCCTAAATTCGCCAATCGGGTGTCATTTTAGTTATAATTGGGTAAAAACTGCTTCGAGTGGTACCAATTTGGCAAATTTAATGTTTTTTCTTCAAAATGGCCGATGAAGCTGAGAATCTCCAGAAATGTGTATCAGAATGTAATTCAACTTCGCACATCTTATTTTTTAAATACAAATATTTCCTCTTTTCCGCCGTGTTATTCTAATGGGGATTTTTGAAATTTCTAAAATTCATAAAAATGAAAGTTATCACCCAATAATGCCACAAAACTATACAGATCTGAGTAAGATAAGGAACCATGACGAGAAAAAGTTTGGAGTCGATAGCTTAAACGTTTGACCTGTGGAGACCCGACAGAAAAACATGAAAAAAACAACATAAAAACGAACACCAACTTTTTTCAGTATGTCAAATTGAATCCTCGCTGAAGCTTGTCTAATTTTTCAGAGAAGAAAGTCCTGTAACAGACGAAAATTTGTGGGAATTCCGTCCTTTTGATAATAGATATTATATTTGAGCCTTTTGAAATATGCAGTCGTATTTCCGATCCTGAATACCATTTCGGAAATTCCGTGACACTAATTACAACATGGCTACACAGTTTTAACGATAATATTCGACGATAGTGTGGTTATATTGGGGCAGAACTTCCTTTACTCATGGATATGAATGTATGTATTTTATTTTCCGAAGGTAGAATGATTTTCTCATCAAATTAAAACGTTGATTTGTTGATAGAATGATGTCATCATTGATGTATTGCGTACTCGGTTTTACATTGATTACAGCTGTTGAATTCGTCCATCTGTGGTCTACTTGACCTAAAAGATAAAAACTGAAGCGTATGAAATGCGGTGTTTTTTCCACCAGGAGTTGGTTAGCCTACCAGCAACGCAACCACGTAATGCGTGACGTGGGTTTGGTGGGGAAACATTGAGGATAATACCATAGTCCTGTACTATTTAGCGGAGAAATGATGTAAATCGTGCTGGCTTGCTGGCTCGTGAGATAAAACAAAAAGCCGACGAGAAATTGTTGGTATTTCGATAAAAACATGGCACCTCCACCGAAATGTTAGTTTATGGGAATTGTCAACAGAAAAAATGGCCCACCCGCTTGGCGAGAGATGGAAGGAGAGAGGAGGATAGTGAGAGATTTAGACTCAGATAGAACATGCGCATGTGTGAAGGAGAAAGTAAGAGAGAAAGGAAGTGAGAGAGGAATATCACAATGAAGAAAACCCTATGTGCATTTTTTCCATCAGAATGTATGGAATTACATGTTCGAGATTGGAAATATATGGTTGATTCTCAACTCAGTTTGCTAGCAGATCTAGAAAAATGACATATCTCATCGAAATTTGTTGAGTTTTATCGAACACAGTTTCGAAAAATCGATCAATGTCTAGTGCAGTGTTGAACAAGACCATAATATAGTAATTTGCAAATTGGTCCGGTAATTTTAATCCACTAGTCCTAAAGGAAATCACAACCGTGGAAACGGATTTCAGATCGATGATGACATTTATTTCCACAATTTCAAGGAGAACTAGAAATCAATCTCAATATCGGAAATCCTTATTGATGTTTCAGTTCCCACGAAACCTTGAGTCATAACGTAGGCATTACTGATTCTCTATGGAAACATGAATACAGTGAAATTTGATTCTGTGTGATGGATCGAGTGATATCTACGTCATGACTCACGAAAAATCCCGAGTCCTCGATGACGAATAAGTTTATCATAATGACCGAAATTGAAATGATGATCTCTAGTTTTATCTGGAAACAGGGAAATTATTATCATTATCATAGGATCTTTATTGTTGGCGAAATTTGGCAGAGCCGTTTTTCCATTTGACCAGTTTTAAACATAATTCACATAAATATCAGAAACAGAATTGAATACAAGGAAAATACAACAAAATACAGAAGTATACATAAATACATACAGTTTTCGTACACACAGCGATATATACACATTATGTGAAACTTACAACAAATTCACAGTAATAATATAATTACAAGTATATAAAAAAAAATATTCCCGATGAATTCACCACCAATATTGCAGTACTCATTATCGTCATTAATCATAATAATCCAGTTTCAGAGTTGTGATGTCTTTGAATACACAATCAGACTTTTCACATCCTTCAGATCCTCGTCAATATGCCTAACTCATTATTGAGTCCCAATCAATTCTGAGAGCGACGCAACAGAATCATTGAGACGGTGAATTGAGAGGTCGATCTCATTACACACACAAAAAATATCTGAGGTAAATTTACTGATTAACGTACCACGCCTATTTTTCCTTTTTTCATGATTTTTCATTTTTTTCAAAAGTTCCATTCCGCCTGCCGGCGCTATACGTTGGGTTCATACATCAACCTGACCTACCCAACCTGAACCACTGTCCACCTTTGTCACCTTTGTCATCTTTGTCAAATCACAAAGCATCAACTTCAAGTGAGTAAGAAACATATTGAAACAAACAAAATACAAAATGTTCAAACTACACACCCTAGATATAAACAAGATCTATCAGAAAACACCAAAAACGCAACTATCGAACAAAAATTGGCCATGGTAAGTTGATCAGTGAAATTACCATATCTGATTACTTCACAAAATTTAATCGGATTAGCGAAGCAAATACTCAAATTCCACCATACTCGGAAAAGAAGTACGTTTTCTTTCTTTATTATCTTTGTTCGCGCTCCACAGGTCCAACGAAAATTTGAATTCAGTTGAAACTTGACATACACAAATCTATCGATCTGATTTGATACTGTTCAGTTTTGAGAAGCAATCGATTGCATCACTTCTGAGAAAACTCATTCGGAAGTTTTTAAAACCTTGTTAGAATCATCCAGAGAGGAGAATACTCGAATAATATTTACCCCTAAGAATTCAACTCTTCACGGAATTTCAATATAATTGATGAGCGTAGCGAAGTCTCCATCCCACTCTTATAGGGCTTTGTCTGTGTGTTTTTTTTTTCTTTTTTGTTTGTAAGCACTCCACAGGTCGCAAGGGTTGACTGATCAACATGAAACTTTTTTTGAACACGCAAACTCATCCAACTTAGAACTGTATAGTTTTTGGGATGAATCGGTCGGACCGATTTTGAGATACATCATCTCAAAGTTTCTAAAAACCTCATAAGATTTGGCTGGGCAGAAAATGTTGAAAAATAAAATCACTCCAAATGGGATGAAATTCTATCTAAATGTGTATACATGGATTTTACACATTATTACGATTTTTTAAGCAATTCTGATCAGTCGTTTTGAAGAAAAAAAAATAAAATGACTGTTAATATTCATAAAACAAATCATAAAAATTGTGACAGAATTAAGTTGTCGAGATTCACTGCTTTCTAGATTCAAGAGTTGACCAACAATGAAGTATTTTTTATATGCGTCAAGGTGTGTAGAATACCAGAGTCAATGAAGTGGCAAGAGTAGAACTACTTTAACGACTTTAATAGCTTATTCAGATATCAAGGTGTGTAGAATACCTGAGTCGATAAAGTAGCAAGGGTAGAACTACTTCAAGGACTTTTATACCCTATTCAGATATCTCGCTCATCTTACAACGCATATTTCGCGTTTGACTAGTAATAATACGCACCATCCCAAGCTGTCATTCGAATCGTATCAGCTGTTTTCATGTGGAGAAATATATAATGCAATGTTCTACATCACTCAAAGCTATTGAGATACCATTCGAATCCAAACAACAGGTGTCAACAAGTGACGACTCGAAATAGGCGTGGCTTCACCAGTCAGCCAGTTGGATCATATCATTTGTGGTCATTTGAATATACCTCTATTGTATATTTGAATCTCACTACAGTTGTAACAACCCTGTTGATTGGAGGGTATAAGATTTGTTACGTCAAGGGGGTGGATACTACGACTCGTCAATTAATTGAGGCCTTCTTTATCAATGAAGGAATCGATCAGAATGATCGATGGATGAGACAAGGGGTCAGTGACATCATTTTTCGGACCTCGAGGTGGTTATATAAACAACCGGGGATACGTTGATATGTTCCAGCTCATCCATCAACGCGTAAACACATAAAGCGTTTCCATAGTGAAACGAATACATCCACTCATGAGTTCAGGCATTTCAAATGATTGAATCAACACTAAATCGGAAGTGATGAATTAATCAATTTAATTCAACGAAAACAGTGATTAAAAATACCAATGGAATAATTATCCGCAAGAATATATCGTACTGATTGCTAATTGTTAGTTGAGATAATGACTATCTGTTGAGTCATTAATAATACAACACAATGTAATTAACTCAATCATTAACAGCCATCATCATTAAAAACAAATTAAAACGCTGGATTAAAATACTATTATCCGAATTTTATCTCTCTCCAATTTTAATCCTCAGTGCTTACTCCATATCGTGAGGTCATATTATGAACTGTTTATGAACAGTGATATTCATAACACCATATGGAATCCTTTCACCAATTCAAATGAATGCGTTTGCCAATATATTTATATGAATTTGTGAGAAATTATCGGAGAGAATGTAATTATTCATTCATGGTGGCTGTTCATCCAGACGATGAATGACTATGAAGGTTCAGCTTACTACAAATTCGGAATTATAGCTGACGAAAGTAGGAATGAGTTTTAGAATCATGGTGATGAATTCCAGAACGTATTAGTAACAATAACAAAATAATTGGAATTGGATTTCGAGTTGGTTGGGAAACGTGAGAGAGATGGCTGTGGGGAATATGTGACGATTTTCTTGAGATTGTTGAAGATTATTTTGTGGATATTGAATTTGTTAGATACGACGTGAACGAATGGAGTATTAACGGAGAGTATAGTCATAGATAGGATAGGTTGACTTGATGATTATGAGGAACAGAGAGTGAATTTTCAACATAAAATCAGAATTTTCCATCATCACCGACATAATTTGAGCACATTATTTTTGTCAAGTCACAGTTGTTTGAAGGAGAATTAGGAAATGATTCAATAATTTCTTCAAGGTTGGTGTGTTGAATTTTGTGATGCCCATTTGAAACGATTCTAACGTCTAATCTCATATGGAACCAATTACTTCGATTCAAGGTTTTGATATTTATGATGAAGAAGTATTTTGTTGCTCCATTTTTTTCTCCCGTTTATCGAAGATGTTTTTGAAAATAATTTTTCTCATTTTTATATTATTGACATTCCACCGTTCCCGAAGAGCTATATTCAGACTCTTTATGATGAAGTTGAGATGTTGAGAAAAATTTCAAAAGTAACATAATCATTTGATCATAATATATATGTATATATAATCATGGTATCTACGACCTCCTATGTGCAACTTTCTATTTATGTTACTGTCATATTATTATTGATATTCATTAATTTCTCCGAAAATAACTACTTATTTGTTTGTTTGTTGTGTTGATTGAAAGTATCATATGAGTTAAAGATTTTCAATATTGTGCTAATTATCATTATTAAGAACCTTGTTTTGTTTTGTTGTATTTTCGATGACTCACTAGTGTATTACTTATTCATTCATTTTCTTCTTGCGTAACTTCTTCGAGGCAACCCGCACACAAGAGTTCCTCTCTCATGCAGGTTTCTTGTTGTGAAATGTATTGTGAGAAAAAAAAATATATGTGAATAATGTTCAAAAACAAGACTAAAATTATTCAAAAATGAAAATGGAAATCGATGAATTAATGAATCACTTTTCCGTCAGACACGCCAAGTGAGAACCACAATGAAACACAATTCGAACAAAATTATTTCTCCTTGATAAGTGAGATCGAATAATCGCGAGAAGAAATCAGGTTTCCGACTGATTTTCTTTTGGCCGTGACGCTGATTTGAAAACTATGATCAAGTCAGTCAGTAGTTCGACTGCCGCATGAGGCATGCGTTTTTGGGGACACCACTCATTTTCTATATAGTAATCTGTACCTCTTAATAATTAATCCAATCAGGGCATCCTTCATTAACAATAATCGTAGACATGAAAACATATTTTTCCCCAAAAAATTGTTATCACCATTCACATTTCATTATATTTAGTTGGTAATGATATAATGAATCAATGATGTAACAAGTATTTCAATAGGTGAATACAATATATGATCAGATATAAAATTCAATCGGTGAAAGTATTCAACAATTCAGTACAAGAGTGAATCTCATCACAAAGTTTCAATTTTGGAAAAAAAAACGGGAGATAACTAGGACTTGGTCACTTTCCTCATGCAAACTTTGAAGAATCGACCACACTATCATGATTTTATTATATCTATTCAGTAATTTTCAGTTAGGTGTAAATATACCGATGCGAATTGCACGTAGAGAACATAAACATCTAACAAACACATTGGAATACACATGTTTACTGCCATGGTGAAACGAGAGTGAAATACTTCCCACTCATGGCATGCATGGAATTCGCTGTGGGCCTACAACCACAGATGTAGAAAGTTCCTTCATCTGTGGTAGTAGGCCCACATGGAGGAAAATAGGATCAGAGATGTGATCAGTTTCATCTGTTCAATACAATTCTTGAAGGATACTTCATGATTTCTTCCATCATATAAATATATATACATATAATGATTTGTTTCTCCATATATATATATATATGTATATATATATATATATATATATATATATATATATATATATATATATATATATATATATATATATATATATATAATCACTCATCAGTACAGTACATCGTTGAACTCAATATGAACAATACTGATGGATGAATAAAGAAATGATCAATTTTGATATAACTCATTAAACAGAGTGTGAGTAAGTCGACTATCGGAAGGAGAGAAACATTATTGGTCTGGAGGTGAAAGAAGTCCTGATTACCTCACTGATCATGATATTCTCAATAAATACCTGATGATAATATTCATTTAATATTCTATCGACACATCATCACTTGTGAATTCTTATTGGTCAAATACACTAATACAGAAAGAAAAACACAATCACAACAAAAAACATCCACGAAGCCCTTCAAAAGAGGCTTGACTGTGGGTTAAAATAGTGAATTATAAGTAAAATTCAAAGTTGGACGTATTTCTCAAACATTAAGAGTAATGAAGTAGTTGAAGAATAATGAAAGAAAGGAAAACATTGAGTAATTTGTTACATTCTACTAAAGAAGTGTAAGGTATCCTTGATTACTATTAATTTCAAGCAATCAAGTCACATCGAATGGCGAAAAAAGTAGACAGTTGTACAAGATTGTAAGAAAAAATAATTACTTGAAACCAGTATATTAACTATTGAGACACTTCGATTGGATAAGTATTAGGGCCAGAAGACACATAATATAGTATATTTTTCAAATTGATGAGTCATAATAATATTATTAGTATGGATAGTGAATAACGATCGATCAAAAATTGATAATTCGGGTATTGACACCCTGATTATTTTATTCATTACCATCAATTATGATTCCCGAACATCCTCGTATATTCTCTCAAAGAGTATTCAAATTATTCTTACACTTCGTCAGATATCAAAAAGTATCGCTTTTCAACATCGTCGTTTCTTCTTCAATTCACCAACATGTATGAGCATTAGCCGAGATTCCAGAGGGTGAATCTAAGTCACCATAAGTTCACCGTATATCCTTCTAACACAAGCGCACGGCATTTCGTACAATTTGTTACGTATGTCCAGTGAAAAGGACTTGGGTATACGTGTGATGGCGGCTATTTAATAGCAGGGCATCGGAAAAGACCTCGTAGAATCTTTATTCTCTATCTTTTATCTATTTCTAGAGCGAACAACCTAACCCTGCATTTATATATCTACCCCTCTTAGATATAGGCTGAAGACACGCTAACCCAACCTCACCACCAGAAATAGATGATCACACTAAAACGAAATTGCCCGTAAAATATAGATAAAGAAAACTCCCTCGCAACAAGGAAAAGCGATTGCGTTCTTTTTTTTCGCATTTTTATTTTTACTGAGTCTAGTCTTTCATAACGTTCATTTTGAGTATCGATCGTTATTCACATGTTGGGATGAAAATATCGATCTGATGAATCAATATATCGAGTATACATTCATGACCAACCTTGAAAGAAATCATAATTTATCAATAAAAAGCTATAGAACGTGGAGATATTATCACTTATTCACAATTTTTTTTCAAATTCAGCATCAAAGTTTGTAATATTGAAGATGTGGAACATGTTCAATTGAGAAAACAAAATTTCAGTATACCACTTCTCCATATTTGTTTTTCATAAATTTAGATTCCAGAAACGATAAAAATGAATGAATATGAAAAACAAGAATATATCGAGTATACATTCATGATCGACCTTGGAAGAAATCATGATTCAGCAATAGAAACCCATATGATGTGAATAAATTATCACTCATCCTTAATTTGTTCGAATTTAGAATTGATGTATGTAATATCATAGAATGATGTAAAACATGTTCAATTGAAATAAAAAGTTTCAGTACCGGTAAAGTGGGGTGACTTTGTCCTTTTGTTGGAGAAAGTTTCAAACTGCTACAAATGAGATAGTTTAAATTTTATCGTATCTACTTTTTTGGTATCGCAATAGATACAAATCAAAATCAAAATACGTATCAAAATAGATACGATAAATTCAAAGCTTTCTCATTTGTGACAGTTCGAAACTTTTTCCAACAAGAGGACAAAGTCACACCAGGGGATCAAAGTCACTCCACTTCACCGGTACTAAAACTTTTTTTTCAATTGAACATGTTTTACATCATTCTATGATATTACATACGTTAATTCTAAATTCAAACAAAATGGGAATGAGTGATAAAATCTTCACATTATATGGTTGATACTGGGATGGTTTCTTAAAAACAGGCCACGACCGACTCCCTCCCACCATTCAAAACACCTAATGAAATAACCTTTCATTTCATCATCCCATCATCTCATTCATCATCCACCGACGCCAATAGATCGTAACTATCAGTATAATGTGTCGTTAAAACCCAATATATAAGAAGAGAAAATAGATTTTCGTCTGCCAACATAAAAGGACATGAATATTACCATCATGTTTGTGTAGAAGTGGTATTTTAACAGTCAATTATTTCTCTGGATCATATTTAGAATTGAAAACAAAATGAATACAAAAGCGCTGCAGTGATTTTGTGCACAATGATGTGTTTAGAACTGTTCCGACGGTAGGAAACCTCCATCTTTTGTGAGCACGTGACTGTGTGGTGAAACATTCATTCACCAGATAGCTCATGCACCAGGAGTATTGTGAGGACAATACCGCTAGAAAAAATACCAAGCAAAAACCAATATTGACTTGACAACTCAATTCCCGAAGCAAAACTGTGAAAGCTTTTTTTCGGCGCGAGGTTGTTTTTCTGCAACCATATCAAAACTTAAGCTGATCAAATATTTCACAAGAACAAGAAGTGAGGAATTTGGGATTTCTTATCGCAGAGGTGTTAGTTATTTCAATCGTCTCGATTTTTTTTTCACCAATTGCATCCAAGAATATTTGAGAAGCGTATTTGTACAATATTTAATTCCACATTCGAGTGATAAATCTGTTGAAATTGAATGAAATTTTGATAACTATACCTCTGTACATTGAAGAGGGTCATCTACTCACATAAAACATATTCACTATTCCAGTATTTCCACAGTATCATATTATGTTTTATCAGGATAAGATGTGAAATGATAAACGTTAAGATTTGAATGTGAGAGTTTTGAATAAATATAAATAAACGCAACGGCATTAATTGGAATCACGAATTTCTTGCAGGTGCAGCAAAAGTTTGTAGTTACCGAAGTTTCCGTCAAATTATCGAGTACGGTAAAGACGTGTTCTCATATGCATTCTGAATATTGATGTAGATTCTCCGATAATTCCATGAGAATATTCAACAGATTGATTTCCATTTCCATAATCTAATTGAAAAACACATCGTTGTGAAATCTCTTTCGGTACGATTGAGAAACAATTATAATATATTCGGATTAAATAATCCTGGAATTTGATACTTTTTCATGCTTTTAAAACTTTTGAAAATTCATTCGACTCATTTGACGATTCTGTATCGCTATACGATGTTGAAAACATATTCAGAATCTGATGAATTCATATAGATTTCATTCCACTATAAATGTTTTGCTCGCTCAATAATATCGTTCATGATATACTTGCCGTGATTCGTTGAAGCAATTAATTGCGTTTGAGCAAAGATGTTTCTCATCATTAAATGAGACATTCAACTACAATGTAGAAATACTTACTAATGGAGAAAGATTTATACACGTCTTTACAATTTTCACGTATAGCTCCATCTGATTAGGTGAAGGACATTTTCACATCTGAGAAGGCTACTCATGTGAAGTCGGGAGAAAGACGCGTGTGTGATGTATGATGATTGTGCGTAACGCGTACCACGTGTGGGACGTGTGTCACGCTTATATCAACCCATAAAGTGAGTATTTTCTGGGGTGCCATAGGTTTGATTTTTTTTTTTGAAAAATGTAATTCGGAAAGTTGAAGAATTCAATAAGTATAACCCGATGAGGTATTTTCCCTTTCTCAAGAATACTTGAATTTCAGAAGATTTCATCGAATAAAATATGTATTGAAATGATCAATGAGTGAATTTAATCCATCAGAGACTTATAATTGTTGAAGTGTTCATCAGGTAGATAGATACCCAGTAGATTGGAGCTGCATAACAAAGGCAGTGACCTGATAATCTGCGGAAAAAATCTTCGTATAATGGTGATTACTTCCTGGCAAATGGGATGACTGAACGTAGATGGGAATGAAAAGAAAACAGACGATGTGGTGCATCAGCTCAAAATTATTCACTATCAGCATCATAAATATATTATAAATGTGATCAAAATTCATGAGAAACATATCCATATAACACTCAACACAATATTTATTCAAGACGGATTGAATCACACAGTCAAAATGAGCATAGAAGATAATTGGGTTTGCATAAAATACTTCTTCATGACATTGTTAGAACTTTTTAACAACACACAAATCCCTGAATCTATTTCACGGGACTCGAGCAAACCCCTGCCCCACAAACCTCCTCTCTCTCTCAGTATCACTTCTATCTCTCTCTCTCCCTCTATTTCTCTCTCTTTCTCTCTCTCTCTTTCTCTCTCTCTCTCTCTCTATTACACAAACACACACACGCACACACACACACTCACACAATCTCTTCTATCTCCATCTCTCCATTTGGTTACAGTGTGTGTATACCTTGGAGTAATTCTAATTTACCGTTTTTGAAATTCAATTATGAAACTACCGCAGCAGCTCCGCATCATAGTAATAAAATAAAGACACTAAGCGATCTTTTTATGTGGAGAATTATTCCAGGATGAGTTTGTTCAAGATCCCACTTTTTGAAGATTAAAATAAGTCTCTTTTTATAACGTTAACTTGTGTATGAACAAAATATAACGTTTCATTGTTCCATTTAAATCATAATCAACATTATTCATGAGTTGAATACGTGAAATGATAACATGAGAATGGAGCTTAAGAGGTAACTAGGAATTTTATCATTCTGATGATATATTATTGTCAGTGAGTTTGTTCACGAAAGGTTGAAACAGAGAAAAAAGACAAACCATCCTGGTTTAGTATGTATTTTGATGGAAAGGTTATCGGATCAATCTGTTTATTATTCTCCTATGCAATCACAATCAATACACATGTTGTTTAAACGATCACTAAATTGTACTGATGAGCCTGATTATTGTTCATAAACTTGAACTATCTCATTCTGAATTGAACTATCTGAATTCTGAACACATAACTATCAAACTTGATAACTTACCAACTCATTAACTTACCTAATAATTACAAACCTAATGATTCATTTTCCTCTTGTTGAATCATGGAGGTGTATTGTTATGGAGGTATAACTCCGTATTGAAAGCTCAACTCACTTGATCACTTTGAATAGTGGGTAACGGTTGTCATGTTCACTGCTCAAACTGATTGTTGTCTGGTGTGGGCCTACAGAAGTTTGTTTTATATTCAGTAACTGAAATATAGGCTTTCTATATCATTACTCGAAGCTTTCTATATCATTACCTAATATGTAATGATATAGAAGGCCGTGCTTGATTACCAACTTTGGAGTAGCTCCAATTGACCGATGTAGATCGTCCTCCCTCGTGATGTCACAAAATATAAAGACCAATCAAGTGAACAGTGAAGCAAGGGAAAATAGGGAAATAACCAATCAAGGTATCTAAAATTTCCCCTGCTTCGTATAAGTCACGCCCATCTACATTGGTCAATTGAGAACATGGCCGCCGTTTGGAAGTAACCGGAGGTACATGGCTCGTCGCTGAGTTGGACCTCCATAACAATATAACTCCATGGTTAAATATTGAACCGGTCACCGGTGAATGCTGAGATTGAATAGCTACAACCTGTAGTTTTGAGTCACCATCACCATGGTTACCCAAGGTATTCTTTTTCAATAACTTCCAGATGAATGTAGCTGGACTTGGTGATACTGGGCGTTAACTCAACTATTCTGCCATCTCAAAAATCGTCAACAAACTCAAAAATCATAGTTCATCATATTTTATATTTACATTCATTGTGCAAGATATTTAAATAGAATATCACCAACTTGAGCTTATTCGAGTTCGAATCATGTATATTGAACATTGATGATAATTTGACTGAGAACTTTATGTGAATGATCTGTCTTATTAGTTATTTTGTAATATGTGGTGTCAAACGTCCTCAATTATGTCGGTGAGCAGCATGTAGAGAGCTTGAAAGCATCACTTTTGGAAGAACTCATTTTACTTGAAAGTTGAAAAAAAGAGAAGGGATTATTTTGTGAGGATGCAAATAAATACTACGATTCAATGGATGTGGAACCTTCTGAAGTGATTAGTAGTCAAGAAATACATTCGCATCCTGAAAATTTGATAATTTCTCAATGATTTAATTCATCAGCAACACATAGGCCTACTTCTTGCATAGTATTGCAATAATATTGTGATTGTTATGAATATATTTATGGTTATAAGAGAACAAGTTTGTGAGTTCTCTGAAGTATCTTCATTCGATAAGAACATTGTGGAATATTTATTCAGTATATCTCGTCATAATCTGGAGAGCAAAATGATTGAGATAAAAAGAGGGTGGAGAAGAAGGCTTTTGCTTTAAAAAAAAAAAAAACATTTGGGGCCTCGTGAGTTTGAATGTCAAATCAGGAAATTATCAATAAAAAGCTAACACTCCATCATTATATCAGTTATTCAGCTGAACACGGTTATTTTCAAGGTACTTCTGAACACTTTAGCCACTTTTCGAATTTCTTATTTTGACAAGATCCAATTTGGAAGTTCACATGGATTTTGTGTTGATATTTTGCTTGATTATCACGTAGCTCTCTAATCCAGATTTCATAATGAAGATTTGAATATATATATATATATATATATATATATATATATATATATATATATATATATATATATATATATATATATATATATATGTGTGTATATATATCCACTGTGATTGTTTGTATGTATATAACAATGATCCGCAAAACCATACAGTGTTTTAGTTGACTACTCGAAATTGACCACCAGTGATGGGCGTGGCTTATCGGCAGGCCACCCAGATCTATACTTCATGTGGGAATTTAAAGATACTCTGATGGGCAATGTCAATTTACTCACATGAAAAACAGCCCATCTGATTGGATGTTTTGTTTTGTTACGTTTGTGGGCGGGTCAATCACCTAGTCGACAATTGTTAAAACATGATATATTAAATCAATCAGAAATTACTGTAATCACTACTCTCTCGATTCGAACAGAATTGAGGATATGAATTTTAAAATTTCAATCAATTCTGTTTTTGAAGTGAATTTAAAGTCGCTGTTCTAGTCCTTAACGTTGTGTTATTTCCATGTCAACAGGAGCGGTGGGATCACGGCGCTTCAGGACCGACTTCCTACAGGAGCTACCGACACCGGGAACTGGTCCACAGTTCGATACGACTGTACCCTCGAATCTCACGGGATTGGTCGGTAAAACAGCTTATCTCAATTGCAGAGTCAAGAATCTGGGCAACCGAACGGTGAGCTTTACGACTACACTATTTGTATCAATAGAATATAAATTAACTCGTTTCATTATGGAATAGAATTTGTGGGTTCAAGAATGATGGTCGAGTTCAGTGTGCAATCCATTCGTATATTTGTTTCAATGGAATGAAATATTCTCAAGATTCTTTCCGATTTTTCCCGATTTTTATGATTCTCAGGAATTCTGAAAATCATTCATGTTTCTGATTTGTTGACTTGAATTGCATATATGAAGTCAATGTGTGAATGAATGGTCCACTTGCTTTTGGTCCTGGAATTTTGTTGGAGGGTGGATCTCACTTCCAGCTGACTGTTTCGTTTCCATGAAACTATATTTTACAGTCTCCATAGAAACATCCGTGAATTATCAATTTACTTAAATTATATCATGTTTTTCCATGTCAACTCTCGTTGGTGTTATATAAGGGGACGTAGGGGAAATGAGCCAAGTGTTTCCTGTTATTTTTCAGGCCATATTTATGAATTATCCATAAGTTATACTCGGCATACAGTTTTGATTTCACATCATTCATACGGAGAAGTTTCTGTAATTTCTGATATATTTGAAAGATATTTCAGGCCTTGATTTCGAGTTTTCAACCGGCAGGGGTTCGGGTGGGATTTCAATAGTTTCTATTGGTGTGACTGATTTTCGTAGAAGCATATTTTGCTTGTACACAATGGCATCGAAATATATCTCTCATCCGTGGTATTAATTCTCTTCAAGTAATACAGTCTTACAATCGATTAACTCATCTATTGTATATCATCCTCGAATGGCCTGATTTATATGTCAAGTTATGATATTATTCGAATACTTGGAATATCTGGCTCACTTCATCAGGCGGAGAGTTTTGAGAACATCTCTTCATGGAGAGGACGAACGAAATCCACTTTTTGAAAATGACTGTGGTCTGTGCAGAAACTATCCCAGTATTGACTCGAACGACAGAGAGAAACCATGAAAACCCCTGCCAGGATAGTTGGCCACGATATAAATCGTTCTGACGGTTATGTATGCTAGCCACTCGACCTTTTATATCAGTACAGTCGTAGACTATACATAACTTTCGGAACTACTTGCTGTAACTGCGCTGTTATTGGTCGTTTCCATCAGTATCGGTATGGTTGTGAATATACACCATAACCAGTCAACTAAAAGGTACGCGAGATCAAAAGCTGGTGGCAGCAGACTGGCCGTATGGTCCCACATTTGCCTAATTTCTATGCCGAGCTCAAAGACCTCACTGGAACTGGTGTTTACTCCATCACAATGCTGACACGTGTGTAAACTATGGAAATACGATGCCAATTGGTAGCTGGTTAGAGACCTCGGCGTCCGTCATGCACGATGCATGATTCCCTTGGGGCGTCGCGACGCCTGCTGACTAGCGTCACACTTTACACACACACACAAGGCGAAACAGAACTCTCTCTCTCTCTCTCTGTATTCTTCTCCTCTCTCTTCCTATCGGACTACAAGTTTTCAGTTTGTTGTCCCTTTCAACACATAGTTTGCGCACAGGGGACTGTAGGTGAATGTAAGAATTGCATGACTCGAACATTTCATTTTTCACCTTTCAATTGTATTTTTAGTTCCCTAGTCGCGTTTTCTCTTCATTATTATATATTTTCAGAATAAGTATCGAGAGAGAATGAATTTTTGATGGGCGGTTCGAAATAGTACGAAATCTCAGATTTTTCTCATCGGAACCCATGAGACAATAATTGGAAGACATCTCACATTTTTTATGAACACGAATGGATAAAATCCAGATATCATCATTAAAATACACACTTACTCGTATTCTCAAATGATTTAAGTATTGGTGGGCTCAATCCGAAAACAAAAGACATCATCATCACGATTCATAGTCATCAAAAATCTATATAATCAAAGTTGACTATATGGTGGATGTGGAAATTACAGATTTTCTAAAATGAAGTTGCTTTAAATATATTGCGAGGAGTCGGATGAACAGTACACAGTAGGTACTACATGAGTAAGAGTATTTCAAAACTCGGAACCGAAGTGTGCTTAAAATCGACTCAATCTCAGTGGAAATCCTAATCCATTTGGAGAAAATACTGTTACAAATTTTCTCTCCATGGGTTTTTCCTATTAACTTTTTCAGGAACTCATAATTATTATTATTCAAATTTTGACTCAACCGATTACGCCTAAAAACTGTTCAGTATGGAGTAACTTGATTATAGAATGGCATGTAAAGTTTCATGAATAAAAAAATGCGTTCCACCGGTGAAGAGCCCCAAAAAATGTAGTTTTCAAGTACAATGGATTCAAGTATCTATACTTTGCTCATACATGAAATTGATTTGTGTATAGAAAAAACGATTGTCATATTCCATGACTTGAATCAATCTTCAATGGGTGATCAACAATTGGAATGTTCTCTCAGTTTTGTTCACTTTTTCCATTATTATTGTTACAAGAGATAAAAACAATACACTCTCAAAAATATCTTAAGGCCCGGTATTACCAACGTGGGAGTCCAACTGGCAGATAAATGTTGTTATCACCATGGTTACCTGTGATGTTGTTTTCACCAACTCTCAGGTAACTGCTAACGTGGGAGAACTCCAACTGGCAGATAAAAGTTGTTATCACCATGGTTACCTGTTATTTTGTTTTCACCAACTCTCAGTTAACTGCTAACTGGACTTGATGATACCGGACCTAAGAACATTTGCGATACTTATCTGTAAGATAATAAAATAATATACCGATTCAAACAAACACAACGACTAGTAATGAACAATGAATAATCACAATATATACTACATTTTGTCAACTGACAATTATCGAATGCGAATGAAGACAAAAATTATACCAATTCAAAGAAATACTGCTTACGAGGAACAAACTCTGCTGTGTTAGTTTGATATATTGTACGGACCGACCACTCGATTAGTTCAACAGTCTTCAACGCAAACTTGAATCCCCAACTTAAATACACGAAAAAACAATGTCAACCAAGCAGTACAAATATATAACAGTATAAGGAGTACAAAACCATTATTAACAAATGACTTGGTCAACAAGTTTAAATCTCTTTGATATGCGGTACTATTGATGTATAGAAAATAAACATCCATTTGTTATTTTTAGGAGCCATTGAACTTATTTTTCCAGTCACGTCGAATCTTATATCTGTTATCTTCCACTTCTTCTTCCCATGGGGCATTAAACATCGTAATTATGATGCAATTGATATACTAAACATGGTAATTCCGACTGTTCTATTTAGTATGATCAAGTACATGTTCACAGAAACTTAACAATGGGTTGTGAAACTGCCGTTTAATTAGCAATCTGTAACATTTCTACTGTAATACCGATATTCCTACACTGGGGAGCAATTCGAAAATAGAATATCAAGTGGCAATATAATCCCAGATATTCTTTGATGCACTATATCCATTTTACTAGGCAAACGCAACATATTGCGTTGTTAGATGAGCGAGATATCCGAATAAGGTAAATAAGCCGTTAAAGTAGTTCTACACTTGACACTTTATTGACTCTGGTATTTTACACACCTTATATGTATAATATATGTAATATTTACATGATGTTGAATATATATTTCATATAATTTAATTTATCATATATATATATATATATATATATATATATATATATATATATATATATATATATATATATATATATATATATATATGTATATATATATATATATATATATATATATATATATATATATATATATGTATATATGTATATATATATATATAGATATATATATATATATATATATATATATATATATATATATATATACATATCAATCTATGAATATATATATATATATATATATATATATATATATATATATATATTATTGTATTATATATATATATATATATATATATATATATATGTATATATGTATATATATATATATATATATATATATAGATATATATATATATATATATATATATATATATATATATATACATATCAATCTATGAATATATATATATATATATATATATATATATATATATATATATATTTATATATGGACATGATATAACATAGATTGAAATTCGGAATTTGTATTTTTCAATATATAATATTAAAATACTGTTATTTCTACATCAACGATTTTACTTGGCCTATACAAAACCATTACATTCAAAAAACTACATACAATAACGAAACCAAAGTTGCAAAAATATTTTTGCAACAACATTAAACAAAAAAACATTATTCACACGACCTCCCCCCCCCCCCCCCACCCCTACGTGGCCGATTTTTGTATTTTTGCCTGGGCCGGTTGTGAGAGCAAGTCCGGCACTGATCACTGCCTTCCAGATAGTGTGACTTAACGTCAATCTCAAACGTATACTTACAATGTGTGCTATTAAATAACAAAACTCTTTTTATTCTATTTTTCGAATATCATCAATTTGTGACTCTGAATTCGTATAAAATTAGATTCTGATGAACATCAAGTTGCAGATAACTACTATACTCCCATATCTACTGAGCAGTCGTGGCCGTCTTCTGGAAATATTTCAAATAATAATCACTCGTAGCACTACTATCACCCTGTTCATTCCCATCAATAGAATATCGCAACACTGATCTTTAGATAACTTAAAAATGAGATGAGATAATCGATCAACCAGTTTCCAACAAAATCCATGTTCTTTCAATATACTTTTCCGATTATAAATGAATAAGGACATATATAATATAATACATTATCGGATATTCAATATGATATTTGATAGAAATTCGAAATAGAACGAATGAAATAATCACTGTCGTTGAAAAGGATTGCCAGTCTTTGATATAATATGTCGCAATGCTAGAGGAACGAGTTATAATCTCAAAGGTTTCTGTGAGCTATTCAAGATATTTCATTTGCCTAAAGAGTTATAATTTGATCTCTTTACATTTGTGCTTGAATGTTTTTGATCTTTTAATCAGGGTATACAAAGGAGCGAGTAAGAAACTGATGACAAAGAGCTACGCAGAAGTATACAGTTTATATACTCAAAGTTAGAGGTAGTATTTAATCTCATTTAGGAACTCAAATATAATTAATCTCAATCCTCACTTGATGACACACTTAAACTTGTGTATTTCTCAGAACTGGATAGTTTCAGTCGAGGGATTTTACAGTTGATAATTTTCAACATCAGCAGCACAAGATTAGGAATCAATGAGTATGAATGATAATAAAGTTATGTGTCAAATTCCATGATTGTAATAATAGCTTTGAGGAAAATTGCCCTTCAAATCACCTGTTTTTTCTGAACACTTTTCAGCACCATCTCACACTCATCCCAGGAGGACAAATTTCCGCAAAGCCAGTTTCATCACACACACACACACACACATATATATATTCAAATATATATATATTCATATATATATATATATATATATATATATATATATATATATATATATATACATATATATATATATATATATATATATATTCATATATATATATATATATATATATATATATATATATATATATATATATATATATATGTATATATATATACATATATATATATATATATATATATATATATATATATATATATATATATATTCATATATATATATATATATATATATATATATATATATATATATATATATATATATATATATATATATATATATGTATATATAAATATATATGAATGTCGATTCCCTCTGCGCTCTTTTTCCAGGTGTATTCAATATCCAATCAAACGCATTGCTTCATGCGGCAAATATTGTCATCATTATATTTTGGTTGGATGTACGACTGTGCAATACGGATACATTCAGTTCACATAATAGAATGTGATTGATGTGATTCAATGTCTCGAATGAAGGAGGAAGAATATTGTTTAGAATAATGATCCAGTCGTGCGCTACATTGAATGAGTTCACTTCACAATTTGTCAATTGATTCTTTCTTATGTTTCATTTCATGCCATGCACTCAGTGAATATTTCCATTTTTTTTTCTAACAACATCGAAACTTGATACAAAATCATTGTTCCTCGATTAAAGCTATGGGAAAAAGTTTGAATCGTTTGGGCGGGGCACCACAAGGGCGATCACACCAACCCATTTTAATTATTCGAAACCAATGAACTTCAACACCAGGACTGCGCTGTCTGTAACTATAATTTTGCACTGCAATTAAAAGTATTTCAATTTCAGAGAGTCCAGAACACATCATAAGTGAAAACTGTTACTTTGATATATATCCGGACATTATCAGCATTGATATTAGGAGTATTAATATTTTTGTCATTCTTCGTTATTTTTAACCCACAGATGAGCGTTTCCAGGCTTTTTTTTTTTTTTTTAATAACATCGAAACTTGATACAAAATCATTGTTCCCCAATTAAGACTATGGATGAAAGATAGGATCGTTTGGCCGGGGCACCACAAGGGCGATCTTACCACCCCATTTTGATTATTTAAAACTAATGGTCTTCAACACCAGGACTGCGCTGTCTGTGACCATAATTTTTCGCAGTAGATAAAAGTCTTTCAGTATAAACACACGAATGTTGATATCTTCCACTTTGAACTGAGTCTCTTGGGCAATGATTACTTCTTTCCCTTGACAGCAGATGTAAAATTGATCATTGATGAGCGTAGCGAAGTCTCCATCCCACTCTTATAGGGCTTTGTCTGTGTTTTTTTTTTTTTTTTTTTTTTCGTTTGTAAGCACTCCACAGGTCGCAAGGGTTGACTGATCAACATGAAACTTTTTTGGCACACGCAAACTCACCCAACTTAGAACTGTATAGTTTTTGGGATGAATCGGTCGGACCGATTTTGAGAATTATCATCTCAAAGTTTCTAAAAACCCCATAAGATTTGGCTGGGCGGAAAATGTTGAACAATAAAATCTCTCCAAATGGGATGAAATTTTCTCTAAATGTGTATACATGGATTTTACACATTATCACGATTTTTTAAGCAATTCTGATCAGTCGTTTTGGAGAAAAAAAATAAAATGACTGATAATATTCATAAAATATATCATAAAAATTATGACAGAATTATGTTGTCGAGATTCACTGCTTTCTAGATTCAAGAGTTGACCAACAATGAAGTATTTTGTATATGCGTCAAGGTGTGTAGAATACCAGAGTCAATGAAGTGGCAAGAGTAGAACTTCTTTAACGACTTTTATAGCTTATTCAGATATCAAGGTGTGTAGAATACCAAAGTCGATAAAGTAGCAAGGGTAAAACTATTTCAAGGACTTTTATACCTTATTGAGATATCTCGCACATCTTACAACGCATATTTCGCGTCAGACTAGTTATACAAAAAGCACAAATTAAATTAGTGATAGGCCTATTCTTGTGATTAGTGATAGGCTTTGTGGAAAAGAGTTCAATTTTATTTATGTATGTATGCTCTATGTTCTTTTGGTCAATACAAAAGCAAGAAAAAAAAAGTATGAATTTATCAAGTTTTTCGCACCCCAACACCAATTCGGAAATTATCGTGAAGAAAATCATATGCACATGATTTTTATTATAAATTATTATTCTCCAAAGTGATACTCCATAGTTCAGAATAACGATCAGTCAGCTTGATCATGAGAAAAATCAATAACTCAAATCTGTTTGAATCTCAACATAGAATGAAAATGCCCCCAAAATATAGAGATCATTTTGTTCATGAAAACTTCAACATTTTGATATGTTGAGAGTGAATAATGATGGACATATCATTGAACAGTTTCATGAAAATTGTGTACGTATCCAAACCGAAATGTGTTATAGATTTTCACTGTACCTTGAATACTGTCACATTGGATGTGGGTGATTGATGAGTGTTAATCAAGCTCAAATGTCGTCACAGAATCTGATGTGTACCTGGTATTATCACAGCTGACCCATTCGTCTTATTACAAATAATTGCTCTGTACATAGGGTTTATATAGTAACAACACACTTTGCTACATTCATCATTTTTTGACTCGATTTGGTAGTTTTTAGTATTTGTCATTTGTAGAATCACAGTTGGTCTTAAATATGTGATTGTTCATCTCTAACTTTTCGGAAAGATTCTGCTACCCAAAACCCACAATGTAACCTACTTCTTAGAGAAAAGTGTTACTTTCATCCCTGGTGTCTTCTACATATCGTGTTTTCATTACAACGTACATACTGCGTCTGCTCATAGTGATCATCACACTCTAAGGATTTAACGATTGCATGCTATCTGATTTTTCATTTTCTCTATTCATTTGAATAGTTTTGTACAATGTTAAATAATGTTTCACGCTCATGAAATAACCATGAAGCCTGAAACAGGCTTGTATGTGGGTGTACACAAATTACAAAGTATATGTACAGTATAGGAGACATACAAAATACATAAGGTAAAACATTAGAAAAAGTATCATAAATGGTGAAAAAAAAAAGTTTAATAATATAATAATATTCAAGTGCAGGATCCGTGTGCAGAATGTTATTTTCAGGTTGTGAGTGATGTTAAGTGATGTTGTAAATGATGTTAAACACATAGATAAATACATTGAAAAATTATATAAGGTGCAGACAAACAGACAAACAATCATTATAAAATATTATCAATGTACCATTTCTTTACCTCTCGTTTCACCATATTATATATATTTATTGTTCCTAAGCCTGTAGGTAGATTGATCAGAGGAAAATTGAATTATTATACGAGCTTTAGCGAGGATTCAATTTGACATACTGAACACAAATAATTGGTGTTCGTTTTTATGTTTTTTATTTTTTATTTTTGTTATACTTTTTTCCACAGGTCAAACGACTACAGCTATCAACTCCAAACGTTCTTTCCTCATGGTTCCTCATCTAACTCAGATTTGTGAAGTTTTGTGGCATTATCGGATGTAAACGTTTTCTTTTATGAATTTTAGAAATTTCAAAAACACTCATTAGAATAAAACGTCGGAAAAAAAGGAAATATTTTAATTTTCAAAAAAAATGAAATTTTGCGTGAAGTTGAGAGACATTAGGATACACATTTCAAAAATTTCAGCTTGATCGAGTGAGCCATTTCGAAGAAAAAACATAAAATGTGCTAAATTGGTACAACTCGAAGCAGTTTTTTCCCATTTCTAACTTTAATGTCACCCAATTGGCGAATGTAGGCAAAAGTTTGGCAAAAAAGTCGACATACTATCACAATCCGCTCGTCTTACAACGCATATATGACGTTTTCCTAGTATGAAGCCAATTTGAATCATCATATTGGTCATGGTGGATTGTACACAAGACTCTGGTAACGATTAACCCCAACAGTAGGAATGTTCCAACCCTTAAAGGAAAATAATATGTTTAAAAAAAATATATATTTTTCAGCCAATCAGTACCAATGTTACAACTACTAAAACGAGTATTAACAGCTCGAAACTCCCTACCTCCAGTACTAATCAAACACGAGAGACGTCCGATCGGTTCGTTACCTTGTTGAGAAGATCACGTGTGTATATTGTATCTCCTCATCATGATGGTGTAAGCGGAACAGTAATTAAGCTTTTCATAATGGACCTTTTCACGCATCAGTTCGTTCAACAATTCGTGTAAATAGCTTGCAAGCATTTTCACATTCAAACGGCCATTTAGACGAGAGATACGTACGTGTATTCACGTAGGATGAGGGCGCGAACCACCCGAGCGCTAGTGATGTGAGTTAGGGAAACGGACGTTGGGAAACCTTTTTTTCATCTATGGATGAAAGTTTATACATAATACTTTCTCAAAGTAATTTTCTGCTCAGTCGATCAACAATTACTCGACATTTATTTCACCTAATGAGTTACTGTGGTAGACTGGACATGGAGTAATACAATTAAAGTTATCATGTTGTCAGTTGATGAAGGGTGGAGGGGGGAAAGACGGGGGGAGGGGGTTGAAAAAGGAGGAAAGGTTGCACGTGTAGGGATATACGTTGTTAGTTGGAGGTCAAATGTTTGTCCAACATTCATTTCATTTTTCATCAACGTCTAAAACTTTATACAAAGGTCATTTTTTTCCCATTCAGGACTTCGAATGGAGAAAGGTGGGATCGTTCGGAATGAGGACTGCCAGCCACAAATTGAAATCTTGTGTATAGCTCAATGCAAGAATCATCAAGAGAGAACAAATGAGTCTGAAAAAATCATGAATGTTTAATAGGGCCTATAGGAAAAAAATAATAATGAAAATGTTCATTCAAAATAACTAATTTGAATATTTTCACCTGAAGGACTCGAATAAGATACTGTAGGTTTTTGTGAGCGTGTAAGTCTGGACTGACGCAAGTGAACTCTCTAGATTTCAGTATATATATATATATATATATATATATATATATATATATATGAATATATATATATATATATATATACATATATATATATATATATATATATATATATATATATATATATATATATATATATATTGATTTAATAGTGTTCCTTAAGAGATGAGCCAGGACCCTTACCGCGACTGCCACTTAAAATAACGGCCAAGGCATAAGTTCTATGGAGACTAGGGATTTTGATTGATTCTCTTCTCACTAGAGCTGAGTACCATAACAACATGTCCAGTATTTATTCATTTTCATTGTTGTCATCACAATATCCTAGCATCACTCTTGAGGTGGGCTAGAAATGGGTCACATCTTTGCGGTCCAAGAGACCGTGACTCTGTTATTATCTCGTATTGGTACGGTGATTAGCTCTCCTAGAGAACATCATCCAATGAAAGTCTTAGCTAGCGATATTATTCTGAGTGACAGTTGCGGTAAGGGTCCTAGTTTGTGTCGAATACAGAATTTTGAACGACTACAGGTTATCAACTTGGCCACTGACCGATTGATCTCGTATTGATCTGATTGGTGATTGATCTTGGCGACGCAGCGATTGATTTCCTCTCGAATTTCTGCACATAATCAGTATCAGAATGTCAATGTCTTGTTGAATACTTTCGTTATGCTCATAGACTCATGAGTTCATGAATAACAATGTGAGTAACAACTTATCATTGTAATCGTAATTGTGATTGTAGTTCATTTGTCCTTTATATAAATAACCCTTATTGGTTTCTCTGGCTCATCAAAAAGTTCACAGGATAACAATAAATTCAAAATACAATTGTCAATATCAATATATATTCATATATATATATATATATATATATATATATATATATATATATATATATATATATATATATATATATATATATATATATACATATATATATATATATATATATATATATATATATATATATATATATATATTCATATATATATATACATATATATATATATATATTTATATATATATATATATATATATATATATATATATATATATATATATATATATTTATATATATATATATATATATATATATATATATATATATATATATATATATATATATATATATATATTCATATATATATATATATATATATATATATATATATATATATATATATATATATATATATATATATATATATTTATATATATATATATATATATATATATATATATATATATATATATATATATATATAAATGAAATATAGTTGAATAAGTGAAAAAAGTAGATGAGGAATTGAGAATTCAGTTCAGTTCAAAATTCTTTATTAATATTTAAATATAATTGTAATTTACTACAAAATGAATAATAACAGTGTGCTTAGAAAATTGAACTGATAATACAAATTGAGAATTCAACTGGGAAGAATTAATGGAAGTGAGAATATTCGAGGTTCATACAAGGAATACATATATTGAAAGAGAAAAATTGATTATCACAGAAAAAAATTAAAAATCATCAAGAAGATCTCAGAATCACAGTAGATTTCACAGTAGATGAAGATAAATTTGCATAGTATATGGGACTCGCCAATGTTGGGTTCAAACAACCTAATAGCAGTTCATAGGGTGAACAGATGGAAACTGTAATTGACGAAACAAGTTCAATGGAAAGTTTCAGTAAAAAAATGTTTCACATTATGAAATGCATTGTTAATTCAGAAGTCGTTTTCTTGACATCCATCCGAATTCACTATGATCTTTCAGTGAGGTCATTTCATCAGGTATATGCATGGTTAAACGGGAATAATATGCAATTTTTTCCGAAAGCTACCCTATTATGAGTACGAACAGATATGTTATCACAATTCCTTGTGTCGTGTCCATAAACATCAGAAAAAAAAGATTAAAAAGGTGTTGGTTTTTGTTTTAGATGTTTGACTTTCTACTCCTATTTTTTTAACTATGTCCGAATGTATAACCCACGAATGACAAAGATGAACATGCATGAAATCAAATATCAAACAATTTTAATCATGTATATCCATAATAATTTGAATTCGAATTTCTAGTTTATCATACCGTTCTTTTTCTCAGAAAAAGGGGATGCTAATTATTTGATTATAGAATAAACCCTACAACACTCATACTTCAAGCGGCAAGAATGTGGCTTGTTCTGCAGTATTTTCGTTCTAGTTGTTCCTAGTTGTTCGATTTGTTCCAGTTTGCATACAATTAGACGCAAGAACTAGACAAAGATGTACTAGTACCGAAAAAAAAAATCTGCTCGGAAAAAAGTTTCAATTAGAGTTAGCGGTACAAAGTTTCGTTGAAAACACAATGTAGTTAGAAAATAATGAAACCAAAACAACTAAAAAAACTCATTTAATCTGGTTTGGCGCGGTTCTCACTCGACTAGTACACACACATTAGCTGGAATGACCAAGACACTTTTCCAATTAATCACAGATAAACTGTAGACACTAGATATAGACTCTGTCATTTTGTTCTGTCCAGCAGAAGATTTTGAATTCAATAAACTCTGAGATCAAATTATGAAGAGAAAACGATGATAAAGATTCACACACATTTGCTGATAACAAATTACATTCATTTATTTGTCATAAGAATTCCATGTTACAGAAGTATAACGTAAATCACACAAGTTTGATAGGATTCAATTCATATATGTGATATAATTTTGAATATAGCAGGAATCTCAAAGCATTTTCGTATTCCCAAATAACCTTAATTCACAAATTCACGAAAGGTCATACGACCGTTCGTCTGACGTTGACGTGGACGTTGTTACAAAGATATTACCGATCAACTTTGATACTGTCTCAAAGATAATAATGATTGATTTATGATAATAATAGATTCAATCAAAAATTAGAATCAAGTAATTGAAAATAATTGATACAAATATGGTATTATCTCTAGGAATTGTCGTAACTTTGAGCCGGATCAAAGTTATGACTTTTTGTGAATTCGGCCCCCAGCTGTTGACGGGATTTTTGTTCATGATACATTCATCATTCATGAATAAAATATGAATGAAGATACTTTTTCCTCAATTTGTAACATAATACCGTTGGAAATGGTCACCCTCGGTAGCTCGGTCAGCTGAGGCATCGCTTCAGAAACTGAAGTCACCGTTGGGCGAGGGTTCAAGTCTCGCATAAGGCATGGGTTTTTGTAAATGTCCCATCACTAATCATCACTTCATAGTTTCATAATCACCTGCTCATTCGCACCCCCGTATAACCTGGCTGTTGGTGGGGTCGTTGAGCAAACAATAATAATCGTTGAGAATGCTAATTCCCATAGAAAATAATGTTCTCAAAACACATAAGAGATTGGTTAATCGACTGAATTGTTTTTAATTGAGATGAGGCATCTCGATACGAAAAAAATGCTTCGACTCTCTGACTAATATTTCATGTATAGGCTTCAACTGACATTTTGTTTGCTAGAAATGGAACATCCCAAGTGCTTATATAGACTTGAGGATTTCTTCGACACTATTTATCGAGTGAATTGTTGGGACAACTGTATGTGATACTGAGGCCATTTCATTCAGACTGTATAAGTTGTTTGTCGCGACGAAATGCATTACAATTGATGGACAATTGGAACCTCTTCTAGAAACGTCATGAGAATGTATATGGATGGACAAAAGCTCAATCTACCATTTATTTCCCTCTATCTCTCGCTCTTTCTTCTTTATTTATTTCACTCTTTCCCATACCCTTCACCTCTCTCTCTCTTTCTCTCTTTCTCTCTCCTTTTTTCTCTCCATAAATATATTTCTCTTCAACACTTTCTCTCTCCCTGTTTCTCTCTCTCACACACTCTGTTTTTGTCTTTCAATCTATCTTTTTCTGACTCTCTTTCTTTCTTTCTCTTTCTCTTTCTCTCTCTCTCGTCATCTCTCTTTTTCTCTCTATTTCTCTCTCTCTCTCTCTCTCATACTCCCTCTCTCCCTCTCTCTCTTTTTTTCTCTCTCTATTTCTCTCCCTCTCTCTCTCTCTCCTTCTCTCTCTTTATCGCTCATGCTTAGGCATGACTTAATGTCACAAGGACGAATTGGAAAATATCAGTGAAATAAATCGTGAAATGTTGAGCATATTATAGTGATAGAATGAATGTGCTGATTTTACTGATATCATCTTCGACTAATTGTCCATTATTAAAAATTGAAAATATTGAAGATTCATCATCTTATTGCGGTGATCATTCTTTAATTTGTACACAGCTTTCAACTTCGTCTCTCCTATTACAGACTTCACGGTTCACTGAAGAGATTTGTTATATTCATCCATACGATTAAATCTCGTTCCATGGAACCACCACTGATATGCTTATTTTTCTGGTGATTACTGTTATTAATTCATGCTGGGTGATGCGAGGAATGGAAAGCGGGGATTATTGAAATGTTCTATCAATCAAAAGGTAAAATAAACGAACATTTTGATTGGGAGCTCTATATTTTTTTATATTGGGTTTTAACGAAGCACTGTGATGATTACTAAGATCTATTGGCGTCGAATGAATGATCAATGAGATGGTGAGATGATGAGATGAAGGTTTTTATGGGTAGTGAGAAGAATAGTGTGAAGGAAGCGGTCGTGGCCTATATTGTGGAACCATCCCGGCATAGCCTAGACTACAGAAGGAAACCACGAAATACCCCTGTAAAGATGGACGGTGGCGGGGATCGAACCGGGTCCGATATGTCCCTTCACCTCCCGGATCACACGAAGCAAGTGAGCTAACCACTCAGCTACTGTGCCGGTATTTGGGCGCTCTAATAGATGATCAATTACAAGAATTAACTCTGCAGTATGAATTTAATAATATTCTGGAGCGTACAGTCAAGATTATGATAGGTGTTTGTGAAACATTTCTGCTCAATCTGAATCAAACTTGAAACTTCTTATTCCGTCATGACTCAATTTGGGATATATTTGAATATAAAATTTTTTCATATTTGTTATCAATGAAAATGTTATAGGCCTACATTATAATTTATTTCAAAACTTCACAGTTGAATATCATTTATTCTCATGGTCAATTGACCATTGTAGATCGTCCGCCCTCGTGATGTCACAAAATATAAAAACCAATCAAGTGGACAGTGAGCAGGGAAAATAGGAAAATAACCAATCAAGGTATCTAAAATTTCCCCTGCTTCGTATAAGTCACGCCCATCTACATTGGTCAGTTATGGAATGAATGTCATTGACCGTTTTTATCACGGAGCAAGATGGCGGTCTTGACCACCAAGAATGATACTCATCAAGTTCAAACCATACAAGCCACTCTCGGTAGCTCGGTCAGCTGAGGCACCGCTTCAGAAACGGAAGTCACCGTTGGGCGAGGGCTCAAGTCCCGCATAAAACATGAATTTTTGTGAATGTCCATTCACGTATCATCACTCCATCGTTTCATAATCACCTGCTCATTCGTACCCCCGTATCTGTAAGCTATCTGTTAGTTGGGTCGTTGAACAAAAAAAATAATTGAACCATACTAAATTTCAGAATTGAGGTCATGTTCATATTATTCAATTGAATGTTTTTATGGAGGAAATACAGAGAAAACACACACAATACAGGTAATAGACGCAGTGGAACTGAATGAAAAAAAAACGTGGAGATAGATATGAATGGTTGTAGCAAAATAGTGTCACAGTGAAAATATGAAATTTGAATGTACGCACCACTGTGAAATATTCTCAAAATGGATGCATTGTTAGAATTGGGCTTCACACAACGAGGGTTGTAGTTCAATTTTGATATGTTTCAGTGGCAATCAATCTTGCTGCGTCACTATATGCCTGAGACATGAATAAAAAATAATGATTTGAAATTATAATAGTCATGCTGTTGTAAATTATTTGTGTGTGATGGATATGCGTGGTGTTGCTATTTTTCGATATATGAATATATATATACATATATATATATATATATATATATATATATATATATATATATATATATATTTATATATATATAAATATATATATATATATATATATATATATATATATATATATATATATATATATATATATATATATATATATATATATATATATATATATATAATATGGATTCCAAACACCTATTTTTCAGAAAATAGTCGTTCTTATCATGTCTTCTACATTTTAATGAAGGCAGTTTTATCCCCTGAAAGAGCATGATAATGAGGGAGTATATAAAGATGTAGTCATGTCTCATTTCATTCTTAGTTCAACATGACGTGAAGAACTAACAATGGTTTATTTCCTTTTTGAATATACTGTCTACACTAGTATCCACTCGGCAACTTTACACGACACGATTTGAGAGAGTGTAAAGCACTTGCCATTGTGTGGGACCGTATAACATTGGTGACAGGGAAATAATTGCCACGTAAATTCTACGAAATTGTTGACAAGAAGATTCAATAAAAGTCAAGAAAAGGAATTATGATATTGCTTTCTAGATCGATGAACTTTCGTCTTTGGAAAATAATTAACCCATTGGATTGTTATTTATTGAGCCGTTCAAATTTAATCTTCATCTCCTTTGTTATAATAAATAAATCTTCATGGGGTATATAACGATCTTATAGCATTTCTCCGGAATACTACTACATTAAATACTGTTAGTTTCATTCCCACAGATTACAGGGAAATGGATGTAGCTACTTGAGAGTTATATTGAATGTCATTTGTTCCACTCTAGTTAACCAATGGCTGAGTTTCATATACACTTACCGGTAATATTGGATTATTTTTGGTTTTGTGAAATTGGAACAAAGAAAAATACCTGGTCTGTTCTGATTCATAAAATGATCACCAATGGAAATTCTCAATCATTTCACATCATTTAGGATGATAATATTGAATCACTATGATGATAAATTATGATCACGTTTTCCACATTTTTTCAATTATCAGATCGGAATTTGTCAATCCGTTTTATCATTGCATTCATTTTAAAATCGACACACGGTGATTCTGTTCAATATATATTCAAGTTGTCAGTATTGGAGCCACTCTCATCAAGCATAATTGGGTGTCAATTAGTTAATTATCAGTTGAGATGAAGTTTTAGAATAACTCACCTTATCAGAGGTGAGAATTGAGCTATAATTCACTTATAAGTTATAATTGCTTGATACATCAATCACCACTCAGTGAAACGTGATCTTTCCATCAGTTTCATCAATTAATCAAATAATATATTGTTTGGTTCAATAATGAAAAAACTATTGATCGAGTGATTAGTTGAGAATCGGTTGGGAATCTTAAATTTATAAAAAAGATAAAATAGTTGAGAATTATCACCTTAAACATGCATTGTTCGTTGAATAAGTTAGCTTAGTTTGAATTATTCTTGAAAGTGATCGCCCTTGTCGTGCCCCGTTTAAATGATCCCATCTTCAATATTTATGCTCAATCGGAAAACAATTATCTTATATCAAGTCAAGATGTTATGAAGAAACACTCAGTTGAATAATTACTCAAGATAAGGAAATAACATTAGTCACCAAATGTGATACCTAACAAATTGATTAGCTGATTATTGCCTAATTTACTGATCATTGGAACCATAACACCAGGACAAATAATATGAGAGTAATGAAGTGTAATATATCTATTATCAAAAGTGGACTCATAAATGCTGGCCGCCACTCCTATAATTCACTACCTCTTACAGTCAAAAGTAATGGAACAAATTCATTCAAATTTAGACTTGAAAAACACCTAATTGATGAATGTTATTATTGCGTATGAGAAATTTTCGAGATGATTGATCGATTTATTGTTGTTCACTGTTTTCATAATTTTCAAATGTGTTTTTTTATATTTTTTTCTAAAATTGTTCACCATTACTTGATTATTCAAAGTTTTGATTTTTTTAACACTGAATTTTGTATTATCATCACCATTATAATTTATTAACAAGTCCAATATATTCATAAGATCAATCTGGACCAATTGAGCATGTTCTATTCTATTCTATTGAGTGAGAAATGCTAGCTGTTATTGGAATATAGAGATAATTGTTCACCAATCAAGGCTTGAGATGACAAGGCTAGACAGTTCGAACGAGGCACAACTAGGTCGATCTCACAACAATGTAAAATATAACTCACCGTGAATAATTGAATGATAGTTTCAGGAATAACAGTTTTTCACGTGAATTTGTCGACTGTACTGAAGCTCGAGCTGACATCAAAATCGACCGACTGCACTTAAAACCGACCTTTCTCAAAATCAATTGACCTGGATCCGAATTCACAGAAGGTCATAATTTTGATCCGGCTCAAATTTACGCCTTTTTCTACAGAGAATACCATATTTTCATCTATCATTTTCAATTTTTTAATTTCATCTATCATTTTCAATTTTTTGATTTCAATTTTTTAATTTCAATTTTTAATTGAATCTATTGTTATCATCAATCCATCATTATTATCTTTGAGACAGTATCAAAGTTGATCGGTAATATCTTTGTAGCAACTTTGATCGGAACCAGAGTTGATCCTGATCAAAGCCAAGACCTCTTGTGAATCCGGCCCCTAAACTGTATTTACCGATCAGCCTGTAAATAATTAAAAGTGACTAGTTGACTCCTTCTCTTCCCAGATTGTTATTTCCCATTATATATTTCATCATTGTTCCACATGATCCAAGGTTTTTCAGTGTTGGTTGAGGTTCAGTGGGTTAGTTTTGTGTCGTGAAAAAAATGTGTGTAGGTGAGAATCCATAACATCTCAATTCCACTTCTGTTTAATGCAGGTTGCTCAAAAGCAAAAGTTCAGGTCATTTGGTTGTCAATACAGTTGATTTTTTCAGGTCAATTATATTTCAAGATGGTCGAGTTTCAGGACAGTTGATGCTCGGTACAGTTTGTACTTTCTCGTTGTTCACAGAAAAATAGCCCAAAAGACGTCAAGATAACATGTCATAATATAACAAGTAACAACAAAAAGCCGACTTCAATACGCTCGAATTTATCACTGGTTCCATAATACCTACATCTGTGTGGAGATTTGTTTGTCTATATTATCGACTATGCTGTGCGTATTGGTTTACTATTACGACTAGACGACTATTTTATGTGTTTCTGATGACGGTTTGACGACCGTCACCACTTCGGTTTAACGACCATCACACGTTACCTCTTCATTACCGCATCGTTTTGCTGGTGTGTTGTGTGTGTGTGTAGACGAGTATTATCGGGAGATCTCACTCTCTGAATATCGGCTTTATTCACGTCAAGTTGAAAGTTGGATGAAAGCGTTTATAATCTCCGTTGATGGCATACGTTTCGTTAAACTCAGAAACAGAAGGTCATTACAGACGTGATGTGCATAGACTTGTATAGTTTCTTGATGTATTGAAGTTTTGTTTACATAGCTTATCTTAGTTTGAACAAAACTCTGCTCAGCTCTGCTTAACTCTCGTTTTATCTTATATTTTGAAAATTGAGCATCGACATTTGAAATGTATTTAGGAGAGCGCAACACATATATAACTCTAGTAAATCATGTAGTTTGGTTGATTATACTTGGCAAACGCAACATGAGCGTTGTAAGATGAGCGAGATATCTGAATAAGGTATAAAAGTCGTTCAAGTAGTTTTACTCTTGCTACTTTATCGACTCTGGTATTCTACACACCTTGACGTATATATAAAATTCTTCATTGTTGGGAAAATATCGGATCTAGAAAGCAGTGAATCTTGGCAATCTGAATCTGCTTCAATTTTTATGATACCGGTAATATAATGATGAATAAAAACAGATATTTTGATTTTTTTCTTTAAAACGGCTGATTTGAATTGCATACAGAATCGTGATAATGTGTATCATCAATGTATAGACCTACACATTCAGATACAATTTCATCTCATTTGGAGAGATTTTATTTTTCTACAAATTTTCCGAGGTTTTCAGAGACTCTGAGATGATATTTCTCAAAATCGGCCGTACCGATTCATTCCAAAAACTGTAAAGTTCCATAAGTTTGTGTGTACAAAAAAGTTTCATATTGATCAGTCGAGCCTTGCGACCTGTTCAGTGCCCACACACAGACTAAAAAAAAAAAAAAAACCACAGACTCTATAAAAGTGGGATGGGATCTTTGCTCACGCTCATCCAATGAGCTCGATGACCACGATGATCATCATAAAACAATTTCGATGGTCAAATTGCACTACTCCATGGATTTAAATTCCTGATCATTTGCTGTAATCAGTATTTGAGCTTTCCGGCTCGTTATAAAGAATCATGTTCATATTCAACTCATGATTCTAGATATCAAGATCACATGAATCAACAAGAGTTCAGTGATGAATCGTTCCCAATATGATCACTGACCGATGTTAAGCCACTAACTGATGCTAACAACGTAATGGGATTGGAACGCAGTTAGCACTAACCGAAATCAAGCCCTAATTTCGTTCTGTTGAAGTAGTTAGCTTCCAATAGAGATCAAATTGATCTTCGCGGGAAGGTCATCGCGGGAAAACGACATCATTCTCACCATGATATTGTTGGTTCAGAGCAAGGCTATATATAACATTCTTCACATATGTGAATAATAAATATGGCCCAGTTCGAAGGCAGCGTGAGATGTTGACAAAAAATTGGTGGATCGATTTTAACACGATATAAAAATTAATAGTGGATCGAACAGGACGATGGCAGTGCATGACGTCACAAACAATCTTTTCATCGCTATCAGTATCAGATCAGATTAGATTTCTTCATTTATCTATAGAATTTTCACATTTAAAAAAAAGAAAAATATATGGCAGGTCAATTTAAACAAAGGATTTTCTATACAATGTATGAAAGGATATACATGGGCAATCTGAATTATAGTACATAAAAACAGAACACCTCATACCTCAGTTGGAACAGTAGCACAATGATTATTTGCATCCAGGTACCTTCTGTTAGCTAAACAGCAGAAACAGCAGTCTCAACTGCAGTTTCCCTCCAAAAAAACAGCAGTTCTAAACAGCACTTGAACAGCACAAAAACCAAACAGCAGTTCGCCAGTTGGTGATTAGAGTGTGTACGGGGTATAGAACACCCGTGTGGGATTATGATTTCGCAAAGAAGTAATCAAACGATAATATTAGGTTAATTCGTGGAAAAATATGTATAAAATACATCGGACATGTTATTATGTAGCAAAATATTCTGCAGCGGGCGGCCGGGAGCGAATAAGCTTTTATGCCGTGAACGACCGTACTTTTTGAATTATACATACATTTTGGTTTTCATTCCATTACTGGAGAATGAAGACAGGCTGCATGAATTCAGAAAACTGATCGGATAAACATACTGAACTCGGCGCGTTATTGCTCGAGCGAACGATGCGAGTGCCTTTCGGCTCTTTTCCATTGATAAGAACACAACTTGACTCGACTCAAGAATTGAATCACTATTAACATTATCATTATTATAGACATCATTGTGTCGTATCTCTGATGTTTATCATGTTTTACGTGAGGAAACGTAATTTTTGACCACTATTTCGAAAAGAAATGTAATCAAGGTCAGGGGTCGCTTGCTTTCCGGTTGATTTTGAATTGTCGTAGTGAAATCCAGCTCTGTAACAAATTTCATGCTGGTAACCGGAAATGCAACATTCCCACCCTCAATGACTGCACTATAGACTGATAAGAATAATACATTATTGAATAGGGAAAAATATAATGTGTTCATTATATGAGCGTATAGCAAAGTCTCCATCCCACTCTTATAGGGCTTTGTCTGTTTTTTTTCTTTTGTGCACTCCACATGTCGCAGAGTATGACTGATCGATATGAATTTTTTTTTTTGTACAGGCACACTTTCACAACTTAGAACTGTATAGTTTTTGGAATAAATCGATTCCACCGATTTTGAGAAATATCATGTCAATATTTCTCAAAAACTCATGAGATTAGGCTGGACAAGAAAATATGAAAAATAAAATCTCTTCAGATAGAATACAATTCTCTGTAAATGTGTATACATGGATGACACACATTATCACCGTTTTGTAAGCAATTCGAACCAGCTGTTTCTGAGAAAAGAATTAAATTAGCTGTTTTTATCCATCAAATATAGGCCTATTATAGAAGTGGAAGCAGAATTGAGTTTGAGTTGCGAGAATCACTGCTTTCTAGATTCAAGAGTTGACCAACCAATACATTATTTTTATATGCATCAAGGTGTGTAGAATACCAGAGTCAATAAAGTGAAGAACTACTTCAACGACTTCTATACGGATACCTTATTCGGATATCTCACTCATCTCACAACGCATATTTCGCATTCGACTAGTTACATTAATGTGTATGTTATCATGTAATGTAATGTAATGTGTTCATAATTTGTTTCCCCTGATTTGATAACTCTTCAAGAATGAATCGTGTATTCATAGATTACTCGAAGTTACAGTTACCATTTTGTAACATATTTATGTCATATTAATTCTCTGTTAGTTACCAAAATTCTGATTCAGGAATTCATGTTTATTTTTTGAAGCATGTAACATACATTTTATTTCCAATCCACTTAAACCCAATCATATCTAGTCTGTTCCAAGAACCGTACAAATTGAGTATGAAATAATGTAAGAAGCGTTTTAAAACAAAGATACGCTCTGGTTTTCAGCAACAGCTGACTTATATTTACGACTCCTTCCCTTACAACATCTTCCCTGCTCTCCCATTCCCTACTGCTTCCCGTTCCTTGGTGATTAATAGTAGGGTGCGGCAATGGTCCAGGCCATAATAAATGCTTTGTAAAATCTCTTAGCGTATACTTAAGAGCAGCTTGTTTTTGAATGTGTCGTCTTAAATGCTTAATGGTTGTCATAGATTTCAAATGCATTCTGCTCTACTTCCCGTTCACAGAACAAACAAAGATGGCACCCTGATTCATCTTCTCTCTCTCTCTCTCTCTCTCTTCATATATATATATATATATATATATATATATATATATATATATATATATATATATATATATATATATATATATATATATATATATATATTTATATATATGAATGAATATATGTGTGGGTGTGTGTGTGTAGTTCGTTTGCGATGAAACCAGAGAAAGTTTTTTGCTATCATAAGTCCATCTGAAAGTTTCCTCAGTAATGGAAGAACAAACTCCATCCCTCACAATACTCAAGGAGAAGTATTTAAACGTTTGATTGAAAAGTCACGAATGTGATATCTTTAGTTGAGTTGCAATACGGACTTTCATACAATATCCATGGAATGTCACGTATATGTTATGTTGTTTGTTTGAATTCCGGACCCACTGTATACTGTCCGGATATGCAAAGTGTCATATGGTGAACTTTTTGTTCAAAATTGTCCAATGAATATCTGGATTGGGTCAAAATGTTTTGTTTATTTCAACAACATCGAAACTTGATCATACGAAATCATCGTTCCACAATTTGGGCAAGGGATGAAAAATGGGATTGTTCGAACGGGGCACCACAAGGGTGATCTTACCACTTCATGAATGTAGGTATCTTCAGTGTCTGATTGTTCTAATATCATCCGTATGATGCAATTCAGATCGATAAAATAATACAATCCGATCTCATCCAAACGAGAACTCAGCCAACAAAATCAGATCAGTCTAGTTTTGTAGCAGAATTTGTTGTGTGCACCACTTCGAGTAAAAACATTGGGAAGTTTTAATTTTCACCATTGTTACCGAAATAATATGCTCCGCCCAAAAACACAACATAGATCGACCAGGGTAATAATGTTAGGAATTTAATCATATGATATTATGAATATTTCTCTTAGGAAGAACATAAGTCTCATATATGATTGGCAATAATATATTAACCTGCAATGAATAAATAATGGTGTCTGCAACTATGCTCATGAGCATATTCTTGTTTTTTTGAACTCATGAGTGTGTAAATATGTATGAACCGTATTTGGCATGTCTTGTATGTGTTTATTGTGATATATGAACTGACATGTCATATATCATGTAATGGTCAACAATGACAATAATACAATGAAAAAAATATATAACTACACGTCATGTATAAACACCTGAAGGGGAGTCACAAATTCATGTATGGTCAAGTATCAATTCGCCAACATAGTGAGGTACCGAAATAACATATTATTATTATTATTTCATTTTCTCCCAGATGACATGTACATTTAATTACTGAAATGTAACATATATGGAACGTCAATCAGTGAATGAAGAACAGTTGCACGGGTGAAAAGTAAAAACAAAAACAATCTTAAAATTCCACATTCATTCTGTTTCATATACACACATTCATACGTACATTATTACATGATAAGTTTAATATGCAGAGTATTTAAAGATGGTATGACATACATTAGCATAGTTTCATCGAATACAATAATGTTCATTCATGTCATCTATGCTCATCTTGTCGCTAGATGGATAATAATTGATGTATTCTAATAAAACTCTCAACTGTAAATAAGAAATAAATTAAGCTCATTACATATTCTAGACTCCGCATTTATGTTCACATCTTTTGAACCAAAGGTGGAACAAATTTATCCGCTAATAATTGCTGCATATTCGTCAACAATCAGTTTGTCAAACCGAGTATATTTTCATTTGGAATCTACCATTTATAACAAATTTGAAGCAACATAGTTCATTTTTCACACTTTAATCTTCTTCATCGTGAGCATGCGATCCATTTGCTCACTCTAATTTATTCTGATATACCATTTTTCTCGTAATATATAAAGTATTATGCCAGTGATGTGAAATGTTGGTTTGAAATCATGGACATAATTAAATTGAAGCGAACGAAGTGTCACGTTTTTTGTGACGGTTTGAATGTAGCAAATTAGTAATTGCGGGTGGGGGGGGGGGGGACAAAAAGAGGGATTTTGCTGTTAGCATTGTGAAACTTTTGGGAGGCAGACAGTAAAATTACAGCCACAGCCGACCATTTCTGACTCAGGTTTTCATTGTTTCACTCAGTCGACGCACGAAGGCGTCCTCTTCAATTCCATTGTTCGATAGATTGAAGCTTGATCACTCATCATATTACTATTCTGATGGAAATTTCAAATAATATGTCAATATAACTCTGTACAATGAATTTATATCACTAGTTTATTGGAACATATTCTGACAGTGACATTGGGTGTATACTGTATATAATGTTCACTACTTCAACTCCAATTGTATGTGGTTATCGTTTCAATAATATGTATGCCTCTGGGAAAATGTCACAATTATGTGACATGAATGTCCTATACGATGTATAAAAATGAGAATTTCTCCTTCTGACAAATCACCAGATTTTGACTCAACTAATGCATGACCATAGGAGGAAATTGATTTCAGAATGATTACAAGAAAATATACATATTTTTTCCTGTTTTTTCCCGCGTGCCGGCAAAGTGGTCAAAAACGCTCGCCAAATACGTGAATGTCACAAAAATTATTGTAGAGTTTTGAAACTTGCCAAAGTTATTGTTCACACTATTGAGCATGTCATCAAATGATTAGAATTACAATAAATTTCGTCGTTCCATCGATACAGATTTGATCAGAATCGCATAAAATTTATTAAAAACTTTCGGGAAAGTAAATCTTTGATGATAATCAAATGGTAGGACTTATGAAAATTCTGATCATCTGATGAGATGCTCGATGGTGTAAACAATAACTTTGGCGAGTTTCAGAACTCTACAATCATTTTTGTGGCATTCACTTATCTAGCGACCCTTTTTTCGTCATTTTGCCGGCACGCGGAAAAAAACAGGAACAAATATTTCGATTTTCACAAAAATCATTTTGATATCAATTCTATGGATTCTATGGTCATGCATTAATTAGTTTTTTTTTTTTTTTTTTTTTTTTAATAACATCGAAACTTGATACAAAATCATTGTTCCCCAATTAAGGCTAAGGATGAAAAGTAGGATCGTTTGGACGGGGCACCACAAGGGCGATCTTACCACCCCATTTTAATTATTTAAAACCAATGAACTTCAACACCAGGGCTGCGCTGTCGGTGACCATAACTTTCCGCCGCAGATAAAAGTCTTGCAGTTTCCGAAAGTCCGGAACACATAAGTAAAAACCGTTTCTGTGATACATATCCGGACATTATCAGCATTGGTATTTAGAGTAAACAAAACACACGAATGTTGATATCTTCCACTTTGAACTTAGTCTCTTGGGCAATGATCACTTCTTTTCATTAACAGCAAATGTAAAGTTGCTCATTATACAAAATCGAAAAAAAAAATGAGTGATAGGCCTATAACGTTATAATTCGGCCTATCACTCTACTAATTAAAGGTCGTGGCCAATTAGTACTTCATCCAAGCATTTGCTTCGAGGACTGAGGGAAACCACGAAAAACCAAGTCAGGATGGATACACAAATGTTTGCTGGTCTTCTTTTTCTCTCAACTTCTTCTCTTCTATTCTTCTATTCTTGGGATATTTTATTCTCTTGAAATTATCATTAATCGTAAATTAGACAAGTTCAATGTTCAAAAATTATTTCCTTCTTCTCTTGAAACCTTGATAGTTGTTATGGCATGCATGCAGGAAACACCAGTGGCAGTGAAAATACTTGTTGCTCCAGCCCTCTTGATGTAGATGACATCCTGATGGCCGTGCACACAATTTTTCTTACAAGGTTCTTGCATTCTATTGAGTGATTTTCAGACTTCTAGGACTCAAGTATCTTGAAAATCCTAGAAATAAGAAATGTGCTTACATAAATTTGCGTAAATCTATGCCAAAATACAATATAATTGAACAAAAAAAGTCAGAACTACACCTCAAAGTCATAAGAACTCTGCATGGTCACTAAATGTCATATTAGCTGGATGTCAGCCTTCCTTCTGGCTAGACCAGAAGGCAAAATCTTGAATCGTAAGTATTTCACAGAATAACTGAAACTATTACTTCCCTTCATGTTCACTTGTACTATGTTGCTCGAAGATTATGTTGACATCATCGAAAACTTAATTTGATCGCATTAATCACTTCAAAACATGATTTATATACGGACAGATAAATCTCCTATTAATTAGTCAACTCAAAATCTAATTATTTGTCAGGACTGGAAGTTCTCATTTTTAGATGGATGAATAGCCTTAAAATAATGTCCCAGGCTCAGCTAGCTAGCTCCAAGAGACCAGGACTTTGATTGTATAATGTTCTCTAGGAGGGCTAAATACCATGAAAAAACGAGTTAAAAACAGAGCCAAGGTCTCTTGGAACGCAAAATTGTGTCCTATTTTAGCCTACCTCGAAAGAAGGGCTAGGATTTTGTGCTAACAACAATGGAAATACACTCATTCTGGACATGTTGCTATAGTATTTAGCTCTCCTGATGACATTATCTGATCGAAATTCTTAGTTTTCTGGAGCTAACCAGGCCTGGGGCGTTATTTAGAGTGGCATTCGCGGTAAAGGTTCCAGATTCGATAGAGTAACGTGTCTACAGAAAGTAGAACAGCTTCATTGAATCTGCTCGGCCCTCTTACTCGAATCCAAATCTATAACTGAAATAGAAATCATCACTTTGAGATCATCGTGAGTTTAATTCAAACCGGAATTGATACTATTTCATCAATCGAACAGAAAACTCTGTCGTGATAGATTTCTTGCGCAAAATGACCCAGCTGTCGACGCGCCTCTAAACCCCAATATTCATTCATTCGATAGATTTCTTCTTAACGAGTTATTTGATTTTCTGTTCTCATTGTCAAGTTGAAACATCCAATAATACTCAAGTATCGATTATTATGAAAGTTTAGACCCTCCGGGAAGTCCGTTATATCAAGTACGGGCGGCTCCCTCTCTCGAAAAAAAAAACGTCATCAATTTACCTTAATTTAATTAGCCTTAATTGGGGAACAATGATTTTGTATCAAGTTTCGATGTTATTTAAAAAAAAAAACTTCACCTGTCAGTGATTTTGGTCTCAAACCAATGTTTGAACATTTTCAGTCAGCTTATTGGGCGTTGCAAGTCTTCAAGTTACATAATTGAGAGATTATCCTTTGTATAAAATATCGTTGCAGCTTGAGACCATTATGACTTGTATGTCAGGTACTGAAGAATACACATTCCAAATATGATATCGTTCTCTCATTGTGTTTAGAATTTTGTATTACAGAAATTGTTGTGATTCAAAACCCACATAAGTTTGTTACAGAATATGGAAAGGATTGATATTTGATTGCAACCACATATCAAATCCGAGTGTACACATTGTTTTTATCACTTCTGAACGAACATCTTTTCTTTGTTTTTCCGTGGTTGGTGTTCATTCCTCCAACTCTCTTTCGAGGAAATCGGTAAACTCGAGGAAACATATTTCACAATATAATTCAGTGAAAGATTCACAATTGATTTATGATCTGTCAAAGAATTAGTGATCATGATATATCAAACAGATAATACAGCTTATAATGATACATCAGAAGATCTCAGATTGATCAATTGATTGATTGATTGATTGAGTTATAGTTCATTCTCAATTACTCAATTGAATCGTGAATCAAGGGGGAATAAAAACATATTCCTAATCTAAAAAGTATACGAATAAAAAATTGGAATCAAAACTATTGCGAGAGAAATCAGAATTGAAACTGGAATTTTCTATTTCAGGAATAGAATTCGTACAGGAATTTGTATAAAAAGGAATCAGAATCGATTCACTCATGATTCAAAGTTGGAAGTAAGTCAATTCCATAAGAATTCCAACTCGAATCCCTGGTTTTAAGTACCATATAAGAATAGTATAGTATGAATACACATCAAAAACAAATATAGAACTCAATCAATATTGATTCATATAATCGTTTTTATCCGACGATACAAAAGGACAACATAAGAACACGATAGAATATCTTTCTAAACAGAACCAAAAGACGCGAGGGACATCGGAGAGTGAAAAGAAAAACAAAAAACTACAAATGTGTTTCCACGCGCTATCATTGCCAGGAAACACATGCTATTCGCTTTTATTTAATGCCAACTGAATCTGATATGATCTCTAGACGTTGACTCTGGCTTTGTCTTACACTCCCAGTTCCATTGTAGTAATATCTGCAGCGCTGAATGTACCAGTTACCAAGGCAACTCAGTCAAAAAACAACCACAAAGCAAAAGAAAAAAGTCGTTATCGAACTCCGTAAATAACATGCTTAATAAAAAGAATAAAAGTGAGCAATTCTGAAAAAAAAACAGAAAGAGAAGTTTGAGCGACTTTGGCAGGAGAGAATGTTGTTTTCAAATTCGGAGAAAATTGTATGATGTATAGGAAATTAAGATTTGATTTGAATTTCCCGACTGCGAGATGAATAAAACTGACTTGACCATCGGGATGAGTTCTTACTGACACGTGTGGCCGAGTGGGTCATACACTGCACCGCCATTCGGGAGACCCGGATTCGATTTTGTTCTACCATCCTAACCGTTTTTTTTCTCGTGGTTTCCCTCTATCGTTCAGGTCAATACTAGAATGGTAACTTAACAACAGGTCACGACCGACTATTCCCTACTATCCGAAAACACCTGATGAAATATTCTTCCACCTCATCATCCCATCATCTCATATATCATTCACCGATGTGAATAGATCTGTTATCAGTACAGTGCGTCGTTAAACCTGAAATGAGTTTGAATGATGAATTTAATTCCTGAGAAATCCACGATGCCTCTTAAAAAATTAGAATGATTGGAAATTTTATGATCTGAACTTATTGGTTTATTATTCGCAGTTTGTTGAATAAGTTGAATAATTCAAGTTATTTCCTGAGGAAAGAGAACAAATTATCTGTGGTTTCTCTGATCTCGTTTTTCCGAATCCAAACAGAGGAAAAAATACTCATGTCTCAATTTTTTTTGAGAGAGAATACATTTCATTAGGATGCAAATATGCAAATTATTGATACAAAATAAGTGAACATTTTCACTGATTCACCTGTATAGAGTATTTGATACAGAAGAATTGATCAAGTGGTGAAGAATCATATAATTTCTCTTCAAAATGGAAGATGTGAACCATTTGCAAACAATTTGGTCGAAATACCTATCAGATAAATTCAAAAAGTTCAGCAATATTTCTCTCGTGTCCGATCGAGTTTCAATTCTTCTGATCATTGTCTTCAATGTTGATATAAATGTATACTCATAATTCAGATATAAGATGAGAATGAATATAATGAATATGGGTGTGAATATGAATACAAGATGTTTCATTATATACTCAAAAGCAGGGGATAAATATTCATGAACTCAAGTCAACGTTTCAACATGATATGACATTTGGTAGATACGATATATAGAAAGTTTCATATAATGTATCCTATATATTAAGGGGACATTGCAAGCCCCATCCCTTCCATGTTAAAAAACCAAATTTCATGTACCTTTATCTCAGAAACTACTTCACTTAGAATACTCATTTTTTGTATACATGCACCTTCAAAGTTTGTGTACACACTGACGGGATGTTATAATCACATTGCAACAATGCTCACAACAATGGAATTTTGAACAATGCTCCAAAATTTGCTACATTTTTCAACATGTTTCAATTTTTTTAATACCACGTATTTGTTGCAGAGTTATAAAATCCTGTCCACATATGTAGTACATATGTTTTAAAATACTGCGAAAATTTCGAGGGTCTAGCTTCAACAGTATTTGAGAAAAAGGTACATTTTGGGAAAATATTTAATTCCAAGATAAATATACTTGAAAATGATGTTTCTTGGATTTATTCCAAAACACTTGAAACAACAATAGAATCTGGCATGCTATGATATTGAGATATTTTCATGCATCAATAAATATCTGATTGTGATTAAACTGTATGCATTTTTTGTTTAAATCTTTCGATGATCAGTTGAGAATGGATCAAATTATTTTAAAATATCAAAAAAATGTGAAAAAAACAATTTTTGGCTCACAATGTCCCCTTAAATGTATCATGCATATTTATGTATCATGCTATATTTTTTAGTTGTGATTTTCAGGGTAGGTTCGGGTATTATACTCGATATTTCGATCCAATCAATATTCGCAGATTATACGCAATCACACTACTATCTATCAAATCGCTATCTCACTGATTTGTTGTCATTTTCTTCTGTCTTGTGTTAAATGAACTCTTATCAGTAACTTACATTATTCACGTTTTGAGTATCGGAATTCCACTCACAAAAAAATGTTTTCTGCATCATAATTATCATTGTATGAAACGTATATTGTGGGAACAGAATAACCATAATCATGCAAAAAAATTATGATATCATCAAATGATATATCATTATATCATTACCATGATGGTTTGGAAGAAATTCTTGCGACATTAAATAGATCATGCATGATATGTCATTCGGAGTTTTACGTTCGAAGATCTCCTTTGTATTCTTTTTTTCATGAAAAACTAATTTTCCCAAGAAACCTTCACAGCCACCAAACAAGATATGATGCAAGGATTAGTGAATCGTCATCACACTAACGATTCTTCATCATCTTTCTCAATTTTTGGCCCAAAATTATGGAATAAATAACCTGTGTCCCTTAAACATGAGAAATTTTGCAATGTTTTCAAAGATAAATACATTCAGTGGTTGTTGACTGAACAAGAGAACAACATAATACTCAAATCTACATCATCTAATCCTGAAATGGTTCACTTATGGATCATTCTTAACATCATCAAGTATCTGTTTATGTTATTATTATTAGGTCTATATGTTTTGTTTTAAGTAGTTCCTGGTTTGGTGGAAGAGCAGTTTTTGCCGAGCCTCGCCATTTTCATCATTTCCTCCTATTGTATTATGTTTTTTATAACCCATGTACGATGTTTCCTATTCCTATATTCTATATTCTATATTTGTATATTCTATATTCTGTTTCTATATTCCTATATACTTTAACATTCATGTTTATTGACAATGGACTATATTGCTATTTCAATGGAGCATACGAACCAGTTTCAAGATGAGAGAGATAGATATTCAGTTATGTTAGTATTCGTAGGATTGTTCGTGGGGAAAAAATCGTGAGAGATAGTTTTCAGATAATTCACAATAAAGTATGAGAATAACATCGCTCACCATCCTATTCATACAGATGGTTATTTTTGATCATTAAAATTCTTGGATTTATTTGTTGATTCGTCCATAGAAGTCAAAACTCACAATTCTGAACAAGTTTGGCACAAAACCAACTCATTCCAAACGACAGGATGAGTAAAGTGAATACGGTAACATAGGAAGTGATTACGAACAATTTCATATTTCACGTCTTTTGTCTATAAAGGAAGAAGTTCGTTCACCGGATGTATCAATGGTGTCAAAAAAGGTGATTAAATGATGTTTATATACTTTTAGGAATTTCAATGCTTCAAAAGTAAGGGAATTAATTTTCGAATGGAAAATCTCACCCTATAAAATCGAATGACTAATTAAACGAGCTTCAGCGGGGATTCAATTTGACATACTGAAAAAAATTGGTGTTCGTTTTTTTTCCATGTTTTTTTGACGGTTTTCCACAGATCAAACGGCTATACAGCTATCAACTCCAAACTTTTTCTCACCATGGTTCTTCATCCAACTAATATCTCCATAGTTTCGTGGCATTATCGGATGATAACTTTTTTCTGAATGAATTTTAGAACTTTCAAAAATACCCATTAGAATAACACAGCGGAAAAAAATGAAAAATTTATTTTCAGAATGAATTAAATTCTGTGTGAAGTTGAGTTACATTCTGATACACATTTATGAGAATTTTCAGCTTGATCAGGTGAGCCATTTTGAAGAAAAACTATAAAATGTGCCAAATTGGTACCACTCGAAGCAGGTTTCACCCATTTCTAACTTGATTGTCACCCAATTTGCGAATGTGGGCTAGAGTTTGGCAAAAAAAGTCGACATACTATTATTATCCGCTCGTCTAAGAACGCATATATGTCGTTTTCCTAGTCTATGAACAATTCAGAGCGATGCGAATATCACGCTGATATCATCGTTCATGATCTTCGTGAACACTCATATAATTGGATGAGCGAAGAACCATACCCGAAAGAAACGTTATATAAATGATTTTGCTTTCTACAGTCGAACGGAAGCACAAATCTTGTTGAAATTTGCTTACACATGTGGAATCATATAACTATTTGTTCAACTTTGAGGTACAATCGGCAGTATCTCTCCTGGAAAAACATCTAAAAATGTGAGAAAAAATTCAATTAAAACATAGTAGACGATTACAAACAATCCTATGTTATACTCCACCCGACGTTTTTCTCACGGGTGTGAAACATGAGAAGAGAACACATCTTTCTGGAGGTAGGCCCAACACAAAGTGGGTCAGGTTTTCTGTAAAAAATAGTTATATTCTCAATGTTCCATATCAATTCAATCAACAGGAATTTTTTGAATCGTCTCCTCGTGAAAGCGAAACAGAGATATTATATATATAAGATTAATTTAAACGTCGACTGTCCCAAAAAAACCTGGGAAATTTTAAATGGGATCACAGGTAGAAAAACGGTTAATTCGAATGCAATTGATGAGATTTCTTTGACGGATATCAATCATAAGTCCACCGATGACCCCCAAAGAGTAGCAAATATATTTTCACACTATTTTTCAAATGTTGGAATCAATTTAGCTGAGCAGATAAGAAATAACAATAATTATCCCCCCAATATGAGTAATGAAAAAGTGCAAAATGTAAATACAAGTGTAAACCAGAACACTAATATTAACTCTATGTTCTTAACCCCCATTTCTTAATCAGAAATTATTTCAAACATTTGTAATCTGAAAACAAACTCAGCCAATGGTATCGATGATATAAGCGCGAACACAATTAAATGTGCAATGAACTTCATCGCTCAACCACCAATGTACGTTTTCAATCTATCTTTCGAAACAGGAATTTTTCCAAGTAAATTAAAGACTGCTATTATTATCCCCATATTCAAATCCAATGATCAAACAGATCCTGCTAACTATAGACCTATCTCTTTACTCACACATTTTTCCAAACTCTTGGAAAAATCTATCAAATCTCGACTATTTGAATTTCTTGAAGACAAACAATTTCTTTCTCCAAATCAATTTGGTTTCAGACCAAAATATAGTACTAGTTACGCCATCTTTAAATTAACAAGTGAAATATATAAAACTCTTTTTTTTTTTTTTTTTTTTTTATTGAAAGATTATTTATTATTAATTAAACATACACAATTCCACACTATGGCCCACAAAGCCGGATTGGGCTTGTCTGTGGTATAATCAGCGAATTTTGAACAGACGTGATACAAAACAATATACATGTGAATAATAATTATATGAACACAGTGTAACAGTGATGGGTTAAGATAAATATAATAAAGGGAAAATAATAGATGGCGATAATGCTGTGAATGTAGGCCTATAATGAATACGTGATTAGAAGTAATCTAGAAATAATAAGAATAATAATAATAACATTTTTTATTAATTTTACAATCATGTGAGTAGACTACGTTCAAGTAACCATTTTTTAATGCCATTTTTAAGAGTAGAATATTGTTGCAGATCTCGTAAGTTTTGGGGTATTTTATTGAAATTGAAAGGAACAGCATAACACAGACTTCTTTTTCCGTACTTGTTATTAAATAGTGGTAATTTATAATCATTATCTAGTCTGAGTCTAGTATGAAATGGGTGGTCGTTGATGATTTTGAAATTATTATTGAAGTAGAATTTTAGTATGAATCGGTACATAAATAAAATATTTAAAGGAAGGAGGTTGCAACGATGAAATAGTTCGTTTCCTCCTAAATTTATGCCATTATTAGTGGGGGAGTTCGAAATGATTCTAAGCATTCGTCTTTGAAGGTTTATGATAAGCTGCAAATGATAAGGTGAAGCATTGCCCCAAGCTAATATTCCATACGATAATAAGGATTCGGCCAAGGCAACGTATACTGTTTTTAGCAAGGAAAAATTCAGACAATTTTTAAGAATATAAAGATTAAAGGCACAAGAACGTAATCTATTACAAATTGTTTCAATGTGAGGTTTCCAAGTGAAATGTTTGTCAATGGTCAAGCCTAAATAAACAACTCTGTCAACACTCTCAATTTTCTGTGTACAATTCATGCAGGTGGAGCCTAAACTAATATTATGGAGACAATCTAATGTATGATACCTAATCTCAATTTGTGCGCGACCGTCCTTATTATGCGGGGAACATATGTGAATTAGTTTGGTTTTACTTGAGTTTATGACTAAATCATGATCGTGAGTCCATTTTAATAAATTGTTGAAATCCTTTTGTAAATTTTGCTCGGCAGATTTGATATTTTTATGAGCTGATAATACAACGGTATCGTCAGCATACATATACGTTTGACAGTTAGATACCACATCGGGCATATTATTCACGTAAATGAGGTATAGCAATGGTCCTAAAATAGAACCTTGAGGAACCCCAGTTGTACAGTTCTTCAAAATGCTAAACTCCTCATTAATTTTGACTAAAATTTTCCTATTATCTAGATAACTAATGAACCAATTTAATACGTTGCCTCTAATACCGATATGTTCTAAAGAAGAGATTAATTTTTTATGATTAATGGTGTCGAAAGCTTTCGAAAAGTCTATAAACAACGCAATTATGTGCATGTTGAGATTCAAATTGGAATTGATAAAGTCCGAGAATAGCAGAAGCAGATCCGCTGTACTCTTACCAGCCTGAAACCCGAATTGAAGCTTATTTATAATTCCGAATTGTTTGAGATAACTAGTTAAATTATTGGCTACACAACGTTCCATGATTTTCTCAGTAATTGGCAGCAGTGATATTGGTCTGTAATTTGAGTAGTTAAGATGATCTCCTTTTTTATAAATTGGACGCACTACTGAGATTTTCATGTCATCAGGGACCACACCATTAATAACTGATAGGTTTATAAGCTTGACCAAAATTGGACTTAATTCCGTTTTCAGTAGTTTCACATCTTTAGCACGTATACCATCATATCCTGGTTGTTTGTCAACATCCAGTTTATCAATAATACTCTCAATTGTCTCAACATTGACAGGTGTGAAGTACATTGATTGAATTACAGAGTCACTTTGATAATCTGTACAAGTTTTTATGATACACTGGTGTTTTAGGAGCTCAATTTCTCGAATGAAGGAGTCTACAAAATTGTTGGCAATTTCTCTGTTAGAATTAGTCTTACCAAGATATTTCGTTATGGTTTCATCAACTGACAGTTGTTTTTTCTTACCTATTATGTAGTTTATTGACTGCCAAGTATCTTTAATGTTATTTTTCGATTTATCAATTATAGATTTATAATAACAAGTTTTCGCTTTTGCTATTTGCCTATTCACAAAATTTCTGAGGTTTTTATAATCATTTCTGAAAGTTTCTTTCGATGTATTGTTGCATTGTTTCCACTTTTTGAATGCAGCATCCCTATCCTTAATCATTTTACCCAAGTCTTCTGACATCCAGTTTTTCATCACCCTTGATTTCCCTACTTTATTGGAAATAGTGAACGAAGATTCATCATAAATTTCCTTGAATTTATAGCAAAACTGTTGGTGAATATCACAACAATCGGTCAGGTTTAACAAACTATTCCAATTGTACGATTTTAAATCTTGCACCAATTTTTTCTCGTTAAACACATTTTTTATTTTAAATTCAACTTCGTCTATATTTTTTACGTTTCCGTTCCAAAAAAATGCATCAGCTAAAACCATGTAGTGATCAGATATTTTTGTTGTGAATATAGCAGATGAAATGATCTCAAGCTCACTTCTTATATAAATATGATCTATGCATGAACCAGTGACTCTGCCACTTAAGCATTCTTCCCGTGTATTGCCAGTGATGCATCTATATAGACCTTTTGCAGCTAATAGACTTTCATAGTTTTGAACACTGTTACATGAATAGCTATGCAAATCAAGATTCATATCTCCGAGTAAAATCATATTTTTATATTCATTTTTATTGGTGATATATTTTTCCAATTCTATAACAAAATTTACTTTACTTCTATTAGGAGGTCTATATACAGCTATTATGTGGACGTAAGCATCGCTGTTAATTCTTAAATCGCCGCACAGCCCTTCAAAGTGTACAGAATTAAAAGGCAATGCTTGTTTGAACGACCAGCTCTCCTTGACAAACAATAACAAACCCCCGCCCCGCCTGCATCTCCTTGTTTCGCTATACGCATTGTAGCCCTGTAGTTTATAATAATTATCTACCTCATTCACCGAAATCTCACTGAGTAATAATACATCAAAACAACCCATATGTTTCTCTAAAATGATACATAGTTCATCCCAGTGCTTTCGCAGAGATCTTATATTCAAATGCAGAAATAAAATACCTTTTCGCTTTTGAATCCAGTGGTCTAAATCGTCGATTACCACACTGATGTGCTCTTCATTAGTGTTATCGGTTCCCCAGTCGCACATGTGATTATTTAATCCAAGTTCAGTTATGACAGGTTCAATGTAAATGCAACGAATTGAATGTTAAGGACGTTTAGTTAATCTTCTCCAGGTCACTAAACGAGTTGATCTGAATAACTTGTCTCGAGTTCTCTTCCTTTTTCACTAGAATTTTCGAGTTTTTAAACCATACGAAAGCGTAGTTTAGTTCCCTCGCTTTTGTTTTGGCCTTCCACAGAAGTTCTTTGTAAAACGGGGAAAGATTCTCGTTAACGTAGATTCGTTCAGTATTGGGAAAAATATGGGTATTGATATTGGGAAAAAATCAATTGCTATATACTTAGACTTGGCTAAAGCTTTTGATACTGTAGACCATTCTATATTAATTTCAAAGTTAGAAAACGTTGGCATTCGTGGAATTCCCCTGAAATTATTAAAATCTTATTTGGAGGATAGAAATCAATCAGTAAGAGTAAATAGCTCATTTAGTGAAGAATCAAAAATTGTATGTGGAGTACCACAAGGTACGGTTCTGGGACCAATCCTTTTCATTATCTATATTAATGACTTATGTGACCTCATCCTAGACGGAAATATAATTTCGTATGCTGATGATACGGCTTTACTATTTTCTAGTGATAGTTGGCCAAAAGTTTTTAAAATAGCCAACAAATCACTTCAGTCGGTCTATTCTTGACTAAATAATAATCTATTGACATTAAATAAATCTAAAACCATCTATCTAGCTCACTCAATTACTAATACTGAGGTAGAACCAGATCCGAACCTAATTTTAAGGCTCCACAACTCAAATTGCAATATTCCTGCCATATGCAATTGTTATGAACTTCAATGTAAAGAACACACTAAATATCTCGGAATAATTGTTGACTCAAATTTGAAATGGAGTGGACATATTTCATCCACCATAAAAAAATCTCGAAATTAACTATTCAGTTTTTACAGGTTGAGGCATATATTGAATAAATCGATGCTTTTGATCGTATATCAAGCTCTAGCTATGTCAATCATTCAGTACGGTATTATTGGATGGGGTGGTGCATATAAATCAAATATTGATAGACTTGTTAAGATACAAAAATCAATCCTTGAAATAATTCTATGTAAACCTACTCAGTTTTCGTCAAGCAGCACGTATGAATTAACGCAAGTTCTCGACATTAGACAAATTTATATTAAAACCATATTGATCTATTTTAAAACTCATTTTGATGAATATAAATTCACTCGATTAACAGATAGTCTATCTGATCACAATTCAAGTAACATTGGACCTCACAACACTCGCAATTTCAATTAATTGAATTTAAAAATACCCATGAGGAAAAAGAAATTGGGACAGCAAAGTGCTGATTTCATTGGACCGCGGCTTTATAATAAAATTCCATTAGCTATTAGAAATTCAAAATCGCTATTCATATTCAAAAGAGACATCGACTACTGGCTGAGGAGTTCAGGTGGAGATTTCGTTCTGGATTTTTTATATAATGCATAGTGAAACTCTATCATTTATATAATTCCATTTTTTTTTTTTTTTCATTTTTTTTTTTTTTTTCAGGAGTCGTTCAGGTTTCATTTATGTTTCTATATTCATGTTATTCGTTCAAATAATATGTGAGTGTAAAACTATCTAAATCGTAATACACGTCCTTGTATTTATTAATATCCTGTGTATCACATGTTTCGTTTACTTTTTTTTTTGTCGTCAACTGTATTTCATATTTTGTTTACACAATATTATTCAGCCCGCAAATAAGAATTTCTGTTCTTACGCGGGCTTCACATTGCTATCGTATAATCCTCTCGCCTAATAGTTCAGCAAACCCAAGTTACAACTTGATACTGTTTTTATTTTCATTTAAGTAGTATTTATGTGTATGTTTTCTGTTGTCTGTGAATGTATTCTGGTACACATGTGAATGTGAATAAAATGATTTAAAATTTAAAAAAAAAAATTGGGAATTAAAAACCTGTCAAGAAGACTATTAGGAGGTGGTCTCGATTGAATCGTTGGACGTTAAAAAAGACACGATGTAGACAAATAGAGTCGTGTATCAGTGATGGTTTCAAAATCATGTTGTGCTCAATGCATTGCCATTACATTCCACGTAAGTGAATGTCGCTCAACCCACAACGCATATACAGCGTTCTTACATTGTTTCAATAGCTGATGAAAGAACTTGTTGAAAGTATATTTATACCATATTATCAAATCCCAACAATACAGCATATTCCTTTTCAATTCCATGATTCAATTGTTCAGTCAATAAGAAAATCAGAAAATTGTTTTTCATCAAGGTAACTGACGTTGTTATATATGAGAAAAATGAGGAAATAAACGAGGGCAAGTACCAATTTTCACGTTTCCTAGAAATTATATTGGAGCCTTTTCAATTCTGATGATAAATTTATAACAATAGACCAAACGAACAAACACACACACATATATATATATATATATATATATATATATATATTTTTTTTTTTAATAACATCGAGACTTGATACGGAATCATTGTTCCCAATTGAGGCCATGGATGGAAGATGGGATCGTGTGTATGGGGTACCACAAGAGCAATCTTACCACCCCAGATAGTTATTTAAAACTGGCCAAACGCAACATATTCGTTGTAAGATGAGCGAGATATCCGAATGAGGTATGAAAGTCCTTGAAGTAGTTCTACCCTTGCTACTTCATCGACTCTGATATTCTACAAATCTCGATATCTGAATAAGGAACATAAGTTGTTAAAGTAGTTCTACTCTTGCTACATTATCGACTCTGGTATTCTACACACCTTGAAGCATATAAAAATACCTCATTGTTGAGCAAATATTGAATTCAGAGAGCAGTGAATCTTGGCAACCTAATTATTTCACATTTTTATGATATATTCGATGAATAATACCAGTAACTTCAATTTTTTTCTTCAAAATGGCTTATTGAAATTGCATACAAGATTGTGATGATGTGTAAAATCTATGTATAACATTCAGAGAAAATTTCATCTCATTTGGAGAGTTTTTATCTTCCAACATTTTCCGCCCAGCCAAATCTTATGGGGTTTTTAGAAACTTTGAGATGATATTCCTAAAAATCGGTTCAGCTGATTCATTCCAAAAACTATACAGTTCTAATTTGGATGAGTTTACGTGTAAAAGAGAAGTTTTTAGTCGATTAGTGAACCCCTGCGACCTATGCAGTGCCCACAAAAAAAAAACACAGACAAAACCCTATAAGAGTAGAATGGAGACTTCGCTACGCAAATCCAACAATTAACTTCAACACCAGGACTGCGCTGTCTGTGGCCATAATTTTCCGTAATAATTGTGACTGTTCATTATTAATCAATGTTCGCATTGGTGTCTATCACTTCCAATGATCATCGACATCACTTGAGTTCACTTTGAGATCGAATATCCTCCTCATCGGTAACAATTGTTGTTCTATAATTGGATGTCATTGTCTTAGTCGTAATGATTTGTCACCATCAATAGAATGGCATCACAATAAACAAGTGAACAACTTGATCCGAACTAATAATTGATGACGTAGGGATATGTCTTGTCGTATTCACGGTGTAGATATATTCACTTAATAATGAAATGATGGAGACAACGTGAATTACGGTGGTATATCTTCGACATTTCGTATTATATTCGGTTGTGTCTTGGTTAATTCACTGAAGTCAGACTTATATACACCTTGCTACTGATTGCAATCGGATGCCAGTTCTCTCTAGCACTGACTAGTAGGCTTGATTCCACCATAGGAGAATGTTGTCTATCAACATTGAAGACACAGATAACATACTTATCTTGATCAAAAATCAAAAGCATTCTCTCATCTCACGCTTTTCACACAGTTAGGGGCTATCTTTATTTTATAAGAACTACCCGATGAATTTGGTAGTTTTTAATGGTGCGAATAATTGATTTTCTCATTCATCATAATATTTGAAATGATTGATGTATTGTGAATACTGCATATGTTCTGATTCTTATATCTTTGTTGACAAAGTGTATTATTTCCACTGCTTCGACATCTAAATTTTTTGGAAAATTTCAACTAATTTCAATATCAATGTACTTATTGACCCTATGAATGCACTTTTTCATAATTATGTGGAAGTAGTGAGTCCATGGTTATCATAACATAAGTGTATCGGAGACTTCCATTCCACATACTGACCAAAATGAGGTCACCTTTTCATGTCTTATTTTTTTGTTATTATTTTTTTTTGTTCTCTCACTATTTTTTCACGTGACATACAGGTCGGGAAAAAAAATCAATCTGAACTCTTTTTTGGCAGATGAGCGTGTCATACCAGAATAGGTGAAAATTTTTCATGAGCTGAATCAGTTCCGCGGTCGTTTCTGAAAGTATGAAAACTTTGGATTATCATCCTAATGAGAACACATTGTGAAATTATCAATTTCTAAATTTTATTCGTATAGCATTTAATTTTTACACAACGTTGATAGTGTTTTGATATATATCTTCACTCAGTAATGAATGATCCGGATGGATCAGTCCTGAGAAAATCAATTATCAAATTTAAAAATTGATAATATTGGTATTGAAATTTGTCCATTGAAATCTATGGATTGAACGGCTGTGTCTCAAAGAAATGGAATTATATGGATCAATTAATCAATGGGGAAGAAAAGGTTCGGATATCTGAGAACGTAATGTGTGTACGCAACTTTCCAGTACATTTCATTGTATACAATCTCGCTCTTCTCACAACGCATTCCCAGTATATTCCATTCACGATGGAAAAGAAACATGCATATTTCAAAGGCGTCAAATCCACAAAGTTTCAGCGAGATTATTCAATCAATTACCAACATTCCAACAATTATTCAGTTGGCAGAAGCTTTTCATCTCACGTGAATACAAGTACTCGTGAATACGCCTATGCCTGCTGATGACTTTGTCTTGCAGTAAATAATTTAACTGCTCTAATCTGGGATCATTCCACAGTATGAAGAGAAGCACTAAGTAGCGTCACTTCTACACATGCGCAATAAAACTAGGCTGGAAAGCCTCTTCAATCGAGGAGAAGATTGTCTAAACTTGTGATTATGAACTGGAAAACTGAAAACTATCGTAATATGAAGCGTGGGGGGGAATAAGGACTTCATTTTCAGGAAGAGTTGGGCATACATTCAAAGTAGCATGACAAAATTACAGTACGAACGTGGGTTAATCCTCTTCTATAGGGGCCACCATCCCAGAATGGAACAAACTGGGAGATCAACTAGATCAGGAGTGACCTAATTGTGGATGATTTCAAGAAACTAATGGAAGAAGATAAGATGAAATGAGATGAGAAAGAGTGATCCGCAA
>OZ023330.1:36614188-36631688 GCA_964007535.1 Brachyptera risi | reverse complement strand
ATATATATATATATATATATATATATATATATATGTGTGTGTGTATATATATAGATATATATATATATATATATATATATATATATATATATATATATATATATGAATATATATATATATATATATATATTCATAATTGAGGATGAATTATTATATCGAACGGTTCATTCGAATTGAATCAAAGAATTCATATGTAGCCATTGTTTGCACGTCCAAGAATTTGGCAGGAACAGTTAGTTGATCCACCATTCCATTCTTAACTCATGAATTCTTATTATTCTCATCATTATCATAACCACTATTTTGATCTTCAGACGAGGCACGAAGATGACGATATAACTTCTCCGAGGAAAATGAATAATTGAGAGCCGGTCTACGATGTGGTGATTACATATCATTCACAGGACTATTTGTTGAGAACTCACTGAAAAATAAAAATATCACGAATAATTCACACAACGATTCGCTCCAATTATCACTCGATTCAATTACCATCAGTTACTCAAAACTGGGTTCAAAGTATAGTATACCAATGGATAAATTGTAATCAGCGTTACAACACTGTGTTACCAAATTTATATCCAACTTCTAAAATGTATTGTTACCCTCACAATAATTACTACTTTCTCATATATTTCACTACACATTTGATATTGTTGAAATCATATTCAATTAATTTCATTTCATGTCATCTCATTCATTCATCATTTCAAGTCTATAGTTACATTTCTGACTAACGTGAACATACAAAAACCAGGTTGATGCACCACATATTGCAGGTCAGGAATATAACCTCACTGTTCATAAAACAGAATGGCAAAAAAAAAGTCATGTTCGAGTGAATTAGGTTGTAGATTTTTTTTTCGCTACATTATTATTGTTTTTCTCAAAGAGATCTTAAATAAGATGAGAAAAAATAGTACACTGCTCGATGAAGGAATCGTCGAGATTCACAATACTTCAACTAACGATCGAGTTCATACCTTATATGTATTATGCAGAACCAGCTAATACAGCAGTTCCCCTCCATGTTCCTTAGCTCTGAAAAGAGTCTGTTCTAGAAATTGCCATGAGTTACTTATTGATAGAGCTTTGACTCAGTATCTAACTGACCTTACACAACTAATTCAATCAATTGACGACTAGTGATTGACCCGCCCACAAACGTCACAAAACAAAACTTTCAATCAAATGGGTTTTTTATGTGAGAAATTTGACATTTACCTATCAGAGTATCTCTAAATTCCCACATGAAGTATAGATCCAAGTGACCTGATATTCAGCCACGCCTATCACTAGTGGTCAATTCTGGAGAGCTGATGAATAATTCCAGGGTCGATAGAGCGTCTTATCATTTATATGAAGAAATGATATTTTTTTTTCTCATCGATCTCTCTTCTCCACCATAATTGATTCTGTATTGTATCTCATCTTCTTGTAATTATTCACCACACCAGGCAAACGCGTTATGTGTTGCCGCGTTGATGGATGAACTGGAACATATCACATTATCTTTGGATTGGTTATTATATATATATACACCTTGAGATCCAAATCATTACATCACTGCCCTCTTATTTTCCATTATCAATTTTCATGATAATGAAAGAAGCTCTGTTCCAATCGCTTACATTCAAGAGGTGACACCTGTGGCTTGGATTTAATTGGTATCTTGAAAGCTTTGAGTTAATTATTATTTGACAAAATTACATCATTTATTTTTTTACATCAAAACGGCTGATTCTATTTGAGTGAAAGTTCGGAATAATTTGTATAATTATTATATTGAAATACCATGAGGATTTGAAATGTTTCGGATGAAAATTATTTCACGAATATTTTCCTCTGGGTTATTCTAACAAGATTTTTGAAAACTTCAAAATGAGTTTTCTCAGAAGTGGTTTGACCGATTACGCCTCAAAACTATACAGTATCGTATTAGATAATGACACTTGTGTATGCCAAGTTTCAACTGAACTTGAATTTTTGTTTGACCTGTGGAGCGCAAAAAAAAAAGTCACCTATTTGTCGGGTATGACGAAATTGAGTCTTCGCTTCGCTCATCCAACAAAATGACAGAATTAATATAATTTTTTTCTTTCAATAACATCGAAACTTGATAAAAAATCATTGTTTCCCAATTTAGGCTATGGATGATAGATAGGATATAATATAATAATATATAATATATATATATATATATATATATATATATATATATATATATATATATATATATATATATATATATATCAATGATATTGATAATAATATAATGATATAATTAGTTATATTGATTTTTCTTAAACTTCCTTATTTATTACGGTACTCTTGGATACGGCGGTCAACTTTCCGACAAACTTATTACATGCTTTATCCCGAACCAGCCACCACATGCGTGACGAGCTGGATCGAATATCCAAGCTTTGCGCATCATAACTAATGGTGATGATGAAATACGACGTTCAACATCCATCTTCGCGTGCAGGCGTCGCAGACGCAGCGTCGAAATTAGGCCAGATAACAGTGACGGTGTGAACCACCATTTTTTTTTTCATACACATTCATATCTATTTGTAACACGAGAAAAAAAAGTCATAATGTTTGGTATAGTTGAAGATTTAGTGGTATTACGTGATAAAAAAAAATGCGTGAGTTTCATTTTCCGTTAATGTTTTCAAGCGTTTGTGAAAATATTCAGATGAATACTATTATATACCTATTTCCACGTGAAGTGAAAATGACGATGTGGAGGGAATGGAGGATTTTCTAAAGTAGCCAATCATAAATAATTTTCTTAACCGGTCTACTAGCTATATTCCATCACTTAAATGTAACTGATTCCAATCGGAAATGTATCTGAATGGACCTCAATATTGCTATTGTATACATTCAGCGGATGTCAACTCATTTTTGTACGGTGTATACTAAAGGAGGCTCAATATTGAAAATTGAAGTGGAAACATAACTCAGCTATACCGAAAGGTATAACTTAATTTCAATGGACTATAAGTCACTTGACATAATCTGGTTCAAAAATAAGCAAAATCGATAAAACCAAGAGTTTACTAATTAATTATAAATTTATAATGTATGCAAGGAAATATCGGAGAGCGATAATGAGACAAAAAGGGCAGAAAAGATGTGAGAAATTATCATTTTATGAATGAGATCGACGGTTGAATGATTGATACTTATTAATAAAATATCTCAGGATTCAGAAGAAAATAGAAGACAAAATCGAATATGGTTGGTATAATTCCAGTTTGATGTACATACGTTACTCATATCACAATCATTATTGTTATTATTATTCGTATATGCATAACTGTCTGCTGGATTTATCATTCAATTATTTGTCTATTAGCTAGTCCGCACACAAGGTATTTTCCTAACGCGGGCTTCACACATCATTTCTTTTCTGTAATTTGTGATTTTGTATTATGTTTTTCATGTATCATGTGCGAATGAATTGAATATCAAATTTCATTGAATTGTATATTGATAGATTTCGTCGAGGTATTATCAAGGTATTATCCTAACGTGGGCTTCACACAAATGAATGTTTATTTCTATTCTGTATTTTGTATTTGTGTATTATGTTTTTTATGTATTATGTATTAACTAGAAAAGCGCCATATATGCGTTGTTAGACGAGCGGATATATTGGTTAACAAACTTTTGCCTACATTTGCCAATTGGGTGACATTTAAGTTATAAATGAGTAAAAACTGCTTCGAGTGGTACAAATTTAGCACATTTCATGTTTTTTCTTCAAAATGGCTGACCCGATCAAGCTGAGAATTTCCAGAAATGTTAATCAGGATGTGATTCAAATTGACGCAAAATTTCATTCTTTTGGGAAAATATAAATATATTCTTTTCTTTTCCGCTGTGTTATTCTAGCGGGTATTTATGAAATATCTAAAATTCATCAAAATGAAAGTTACCCCTGATAATGCCACACAACTATACAAATCTGAGGTAGATGAGGAATCATGATGGAAAAAAGTTTCGAGTTGATAACTGTAACCGTTTGACCTGTGAAGAACCAACAAAAAAATATAAGAAAACAACATAAAAACGGACACCAATTTTTCTCAGTATGTCAAATTTGATCCTTGCTAAAGATCGTCCAATAAAATGAATATCGAATTGAATTGAATTGTATATTGATAGATTTTGTTAATATGTTTCAGGTTTCCTGGGTGAGGCACCGAGATATCCACTTGCTAACCGTGGGTCGGTACACGTATACAAGCGACCAACGTTTCGAAGCCATCCACTCTCCACATACAGAAGACTGGACGTTACGTATCCGTTACCCTCAGCGCAAAGACTCCGGCATTTACGAGTGCCAGATATCGACGACTCCGCCTATTGGTCACCCTGTCTATCTCACAGTAGTTGGTGAGTTCCTCTTCATTCATTCAAAGTCTTATTGTATTGTTTTTCGGTAGTTAATTTACAAAGTTATTGCGTGAACCACATCAGATGATGAAATGAAACCAAACATCATTCATATATATATATATATATATATATATATATATATATATATATATATATATATATATATATATATATATATATATATATATATATATATATATATATATATATATTTATATATATATATATATTTATATATATATATATATATACATATACATGAAGTGGAATTATCAGTGAATCAATCGTATGAAAAATTTTCGTCTGGGCTATAAAATACATCATTCAATCAGAAATTCTCTAATTCGGATTTGAATCCAGTTCTGCTCAACTAAAGAGTGAAGTTGTTGCTCTCTTTTAACTTTCTGAGAAAATTATTACATATTCTTCTACCTGCTTGAAGAGTTGGTTTATTGATTCATGACTGAATTCTGAATCTTCTCATGTCTACAGAAAAACGCCCTACATGAACTACGTTGAGTGAGGTGTGAAATAACACTGAAATAAATGTATATATAGAAAATAGTTTGATGAATCTCGGGGTCTTGAATTTCATCCAATTGCTTTGACCAATTATATTTGTATTATTAAAAAATACGTCATCAATCATCCACTCTATACGTTGTTTCAATGTTACAATTGTTTTGTTTTTCTCATTTGAATCATAGATTCAGAACATTCTACGTTGCAAGGTTCCGAGATTTGCAAAATGCATTTCAGAATGAGAGAAAAAAAAATCCTGTTGATTTCGATGTGGAATGTTTTGAACCTTTTTTTTCAGATAAAAAATATTCCATGCAGATAATAAGATTGGAAATCCTCACAGATTTTGTGGATTCCCGTTCCTGTTCATCAATGAGTGTGAACAAGGATTGTGATTCTGATGAAATCAATCGTGGTAAATGTTCACAGTGTGAATCATGTACATTCTGAGGAAAGTACTCGGGAAAAAACGAATTTTAGAGTCGAGTGATCTCACTTAAAGGAGCGACAAACCGACGCAACCCTCAATGCATCTTGGGGTAAACTATGAGAAAATACATCAATGGAATGAAAAAATTCTGTACATATCTTTAATTCACCAACTCAAAGACAATTTTCATATTACTCAACTCTCATAATGTTCATGTAAATGGGCAACAAATCTTCACCCGACACTATTATGTATGAGCCACTATTCTGTATTCTGTATATGCTCTATTATCATATAACATATATTTCCGGTTTTGAATCATATTATGTACAGAGTTTACTGGCAGCTGTCACTCTCGATGAGGAGGATCAACTCGAACAAAACAAAATGTACGGATGGCTTACCTCATTTCACTGGTAATTAACGTCAACATCAAACTATAGTATGTGCAACTGAAACAATAATCAGTACAAACGGGGGAGAAAAAATAGATCCTTTTTTTTTGGGTGGTAAATTCACGATCCAGATTTGAAATAACATCAAAGTACTGTGCGTTGAGAATCATCGTTTGCAATCGAAACTCGAATAATTTTTTCATCTGTGATTTTTTTGAGATTGAAAATATATAATTTCGTTGGGTAAAGAATGAGCGGAATGTAATTGTGAATGGAGTTTCAACTGAAATTCCACGCGCACGTTTTGCACATAAATTATTTTGAAAATGAGAGTGTACTGATTCATTATCGGACAGAAAACCTCACTTCTTGATTGAAATATTCATTCATCAATTAATTTTATTCATCATGTGTTATTTCCGTGGCCAAAGTTCGATCATTTACATGACCGCACTTACACTTGACCTATTTAAAACACACACTATTGAGTGAAAACAGAGAGAATAAACACGGAAAAGTACCACAAAGAAGTGAACTATATGATGAAATCATGATGGTTACCAATATCCAATGGCAAAATATTTGAATTTGAATGACAGTAGTAGCTGAGTAACAAATTGAACCATTCACGACTGAGCTACGTTTTGCCATATAGTAATAAAGTTCATTACTTCAATACATAGAACTACAATACTTCATGGTTTTGCTACAGCAATCACATTACCATAAGCCTGATGATTTATTCAACATTTGATTTAAAAACTTGACATCACTTGAACTCAAAACTTGAAACGAAGGTGTCTCTCAGGCCATGTTTTCACAACTTCAAAATAGCAGATGACATTCGTATCGCAATTTTGTGACACGAATATTGAAATGCATCGAGAGTTATTGTATTAGTATCGTACTGCGATGCGATAGTGCTCATCTTTTTTTCTGATTTATATCGATGATAATCATCTCAGTCGATAAAAATGGGGAGAAAATAACGTTCATAAAGATAATATTTTCACTCATCACAACTGCATCCACGAAAGAAAGTCATTAGACGAGCTTTAGCGAGGATTCAATTTGACATACTGAAAAAAATTGGTGTTCGTTTTTATGTTTTTTTTTTTTTTTTTTTTTTTTTTTTTTTATGGTTTTTTGTCGGTTCTCCACAGGTCAAACGGCTACAGCTATCAACTTCAAACTTTTTTTCGTCATGGTTCCTCATCTAACTTAGATCTGTATAGTTTTGTGGCATTATCGGGTCGTAACTTTTTTTTTATGAATTTTAGAAATTTCAAAAATCCCCATTAGAATAACCCGGAGGAAAATACTTGAAAAATCAAAATTTTTCAAGACCTCTCAAATTTTCGCCGAATATAAAGGAAAATATTAAGCACATTATGAGAGATTTTTCGCATCAATCGGATGAGAAATAACGAAGAAAACGCATTTTTAAAGCATTTTCCCATCAATTTAGGCTATTACGGGAACCAATTAAATCTATAGCAACAAGTGTCACCAATTAATTCAAAACGATTGAAATGAATGAAGAGGAAGGCCGTGACATAACTGATTCTCGTAAGGTTTTTGAAAGTTTGGAGTGATCCAAGGTCTGTAGATGTAGATTGGGTTGACAAATTATTTTTCATTCTAGATTTCTATACCCCTAAGCTCGTCTAACAACGCGCATCCCGCGTTTTCCTAGTTTATACCAACTAAATAATTGGTACATCTTCTGTAATTACCTGATATCGCTGTCACCTTACTAACGATATACCACTTCTGAAACAAAAAATTGCATCCATCATCTTGAACCTCTCACTCGTTAGACGAGCTTTAGCGAGGATTCAATTTGACATACTGAAAAAAATTGGTGTTCGTTTTTATGTTTTTTTTTTTTTTTTTAATGTTTTTTTGTCGGTTCTCCACAGGTCAAACGGCTACAGCTATCAACTTCAAACTTTTTTTCGTCATGGTTCCTCATCTAACTTAGATCTGTATAGTTTTGTGGCATTATCGGGTGGTAACTTTTTTTTTATGAATTTTAGAAATCTCAAAAATCCCCATTAGAATAACCCGGAGGAAAATACTTGAAAAATCAAAATTTTTCAAGACCTCTCAAATTTTCGCCGAATATAAAGGAAACTATTAAGCACATTTTGAGAGATTTCTCGCATCAATCGGATGAGAAATAACGAAGAAAACGCATTTATAAAGCATTTTCCCATCAATTTAGGCTATTACGGGAACCAATTAAATCTATAGCAACAAGTGTCACCAATTAATTCAAAACGATTGAAATGAATGAAGAGGAAGGCCGTGACATAACTGATTCTCGTAAGGTTTTTGAACGTTTGGAGTGATCCAAGGTCTGTAGATGTAGATTGGGTTGACAAATTATTTTTCATTCCAGATTTCTATACCCCTAAGCTCGTCTAACAACGCGCATCCCGCGTTTTCCTAGTCATAATACATTGACAAAATAATTCATCCCAATTATGAAAATATTCAACAGAAGTTGCTGATATGCTGTCAGTGCCACCCTCGGTAGCTCGGTCAGCTGAGGCACCGCTTCAGAAACTATAGTCACTGCTGGGCGTGGGTTCGAGTCCCGCATAAGGCATGGGTTTTCATAAATGTTTTTTCACTTATCATCACTTTATAATTTCATCATCATCTGCTCATTCATACCCTCGTAAAACCTAGCTGTTGGAGGGGTCGTTAAGCAAACAATAATCATCATCACCAGTTCACCACGCTGTCAGCTTGGTGAACAGTGGTACTTGTGAGAAGTTACAAAATGAAGTGCGGGCATATATTAACAATGGCATTCATTTAAAATGGTGACATTGTTGATACTTCATCTGTAACCTCTCGTCAGCCATATTAAGAGGCTGCTTCACATCTCACAACCCATGAATGAAAACTTCAGGGGACGGTTACAACCATACAAAAAAAGCTAATCTAGGCCTTTGGCTTACAACACATGGATGGTGGGTATTCGGGGTAAACTAATTATGTCGATACTAATCGTTAGAAGTGAAAAATGCATTCAAACTCTAGAAATAATTGTCGGTCAAAAATATGTCCACATTGATTTAGAAATCATGTTAACTTGATATTTCTTCAAAATGCTGCGGCGAATGAATATGGATTTTTGAGCCAGCAATCATTGGATAATTTTATGAAAGTATCAATTTTTGAGCCAGCAATCATTGGATAATTTTATGAAAGTATCAATTCATGGTTCATTATTCTCGTATTATTTTTCTACTTGTATCGGAATCATCATTCATTTTGAATAATGATAAACATTGATTGATAATATATTTCAAACTCATATGAACCGTAAAAAACTCTCAACGAAACTTGACACAGTATTTGCATATTTGCGTACCACTTGCAGATTGAATATGATAGTGAGTGAAATAAGAATGATCTCACCAATCAGAAGGTGGACACAATTGATTGAGGAATGAGAATATATTCCATTCACATCAATTTCATCATCAACACATCAAATGTCGAACTAGATTCAGATGAAGTTAATGATGTATAAATCACAACAATATCGAAGTTGAAGTTATATTGTATAGACTCAATAGTTGAATGTCGTTTACCAACATAATACAGAATGGAAATCACCGACATATTAGATGTGTTTGTGCTATTTAGAGGGTGAACGATTCATTTGAACGTTATTCACTATTAAAAACATGCATACGTAATTTATAGCGCTTCGAAACAGGGTCCAGTCTCTCTAAAAATATCAAAGTTTTTACCATACGCAGTTGGAAGACAACATTCATCTCTTTTGGATAGAAGGATGTAACGAAAAGAGTGTGAGGCTTCGAAAATGAATTGTTCTAAAAACTGATATACTGGTATTTTAAATGTTGAAAATCTTTTTTCCTCGAAAAATAAGTTCGTAACGCCTTGGGTATTTCATTCTTTGTATTTTCAAACAATTTCTTTTAGGGAGTTAAAAAGTTTGGAGCAATTTGTAAACATCAAAAAGTAACAACGCACGTTTGAGGTCAAAAATAAGCTCTCTTGCTACAAATATACTCGTATTCACAATAGATGAATATGGTCTATGCCAACTGGATTATATTCGATGATTTGGTGATTGAAGAGAGAGTTCTGGTAATTCAATTCATTTTGAAAGAATATAATATGTATTCATTCGTACATATCTTCATAAAAAATTATTGACTCTCGAATCGCATACAATTATAACGGCTATATTATTGTTTGTCATATCAGTAAATGAACTCCAACTCATATGAATGTGAGTGAACTGAGAAGGAGCAATTATTTCGAAACGACTGTTTGAAATCCTGAATATACTCTCCTGGGTGAAACCTAGCTCGATGGAGTATAACTTTTGTTTCGACGTAAATATGATGAGAGGAGAAAAGGGAGGAGTAGGACGAGGGTGAACTTTTTTTTTCAGATGAAGTCACGACTTTTGTTTATTATTATTCTGAGTTGGTATTTGAGGATTGAGGCGAAACAGAAATACTTCTTTTTTCAAAAACTAGTGGGAGATTTTGTTTTGTAGAACTTTTTCGTGTGTTCAGTATAATTTGGTGTTGACGCAAGTTTTAAGTTCACGAAGGATTGGAAAAGTTGGAAGAAGTAGCGCGAGTCGATTAATTCGTCAAAACTGTGAGCACAATTTTCGCCGAAGTGAGATGTACTTTTCATAAAATGGAAAATCTATTCAGATATGCATCATGGTGATCATCTAAGTATTCAAACGTGAAATATGCGTTGTAAGATGAGCGAGATATCTGAATAAGGTATAGAAGTCGTTGAAGTAGTTCTACCCTTGCTACTCTATCGACTCTGGTATTCTACACACCTTGATATCTGAATAAGGTACATAAGTCGTTGAAGTAGTTCTACCCTTGCCACTTCATCGACTCCGGTATTCTACACACCTTGACGCATATACAAATACTTCATTGTTGGGCAAATATTGAATCCAGAAAGCAGTGAATCTTGGCAACCCAAAACTGTCATCATTTGTATGATATATTTGATGGATGAATACAGTTATTTTGATTTTTTCTTCAAAACGGCTGAATAGAATTGCATACAAAATGGTGATAATGTGTAAAATCCATGTATACAAATTTGGAGCAAATTTCATCCCATTTGGAAAGGTTTTATTTTTTAACATTTTCCGCTCACCCAAATCTAATGGGGTTTTTGGAAACTTCGAGATGATTTTTCTCAAAATTGGTTCAACCGATTCATCTCAAAAACCATACAGTTCCAAGTTGGATAAGTTTGCGTGTACAAAAAAGTTTCATGTCGATTAGTCAAATCCTGCAACCTGTGTAGTGCACAGAAAATAAACACAGACAAAGACCTATACGAGTGGAATGGAGATTTCGCTACGCTCATTAAATAATCAATCTATACACAGTCAACATTTTCCATTCACAACTGAATCTGGTCCCTAATTGAGGTTTTGCCCAATTGAGGCTGGATTGAGTACGTGGGGTTGGACGGATGGGGAACCACAATTACCATATTATCACCAACCATGAAGGAACTGTAATTAGTAATAATTCGACCCATTGAGCAACAAACATGTATTTGAAATTTTGGCTCAGTTGAAATGTATGTGTACCGAGACGCGTGGCCGAGTGGTAACACACTAAACCGTCATTCGGGAGACCGGGGTGATTTCCGCCATGGTCGACCATCCTGACAGGGTTTTTTCATGGTTTCCCTCTGTCGTTCAGGTTAATACTGGGATGGTTCCTTAACAACAGGCCACGACCAACTCTTTCTCACCATCCAAAACACCTAATAGAATGACCTCTCATCTCATCATCCCATCATCTCATTCATCATCCATCGACGCCAATAGATCGTAGCCATCAGTATAGTGCGTCGTTAAAACTCAATATAAAAAAATGTATGTAACAAGTTTCTTCATCAGTTTTGTTCTACATACATTATGAGATGAACAACTTCAATAATAGCTGTTTACATCGATCGAGACTGATCATTGGGTAGAGCATATTGTTGAGCAAAATTTACTCATATAAAATGATCTAGTCAAATGAAAGATATAGGAGAAAACGATGGAATGCAGTATTCATTGAAATGTTTCAAGTCGTTTATTCATTTGAATCAGTTCAAATTAGTTTGATATATTCATTTCAACAGGTTAGTTAGATCGGTCCAATTTGGAATTTGGATGGGTTATATTCATCAAATTAGTTTCTTCATCTATTTTCATTGGGAAAACCAGAGTTGGAAACATCACAATAATAAGATTCACATCGCTTATCCATAAAGCCTCAGAAGGCTTGACTGTGGCGATAACATGAATAAAATAACTCTATAAAATACACACAAAATGAGTTGAAAAGCAGGAAAAAAAACTACTTGAAATCACGAAAGAAAACGAGACATGTGCAAAGTTGATCAATTGAAGAAAGAAGTGAGCACACAATGAATAACTGTGAAAAATGCTTGTGCAAAAACCAAAAATTCACACTTGCGCATTTAAGATGCCATAACATAGAAAGAAAAGAACAGTTTCTAGAAAAAGCATACAACGGAAAGATTCAACCTTGTTCTGAAATGATATCACTCAAAAAACATAATTGGATACAAAAAACGAATACAATAACAAATAACAATCAATAACATATATAAAGAATAATAATGAAAAATAATAAAATAACAAAATGACAAATAGATTGGGTTATTTAGGTCAGTTCAGATGCGGGAAACAAAAACAAAAATAACAACAGCAACGTCCACATGTGGTGACCTTGGACAGATATAATACAATGAATAACAGCTGCTCAACAGAATATTTATCTCTTTAGTCTGCTGGAATACTGAGGGGGAGACGTTTGTAATTTATTGATGCAATAAATATAGGCTGAAGAAGCCATCCCGATGTTCGCTTTAACCACTCTGAGGAAAACCACTTTAAACCTCAGTCAAGAGAGTCGACCATGACAAGAATCGAACCCCGGTCATCTGAATGACCGGCCAGCACGCTAATAACCGATCTTCCGTCTCGTGCAATTCATCTGATAACGGAATGATACACGCTCATGACAAAGTAGAACGCCATCGAGTTTCCCGACACGTTGCAAGCTAATGTGAACTAGTGATCTATATCCGGTTAAAACGACCACAGGTGCCATTGTTGGAATACTCTTGTTTTTATTTTCTGTAACTGTATGTGTGTGGTTCTTTGAGTGTGTGTGCAGTTGACAAATGGTTCGGTCATAAACGATGTACTCGGGAACGCGTATTACCCATTAGCTTAAGTTATTGCCGAAGAAGCTAACGATCCGTATTTTTTCACGTTAGGAGAAAGTTGTTCATCGAATTGATAATTGTGAAAACATCGGTTTTATTACATATTGTCGTTACAATTTTCAGGATTTAACGCTCTCGAGAGATGCAATTGCGATCCCAATTGTGAAAATGTGTCATGCAATATCGGAGACATAAAACTTACTGATACGAGTGGAAGTAGCTGACACAATAGACCAGGGTACGATTCCCGCCATGGTCGCCCATCCCGACAGTTGTATTCACGTGGTTTTTGATAGAAATTAGGGTTAATACTGGGATATGAAGTGAAACCCAACTACGTGTATTTCGAATTTGGCTTTGCTAGAAGAAATATCTTCAATTTTTAGACATTAGCCCGACCTATTAGAAGAATCTTCGCACGACTATGCATCCATAGACCCAATTTCAGAACATCAACTTCATTCCAAGTATTATATATTGATTGAATATATATGTTTCAACTTTCCTATACATGTTGAATTTCATAAAATCAACACTGTACAATGTAAAATACGTCAACTGGTTGAAGCCTCATTGAAAATTCTCAGTCACAGTTAACAAGGAGGCATATTTAAACAGATATACTGATACTCATAATTATCAAGTTACACTGGTACTGACTGAAGAAGGATGATTTTCACCAACAAAACAAACAAAAATAACACGATTTCATTTGTATTTATGGAGTCATTTTTATTGCAAGCTATGATTCATTTTTCGAAAAACATGAATCGCCCTATTGCCAGATACAGAGATTTTATTCAATTGGTGGACGTTTTTTATTTAGTTGGTATGGGCGATATTTTTTTTCGTTGATACAAATATGATTGATTGAAGATACAAACTGTTTAATCGACTCAGCTAGAGCAATTGAATAAACGTTCACGTATCTGTTCGAAATTCAAATGTGAACTTTAATAAATGTGGAATCTCATTAACATTATGTCGGATTGAATTACTTGATTTATTTATGATAGTTCTGTAGCAAGTTCATCACTCGAGAGTAATTACGATTGAGATGATGAAACAATCAAGTCCAATGCCAGGCAAACATGTTAGCATAATTTGATATGAGATGCATATTTGATCAAAAAAGCATTCACGTTATCCGAGATGAAAGGATTGAACAAATGAAATAATATGAAGTTATATTGAGAGTTGAGAATCATGTCACTCATAAAGATCAAACATCGCAGACAAAGATGGAGTATAAGTTTCTTGATTCTTACAACTATTTTTGAAAAAAAAAATTCAAAACAAACCCTACAGCAATCTGTTATCCTATAGCTGTATATACGTACACTGATGATTCGAAACTCTCTGCTTTTTTAAATGTGGAATATGAATTTATTTTGATGTGATATTAGAGTAGAATCAAAAATATTACTTCTGCTAGGTTTTTCTCATGGTGAAAACGTTGGTGAGAATGAACAAATAAGCCTCAAAGTCATCAATGCAGCAGCCTTGAAACCTGTCGCTAAATGAAACTTGGGTTCGACTCCCGCATAGGACATGTGATCCATCTCAAAATGGTTATCTATATCTATATCACTCATCAGTACTCCAGAATAACTCGACATTTGGTGGAAGCTCCAGGTAAATAACTGAAAAATATTCATCAATACACATCTTTTTCGGCCGATACAAATTATTTCGACTAATATTCTATTCAAAAATCCTCATAGCACATCAAAACTCTGAAACCAGATTGAACTGAATGTTGACGATATTAATTTCCTTGACTCCAGAGAAACTCAGAAATTATCATCCAAATTTCTGAAATTTCAATCGATGTTTCTGTCTCAAAAAAAAAAACATGAACTATGACGTATAGACATTACTGACTATTCAAAGAAACATGAATTGAATCGAGTGAGAACTAAGTCATGACTCAGAAAAAAGTCCGAGTCCTGTGGGACGAATGAAAGAACTATACTGACTGAAATTGAGATGATGATTTCTAGATTTCTCCTCAATTAGTGAAATTGACAGCATCATCATTCGGTAGAATCTACTTACAGGAAATTGTGACGCTTCTAATAGTTGGCTTGTTTTTTTTGTGCTGACATTGTCAATTTAAAAAAGTTGAGAACAAACAAACTGATTCCAAACTCTCAATAGACCATTTTCGAAAAGAATAAGCCATCTAGCGGCGATCGTTTGTACTAGAACGGAATAATATCACCCGAGTTCGAAAGTACTATGCTGTCAATGCTATTTAGCACGATTGATTTATATTATTGTGTGTTACAGTGATTGTATCAACTTATAATATGATAGTAGTTCCAACATTTATATGTTTACTGTATACTTAGAGACTCACACACTGTCAGAGTGAGTGAAATGAGAGATAATGCAAGTTTTATATCTTGGTGTTTTGCCTTAACCCTGTAAATAAGCGGGCCGACTTTTTGAACAGTACCAAAACTCCCAGAATGCAATACCAACGATCTCAGGCACTAAGAGGCGGGACGCGCCTGCGCATTGAATTTATGAAAAATTATGAAAAATGGTCTATTGAGAAATACAATCTGAGAGACACTGTTGATCACTCATTACAACTATGTGTCGTTGTTCAATTGGAAGATGTGAATTGAAAAGAATTTGATCCATATGGAATTGGCCATAAAAGACACTGTTCATTTTCATCGATGAAAAGCGGGAAAAGGATTTTCGTTCGATTTTGTTCGTAGGATATTCTATATTACTAGGCCTATATCGTGTAATGAGAACGACGTATTTTTTCATATTTTATTCGACGATAATGGAGGGATGAATGGACCTATGTACAGTACGTGACAGTGAATGATTGAACTTATTTGTCACGTTCAAATTCTGCTTGCATTGAAGGTCAGCAGTAATTACTATTGGTTCGGTCGTTTCGTCGAATCTACTATATATCTGCCGTGCTGTATCTCACGGGATGTTGATAGATTAGTATGACATCACGTAGCATCCGTATATTCATCTTGGTGATGATTGGTTAGTTGAGAAGTTTGAAATTGAAAATTATTGATTGTCCATATAATTAATTGATGTGAATCACTTTCGAATTATTGATATGATTGTCGAACTGTGTCGTTTTGTATCTCCTAGTTTGTTTAACCATATTACGTCTTGATTTTCCAACTTATTGTATACTAGGAAAGTGTTGTTGATACGCGTTGTTGAACGAGCGGGAAGAAATAGTATGTCGACTTCTTTGCCAAACTCTTGCCTAAATTCGCCAATTGGGTGACATTTAAGTTATAAATGTGTAAAAACTGATTCGAGTGGTACCAATTTAGCACATTTTATGTTTTTCTTTGAAATGGCTGACCCGATGAGGCTGAGAATTTCCAAAAATGTGTATCAGAATGTATTTCAACTTCACACAAAATTTCATTTTTTTTTTGAATGAAAATATTCTTATTTTTTTCCCGCGGTGTTATTCTAATGGGTATTTTTGAGATTTCTGAAATTCATAAAAATGAAAGTTATCACCCGATGATACCACAAAACTATACAATCTAAGCTAAATGAGGAACCATCACGAAAAAGAGCATGAAGTTGATAGCTGTAGCTGATTAATCTGTGGAGTACCTACAAAAAAAAACATATCAACGAACACCAATTTTTTTCAGTATGTCAAATTGAATCCTCGCTGAAGCTCAGCTAATAACTCACTGTATACACCACTTCCAACATTGTTTTTTCCAACGTTCAAATTTTCAAATCTTCCCAGAAAAATATATATTCAAACTTCATATTTGAAATTCCATTAATTCCATCAAATCCGATTTATTTTTTTATTTTGAGAAGAAATCCACTTTTTGATGATCGAATTACAAATTCTTCTGTCATTTCTTCACGATTTTGGATTCTGCATTCTTAATTTCGAATAATAATTGTCAAGAATTTCATAGTTCAGTATAATAATATATTCTATGATACGACGAATATGCATAACGATGAATCTTTGTGGGGAAAACATTATAACTGCTGAACCTCTGCCTTGGAAACTATGGAATCAGTCGGACACGGATTCGAATAAATATGAGAGCTGTTTTTTTTGTGAAGATCGTTCATGTATATATATATACATATATTCATCCGCTCGATTCGTACCACTGATTAACATATACCTGTTGATGGGGTCTATCAATATGATCATCCTCATCTATCATTTGTTTGTCGCTGCACGATACATCGTTTAATTCACTCCCATCCGATTATCATACCACAGTTCATATCTTCGTTCCACAATTCATTACTAGTAAAATTGAGCGAGCATAATAAAAATCACGCAACAGATTTGCTATGCCAGCAATAAGCGCTATTTTTTTTTGTGCCACAGAAGTGATTCCAAACTCAATTAGATTTAAACTACCCCATTGAATTGGCAATTTATATCATATCTATAGAT
>OZ023330.1:36599188-36609188 GCA_964007535.1 Brachyptera risi | reverse complement strand
AAGGCCTATGAGCGCAATCTATTTCTTCCACAGTGTACGATGGTTTAATTCCAGGTAGCTTACTTGAAGTGCTGTATTTTCTCGTGAGCAGTGTGTCGTTTGTAGAAATTACGAACAGTCTCTGTGAGTGTTTTCGAAAACCTTTTAGTACATGGCTTTCAAACGGAAGATGAAAGCTAATTTTCTTCAGAGGTGGGCCTATTCTTGAGTGAACATTTACGACAAATAGTAAGAAAGTATCAGGCTTCTTTTCATGTCAATAACTGTCTTCTGGAATTATAATCGGATCATAGAGAATGTATTCTATAATTATGTGATAGGGTCTGATTTTAGGATTCAATTATGCCCATTTGAAAATTTAACGAGCAGTTTTATGTTGTTATAACATTATAAAATGTGTGATCTTAAACCCCTAAAAGACCAGTTCATGTATAGATTTCTAATGAGATATTATTCAAATAGTGACCATAGAATAAAATGTGCACATAGTGCCAACACCCGCCTTGAGCAGAGAACAACATACGTAGTGCCACCCTTCACCAATAAATACGGTGAAAGAATGTTAAGTTCAGTTTTACCATCTATATATTTGATCAGTTGCCACCGAATATTACTAGTTCATCTACCAATCAAGAAGTAAAGAGAGTACCACGAACCTGACTTATCGATAGGTGATTAGTTTTTCTTTTTCCCAGAAACTCCGAATTTTCTCGAATTGAGTTCATTGTGTTTATATATATTTGTAGTAATCGATGGATTGTTTTTGATCTGAAATTGAACCGAGTGAAGGAATTTTCGAATTATTTGTTTTAGAATGAACTTTTTTATTTTTATTTCAGTGTTATGTTGAAATTTCTACTACGGGTAGGCCTAATATGTTTAATATCTTTGAGTTTGTTTAATATGTGATACAATGACACATGAAGTTACATCATGTTCACTCTATGAGGTATGGTAATACTTGCCTACAGACAAGTCTCATCGAAGGCTCTGTAGGATATTCAGTAGCAGAGTTCCTTATTTTATAATTTGTACTAAAAATGTGTGAATGCAAAATAAATTGGAGAGAATGAAACTTGGAAGTGTTCGATTGTTACTACACCCAGAATGAATCTCCATGTGGTTATTATTATGGAATAGTTATCCACAGTCGTGTTGTGGTGGAGCTCGAACCAGAATAAAAAAATCCAACTCATTGATGAGATTTTATATATTGCTCTCCCATGATCGAAAAACATCACTTCAACGTTGTGGCACATGCCCCGGTCTGCAACTATCGATTTCACTTTTGACGAAATCAAAAAAAAAAAAATTAAAATCGAAAAAGTCCGGTCGTCGAAAACTCTCCCGGCCGAACACCACTCATCACGCGCCAAGCCGGAAACGCAATGCAACTTTTTTTTCCAAATCAAGATTTTCACAAACTTTTTTGCGGCAATCAAGATTTTCGTCAAGAATGTAGCTACCCACCGAGTCACTACTTGCACGCGGCAAGTCCACGCGACCGCACCATTTTTGTCCGTTTTCAACATTTTTCGAGATTCGATCTCGCATCCCTCTAATTCGAGTTGCAAATGACCAATCTTCATTTTGTTTGATGAGATTTCAGATATCGATGTCCCATGATCAAAAAACATTACTTCAACGTTGTGGCACATGCCTCGGTCTGCAACTATTGATTTCACTTTTGAACATTTCGAAAAAAAAAATGTCAGATCAAGATTTTCACAAACTTTTCTGCGGCAATCGAGTTTTAGCTAGCGGGCGAGTCGCCACTCGCGTGTGGCAAGTCCCCGCGACCGGACTATTTTTGTCCGTTCTCAACATTTTTCGAGATTCGATCTCGCATCTCTCTAATTCAAGTTCCAGCTCTCCCATGCTCAAAAAACATCACTTCAACGTTGTGGCACATGCCCCGGTCTGCAACTATCGATTTCACTTTTGACGAAATCAAAAAAAAAAAAAAAATTGAAAAAGTCTGGTCGTCGAAAACTCTCCCCGCCGAACACCACTCATCACGCGGCAAGCCGGAAACGCGATGCAACTTTTTTTTCCAAATCAAGATTTTCACAAACTTTTTTTGCGGCAATCAAGATTTTCGTTGACGCCCGAGTCGCCACTTGCGCGCGGCAAGTCCACGCGACCGCACTATTTTTGTCCGTTTTCAACATTTTTCATGAATTGGACTGATCAAGAGGACATTGAAAGCAGTGTTGATGAAGTACATTTAAAAGGAGTACCTTTCTCAACACTGATTGGAAGTCTCATCACGACAATGTTAAATGTTGAATGTTGATTTAACTTTTTTGGTAGGCTCACCCGCTTCTCACAAACAATGAGAGTTACATGCACAACATTTTCTCAATGATCAAATAGGAACTCCTCATATAAAGTTCATATAACTAATCATTTTTCTATTTGTTTTGATAATATCAAAACTTGATACGCAATAATTGTTCCTCAATGAAGGCTATGGATGAAAGATAGAATCGTTTGGACGGGGCACCAGAAGGGCGATCTTACCACCCCATTTTGATTATTTGAAACTAATGCACTTTGACACCAGAACTGCGCTGTCTGTGACCATAATTTTTCTCCGTAGATAAAAGTCAGTCGTGTGTGAAACACACGAATGTTGATATCTTCCACTTTGAACCAAGTCTCTTGGGCAATGATCACTTATTTCCATCAACAGCAGATGCAAAGTTTATCATTATACAAAATGGACAAAATAAATAAGTGATAGGCCTATATTTTTTTAATCAGGCCTATCACTCAACTAATTGATGGTCGTGGCCAATTAGTACTTCATTCAAGCATTTGCTTCGAGGACTGTAGAAAACCACGACAAACCAAGTCAGGATGGATAGAGAAAGGTGTTCGTTGGCCTTGAGCTTTTTCTTCCAACTTTTTCTCTTCTTTTCTTGTGTCATAAGTGAATACAAATAGTATTTTGAATCTTCAGAACGCTTGAAACTCAACAATTATCCATTTCCGGGTGGAGAAGCGAAGAATATCCGATTTTTAGTCAACTTGAAAAACAGTAGGCCTCATCATCTTCTTCAAACTCACCACCCGATTTACTTTCAGTAGCGGTCCTCTCCATCATACAATATTCTCTGATCAACTGCATTCAACCATAGGAAATGAAAAGATCTGCATAATGCACAGATTACAGTACGCACAGGTCTATTGACAAATGAAACTCACCTAGTTTCCATTCAAAAGTGGATCAATTTATTTCTTCTTTGACCAACATACATTTTTTTTCGACAACATCGAAACTTGATACAGAACAATTGTTTTCCAATGAAGGCTATGGATGAAAGGTAGGATCGTTTGAACGGGGCACCACAAAGGCAATCTTACCTCTCCATTCTGATTAGATAAAAGTCTGTCAGTTTCCGAACGTCCGCGGAACACATTATGACTGTTTCTGTGATATGTATCCGGACACAAAACACACGAATGTTGATATCTTCCACTTTGAAGTAAGTCTCTTGGGCAATTATCACTTCTTCCCATTAACAGCATGTAAAATGTATTATTATACAAAATGAACGGAAAGAGAAGATGAGTGACGGGCCCATAATGATATATATGTATATATATATATATATATATATATATATATATATATATATATATATATATATATATATATATATATATAATATATATATATATATATATATATATATATATATATATATATATATATTGGGTTTAATGATGTACTGTAATGATGAGTCATGTCTATTGGCGTCGAATGGATGATTAATGAGTTGATGGGATGATGAGATGGAGGTTTTTATTGGTAATGGGAAAGGGTAGTGGGAATGAAGCGGTCGTGGCCTATATTGTGGGAACCATCCCGGCATTAGCCTAGACCACAGAGGAAAACCACGAAAGACCTCTGTAAAGATGGACGGTAGCGGGGATCGAACCGGGTCCGACATGCCCATTACCTCCCGGATAGCAAGTGAGTGCGTTAACAACTCAGCTACATGTGCCGGTCTATAATGTTTTAATTATACCTATCACTCTACTAATCAATGGTCGTGGCCAATCAGTTCTCCATCTGAACATTTGCTTCTGAGACTGAAGAAAACCACGAAAAACCAACATAATTTGAAACAACATGTTTCCATTCATGTTTCAGAACCCGTGACCGAGATTCTCGGCGGCACCGAACTGTTCGTCAACACGGGCAGCACGATAAACCTGACGTGTCTGGTGCAGTTCGCCCCCGAGCCGCCTCCGCTCATGCTCTGGTCTCACAATCGTGACGTCATCAACTTCGACTCGCCACGTGGCGGCATCAGTCTCATCACCGAGAAGGGTCACGTGACGTCGAGTCGGCTGCTCATCCAGAAGGCCATACCGACAGACTCGGGACTGTACACGTGTGCACCGTCCAATGCCAATCCGGCTAGTATCCGTGTGCACATTCTCAATGGTAAGATATGGTGACATGATTTGGTTGGTTCTGGTTGAATGGTTTTGGTTGAACGAATTTACTCTGAGACACTCTGCTTCCATATAAAAACGAGGATAGTATCATCGGGCACTTACAGATCATCGTTCATGTTTGCAGGTGATTGAAATTCACTGGTTCATATATATATATATATCAGCGGCGTGCGGTGATTATTTTGCTGGGTATGCTACTCTTAAGAAGAACGATTAGCACAGACAGGGTAGTATGTGCGAAGCCGGTGACCCGCGGGGGGTTTGTGGGGCAAGGCCTCCCATTTTAGCCCCGCAGGGAATTTTTTTCAAACCATAATTTTAGGTGTATTTGGTTGACCTCTGATGGAACGTATGAATGGATTCAGATGGAAAAACAGAGGGAGAACAAATTATTTTTTCCATGGTAGACTTTTGCTCAGAGTGTTTTAATTTTTTTGAATGCAATATCACTGACAACAGACCGATTTGCCCTGGAAGTAGGTGAAAAAAAGTACATATTTCTCCACTTTTCCTGAAATAATCGACATTCATTATTGCATGGTTGCTTTGCGCTTGGACATAATGTTAATTTCGCTACGAAACACATCTTTATTTAATTGCCGTCACAACACATGATACAATTGAGAGTGACTAAGGGACTCACTCACTCACTCACTGTGAATGTGATTTTGTGCTTCTATTTCCAATCTCACAGGAAGCTTATAGTGGCAGACCTAGCGAGCTAGCCTTTTGCGCGTGTTCGGTCTCGCATGTGTTACTGTTTTTGATACACTGTTTTGTTTTGATTCACACGTCATAACGTTGATTATTATTTTCATCAATGTAGTAGTGGCTAGCTAGAGATTAGCCACAGTAACTGGGGTCACCTCTATGTGGTCGACGGTTACTTCCATACTAATAGGAGAATTGAAAAACACTGAATTTAATGATGATTGATTTATTACAATCTGTTCAGTGTTCAATATGAACTTAGCTCACTTGTTCATAAATCACCAAACTTCATACGTTTACATTTGTGATTACTCTCATTTATAACCTACAAATACAATACCTTTACACTTGCTCAAGTTCACACGTGACTAAAGGCCTGGCCTAAGACTGCTGTACGTGATGTGTCCTAGAGAAAAATCCACGGCATGCGATCATTTCATCGCATACCAAGCCTACCTTTTCGCGATGTCTCCCCCGCTTGATGAGTCTAGGCTGGAACGGTAAATCTGCGCGTGTAATCCACTCCTTCGCTACCCTGGCGATGCGATGTTTTCACGGCATACCCTACACGAGTTACTCTTATTCTTGCGCTTGAAGTTAGCAAAACTATACTCTTAACCGAAAATATTGACCCGCAATTTCGAAAACAATTCACTAGATAATCTCAGAGAACACAATTCAATTAGATGTGTGATGTGTAATTATGATTGGGTATGCGCCGCATACCCCGCATACCTGGAATGCACGGCCCTGATATATATATATATATATATATATATATATATATATATATATATATATATATATATATATAAATATATATATATATATATATATATATATATATATATATATATATATTTAATATATATATATATATATATATATATATATATATATATATATATATATATATATATATACATATATATTATATACGAATATATATACATATATATATAAATATATATATATATATATATATATATATATATATATATATATATATATATATATATATATATATATATATATATATGTATATATATATATATATATATATATATATATATATATATATATATATATATATATATATATTCATATATATATATATATATATGAATATATATATATATATATATATATATATATATATATATTTATATATTTTATATATTTATATAGATATATATATATATATATATATATATATATATATATATATATATATATATTCATATATATATATATATATATATATATATATATATATATATATATATATATATATATATATATGAACATATATATATATATATATGTATATATATATATATATATATATATATATATATATATTTATATATATATATATATATACATATATATATATATATATATATATATATATATATATATATATATATATATATATATATATATATATATATATATATATATATAGGCATATGTATGTTATTTTCGATGAGCGTATAGCGAAGTCTCCATCCCACTTTTATAGGGGTTTGTCTGTGTTTTTTTTTTTTTTTTTTGTAAGCACTCCACAGATTGCAGGGTTCAACTGATCGACATGAAACTTTTTTGTGCATGAAAATTTATCCAACCTAGAACTGTAAAGTTTTTGGGATAAATCAGTTCAACCGATTCTGAGAAATATCATCTCAAAGTTTCTAAAAACCTCATAAGATTTGGCTGGGCGGGAAATGTTGAAAAATAAAATCTCTCCAAATGGAATGAAATTCTCTCTCAATGTGTATACATGGATTTTACACATCATCACAATTTTGTAAGCAATTCTGATCAGTCGTTCTGAAGAAAAAAAATAAAATGACTGATAATATTCATAAAATATTTCATAAGAATTGTGACAGAATTAAGTTGTCGAGATTCACTGCTTTCTTGATTCAAGAGTTGACCAACAGTGAAGTATTCTTTATGTGCGTCAAGGTGTGTAGAATACCGGAGTCAATGAAGTGGCAAGAGTAGAGCTACTTTAACGACTTTTATAGCTCATTCAGATATCAAGGTGTGTAGAGTATCAGAGTCGATAAAGTAGCAAGGGTAGAACTACTTCAAGGACTTTTACACCTCATTCAGATATCTCGCTCATCTTACAATGCATATTTCGCGTTTGACTATTATTAATAATGATTTTTTTCTTCATGATTCATTTTTTTTCATTATTATTTTCATCCAATAAATTCACACCATTACAAGGCATTTTTCACTCTTCAGTGTCCACAAAACCCACTGAGGGCTTAACTGTGGAATGAACTTTTTTTTTTTAATAATATCGAAACTTGATACAAAATCATTGTTTCCCAATTAAGGCTATGGATGAAAGATAGGATCGTTTGGACGGGGCACCACAAAGGCGATCTTACCACCCCATAAATTAATAATACTCTCTAGGATATGATACAATACCGGTACAAATGAATACATATAAACACAGTACAATACAAATACAGCACAAGTAAACACGCTGCAATAAAAAATAATAATAATGATAGTGATAATTTTTTTTTATTCACTCAAGAAATAGTAATCTTAGAGATAAATTGATTTCCGCTAAGCTGCAAAAGCAGCTTGTCAAGAAAAATACAATATAATGAACACATACATCATTTTCATGTCTCATTGAGCACAGATATGTAATTATTGAATAATAGAAGAAACGAATATATACATACATACACGGTACATATAATAATTCATTTAGAGAGAAATCGGAGAGAAAACAAACAAAATCGACTTGGTGATCGAATGATTTTTCATTTTTTTCTATATTGGTCACACATTCAATACATTATTACAGAAACACTCATCATAAAATCCTACAAAGCCAACAATGCTGGCTTGACTGTAGAGGTAAGATAACATATTGAGTTTGGACATATCGAGTTTCACTCCTATTGGTATTGAAATACAAAAATTAATAAATACACACACAAATATAACTTGGTATAGCTTGAAAGTAGTACTTCACTGTTTCTCTTTTGAGGGTAAGTAAGGTCAAGAGAAGAAAGGAAAGAAAACGATGATTTTACAAGAACAATAATTGTGAAACCATCAAAAAATATATTTGGTATAACAGTTGAAGATGATAATAGTATGATACAAATGTAACATGATAATTTTTCATTTTATTTCATCAGATTTTTTCATTAGTCAAAAGGCTCATCTGTGGGATGAGAAATAAAATTAATAGCTTGGAGAAAAATCGGGTTCATATCATGAAACAATGAAACAAAATCACTAAGTGTTTACTTTTTCCCACCATCTTATAAATCAAGCGTTAACAAGTGTTAATTGGACGAGCTTCAGCGAGGATTCAATTTGACATACTGAAAAAAATTGGTGTTCGTTTTTTTTATGTTTTTTTGTCGGTTCTCCACAGATCAAACGGCTATAGCCATCAACTTCAAACTTTTTTTCATCACGGTTCCTCATCTAACTTGGATCTGTATAATTTTGTAGCATTATCGGGTGGTCCATTTCATTTTTATGAATTTTAGAAACTTCAAAAATACCCATTGAAATAACACGGCGGAAAAAAAAAATTCCAAAAAAATGAAATTTTGTGTCAAGTTGAATTACATCTTGATACACATTTCTGGAAATTCTCAGCTTGATCAGGTCAGCCATTTTGAAGAAAAAACATGAAATGTGCTAAATTGGTACCACTCGAAGCCATTTTTACCCATTTCTCACTTGAATTTCACCCAATTGGCGAATTTAGGCAGAAGTTTGGCAAAGAAGTCGACATACTATCACTTTCTGCTCGTCCAACAACGCGTATATAGTGTTTTCCTAGTTTATCAACTGAAAGCTCTGAACGTCATCAGCCTCTTGACCTGAGGTATTCGCCAAAATACTCGCCACGAGAAGCGGAGAAAATTGTGGGGTTGAAGGTGCCAAAACCATCGAGAAACCAGTTCCGTGGTTTCACGCTGACGTTCAGGCTTGACATATTGGATGAGAAACCATGACTGTCACTTCCTGGCAATCATCCGCCAAGTAATTTTCTGGTTATCTTTATTGGGAGCCGCAGCGCTCAAGCACGCATTCTGGTAACTTTTTCAAATGGTATTCTCGGAAAGTCACCATGATCCTTGAGCTCATGATCAACCAAACTCCATCATGTACTGACTTCTCGTTACCAGTGGCACTCTCCAATCGGTACGATACGTTGTTATAATTCTTGAAAAACGCAGCGAGTGTGTTGTAGGATGAGTGAGATATTAATTTAGAAGAAACTCGAAATATATATACTCACCTCAATTTCCCAATCGGTATAAGCCATCTTGATTCATTCGATCATTCAATTCAAATTCATTCATCATTTAATCTCATCTCCATAACTCATGGTCTTGCCCACTGTAGATTCTCATTGATGAACCTAAATTCAGTAACAGTCATTTTTACAAAATGATAATCTATTTTCATTGAAGATCAATCCAAATTTCCAGAACATTTTCAGGAAAATGTATCTGAATTATATCAAAATTGAATCAGAATCAACTTCCGAACTGATGGAGTTGTGAGATTGAAAATTGTATCCTGTGGGATCCTTTAATGAATTTCTGAATTCTCTTCATTCATTTTTTCCGTTCAACCGATCTCACCCAGAAACATCACCAGCCTGTTCCAGTGATCACGCCAGAATGTTCAGGAAGAGTTTCGAATTGATTGGTTACTTTGCCACCTGGACCCTTACCTAATAAATTTAATGCCAGGCCTGGCTAGCTCCAAGAGGCTAGGACTTCGATTGATTAATATTCACTAAAAA
>OZ023330.1:36519188-36594188 GCA_964007535.1 Brachyptera risi | reverse complement strand
GGATTGCTTCAGTATCTTGTGCTGTGTGTATCTTCAGAACAGGTATGATGAGTAACCACAACAGGAGCGATTCAAACTTTCGACTGCTCTCTAGCTCGCCAACTAATACACTCCAACTAATATATATATTTATATATATAGTTTTATATATATATATATATATATACATATATATATATATATATATATATAAATATATTATATACATTTCACACGCTTGCATTGATGATGTCTGGATTCCAGCAAGAGTTAGGTCATAATTGAGATACTAATGAGTGTAAGATTCAGAAGCGATGTTTCAGAACTGATATTACGGGCAAAAAGAATTTCACAAAACTCATTTCTTAAGAATGATACTAATTCGATCTCATTTGACGTCTGATTACAAAATGGTGCCCAACTTTCTCACACAAACGAACGGCTCATTATTCGCAAGTTTTCCTACATCCGCAATCATGAGTATGATCAATTCTATGAAAATGTAATCAAAATATTTATCCAATTTCCATGAAATGAAATTGAATTTTAGTTAAAACTATGATTCGATCAATTTGTTCGATGTGGAATAGTATAATATTATAATGAGTTCGGAAGAAATACCAGAAGGGAACGCTTCAACAAAACTAATTGATGAACAAACATCATTTTGAAATATTTTCAACTCCAAACTGAATGATTCGGAAACAAGATCATCTCTCCAATTGAATTTTTGAGAATTTTCCTAGTATTAATTCATGATGATTCCTGTTGATTGACAAAATCGGCATCCAAGTCTTCAAACTCGCAGTTCTGAACAGGCATACCAATTCACTTTTAAAATTAATTGGGAAAGAATTAACGTGAACCAAGCTAACGATCTCGATTTCCCAGGTCGATCTCAGGTCTCCTTTCCGACCACCAAAAGATACGTTCAATACATTTCCTAGGAGAGAAAATAACGTCAAATTGTGATACATCACCTTTATTCAACTTGTTTGATTTGTCGTTATCTCCACTGCCATACCCCTGTTCCATATGTGATAGCATAAATCAACACACACCTTTTTCCCACTTTGAAATATCAGATTTTTTTTATCTTCTTGTTCCGTGTTATTTATGTTACTGTGATGTCAATTAAAATACTCTTTATGGACGTGCGTACGTGAGATGTTCTTTCAAAAAAAACTTTGATTCAGGAGTAATACTCGAATTAATGAGACACTGAAGAATGTTCTGGATACTGACATCCAAAACGAGAAGTTATGATCCTCATACATAACAAAGGTTGAATAACTTATTGGGGTATAGAACTAACTGGAGAATTTCGTTCTTCAGAATGTGATGGCCTCAAAATCATACAGTTTCTCTGAATATTTCGTTCAAGATATTGAATAACATGAATTATTGTTATATCGGGTGATACTGATATACTGCGTTCATATTTTTTCTCAGCTCGTAAGTTTTTAGCTAGCTTTCCATAAAAAAAATGACTGCGAAACTTTGCGTGACGAATTCGCATAGCTGTTTCCATGGTGTGCGAAATATCTTCGCAATTCTAGCTCATCCCAGTGATTTCATTTTGAACTGAGTAGCACTCGATGTGCCGTGAACGGAAGAAGACACCAGAGATTGCGCAATAGTGATTTTCACTTTATTCACTCAATTATTTTTTTCGATTTTAAGTCAACTTTTTTCGTTGCGAATTTTATTCGCAACAAAAAAAGTTGAGTTTGGCCCAACTTGTCGTGGCCGCCATGTTGCGAAATTCCAACATGGACTCCTAGTGGTTTTCGGGCCTGTGATTGGCTATCGACTGATTTTTTTTCGTTTCGCTTCGCAAACATGTTTATGGAATGGAAGCTCTCCACTATTGATTATGTTTCGATGGGGTTTATCCCAAGCATTACTTCACTATGCTTACAAATATGATGAAAAAAACTCATCGTTTTCGAACACGATTTATTTATTTATCCAATAACATAGGAACTTAATATCATATCATTGTTCTCCAATTAAGGCTATGGATGAGAGATGAGATCATTCGGACGGGGCACCACAACGGTGATCTTACCACCCCATTTTGATTATTCAAAACCAATCAACGTCAACACCAGGACTGCGCAGTCTGAGACCATAATTTTCCATAATTTGTAACAAGAGTGAACAAAACACACGAATGTTGACATCTTCCACTTTGAACTAAGTATCTTGGGCAATGATCACTTCTTTCCATCAACAGCAGATGTAAAGTTCATCATTAAACAAAATTTTATGAAAAAAATATCCAAACATAATACTTCAATTAGCCAACCAACACTGACAGAATAAGATCTTATGACTATGCATCTTATCACACAGTAATACAGTGCCCAGGGTTGCAGATTCACTGCAAACGGTTGGAGTGCACTGCATACAGGAGTCGTTCAGACTGTTATAGAGTGCATCAAGCAATCGAGGTCATCTCTTCACCACTAATGCATACGAAGTGTGACGTAACCAAGCCATTTCATGCATTCACAATGTTGTAAGTCATACAATATGTCTCATGAATCGACACTTGGAGCCGGTCAAAGAAATCGAAAATGTACACTGGCAATGAATATAACGATTTGGTTGATTGCAATTGATGCGCGTATGCGCAGAAGACGGTTGGATAAAGTTCAATTGATTCGAATGGCAATAGTTTGATATTGCTCTGGTTGCAATCATTGAGTAGCCACTGATTCAATTCAGTCAATGGGAGGCATCTAGTAAAATGCGGGGATTCCCGCCAAATAGCGAACAGCTGATTCAAAAAATAGAATACAAAATAAATAGAATAAGATTAAATGTATGAATGAATGTGGGGAATGATTGTATGAATGTGCAGTATGTTGTGTATGAATGTTTTTTTTTCTCATATGTAAATCTTATTCAATAGTTCAGTTTAAGTATATATTATGTTAGTTTTTATTATATTTTTGACGTGTCTTATATTATATCATGGACTATTTATAGGATGTGAAAATCGAATGAGCGAAATGAAAAAAAATGTGAATACATCAGCTATGGCTATGAACTCGTTCGTCATTGTAATTCTTTGAAATTATTTGCGACGACGAGTAGTATCGGCATAAATTCATATTTGTCAAAATATAATTCAATATCTTACAATGCCAAATGCTCCGAGGCTGGACATCTGATCCAGCGATGAATAGAGTGATCTCATCGGCTAATTTACTATTATCTCTCATCAAACTCGAATCCAAGCTCGTTTTCTACAATAATCAGGATTTTATATGAAAGTATATAAAGTATACAAAGTATATCAGTGAACAAAGTTGTAATGCACGTATCTTACATCCAAACAATTCATATATGTAGTCAAAATCGTGTGAGAAGTCCGCTTGCACCGAACAAATGAGTGAGTTATTCATGTTTCACCTGATTGGGTTATCAATAAATATCCGTACTAATAAGCTTAGTGCATTTTTGTATGCCACCGCATCTTGGATGTCAATATGCACTGCGACGTGGATGCCAATATTTGACGTATATAAAACTCATGATATCAAGTTTCCACAAAACTTCACCAGGTGGAGCAACGATCGTTAGTTCTGAGGAAAGTACTCAGGAAATGTGACGTGTTTTAGGTTTTAGGGTCGAGTGGAGTTGCCATGAAGAAGAGGAAAACCGACGCAACTCTCAATGCATCTTGACTCAGACCAAATATAAAGTCGTGAGATGATAACAAGGAATCACTCAAATGATTATAGGTCGAACTGTGAACTAATTAACTTCAAGCTCAAGTTCATTTTATTGGTATTATGAAAAATTATTAAAATAACATAGAAAAAATGTATACAAAATAATACACAACAAAATAAAGTCTTCAAAGTTCCCACAAAACCACCAAAGGTGGCTTAACTGTGGATGTACCGAAATAAAGATTGATGCGCATTATGACTATTATGAAAATATAAGTAAGTGCTGAATAGTTTTAGTTGGTATGTGAAATAATATATTCATTTCTCACGATATTACAACAATAGAGTGAGTTTGAAAATGAAAGAATCTAGAAAAAAATTAGGAAAAGGAAGAAGAAAAATCAGTTCCACACCCTAAAAATAGTCAACATACGATTCCTATCATTTGTGAGGAAAGTTTTCAATTCTTGTCTAAGATTACGATAACAACTCAAATTTCTAAGGGAGATGGGTAAATTGTTGAAAAGTTTGGGAATTGAATAGTTTAATTTTATTTTTCCATGTTCATATTTAAAGGAAGGAATATAATAAACACTTGAATCACGCGCTCTAGTAATTATGTAAGGATCTTCGAGTGTACTGTAATTATTGTTGAAATAATATTGCAAAATGAGTCGGTACTCGTAAATTTAATCAGCAGGTAGTAAACGACAGAAAGAGTAGAGGTCACCATCAGAAATAATGATATCTTTACACTCTTTTGGGACCATTTTTCGTAACATTCTATTCTGAAGTGAACGAACTTGTTGAATATGAGTGTGAATTAAGGTAATTGAGTGTTAGTTAACTATGGGCAAACGCGAAATATGCGTTGTAAGATGAGCGAGATATATGAATAAGGTATAATAAGAGTCCTACATTTGCTACTTTATCGACTCTGGTATTCTACACACTTTGTCCTGCATTTGCAACTTCATCTTCTCTGATATTCTACACACCTTGAAGAATATAAAGAATAGTTCATTTTTGGGCAAATAACGATCGAATCTAGAAAGCAGCTAATCTTGGCAGAGCTTATTCTGCCCTTATCAGAATAATTCAGGCCTTATTCTGTTTTTAATAATTTCCATATATTTGATGAACAAAAACCGTTATTTTAATTTGTATTTTCAAAACGGCTGATTCGAATTGCATAAAAAATGGTGGTTATGTGTATGATTCATGTTTAAACACTCAGAGAAAATTTCATTCTTTTCGGAGAGATTTCATTTTTTCAAATTTTCTTACCCATCTCAATCTTATGGGGTTTTTAAAAACTTTGACATGATATTTATAAAAATTCATCCAACCAATTCATCTCAAAAACTATACAGTTCTAAGTTGTAAGAGTTTGCCCGAATGAAAAAATGTTTATGTTGATCAGTTGAACCATGTGACCTGTGCAGTGCTTACAAAAAAAAAAAAACACAGATGAAGCTAGCTGTATAAGAGTGGGATGGAATGTTCGCTACACTCATCTGAAAAGTCCAGATCCTAATAATTGAAACACAGTAGAAATGAATATAACAACTCCATTTTTGATCTACTAGGTTATGTGTAGGAGTATACGTGAGGCCATGTGAAATGTTTCTATGAATACTGCGTAACCATGGTTATGTGGTGTTGATTGGATTCCCACACAGGCGAATCTCACGCAATACCTTCTTATAACGAGCTCCGGATGTTCCATTAGTGATCACGGATGTTGCGATTTCATCAAAAGCCATATCGATATCGTTTTCTGAAAACTATATCAACCAAAGGCGAGAACAAAAACATATTCACAGGAAAAATAGAATGAGAGGAGACAATGAGAAAGATACATATAGAGTCACCCCCATGTCTATGTCAAGTATCGTAGTTTTCATGGTTCATTATTTTGAGAAGGGTATTCTATTCAAATTGAGTTATATTTCTCCTATATTTTTCGTACGTTCAGATGGCGTACGTAAGCTGCAGCATGAACGATACAATTTGATTAATTGTATTCTCCAAATCTACATGAGCCCAACTCTCCTAAGAATCACCTAATCTGCATGTGAAAATTTGTTGAACATTCACCTCATCATTGTCCTTACAACATCTTCAAATTCAATTTTTCTCGGATCAAAATATTCCACACTATTTTTATTATTCGAATTTTTGAATTTTTTGAAATTTCAATCGTGAACCCAATGAAATACACCTGGAATAATTCTACTTGGGAGTTTGAATTCATCGGTTCCAAGTAAGAAAATATTCTTATCAATGGGGTGTGCCTTGGTTGCGACTTTTGGGGCAGGCACAAAAACGAAAAACACAAAAAAACGAGGAATACTCTATTTCAACCGAATGTGAGTCTCCGCTCATGCTCATACTATTTTTAATTCAGCCAGTTCAGCGTAACGAAGTGTATGGTAAGAAAGCCAGCCGCTTTATAATCACGTTCACATCCAGAGTTTGCTTCCATTTACAGCCTGAGCCCATAAAAACATTTTAATCATCATATTTTACAGTCTATGGCAACATGAGAATTTTCTTCCTGTACTTTGCCAAGTTCTTCAGATTACAAAAGAACAAAAAGAGTACAGAAGAGAAATAGAATATTCAGATAAGAAATAGTATTTAGGCAGTGAGCCAGTGACATGTGTACACATGGTGGGTTGTGGCGTTGAATGGATGGAAAAATATATTTCGTGAGGGAAAGAAGGGAGAGAGGGAATGTGAATACAATTGTGTGTGAATTTTTATTGTAAAATACGAACTTGGAATGATATATTTTTCTCACTTCAAAGTGAAAGACGTATTCAAATAAGTTGATAATTGAATCGCTTATTCCATCATCAGATCAGCTTATACACCATTTTTGGAAATGCTATGTATCAGACAGTGGGCCTACTTTTCAAGTCGATGAGAAAACAATGGTTGGAAGTGTTGTCTCACTATTTCAAATTGTTTCCCAATGTTTGAAATTCGACTGACTTCACACTTCAGATCCAAGCTATTGTGGGTCTATTCTGCAAATTATGAATAAACACCAACTTATCATGTTTTTTTATTCATCTTATTCATCTTTTCATTTCATGTGAAATGATTTCATAAGAGCCACTTCAATGATTCTAACGTGGACAATAATGATGCAATCGTTACACCTATTACCTCTGCATAATGAAAAACGCTATGAAGCAGCACACCTGTTCTAACTGAAGTCAATTCGGTTGCTGCTGCTTCTTTATCTCACTGAAGACAATATCATTCTCACATTCGAACCCCCAAATTCATTTCATTAATTAATTTCATTTATTCACCTTTCCTCATAATTGACATTATCACAATACACAAAAGATCACATGGAATACAGATAACACAACAGATACAACAGATTAAAACAACAATAATAAAATTACCAACAATTCATGATGAAAAGAAATATATATTGATGAGTCCAGAAGAAGAGAAACATTATGATTGTACTCAGATTATGAGAACTGAAATTAAAATACAAGTCTTCATTTCATGAATATATGGTGAATTGGAACGAAAATTATCGTTATAAAATAAATGATAATGACTTCGATAATTGATGGAAAAGTGAAATTATTTTCATAATCAAATATTTATCATAATCTCCATTATATATATCCATTTATCATATATTTTAATAAGTTTCTATAACGTATCTGAGACCATGATATGTTTAACATTCGGAAATAATTGAACGAAGTGTCACCGAAAATTTGTCTTACTTGCTCATATTGAATGTTATGATAATTAACATGAAATCACCCATCCATTGGAAGGATACTTGAGCATGAAAAATCATCAATCCACTATACCATGTTTTGAAAACGTATTTCGCGGAAGGTTTGTCCTACTTTGCTATATATATATATATATATATATATATATATATATATATATATATATATATATATATATATATATATATATATATATATATATATATATATAAATATATATATAAAATATATATATATATTTATATATATAAATATATATATATATATATATATATATATATATATATATATATATATATATATATATATATATATATTTATATATTTGAATCCGAGAAATAAGAAAGTTGACCATCTACAGAACGAGTACAGATAAAACATGCATATGTGTATAGCCGTTATATTATTTCAGTGCCGGTATGTTTCATCACAAGATTCAGGGTAAGAACGGAACTACATTTTTCATAAGTGATGAAACCATTGTGAAACCCAAGATATATCAAGCTCAACTGATAGATTCACTCGGCTGTTGATCTTGTTCCATTTGATTATTACTGTCCTTGAACCTTCACCGATCGCTGCTCTATCGAGTGAGAAATTTGCAACTGTGCTGCAAGCCTTCTGCATCCCTATCATATAATCTCTCAGGTGACCGTCGTTGCAACCGAGCCTTGTATCAATCGATCAATTTAATTTCGAATCATCTTACTCTCGATTCTCCATACAGATTAACACAACACTAATAAATAATCGAAATAACAATGGTGATATACAGTAATGAATCAATATAATAATATGTTGCAAGTAGAAATAATATGAAGTTCATTGATGTTATATGGTACTATTATTTCATAATTATTATTTATTTAAATTTTACAACCATTTTTCAAATATTCCGAATGGAATTCTGAATTTTTATATGATCCATTATATATATATATATATATATATATATATATATATATATATATATATATATATATATATATATATATATATATATATGTTAATATATATATATATATATATATATATATATATATATATATATATATATATATATTGTAATCTTTTGTGATATGATATCATCTATATATAATTTTTTGAGGGTCTTCATTGGATAACATAATATAATTGACACTGGACATGAATCCACAAAACCCTAAAAGGCTTTAACTGTGGGATAGGTACACATAGGAGTGAATCAGATAATGAACAGACAGGTTCTTCGAATTATTTGCTTCCAAACAATCAACCTGAATATTGAACCTCATCAAAACTGAAGTTACAAAGAACATAAAGATAATACAAGACATAAAATCGAAAAATTGAAAAATAAACATATTGAATCGAAATAAGCGATTTTTTTTTCCAGCCATATACCTATACAAAAATTAAATGTCATCAATAGTAGAGGTGAGCAACTCTTTAACACATCTTTCAACATAATTATATTGTTGTCAAGATTCTGAAGATTACGAGGTAACTTATTAAAATTCAAAGGGAGGACATTCATTAGGCGCCTTTCTCCATTTTTATTATTCCATAAAGGGATAATAAGAATTGGAGTTATATAATATATAATGCACTGATGGATCGCATATTTTCCAACATTGGCGGGATGGGGAGTCAAGCCGCAATAACAGAGCGGCTAACCAAAGCAACCCTCAAGATACATCCTGATGGAACCTTGAAGTTGGCTAGATTATGTACTGAACGTGTTCTTTTTCTATCACGATCCGGTTTGCGAACGATCTTCTACAAATATACCACGGCAAAACCAGCTATACCATTCCTCGTCAACATGAATGATAGAATTCATTATCTTTGACCCAATTACTTCACTGTTTACAGTTTATGGAATGAACCACATCAGAATAATGAGATATTTCCTCCATTGTAAGATTTCCCTTGTAGTGTCTCATCTAATTTATATTCCACGTTCCATCCTCAGAGTTATTTGAGGAACAATGAACAAGGAAACAAAGAACAATTAGGCTAGAGTTCATTGAGGAACAGTAAATTTGTGTCACGTTTCAAATGCAATTATGGATTTGAAAAATACTCATTATGTAGTAAAATGAGAAGAGTGTATGCTTATGAAAAAATTGGTCGAATAGTCAGAGCACTGGACCGTCATTGAGGAGACCGGCGTTCGATTCCCGCCATGGTCAACCATACATGAAGCTCTTTTTCGTGGTTTTCTTCTGTCGTTTGGGTCGATACTGGGATGGTTCCTTAACAACAGGTTACTATACCAACTCCTTCCCACTATCAAAAACACGTGATAAAATAACCGTTCATCTCATCATCCCATCATCCCACATATTATTCACCGACTCCAATAGATCGTTGTCAGAGAGAGAAAGTCTCCATCAAACGATTGCCCGCGAAACGACATATCAAATTGGTATGGCGTGATCAAATCAAAACATAAATATACACTCGTTATTGACGACAAAAGTGTGCATGGCAAAATTGAGCACAGGCAAACTCTGAAACAATATTGAACTAATCTTATAATTCATATATTCACAGTATGAAGACCCGTAGACAAGCCGGAAAGCATGTGACTCCGTGAGTCTACGTCATTATTAGGTTATATAATTATAATCAGAATAACTATTTTCACCCTGTTTTCACCATGTATACCATATACCATTCACCATTACCATATATTACTAATGTGATCGAATCTATCACGTGATTATATATATACCAATTTATATAACTATGCCATTCAAAAAACTATAATCTAGACAAATCCATTTCTCCATAACGAATTAGTGTTGATAATTTAAAATTGATTCTTTTCTGTTTGTCTTCTCTTGAATATCAAATATCATTCAAGTATCACGTCTCTGATACGAGCCACGGTATTTATAAATGTTTTTATTTTGACAGCCCGCAGTCAAGAACTTGTGCTCTCACGCGGGCTTCAGTTAGTTGTATTATCCTAACTGATATCAGGTATTAGCTATTATATTATGCAGGATAAAATGAAATGAAAATGAAATTAAATTGATAAAACACCTTGGAACTGAGAGAGAAAATATGGCAAAATCGCAGAGATTTGGGAAATTTCATAGAAATTGAGCTGAAGATCATCAGAATGATAATATCAGAATGATAATATGTATGAAATGGGGTATTATTATCCACAATAAATATGATGTAATTGATGAAATGAAGTGGAGTACACAAATTCTGGAAAATTCCAGCCTGGAAGTAAAGTACCGGCATACATCGTGTCTCCAAACCCGATACAGATGACTAATGATGAAAAAATAATCCAATTCAACAACTAATCTTGTGTACTTCTCATTATTTCCAGGAGAACATCCCGCCGCAATGTACCACGGTGGTACCAGCTCTCTCCACTTCGGCGTGACCACGTCGTTGGCAATCCTACTCACCCTTTGGCACGCCATGTAGCTACATCAACACATTCTCCCAATCTACAACTAAAACCACCCCCCCCTCTCTCTCTCTCTCTCCTACATATCACTCAAAGTCAACCGTTAACACAAGAATCAAACAACGAAAGGTAAACTAACGAATATCGATTACCAACATCACAAAAAAATAAAAAATCGACTCTTTTTACCAATGACAAATATTGCGACGTAAAATTTGAACTCCTGCGCTTTGTATGTTGCATATCACCAGAGCTACTGGTGAATAACTATTTTGATAACTTGAAACTTCGAATAAAACGTGAACAATTCTTGGTGATTGCTATTATGTGTCTAGGGCCTACAGTGTTTCATCTTCTCATCATCTGCAGTGCAATGTGATATTTCAACATTTCCAATCCACTGGAGATTAGAAATGTTGTGTTGAAATTATGCCATGAATTATTATATATATATATATATATATATATATATATATATATATATATATATATATATATATATATATATATATATATATATATAAATATATATATATATATATATATATATATATATATATATATGTATATATATATATATATATATATATATATATATATATATATATATATATATATATATAAATATATATATATATATATATATATATATATATATATATATATATACATATATATGAATATATATATATATATATATATATATATATATATAGACATTTATATATATATATATATATATATGTATATATATATATATATATATATATATATATATATATATATATATATATATATAGATATATATATATATATATATATATATATATATATATATATATATATATAGATAGATATATATAGATATAGATATAGATATATATATATATATATTTATATATATTCATATATATATATATATATATATATATATATATATATATATATATATATATATATATATATATATATATATATATATATATATATATAGATATATATAGATATAGATATAGATATATATATATATATATATTTATATATATTTATATATATATATATATATATATATATATATATATATATATATATGAATGAATATATATATATATATATATATATATATATATATATATATATATATATATATATATATATATATATATGTATATATATATATATATATACATATATATATATATATATATATATATATATATATATATATATATATATATATATATATATATATATATATATATATATATATTTAGATAAAATCGTTTGTGTGTGTTTTTGTGAACGAACAATCGAAGATGTTTAATTGTTCCACCATGTAAACCAATTACGATTCAACGAGAACCACAGAATGGTGGTGTAAAGTGAACTGTGAACTAATCTGTTTTTCGGACGATCAATATATCTGTTTGTCAGTGATCGCAGCATTGTTTTATTTTCCTGTGGTATTTCTCAACGTCTGAGCTTCGGAAAAGTGAACCAAAAGTGGATTTGACGAGACTAACTCGAAACTTCACTAACCCTCGACCCCATAAAAAAAGAACGAACAGTTGAAAACATAAATAGACTATCATGTGAACGTTGTGCCCCCCTCAAAAATAGTATATAATGGAGTGAATTTGAATTTGAACTTGTTTTTAAAATTGAAAAATACTTTTGAAGAATTTGATATCAATAGTTTTCTTAGATATCGATGATTCGTTCTTTGTTCTTTGCCATTGTTGTATAATAATAAAATATTTAATCATAGCTAATCCACAAAATGAATCTTTCAGTTGTGATATAACTATACTTGTATCCACGAAAGAAGTGAATTGATTAGAAAGGGATGGATAATGTACAGTAAACTCACGAATGTGAAAATGTGAACTTTTTCTACGTGCTGATGGCTGTTTAAAGATGTAGTCATTTCAGAAATTATTTTTCATCCGACAATTTTTCTTCCATTTTTTCACATCATTGATATTTAGATTTTCATCCCATCTTTTTTCATTTTTTTTGAATGACATCATCAACCTTGATATTTAATAAATTATGACTATTTTCATTTCCTCAATTTGAGAGGAAACCAGACTCATTATCTCAAAAATTGATGTTTCAGTTTCCCAGACACCAAGATTGATACAGATAGCAAAATCGATCCTGTAGAGAAACATGAATAGAATCGAGTAATGTGCATTCATTCATCTATCACATTATTTTTCCACGGAGATTGTTACATTTCATCTGTTGATAATACAATTAAATACATTAGGATCGATGTAGAATATATGGCAATTCAACTTGTTACTATACACACAAAGAACAGACACAACAAGGACAAACACAAATTTCAAAGTACGTTATATAGCCTATATTGGTGTAATTTTTATGAAAATGTAAAACCAATTGCTTGTGAAAATATTGATGAAATCAGAAGTCGATAGCATTCAACTGCATCAGTCAATACAATACAATATTAAAATATGTCAGTTGTCAATACATTTTTTTCACCTTCATTTACACCATGCACATTTATGTTTACATGCATCCAGGTTCTTGGTTGACGAGTAAATCAATCGAAATTCATGGAATTGAGATGATGATTTTCTAGTTCTCTCCGAAATTATCGAAATCAATATCTTCATCAGTCGTTGAAATTTTGTCCTGGTGTTGTGATCTTCTTTAAGTCTCGTCACTGAACTGTCACGTGACTAAAATCCTGGGCGCCCGTATTCACAAAAAGTCATAATTATACGATCGGTATCAACTCAGATATTTGCTACAAATATATTACAGATTAACTTTGATACTGTATCAAAGATAATAATAATAGATTGATGATAATAATGAATTTAATCGAGAATGAAAATGGAAGTATTGAGAATGATAGATACAAATACGGTATTATGACTAGAAATTGTCGTAACTCTGAGCCAGATCAAAGTTATGACTTTTTGTGAATTCGGCCCCTATGTCACACGATCACATTGAGAACTCAATGTCAGTGAATTTATATCCCTGATCACCTAAATTCTCCGACTACTCTCTGATTGAATATATATTGAATTACATGTCAATATTGAAGTGGTGATGATCCTCTGAACAATAATATGGTGACCATTCGATGTACTCAATAGGTCGACCCCTTGACCCCGTTCTCTCCTGGATTCAAGTGTACATGTGTGATAATATTATATTTGATGTTTCGAATTCTGACTGTACTATGATTTCTTAATGGTGACTATCAATGCATCAAGTGAATTATGGAAGAGGTACTTGGAAATATCGTATCACATTACGAAGAAGATAACCAGTTATTTATCTATTGAAAATGGTTGTAAATGAAATTTATAAACGTTGATCAAAGGTTTGGAGTTAATAAAATGCATGCGTAAAATTATATATATGTATATATTTACACTATTCTTTTTTCCCTAATAATTCATGTTGATCAGTGAAGTATAGTTATTTGTGTGCCTCAACTTGGTCCCTCACAACTGACTTTCAAATTTTATCTGAAGCCATTCAAATGTGTGTATTTTGTTTATTCAGAAAGGGCTATCAACTTGGTCCCCCACACTAAATGTTTAATGACTAAAAATCAGTTGCAGCACAAAACAATTTCTCTGCTGCAAATTTCAACAAAGTCATAAAAAGTATGCACTTCAAATACGGGGAGCTGTTGATTTGAGTGGCATTGACTTTGCCCCCTCCCCCTCCCCCCCCCCCCCCCCACGGCCTAACTGAAGAACGGTAGCAGTATACAACGTACAGCGTTTTTTTTTGCAGCACATTGCAGTACGAAACGAGCACATTTATATGGCCACGGAGAAAATTCAAATTTCAGTTGTGGGAGGGGTTGAGGAGGGGGGAGTTTAATGCACCTCAATTATTTTGGTGATTGGAAATTGTGTATGAATCATCATTCTGACAGAAATTAGTTGAACAACTTAGAGCATCCCATGTACTGTTGCAGTGATACGAAGTGGTATAACAAACCACACGGAAATGCATTTTTGAGAGAAAAAACTGATTCAAACTGAAACTAAAAGAGGAGAGGTGCATACGAACCTGGATATTACTTGTAGTTTCACGTACATTCTTCTGAACTTGTATTTCGATTTCAGAGAAAATCCTTCATTGTGACCGAAAGTACCGACAAATATATTCGAAATAATTCGAAGTGTTATCAACATCCATATACTTGATCGGAATTGGCGTATCACATGATTTCTGTACAGCAGTATCATATCAAATTGAATATACATATATATGATGAGAATATATACGATATATAGACTCGGATGTGCACATATTCATATATTGTAATCATTATATGACTAGCGTACTGAAAATGAAAATATTGAAACGATGACAATTGTCCAGATTCGTATATTTGAAGAAAACGACATAGTGGAATTACTCAAAAATGGCAATTATTTCATTTTATTGTATTTGATGGAAAAACAACAACGATAACTCAACTTATAACATCGTGATGATGCACCCACCTCTTGAGGTTTGATCAAGATGTGAGTAATCAAAATGAACAAAAAATAAATCAATCGAAATTCACGAAGTTCTATATGAAATTATCATGAATTACACAAATCTCTTCATCTATATCATAATTTGTCCACGGAATAAGAATAATTCCGATGTTTTTTCTTACAATTCTCACTCGTTCTGAATCTTATGAACATCCAAAACACAAGACATGCATCTTTTTTTTCCGCCACGCACTTATTATCCAATCCCTCCGAAGTGCCCATGGGTACTAAGTACATTCTAAACTGACTATAAAATACGAAGATGAAGAGAAAACATAGAGGAAAAGAAAAGGATACATCTCTCCAGGCATCTAACTCATTCAATTGTGGTCAAAAGTGAGTAGTCTCAATCATGCGTTATTCTCCTCGGTACACACATGGGACGAAACATAAATTGCGATTGATCAACCACAAATTGAAGCTTACAGAGAACGATTTAATATTTGCTGGCTCAAAAATCTATAATAATTTGCCAGAATAATTTAGGGAAATAAAAGTCGACAGGTATTCAAAGCCAATGTGAAAATGTTTCTGATCGACAATTGTTTTTATAGTTTGAATGCATTTTTTAGCGTGTTCACCACACTGTGGAAACACACTTATACGTTTGATTCAAAAGGGACCGAAAAAATCTATTCGTCGCGTAGAATCGCTGAATTTCTACGTAAATTGAAAATTATCGAGCTTGGATTATGTATTTTTTCACAATCTTCGACTACGTAGTAATGAAACTTGTCCACATAGCCTGTATATTTTCAAATCAACGAAATGAAGAAAAAAACTCTATCGACCTTGGAATGGCGTGGACTTTTATACCATATTTTGCGCGTTAATAGAATCGCTGGTTTTCCACGTAAATTATAAATTTAAGCGCTTTCAAGTTGTAATTGGTTATAATCTACCGCGTTACGATAATAACTTTTGTCCACGTAGCCTTAATATTTTATAATTAAATAAAAACCGAAAAAAGATTGGGTATACCCCATTTTTGGTCAAGGAGATTAAAATACTAACCTCTTTGGTTTGGCCCTCTGAAAACCATGGCAACATTTTATAAACAACGGATGTGTTCATATTATCTTCTGGGCCCGAATTCACACAATGTCATAACTTTGATTTGGCTCAAAGTTACGAACTTCTTTCGAGATAATACCATATTTTGTCTTAATCCAAACTCATGAAGAAATATTTGATCGTCCCACCAATCCCTAGCAAGTGTCTGAGATCCTAATAGCTGTTCTTTCATCTATTGTCCAGAGAGAAGTACCTAAAAAATTGACTGGTAGGCCTAGGCCCTAGTAAGTGATCACCTCTTGACTTTGAATATCAATTTACAATGATTTTATGGCTGAATTTGACAGAAAATGTAAATTCTACCCACCAAAACACGGTAAGGATATTTTTAAATACCGCGCAATTCGATTTACGTATTTTATAAATCCGGTTGTACATCTAACCTCAACGTTTTGCTTGATCTCGACTAGGCCTAGGCCTAGCGTGTGCAACTGTCAGTGTCACCTCTGACCACTCACCTTGTCTGTCTACCCTAGTGCAAATTACTATTGAAACCTGTAAGACCACTTTAATAGGTTTCTACAAGATATATCCGTTTCCAATATGCATCAACAGGAGACCAACAGGTGAAACAGAGCAACTGTAGAAACCTATACACCACAGGATTCTACAGTAAGAGTTATCAATAAGTTTGAGCAGGATTGAACCGTACAAGTTACCCTCAGATAAGGGATTTTTATAGTTTTAACTAGTTTTGTACTGTAATTTGAAGGGTTTAAACATTTCACAAGTCTAAGCAATTTTCTATAATTACAGGTCCAAACAGGTTCGAACAAAAACCAACATGTTTTTTCACCCTATATGTTTGAACAGTTGAAATAATGATCACGATCCTTTAGGTTCTTACAATTATTTATAGATTAATTTTTCTTACATGTTTAAACATGTTGCTAAACTTTTTTGTTCTTATAGGTATTAACACAAATATACAGGTTTTTCAATCTTATATATTTAAACAGGTTAAAATAATTCAGGATCCTAAAGTGTTTTACACTACTGTATAGATTTATTGATGCTATATGTTTGAACATGTTGCTTAGGTTCTATATTCTTATAGGTATTAACAGAAATCTATAGGTTCCTCATATTATATGTTTTGACAGGTTGCAATAGGATCACGATCCTACAGGGTTTTATGATTATTTATAGATTTATGAGGCATAAATGTTTGATCAGGTTGCTATACTTATATATTCTTACACGATTTAACAAAAATCTATAGGTTTTTCGTATTATATGTTTCGACAGGTTGCAATAGGATCACGATCCTACAAGGTTTTACGATTATTTATGGATTTATAAAGCATACATGTTTGATCAGGTTTCTATACTTACACATTCTTAAACGATTTAACAAGAATCTACAGGTTTATCGTATTATATGTTTTGACAGGTTGCAATATGGTCACGATCCTACAGGGTCTTACAATTATTTATAGATTAATTTATCTTACATTTTTAAACATGTTGCAAAACTTTTTTATTCTTATAGGTATTAACACAAATATACAGGTTTTTCAATCTCATATATATTTAAACAGGTTAAAATAATTCACGATCCTAAAGTGTTTTACACTACTGTATAGATTTATTGATGCTATATGTTTGAACATGTTGCTTAAGTTCTATATTCTTATAGGTATTCACAGAAATCTATAGGTTCCTCATATTATATGTTTTGACAGGTTGCAATAGGATCACGATCTTACAGGGTTTTACGATCATTTATAGATTCATGAGGCATACATGTTTGATCAGGTTGCTATAGTAAAATATTTTTACACATTCTAACCAAAATCTACAGGTTTCGTCCTATTATATGTTTTGACAGGTTGCAATATGGTCACGGTCCTACAGGGTTTTATGATTATTCATAGATTTATAAAGCATACATGTTTGATTAGGTTTCTATACTTACATATTCTTAAACGATTTAACAAGAATCTACAGGTTTATCGTATTATATGTTTTGACAGGTTGCAATATGGTCACGATCCTACAGGGTTTTATGATTATTTATAGATTTATAAGGCATACATGTTTGATCAGGTTTCTATACTTATATATTCTTAAACGATTTAACAAGAATCTACAGGTTTATTGTATTATATGTTTTGACAGGTTGCAATAGGAACACGATCCTACAGGGTTTTATGATTATTTATAGATTTATAAGGCATACATGTTTGATCAGGTTTCTATACTTACATATTCTTAAACGATTTAACAAAAATCTGTAGGTTTATCGTATTATATGTTTTGTCAATGGTCACGGTCCATTTGAATTTTTGGATTTGGAATTTGGATTTGAATTTTTGACGGCAATTTTTTTTCGTGTCTGATGAACGAAATTTCTACCTAATATGGATACACATTGAAAAAGAACAAATCTGAAGTTAAATCCAGATCGGATGGATGGTTGTTCAAATATTTTTTTTATGTTTGATAAACAGGCGCCAAAATACGCAAAAAAAAATCTTCAGCGGGTATAAGAAAACGAGCCAAAGAAAGTGGAAGTAGGCATATGCACATTTATAATCTCTTTCTGAATTAAATAAATCCCAGTTAATTCAATGTAAAACTCATCCACATTTTATTTTTATCAATAATTGCAAAAACTCCAATTATTCTTCAGGAAATAAGTTGTAATTGATTGTTTGCTTCCACTATTGCAGTCAATATCTTCCTCTCTGACAGAAAAAGAACATAGATATCTTCCTCTCTGACAGCAAAAGAACATAGATGAAAACACAAAACAAAAACTTGAATTTTGTTCATGCTAGTTTCTCATATTTTCATATTTTGTTGTTTCTCAGTTTCAAATTCAAATATCATCCACTCACTACTAGCGCGCCCGTCGTTAAACACTCGAACGAACGCTCTTCAAAACATTCAAGTCTTAAATTGTCAGTTAATTGACGCTTCGTAAATTGGCGATGTTGAAGTGTTAAAAGTGGTAGGCAGGCTTACTTGTGGGTTGTATACCAAAATTGGGTTCCACAGTAATACTTTCGTTTGGTTTCATAGTTGTTATATGTAGATGCTCAGTTGCGTCAGAATGAACGAAGCAATATTGATACGCATGACTGCGCCAATTCGTTTTGAGGTTATATTGTTAACTGAACTGTTTGTGGGAGTTATAGGCCTGCCTAGGCCTAGTCCTGGGATAAGGTTTGAACCTTAAAATCACAGTGTTGATATGCATACCCTTTTTAACCCAAACCGTCATGTAAAACCCATAAAATACAAAAAAGGTTGACCTGGACCCTACACAATCATAACCCTAAACAGATCGACGCGGCTTATCTCTGCATGGGTATAGGCCTAGGCCCAGGCCTATTCACCTTTTTTCAGTGGTGTAAGGCTCGGGCCTTTTGCTGCTGTGTGTTAGGGCCTATGAACAAACTGAAGTGACGGGCTCTATTATTCGTCATGTTGTCGTCGCACTCAACCGTATGTAGGCCTATACGCTAACATGGCTAGAAGTTCAACATTCATATCGGCATTGAGTATACTCATTATGATGTCGGCTCCATTGATGCAAAATGAATTCTATGAAGTGAAGTGAGTCTATTACCGGTATAGAGGTCATCGCAACGTAGATCAACAAGGTGTACCGGTAACTGAAAATTGGTTTATAACCGTTGAAAAACTAATAGAAACAGTTCGTGAACTGCCGCTAGAGATCACCGGAGTTCCATGGCAGTTTCATCAGCATTGGATACAAACTTCCCAACATACCGATGGCTGCACAAGGTAATTATAAGATATATGTTCTAGGGCTAGTCAAGCTACAAATTCAATGCCTAGGGTTAAATATAGTTAGGCCTATTAGGCTCTACTTCTTACAAGACAAGTACCGGTAGATCTATAGGCCTACCGTACAGTATCCGAAGCCGATTGTTTTTAGTGTTATGTTTTGTAGATTTCTAGTGGTGGTTAGGTTAGTTAGGAAATTGAGTTTAAACCCAATGGTTAAGGAGAGGTTTGTGTTGGTCAACGATACAGTATGCGCACTTTAATTTTTCGATGCAAACTTTACCCGACGGTCCATTGATTTTGTGACTGTTGATTTTGTGAAAACACTTGGTTAACACACCTACAGCATAATCACCTGTCATAGATATAGGCCTAAGCTTAACTTGTACAAAGTTGTGAGTTCATCACAAGATTTTGTGTCTATTAAATCTTACATTGAAAAATTAAATACCAGTAGGGCCTACTGGTATGACAAACTCATAAGTTGAATAAGCCCCCTAATGTGCCAATTACCAGTAATTGAATCTGAAAGTAATACTGAGGTACCAATTTTATGTTTTCCAGTTACCGGTATCAAAGACAACATTCAATCAGTAGCAATTATTGTCGCTCAGGAGGAACATCAAGTAAGAATCCAACTGTTCAGCGCATGGCTCCTAGGTCTACACCCCAGCTCTGAAGATCAAATTAGATCAAGGTAAGATTAATTTTGCCAATTATTGTCTGTACCCACAAACAAAGTTTCGGACAAAGACCGTGGGAGGGCAGTGCTGGCACTGTCATTTCCACGGCCTTCATGTCGGTTCGTTTGACTAGGCCTTGTGAATTTGGTGTATTCTAGTCTTATTGGCACAAACGGGTTGTAGGTGTTGCACATGTGAACGTACATTTACAGTTCAGCGTTAAACAACTTCTAACAGCAACATGCAACTTACAATATGCATTGGCCAATTCTCAAGCGAGTTGCATGATGGCATCTCAGCATTGTGCCGTGACATTGAAAAATAAATTTGGTCCATCTATTCTAGTTGCAAGGACTTGAGCGTTGAAAGCGCCAGCTAGAAGTTTGTTTTTCAAGTAAACAGACACATCTTATTACAGTTAGAACATGTAATTGTATGTCTCAGGCCTATCGTAACGATAGCAAAATTTAACTCACCTAAAGACAATCATCCATTAGAACTCTCATTTTTCGTTAAATATTCTATAAAGGTTATGTTTGATGATGATAAAAGAAATAACATCAATGTCTGCATAGCTCTGTATAGCTACGGTGCCTGAATCATATCCAGGAAGTCGATGGTACGAATCACAGCGAGAGTAGGCCTACCTCTTTTTTATTTCTTCAATAATTCTTCATTTTTCAGGACCCAGAGTAGGCCTGCGTTCGTCGAGACCCAGCAATTCTTCCGAGTCCAACACGAGGCCCGTACGACAAATGTTGGAAGATTCATCTTATACAAAGTACCACAGCAACCGGCCGATATTCACCTATGATGGGTAAGTGCCGGCACAACATAGCAGTATCTCTCTTGCTCTCTTTCTATTTCCCTCTTCCCCCCCCCCCCCTTCTCTTACTCTTTCACTCTGTCTTTCTCACTCTCTTACTCTGTCTCACTCTCACTCTACATTTCTCTGTCTCTCTCTCTCTCTCTCCCCCCTTCCTCTCTCTTACTCTTTTACTCTTTCTCACTCTCCTACTCTGTCTCACTCTATATTTTTTTCTCTCTGATCTCTCACCCCCCCCCCCCCCTCTCTCTCTTACCCCCCTCCTCAATCTTACTCTTTTACTCTTTCTCTCTCTCTTACTCTGTCTCTCTCTGTCTCACTATCTATATTTTTCTCTCTCTACATTTCTCTCTCTCTATCCATCTCTGACCGGCACATGTGGTAAACACAGAGTGGTAAACGCACGAGTTTGCTCCATGTGATCTGGGAGGTGAAGGGGAATATTGGACCCGGTTCGATCCCCACCACCGCCCATCTTTACAGGGTTTTTCGTGGTTTCCCTCTGTAGTCTAGGCTAATGCCAGGATGGTTTCCACGATATAGGCCACGACCGCTTCCTTCCTACTATCCTTCCCGATACCTAAGAAACCTTCATCTCATCATCCCATCATCTCATCAATCATTCATTCGACGCCAATAGATCTTAGTTTAACATTATAGTGCGTCGTTGAAACCCAATCTATCCATCTCTGTCGATCTATCTGTGTCTCTGTCTCTCTCCCTCTCTCTCACTCTCACTCTATATTTTTCTCTCTCACTCTCTATATTTCTCTCTCTCTTTCTCGCTCTCTTAAAGCCACTTTATACGATCGATTAAGTTCAGAAAAGAAGAATACCTACGTTCCCATATTGCCACTACACGAGAACGGAAATATTGCAATTTCATGCACTAATTTCACAAAGTTGAAATACGCTCACCTTTTCTGCAATCTTTCACCTAGCCAACCAATGAGTAAAGAGCCTACTGTCACGTGCTTTTCCGTTGACTCCGTATGGGTCTACAAACCGTGGGCTACGTCGTTATCCAACATTGAACGGAAAAAAAAAGATAAATCGCCAATTTGACATTGGCTTTTTAATTTTCATGTCATGTTATATCGATTCTGTATGAGCAAGCACTTATCTGGGTGCAACAAAACTGGAAAACGGCACATCACAATTGTTGTGGTTGAGTTTGGTCAAGTGGTAAAGTTCAACGCGTTGGTAAAGTTCAACGCGTTGGTAAAGTTAGGTTACATGTATATTCCTAGTTGCGGTACCTTGACACTGGAAGCGCGCAGGAAAGTAGAAACTCCAAAAGTCGATCGATCTGAATTCTAAAATCTAAAAAAGTTCTCAAATGTTGCCCACAAATGTTGCTACTGAAATTGAAATTTCGCAACAGAAATTTTGAGCGCCATTACACCATTAAAAATGATTATTCTTTGCAATTATTGAAATTTTATGTACAACGAAAATTGATCGTTTGAAGAGTGTTTTACTCAGGTCCGTTTCGCTGGCACCCCCAAATCGAAAAAGTCGAATTATTTTTTCGCCAGTCATTTGTGCTTCGTTTGTGCTTGAAACCGCATCGTTTGTGCTCAACTTGCTCGCCTACTAATTAGAATTTAATTTGGGGGTGCCAACAAAACGACAGTACCCCCAAATAAAAAGATCTGTTTTTTTTGTGCCAATCGTTTGTGCTCGTTTGTGCTCGAAACCGCATCGTTTGTGCTCAACTCGTACGCCCGCTAATTAGAATTTAATTCGGGGGTGCCAGCAAAACGCCAGCACCCACAATCAAAAAGTCGACTTTTTTCTCGCCAATCGTTCGTGCACGTTTTTGCTTAAAACCGCATCGTTTATGCTCAATTTGTTCGCTCGCTAATTGAGGATCAATTTGGGGGTGCCAGTAAAACGACAGCACCCCCAAATCAAAAACGGCCAAATTGCACCTCCCGAAAGACAGAATGGATTTTTTTGTCAATCGTTTCATGCTTCGTTTGTGCTTGTTTGTGCTCGAAACCGTATCGTTTGTGCTCAACTCGTTCGCCCGCTAATTGGAATTCAATTTGGGGTGCCAGCAAAACGACAGCACCCCCAAATCGAAAAATCCATATTTTTTACCCCGACAATCGTTTGTGCTTCGTTTGTACTCTAAACCGCATCGTTTGTGCTCAACTCGTTCGCCCGCTAATTAGGGATTAATTTGGGGTGCCAGTGAAACGATAGCACCACCAAAACGAATTGCACCCCCAAAATGGAAGGAACAAAATTATTTTTTTGTCAATCGTTTATGCTTCGTTCGTGCTTGTTTGTGCTTGAAATTTCATTGTTTGTGCTCAACTCGTTCGCCCGCTATTCAGAATTTGATTTGGGTGCTAATTCTAATTAATTCTGATTAGCGGGCGAACGAGTTGAGCACAAACGATGCGGTTTCGAGCACAAACGAAACAAACGATTGGCGAGAAAAAAAGTCAACTTTCTGATTTGGGGGTGCTGTCGTTTCGCTGGCACCCCCAAATTAAATTCTAATTAGCGAGCGTACGAGTTGAGCACAAATGATGCGGTTTCGAGCACAAATTAGGCACAAACAACTGGTGAAAAAATAAACGACTTTTTCGATTTGGGGATGCCAGCGAAATGAACCTGTTTTACTCTGTCTCTCTCTGTCTCACTCTCACTCTATATTTCTCTCTCTCTCTCTTCCTTCCATTCTATTTATCTCTATACTCTCTTTCTATTTCTCTCTCTCTTTCCCCCCTCTCTTTTACTCGGTCTCTCTCTGTCACTGTCTCTCTGAATCTCTCTCTCTGTCTCTCTACCACTCTGTCTTTCTCTTTCTTTAACTCTCCCCCTCGTTATTTATCTCTCTCTGTCTTTCTTTCTCTTTCTCTCTCACTCTCTCTCTTTTTATTTATGTATGATTTTTACAACTAACTGTACTGATTACTAAGATCTATTGGCATCGGTGGATGTTGAATTAGATGATTCAAAAGGTTATTAAATTGGATGATTCTGGGTTGTGAGAAGGAGTATGCCAGGACTTGTTTAGAAACCATCCCAGTATCAACCTGAATGACAGTGGGAAACCACGATGCATCTGTCCGGAGGGTCGACTGCGGAGGGAATTGAACCCCGGTCCTATGAATGACGGTTCAGTGTGCTAGCCATTCTTATTTCTCCATCTCTCTCTTGTACCCTTTTGCCCTCTCCATCTCTCAGTTGCTCATCCACCAGTACAATGAGTTTAATTTGTGGTTTTAAGCTGGCCTTCCATGAATGCGATTTGCTCAACAGCTTAACAATCGGAAATCGCGTCGCTCTCGTCACTGATTGGTTGTTTCATCATCATGGTGGCTTAAAAAACTGCTCAGCGAATAGCTCGTTCATGATGGGCCAGCTTCACAGCATATGTCAGTAATATTGTTTTTCACGCTTTTCATTCTTATCCGTGAGAAGCAAGCTCAAATTCTGTTTTTAAACTATTCACAAAAAATACACTTACGGTCACATGATTTTGAAAATATATTCTAACCTTCACTTATTGTACCGTAACTGCTCATTTATTTATGTATTTATATATTGTCCAACTTGCAAATGCAGCTATGTGCAGTGGCAAGACTATAAACTACTTATGCTACAAAACAATTCAAATATGGTACACAACACAAAATCAACACTCAAATTGAATCCAATATAAAACAAATCAATAACTCCACACTCAATTACAAATCAAATTATTAATTAAACATTCTCTTAAATTCTATCAACTTCTCAACACATCTTCTATTTTCCCCAAATTGTTCAAATCCCTTGTAGACCTCTGTATGAATGCATTTTTTCCCACTTCTCTAAACACTCGCCACTTCCAATTTACCTCCACCTCTAGTACCTCTTTGCAGCAGCCTCTTTCCTACTCTATTGTCAAGTTCTTCCCATCCGATACAGTTATTTTTTGCTTTAAAGAAATTACATAGTCTATCCTTTTTCATTCGTTCCGCTAGAGTTTCCCATGTCAGTTATTTAACCATTTCGCTTGGCCTTTCTAGTTCTTTCTTCACCACTCCATTGCAATTTAAAAGGTCCTCCATTTCTTGACTCTCCCCAGTACCCTTCCCCTTCTTGCAGCAACCCTCTGGATGCCCCCTATGGCCTTGACTTGTCCAATGTTGCAAGGGTCCCAGACTGAACAAGCATATTCCAGTGTAGGCCTAATGAGGGATTTGTATGCCTTTTCTTTGATTTTACTCATAATAATCATAATGAAATTTAGTGATCTAATCCCCTTTTTGTCAAGTTTCTCACATGATCCCCCCACCCTAAATTTCCATGTATGTATAATCCCAAGTATTTGTACCCATCCACCTCCTCCAGTATAATTTCTCCTTTTTTCCCCTTTTTTTGTATCCTTTTTTTTCCTTGCCCCGTTTCATCTGTCCTTCATCAACCCTGTTACTAGCGAGTCTCTTTCGTATACAGTCACCTCTTGTCTCCAATCATCATTCTTTCTGCCACTCTTTCCAACAGTTCCCCTATCTTTTTAGTCCCCCAATGATTTAGATGAACACCGTCCTCTTTCAGGACACTGTCCTTGATCCAACAGTTTGTTTCTACGTACAACACTTTCTCTTCTTCACACATTCTTTCTGTTATTCTGTTTACTTCGTCTACTGTTTCTTTCTTTTCACTCTTTCTATGTACAATTCCACTAACAGCGACTCTTCCTTCCCCAATTTTTTTCTTTGCAGCAACTATCAATTCTTTCATTCCTTTCTTCATAATATTCTGACGATCTTATCCCCTTCCCATCTCTTCTAGGTCGTTTCCTCAAACATGCAAGATTACTTCCTTTCCTTCTACTTCCCTTTCCTGCATCGCATCCACTACTCTCTTCATCATAAATATTCCAATACCCGGTATCACGTCAACGACTGTGTTTTCTCCCGAACTTATGCTTTCTTCCCGCACCAACGAGCTCCATATTATCACTACTTTTTTAAATTTGCTTCCCATTTGCAATTTGTCTATTCTTTTCCTCTCTTCTCTCTTCTTCATAGCTAAAGCTTCTCTCTTCTTTAAAACCTCATCTTCTCTCTTCTTTGTAGCTTCATCCTCTCTCTTCTTTGTAGCTGCATCCTCTCTCTTCTTTGCAGCTTCAGCATCCCTCATCTTATACCCTTCCTCCCTGTACCCTTCACAACTCCTTTTTAGGCCTGTCACCTCCCTAACTACTTTGTACTGTGCTACAGTAATATTTTCACAGGCCAAATGCCACTTTTGTGTACAATTGGCTTCGCAGCATTCAACAACCTTGTCGTCCTTACAATCACCAAGCTGACACTTTGCACCACAGTTAATAGAGTTGGGCCTAGCCTATTCCACTGTGCTTTTCTTCACTCTTCTTCCACTCTTCTTCTTGTCCTTGACAAGAAGAAGTTCAGTGGTAACCTTGTCCTCGTCCGCCCTACCCTCACTTTTGCACCACACTCCACTCTTAACTCCACTCGTACATACTATACACACCCATTTCCTTTTTCCCTCTTCTGTTTTTCTACTACATCTGTACTGGACGCCATCTTCACCGACCTAACTGATTGGCTATGTTCCTCCGACCATCCTAATAAAGATTCCATAGTAGTTTTTAATTCTTCTATATTCACACGCATCTTCTTCTCTGCATTAAACCTCTCCATCTGCGACTCCACTTTGTCTTGCTCCAATTCATTTACCTTCTTTACCAAAGTAATTACTTTTATTTCCATGTCCATCTTCCACATAAATCTATCCGCTAATGCATCATATAAATCTTTTTTATTTTTCTTGTCCTTCACCTTCATTTCTTTGACCTCTTCCATAAGTTCCATCACTAATTTCACCATTCTTACCGCACAGTTGACTTCATTCTATTTCTGTTCTTCTTTCCACATCTACACACATAAGACATTTATCACAATCCCATTTTCTATTCTTCAACTTCTTAAATTCTTTCAGTACCATCCCAGCACATTTATAATGTCTCCAGCTTCCACACTTATCACACTCCAATCCCGACATTGTTCTTTTCTCACAAACTACACATGGATGACTCATTAGTATTTAATTGTAGTCACTTTCTTTCAGATGGTTTTGAAGGGATAATTATTTCCCACATTTTTGCTTCATCGGTAATGTCTTCTCTTAGACTGTACTTGGAGTGTTTTTGTACTATTGTCTTCAAGTTTTAGTGAAATTTTTCTCAGTACCGCCAATTATTTTTCAGGATACATTTTAATGGTACTTGATCTACCACTTCACTTGACAGCAAGTGCAAGCCTCGTTCTTTCATAATATTCATTGAAAAATTGTACTTCTATTTCAGAACTGACGCAACCGAAGCAATTGATATGAGGATTGGCCACGCCGTACGCGTCGTAAATAGTGTAATTTTTTGCTGACTCCTTTTTGTACATAGTAGGCCTACTTGTAATAAAGTGTTAAATATTATCGCATTGAAATCTACTGCCTCATTATATTCAGTAGCAGAATCTAGATAGCTTGATTGGTAACTGCTGTGCTAATCAGTTCATTAAAGTACAACATTTCATCTTAGCCCGAGAGTTGCTACTGATGAGTTCTGTAGTTAATAAAATACAAGAACAACATTATATCAGTACTTTGAAAGACTGGTAAACTTGGAGCTAGTGTCGTGGCGCGATGACCATATAAATATAAATGTTATTAAATAATTCAATTATCAAATGATAAACCTGTACAATTTTTTCCATTTGAATGTTTTATCTAAGACCTAGTATAAGGCCTACAACATGTAAATATGTAGAAAAAATTATTGATTCTCTTGCCAAATCAAGCTGTAAACTTCTATTCATAGATGACAACAAAATAATTCCCTCATAACCTCTATGTAACCTAAGAAACAAAACACCTTTATCTTCCTTCTCTCTCTAACTGACAAACACATCATTTCTCCTAGCCCTTCTACCTTATAATTGCTTTCACTTCTTCTTCTCCTCCACTCAGTTGACTATAAAAGAACAGAAAAAGCCCTTCGATAGCAAGTTGGCAACTCATTAATCTCTATCTCTCTTTCTCTCTCTCTGTTGATCTCTGTCTCTTCTTGTCTCTATGGAAGCCTTATGGTTCTAGAGTTAGCTTCTTTTCGATCTCTATTTAAACCCTTATGGTTCTAGAGATCTTTAGATCTATAATTTTTTTGCTCTCTTTGTTTTTTCTCTCTCTCTTTCTTTCTCTATTGAGCCTTATGTGTTCTAGAGAAATTGTTTCTTGTACTAAATATCTGTCCATCTGTGACGCTTGAACTAAAGTAAAAAACCAACTTCAATCTTCTATCAATTCGTCTCCCAAAGAAAACCTACCAAAAAAATCCCCTGTCAAGTGAAAACTTAAAACTTGTGTATTTTCTCTTATATTCAGGTCTACTTGATGTATCTATAGGCTCTAGAGAAAACTTCCTCGTTCTTTTATAATTTGTGTTAATTGTATTATCTAAGTGTGATTCTTATCTTGATAAAACCAACTATATCTGCTAACTGGGTAGGCCTAAGTCAAACTTTTGGAAACTTTACTTAGGCTAAATAAATCTATCTTGTACTCCTTCCTGAATCTAATAGCGACCAGCTGACGTTAGTGTCAGGCCCACCAACCTATCCCGAAAAAGCCTATCAAACTAAACTTTTTTTTATCTCACGTGAACATTAGTCTTTCTCAACTTCTTTTTAATGTTCTAATTGTCAAAATAGCTCGCGCCCCGTGACACTAGTTACTAATCAATCACAATAGTACCACCTGCTAAAATCGATTTACAAATTGACCTCTTACAGTCGAATTATGGAACATTCTGCACCTTTCCTTGGCCCCTTTCCCTGTGGCCATAATATTGTAACCATATTGAATGCACTTTGGCTTTTATTTGGTCACAAGTGCATGTATTGCGGTCACCAATTGCACACCACCAAATAATATGTGGTCACCTAGTGGTCACTGCTAAATAATCTATTTATTCTTGTTTAAATACATGCATATTGATACCTGTTGAATCATACAGAAACCTAATGAAAACGTCCTGTAGAATTAGGAAGAGACCTATTCAAAACGGTTGATAAAAGATTATTGCAACCTGTTCTTTCTTTTATAAACCTATTCAAATAAGACTATAAAAACGTGTACAGATCTGTTAAATCTTATTAAATACATACATGTTAATACCTATTGGACCATGCAGAGACCTAGTGAAAATGTCATGTATAATACTTAAGAGACCTAATAAAAATTGCTTGAAAACTGTTATTGAAACCTGTTATTTCTATTACAAACCTATTCAAATAAGACTGTTAAATCCTGTAGAAATCTGTTCAATCCAAGTTAATGTATGCATATTAATACCTATTGAAACATACAGAAACCTAATGAAAACGTCGTGTAGAATCCTTAAGAGACCTATTGAGAACGGTTGAAAAAATGCTAATGAAACCTGTTATTCCTTTTACAAACCTATTCAAATAAGATGATTAGAACCTGTGGAAATCTATTTATTCTTGTTAAATACATGCATATTAATACCTATTGAAACATACAGAAACCTAACAAAAATATCGTGTAGAATTCGTAAGAGACCTATTCGAAACGGTTGAAGAAAGGTTATTGCAACCTGTTCTTTCTTTTATCAACCTATTCAAATAAGACTATAAAAACGTGTACAGATCTGTTGAATCTTATCAAATACGTACATGTTCATACCTATTGGATCATGCAGAGACCTAGTAAAAATGTCATGTACAATACTTAAGAGACCTATTAATAATTGCTTGAAAACTGATATTGAAATCTGTTATTTCTATCACAAACCTATTCAAATAAAAGTTTAAAAACCTATAGAAATCTCTTTAATCTTATTAAATACGTATATGCTTCAAACTGTTGGAACATGAAGAAACCTAATAAAAACGTAATGTAGAATCCTTAAGAGGCCTATTGAAAATGGTGGAAAAACTGTTATTGAAACTTGTTATTCCTATTACGAAAACTATTAAAAAAGGTTGAAAATGGGTATTGAAACCTGTACAAACCTGTAAGTGAAGTCTGTTCATAAGTGAAGATTCCTATTCGTACCTATTCAATCTGTGGAAAACTGTTATGTAGAGACTTTTTGATTCCTATTAATAATATTTTGGCTGATATTACTCACCTGTTGATTCCTGAATTCGTGTGTCAAAAATCGTGTTAAATCCTATAGCTTTAACCTACTCAAACCTTTAGAAAACTATTCATTCCTGTCCTATAGAAGCCCTACAGGTTTCAATAATAATTTGTACCAGGGTACTCTAGCCTAACCTGTCAAACAGTGTACCACTATTACTAGGCCTATATGCCTACCTAGCTGAAATGTAACTTATGATTACTAATATAACCACTAAAACACTAACACCAATTATATATACAGTTATAATAGGCCTAGGCCTATTTCCTACTAATTATATTACAATGTTCAATGCTGGGCTTTTCCTAATTCTGGATGAGGCCGAGGCCTAATCAGGAGGGGCCTATCATTGTTAGACCTGGCAGAGTATTCAAAGATAGGCTGGATTCATTAAATGTGTCGGATGACCATCTGATTAAACGGTACAGGTTTCCAAGACATATCGTCTTGGAACTGTGCAGCATTTTGGAAGGCCATTTGACCAGACCGACGCAAGTTCTTACTGCATTGCGATTCTACGCGTCTGGAACGTTCCAGCTCGTTATGGGCGATGTAACAGGCATAAGTCAAGCCAGTTGCTCGCGAGTTTTGTGTGACATTAGCAACGCATTGGTTCAACACTCCCTCCAGTTCATATCCTTCCCTATTGAAAATGAGGCATACGTTGCCAGAGTTGAAGCAGGTACGTTGCTGAGGTTATTAGTTGCTAGTACACTGAACTGTCATACACAGACTGGGATCTGATGTTAGAGTCAAGTTGAGTTAGGTTAAGCTAACTTGAACCGAAAATCTCGTACACCGCAAGAAAAATATTTTCATGCATGATGGCTAGTATATTATTGTGGGGAGAAGAGGATAGTCTCACACTATTCAAATGCAATATCGTAGCCTCCCTATTCAGTCATCATCTGAAATAATGCTTACGGTGTAGGCCTATTGGATTTTCAGTGTAGGCCTACGTTTTTCTCAATTCACCATATTTTCGGTGTATCAGTTATGCAACCCAAGGGTGGTACGGTACCCTACATGTACAGGCCTATGGTGGACCATCCTGATAGAGTGGTTTTTGGTTATCCTCTGTCATTCAGGTCAATACTGGGATGGTTCCTTGAAAGACTGCAGGAAGCTTGCTTGCTCTCCGAGTTGAGTTTTTGCATGCCGGGGACGTATGGTGCGGAGAGGGTAGTAGGCGTGTCGCTAATGTATAGGCCTCGCTGTTATTTCTTTGATGGTTTTATTTGTTTGAGATTTGATAAATATATAAATTGACGAGTACAATTATTGTACATGGATTGGATTGTTTTATTGCAATCAATCACTTATTCTCTGATTAGGCTACAAAGGAAAATCACAAAAGTAGCCTATCAGAAAATACTGATGAATAACACATACATGAGACATTCAACATAGGCCTACATAGTAATTTAATCACACTATCGAGTGATTTAATAATTTAAATATTACTTGCTTTCTTTACTTTTTGATTGTGAACACTTTGTTTTATTATCCAATCTTATGTCATTTTTTGTAACCATGTATGTATAGGCCTATGTAAAAAAAATAGCATAGAATGAATATCTACTATACTACTACTACACTGATTGTTGTAGAGTACGACAAAGTCTTATGAAAAATTAAAGATTTCAGTCTAGGCATTTCCGAATTCAATTATTGGATGAGCGATGTCACTCTCATGCATATTGAGGCAGTAATTGCAAATACGCTACCAAACTTTCACAATCAGTTGTCACATGATGAGAAAAATACATTATTGTGTGTAGATCGCTCTTCTTACATGCAACAAACACATAGTTTATCATGTTGAGTATTCCTAGTTTTTAGTGACAATGAGTTGCAAGTGAGTCATGACAAAATGAAATGATACATTCAACCATACTGATTGATTGATTATTGCTTGTTAAATGCCCCACCAACAGATTATTGTTGTCGATTTTTTTATTTCATGAAGCCAAGACTTCATTTCACTTGACGAACAAAATCGGGCTTCGTTTTTATGTTGTCTTTTGTACGTGGGAATGTGGTATACATATAAGAGAGTGTGTAACCAATCAAAACTTTTTCCAAACGTTGGTGTAATTACAGAATCAAAGCGGACTATTAAAATAAACCGGACAAAATATGTTGAATTAATTTTTGATGAGTTTGTAGGGAATTCCTGAGGTTGATCACTCAGGGGAAATTCCTAGCATAATGTCAGACAGGGAAATCCCGCAAGGGACTCTCCATCAATCATCATGAATCTAGAATCTTCTACTCATGAGTCTAGAATCTTCTACACCAGAATCTAGTATATAAAGACCAGGAAGGCAACCTGCAAGAGAGTTGCCAGTTGACAGTCATCATGTGAACATCACACTTCATTGGGACAATCAGATGTCTCGATTCACATTCATGTATTCTATTCATCAGTGTAAATAAATATCTAGTCAAATTAATACAGTGCTACTTCTAGTGTCAGTGACAATCTAACCTTGCACATCATCACATACTTCCACAGTGGTGACCCCGACGTGATCAAACAAGTGAACAAGGAAACGAGTGATAACTGCGAGTGTTCTAAATCATTCATACATTCATCACCTGCGTAACAAATCAACCAGCAACTGTTACCAACACTCACTCACAGTGTTGGCAACTGGCAACTCACCACCGCAGGCAACACACAGCACTCATCTGCCACGACTGAGTGCTCACAACACTACAGCGCTCGTCTTTCACGACTCGGCGCTCAACCATAGCGCCCATCGGCCACGATTGCGCTCAACCATAGCGCCCATCGGCCACGACTGCGCTCAACCATAGCGCCCATCGGCCACGACTGCGCTCAACCATAGCGCCCATCGGACACGACTGCGCTCAACATACAGGACCTGTCGGCCACGACTCAGTGCTAAGCACACTACAGCGCTTGTCGGCCACGACTGCGCTCAACCATAGCGCCCATCGGCCACGACTGCGCTCAACACACAGCGCCTGTCGGCCACGACTCAGTGCTAAGCACACTACAGCGCTTGTCGGCCACGACTCAGTGCTCAACCATAGCGCCCGTCGGCCACGACTGCGCTCAATACATAACGCCCATCGGCCACGACTCAGTGCTCAACCATAGCACCCATTGGCCACGACTGCGCTCAACACATAGCGCCCATCGGCCACGACTCAGTGCTCAACACACTATAGTGTTCGTTTGCCACGACTCGGTGCGCAACACACTACAGCGCTCGTCTGCCACAACTCGGCGCTCAACACACTACAGTGCTCGTCGGTCACGACATGTCCGCACGTATCCGTACGCCATGACGCTGTCCGCGCTCGCTCATCAGCACCTAAACCGGGCACAATTTCAATGCCTGCCTACCAACCTCGCACCTCATCATCAATTCCCACAGTGGGGGTCCACTGCACCAGGGTCAACCTGCAACAGCAGCGTCAACAACGACAAAGACATCACGACATGTCCGCACATATCCGTGCGCCATGACGCAGTCCGCGCTTGCTCATCGGCACATAAACCGGGCACTATTACAATGCCTGCCGACCAACCTCCTGCCATTACCTCCATCTGTCACGAATCGGTCCGGACGACCGGTTTGCTACCAGCACGTCTGACTTCATGATCCTCTCGTGACCCTCACAACTTTCGGGACACTGGGGAGCCCCTCCTGTAGGGAATTCCTGAGGTTGATCACTCAGGGGAAATTCCTAGCATAAGTCAGACAGGGAAATCCTGCAAGGGACTCTCCATCAATCATCATGAATCTAGAATCTTCTACTCATGAGTCTAGAATCTTCTACACCAGAATCTAGTATATAAGACCAGGAAGGCAACCTGCAAGAGAGTTGCCAGTTGACAGTCATCATGTGAACATCACACTTCATTGGGACAATCAGATGTCTCGATTCACATTCATGTATTCTATTCATCAGTGTAAATAAATATCTAGTCAAATTAATACAGTGCTACTTTTAGTGTCACTGACAATCTAACCTTGCACATCATCACATACTTCCACAAGTTCATAATCAACCAAGTTTGATGGGTCTGCATTAGTTAATTGAAATTATCATATTCATTTGACAGAAGTAGTTCTTCTCATTTTTCGATGGCCTTGAGAATAAAGTCAAAATATTTATTAAACTCGAAGATTACAGTGTAATCAGACATGGGAAAAATACTCTGAAGCAGGGTTTCCAGTAGGCCTACCAATTTTTTCTTGTTGTCCGACACAATTTTCCCAACGGACAATCACAAGCCAGTATTCACCTAAAAACATGCCGGTTTACGACATCGTTTCAGTCCCGTGATTATTGACTCAACTTACAACTTTTGTCGTCCGAAATTACGATCACCGTAAGTTACACTGCGATTGCAATCCATCTGGCTCCGGTTGTTTGGATTTATATTGCCACCAAAAAAACCCAAAAAAGAATCGATTCACAAAAATATCGATCCACATATCCTAACTGCAATTTCAAACATCACCACACTTTTAGAATCACGGTCTTAGATTTTGTATCCGGAATTGCTATGCCATTTGAAGTAGAATTATTTATTCAGATGGTACAGGACAATCTCCGTGTTTGTATAATTACAACGGCGCGACCTGAGAAAAGTGTGTCAATTTGTATTCTTGGGGTAATAAGATCGCCCTTGTGGTGCCCCGTCCAAACGATCCTACCTTTCATCGTTGGCCTTAATTGGGGAACAATGATTTTGTATCAAGTTTCGATGTTATTTAAAAAATATATATTGTATTCTGACAGCTCAATTTCTCACATTCAAAGAAGCCGTGAGTCGAGGTAATGACGGCTATGACTACGACGTCACGAAAACGTTACGACACAGCCAAGTGGAAATAGGCATGACAAAAATCGTACCGATATCGTGTTGGACGACAAAACAGAATCGGAACTGGAAACCCGGTCAACTTCAAGTATCTGAAAACTACATACAGATACTTGAATTTTGAGTAGGCCTATTTCAGATACAAGATACATTTAAAAAATGTATTTAAAATTTACAAAATACGAGATAGTGTCTCAAGTTTTCTATACAGTATTGGGTTTTAACGGCAAACTGTAATGATAGCCAAGATCTATTGGCGTCGGATGGATGATTAATGAGATGAAGGTTTCTTGAGTAATGGGAAGGATAGTGGGAAGGAAGCAGTCGTGGCCTATATTGTGGGAACCATCCCAGCATTAGCCTGGACTACAGAGGGAAATCATGAAAACCCCTGTAAAGGTAGAAGGCGGCAGGGATCGAACCGGGTCCTAAATTCCCCTCGCCTCCCGCAACACATGAAGAGTGAATATGTGAAGAGATAATGACAGATCGAAAGGTTGTAATATCACAATCATAAGTTCCTTTGTTAACAATCTGCATTTATCATACTTTGAACATTCTTCAATTTGAACTTTACCACCTCTTTTGTATTCACATGTATTCACCGTCTTTGTAAATTGACAATGTGTATGTAAAATTGTAAATAAAATATTACAAGCGAATTTCCTTTACCGATCTATATTTCTGCCTCGCATGTAAAGTTGACATTCCATTTTCACTCGACTGTTCTCACTGTTTGTTACTACGTGTGAATGTATAATAATTACTATAACATGAAATCGTGAAGTGTTTTGACATTACTTTACCGTTTAGTTATTATTTACACTCGAGACATTACCTAGTTGTAGTTGCTTTTTTTTCAAATATGAAATCAAACGACAGTTCATGTTTTGATATAATCCGTGTATGCCTATAATGTATAATCCATGTATGGGGTGGTGAGATCGCCCTTGTGGTGCCCCGATCAAACAATCCTACCTTCAATTGGGAAACAATAATTTTGCATCAAGTTTCGATGTTGATAAAAAAAATATATACGCCTAATCCAATTGAATAATTTACTTTTCACATATTCTATTCATAATCTGTTGTTTCGACGCCGAAGAAGAGAAAACGGACAGATGACGATGCATTCGACCGTGCAACGGGAAAATGTCAGAATATGGAGGAGGCAAAAATGACTTCAATTCAAAATATTGAATTGCTCTCTCAATACGAAAGCAGGGGCCTCATTAAAAATGGATGAAACTCTTGTTCTGATTGCTGAAGCAAAAGCGGCCAAATACCTGAAATAATAACATACCAAAACACATTCATGAAAAAATATAGGCCTAGATCAATACAAGGTATTCAAATGAAGATTCATTTACACGCATTAAATAACCAACTGATTGATATTTATTCCCTTCACAAATAATGAATGATATAATTTTAAGCCTATAAATTATTGAAGAAAAAATGTACGGCAGTGCACTGTGGTGTGATGCTGTTCTTGAGCGCCGGGAACTGCGTTTAGGATTAGTAGCAGCAGTCAAGGTTCATTTGCATACACAGAATCTCCTAAAAAACACAAACAATGTTATAAACTATTCAAAACTGGAATTGAAATGGTATTTCAGTAGGCCTACTGAAATTGAATTGAACTAATATTAAATTCAACTGGACCTCGATTAAATTGAATAAAATGTGATAATATTCGGCCCATTACTTTCAAATCTATCAACCGGTAGTTGAGGTAAATATTTATTCAAACACAAACGAATTGTCAACTTGAATACACACAATCGACCATTCTGTCCAAGGTCTTTGTTTTACGCTCGGACGTAGGAATTACGTAATTCCATGACTCCTTAGGCCTACTATTGGACTATGATCAATTTCTTCCTCTTCTCTGATGAGACTTGATAGAATATTGTGAATATTGACAGTATAAGAAAACTAGATAATATTAAATATTGATAATATTGATGATTTTTTTATTCCTCAAAAGACCGGTTACTACATGTAATTTAATTTGCTCCCCTACAACATATTCTCACTGGATGCTCAAATACTTTTGAGAATTTTGTAGGCCTATGAAGTGTGATTTGATGTGTAATAAAATAAAAATAAGCATTGAAATTATTGTGTGTGGCTATTTGTACCCTCTTAGCTGTTGGTGGGGTTGTTCAACAGAATCAAAATGAAATAAATAAATAGGGGGCGTGTCAGTGAATTTAGTGCTACAAGAATATTCTACAGTCCGTATTCTTAAGCCGGTATAGTTTTACGGTACCTTATAGTAGACCGTTGCTAGCATATTGTTGACTTTTACTGGTATATCATTTATGAGCCATGCCAGTAGTAAGGTCTACTGCAGTTGAGAGAATCGCCTACCGGTATTGATAACGTTACTACATGAATTCCTGTTATATTTAGTGTAATATTAATATTAATAGTGGTTATTAATATCCACAGTAAAAATAGAATTAAAAAAATGGATATTATCAAATTATCTTATATTTCATGAGAGATAAAACTATCTCATTTTACAGTGTATATTCCAAATAACTGAAAATAGTCCATAATTTCAAAATGTGGATTCTTGTCACTAGGCCCTATGATTATTTTTTATTAAAATTGATATTTTCATCATTATTATCAAAATGTACGTGCGTAAGTGTTCAGACTTGATATACTTATTTGTAATTTGTTTTTCTTATGTATAAAATGTTAGTAGACCTGCAGACAAGTCAACTTTTTGTGACTTTGCGGGTCTACGAAATTGTACTGAAATCTTTGTGAGAACACGAATAAAAAAATGAAAAAAAATTTCAATGTCAAGAGTAGGCTTACAAACCTTTGTCTCTACTCATACGTCTGTGGCAAGTTGTCTCGGATGTCATCCACGGGAGTCTGTCATTCCATGAAGAAATGATCAACGCAACCTCAATCGCCCTCCCAACTCATGCTCTTCCGTGCTGTTCGCGGCAAAGCGTTCAAACGAATCCAAGCTTCCATCTGTATATGTAGATACAATGAATATTGATGAATATTTTAATATTTAATCTGACAGAGATTAAGTAATGAGCTCAAGGTCGACACTACACAATTCACGATTCCTCTCTTACACCACAGTTTTGTTTGGTCAAGTAGGCTAGGTCTCGGCATTGAATTTGTAACCTTACATAATCAATGGTCTCGCGCAAGATGAATCGAGAACTAGGCCTAGCCCCTATGTTTATACAATATTTATGGTCTAGGCCTACATGTATGTAACTCCAAATGAGGTACTTCTGGCTGTGAAAATATAGGGTGTGCCTAGGTCATATATTTACTAGGTCCGAGTCTAGTTATTCATTGTCTCAGGTAGCCTATAAGCATTTAGTTGGAATGGTAGTAGTAGTAGTAGTGTTTATTCCTTTAACCCTCTTTCGAGGAAATCACAACCTACAAGGGTATGGGCCCAAGTCTGGGGCTAGGCCTATAACCTCTAAACATTAAATCATGTGTGAAAAATCATCAAATTCAATCTCTCGACTTATGCTTGCCTGATTGCAATTGTCAAAAAATACGACTAAACAGAACGTAAATTCATTTCTTACCTCAAAATTGAAAAATACAATCCCAATGTCGAAAGTGTCATCTGTCATCACACGGTTTTGAAGACCTCTCAAAGACAAAGCTGAACGAAGGTAGCTCATAACTCGAGCGTTCGATGAGTTCGATTATGGCAAAAAGCAGTCAAAATTCAATACCAACTTCTAAATGTTATTGGTTTTGTAAGGTTGTCGGAAATCGGTCACTTGTAAAACGCGCACAAAAGTGACCGATATTTGTCGGCATATTGTGTATCGGCCCCAACACGCTTATATGAATGGACTTTAGGCCATTTGTTCATGCTTTGAAAATAATATGCATGTTGACTATCAACACCATTTGTGGTACACTATACATACATACAAACTATACATACAAATACACTATACATACAAATATTGCTTTCGCATTTTTTTTTATGTTTCTGTACACAATGCAAGGTTGTAATACAAGGTTTTATTTCTCTAGAAGTAATATATATATATATATATATATATATATATATATATATATATATATATATATATATATATATATATATACATATATATATTGAAGGCTTTCTGCCAACAGAAGCATTTTAACCGTCCTCCTTGGTCTAGACTCTAGAGGTAGCGCATCTGCTTCTGGTTCCAAGGCCGCATGTTCAAATCCTGAGTAAAGTGTGTTTTATTTTTAAATGTTCTTTCATCTATCATCAGCTCACTGTTTTTCATCTCCCGCTCATTTGTACCCTCCATAACCTAGCTAATAGTGGACCCCACTATTAGCTTAAGTATAACATAGAAAAATAAGCATTTAATAAAAGTATTAGATTATTACGCCTATAAGTAAAATATCAAAGGTGGGCCTACTCTACTCTGTTGATGAGAAAAGTTAATTCAGGATTCTATGTCAATAGAAGAAATCTTGTAACGATTTTTTGTAAATAGAAGCAATGTATTTAAGATTTCTGTCAAAAGAAACAATCAATTTAGGAATTTATTTTTACAGAAGAATCCATTCAAGGTTTTCTGTCAATAGAAACAATCAATTTAAGGTTCAATTTTCTATATGAGGGCGTCCAAGGGTGAGCTCGCTCACCCTTGTTATATATTCTCATTGGTTTCTCATAGTTTGTATTGTTTTTCTTTGTAATAATAACAGTGACACGTATAGGTTCGTAAATGTCCACGTACAGATTGTTCTGAGTTTTTTCTTTGTTTATAAGTTGACCAGTAGTATCTAGTATCTACAGAACTATTCATCAGTAATTTTTTTGGTTCCATATTTATTCAATATAATTTTTTCTAATAACATCGAAACTTGATACAGAATCATTGTTCCCCAATTGAGGCAATGGATGGAAGATAGGATCGTTTGGACGGGGCACCGCAAGGGCGATCTTACCACCCCATTTTGATTAGATGAATGTCTTTCAGTTTCCGAACGTCCTGAACACATTATGACTGTTTCTGTGATATGTATCCGGACACAAAACACACGAATGTTGATATCTTACACTTTGAAGTAAGTCTCTTGAGCAATGATCACTTCTTTTCATCAAGAGCAGATGCAGAGTTCATCATTAAACAAAATGGAAAAAGAAAAAAAATGAGTGATAGGCTCATAATATTATAATTGGGCCTATCACTCTACTAATTAAAGGTCGTGACCCATTAGTACTCCATCCAATTATTTGCTTTGAGGACTGTGGAAAACCACGAAAAAAAAATCAGGATGGATAAAAAGGTATTTGTTGGTCCTAAGCTTTTTCTTTCAACTTCTTCTCTTCTTTACTTATTTTCTTGTCATGTTTGATTTTTTCCTCTTCCTAATCAGAATGGCAGTCATAGGCCTTTGTATCAATATTCTATTCAAAAAGACAACTTGTCATCACCTGTGTGCGTACAATGTTATTTTGTCATACAAGTTAGATGGTGAATACTATGAAATGCTGATGAATACAAATAAAAACACATTTCGATCTCCGAGCCTGCGTGACGTAATCTGGTGTTGAGGCTTCAGGATATTGCTTATTGCTGCTGTTTCTATGACGTCACACAGCCTGCTTGGAAATTCTCATCACACCTGGGTTTTGGGGCAATGAAACACACACCATGTGATTGAGTCAATGCCAAAAAACTACATGCCTGAATCAGAAAATTTCAAATGAACCTGTATTCTATATTGATCAGAAGACAACCAGTGAATTTGGTTCACACTTGATTTCAGATTTCACGGGATTTCAAGAAAATTTCAAGGAACTCCGAAAAGATTCCAAGGGATTTTGGGAAGATTTCATGATCAGTATACACTGATTTCAGATTTTATGGAATTTCAAGAAAATTTCCAGGAATTTCAAGAAGATTTCAAGTGATTCAAGGAAGATTTCATGACCTGTATACACTGATTTCAGATTTTATGGAATTTCCAGAGATTTCAAAAGGATTTAAGGGATTTTAGAAATATTTCATGACGAGTATACACCTCATTTCAGATTTCACGGGATTTCAAGAAAATAACGAGGGATATCAAGAAGAGTTCAAGGGATTTTAGGAAGATTTCATGACAAGTACACACCTGATTTCAGATTTCAAGGGATTTCAAGAAAATAACGAGAATATCAAGAAGAGTTCAAGGGATTTTAGGAAGATTTCATGACAAGTACACACCTGATTTCAGATTTCAAGGGATTTTCGAGAGGATTCAAATGGATTTCAAGAAGATTTCAATGGATTTTAGGAAGATTTTATGACAAGTATACACCTAAATCTGGAAGTTGTTAAGCCCTCGTATGTCTCAATCAAGTAGTGTTGAATTCCACATGATGTAGCAGTAAAACGATAGAACTTGGCCGCCTAGTTATTGCATGATGACATTCAGTCACCATGAGCAATATTATACGGTAATGTTGTGAAGGGATGGATTTCAGCATGTATACAATTATTCATATTTAATAAAATAACTAACAGAACCAATTTGATGGAGTGAATGAGAAGAAAAATCGACCCTGCATTGCCATTTGCTGCGATGACATCTGTGATTGAATTTTAGTCACCACTGGCGATAGAAGTTTCGGTATTCCATCGCCCCGTGTGAACATGCCATATGTGTAACCACTGACCAGCAATGTTAACTTGTCTCTTGTGTACTTTTATTTCATTTTGCATCGTGTCCATCACATCACATAAAGTTGGTAATGTTCTATTGATTCTTTGATATTGATCATTAAATTGAATTCTTGATGTCGTGCACGAATGTGAGCAGCCAACAGAAAAAAGTGTATTCTGTTCTGAATGATTATGAACGGTATTGAGATCTCTCCGTGTCATTCTAGACAATAACAAAGCTATTTAGATGCTGACATTCGTTTTCACGAACACCTCTGATTGACCTCATTTCGAGATAATATTTCCATATATATTTATCACGACATTCCTCCACTTCTGAGTGAGGAAGTGGTTTCGGAACTGAGGAGACAAGATAAATCCTACTCACTCGAGCACTAGATGTCATTCGATGTATATCAGTATATATCATACTGACAGTATATATATATATTCGAATATATATATATATATATATATATATATATATATATATATATATATATATATATATACGGTGGATAATTACGATTTGTTTCTGAGAAAATTGTTCCTTTCATCGAAAAATATGGAATTTTCCCCCATATGATGAAGTCGTGAAAATATGTGACAAGTAATTCTTTCCTATTAACATTCGAAATTTCACACCAAGTGATCAATATTTTTTTATTTTATGTTTTTAAATAGCACAGTTCTGGTTTTTGTTATTATAGATTTGGTTGCACAGATCAAGGCTCTTGCCTATCAATCGGCACGCCAGCTTTGATGAACTCACATGAAAGATGATATCAACAGATACGTGAATATGGGGGGTCAATGTGTCGATGTTGTGTTTAATTGTCATCTAAATACGTGGAGGGACAGCACATGGAGTAATGTGGGCTCACTGTACTTGTTAAACATTCCATGGTTGGAGAGTCTAGAAACTGGGGAAGAGAGTGGCCAAATTGTAGGTTACTATTTTCTATCGAATACTGAGATATCTCCATCATGGACTCCATTTTCTGTTCAGAATTCAGATCGAATGTTCGGAAATATAAAAATAATAATAATAGAACATACTTTATTTTTGAGGTATAGCATTATGGATATCTAATATGGTACATTGTGGGCCTGAACACTATCTACAAATGAGGCAATATTCAGTATGGAAGTAGGCAAGCTGACTCACAAGGACTGCTCTACCATTTAACCTTGAATAAATAATAATTATAGTTGTGCTAGTGCTAGATGTGCTAGACGGTATCACATCGGTTGGGAAAAAACTTCAGTTGGAAGCTCTGGCATCTTATTGACTAACTGGTAAGTTTACGACACATTCGGACAATGAATTTGGGAGAAAAAAATGTGGTCCTGCGTGGGAGTTGACCACTCTCTTCCCTATTATCTACCTTTGGGGCCTTATTCACAAAAGGTCATTACTTTGATACGGCTCAATGTTATGACAATTTCCAGAGATTTTACCATTTCTCATCTATCATTTTCAATTTTCAATTTTTATTTCCAATTGTATATATTATTATCATCAATCCATCATCATTATCTTCGATACAGTATCAAAGTTGATCGGTGATATCTTTGTGGCAATTTTTATTGGAATCAGATGATTCTTGATCAGATTTTGGGAGTTGATCCCGAGCGAAATTATGACTTTTTGTGAATACGGCCCCTGGTAATTAGCATTGTTTCATCACATATAGATTAAATAATATATGTTGCCAGATGTTGCAACTACATTGAAACAGAGTTTAATAATGGAGACCCGGCCCAACTTTAAAGGAGATGAATAACATTCAGTAGAGGTCTTGTTTTGTATCACATGATTGGAATTGCTCTCCTCTTCCATCCGTTGTTGAATAATAGCGCGGATGTCAATCATATTCAGGATTGTTGAGAATTCATCCATCTTCTGTTCATGAAATTCTCACTCAAACATTTAATGGCGAAAATGAAAGAAAAAAAATCGATGAGCGAAGAGAGGACTCACCATACGTGAAAGAGTTGAATATTTTTTTAGCGTTCCACAGGTGAAACGAGAGTTCAATTCCAGTTGAAGCTGAGCATGAACAGAACACAGGTGTCCTCCTTCAATTCGATAATGTGTGGTTTTCATCTATAATTGGTTGCACCTCATTTTGAGAGTAACTGTTTTGAAGTTTGAAAAAATGACAATAACACAGACGAGAAAATTCAGATTTTTTTTTTTCGAATGCGATCAAACTTTCACAAATTTCAATATGATGATAACATAACACATTTTCACAAATTTGCACATGAATTGAATCAGCTGCTTTGATGAGAAAAGATTACAATCTAATTTTGTTCGAATCAATCATAGCTATTAGGAAACCTTCGAGGAATCTAAGCAACAAGTGTTACGAATTGATTCGAAACATTCAGGATCAGTCATGAATGCCACAGGAAGGCACTGACAGAAAATGTTTCGAGCTCAAGGTACATATATTATAATATATATATATATATATATATATATATATATATATATATATATATATATATATATATATATATATAAATATATATATATATATATATATATATATATATATATATATATATATATATATATATATATGATTATACATTATATATATATATATATATGATTATACATTATGTATATATATATATATATATATATATATATATATATATATATATATATATATATATATATATATATATATATGAATATATATGAATAAACAAATACATAAATACATATATATAAATAAATATATATACATATATATATATACATATATATATATATATATATATATATATATATATATATATATATATATATATATATATATATATATATATATGAATATATATATGAATATACAAATACATAAATATATATATAAATTCATATATATATATATATATATATTTATATATATATATATATATATATATATATATATATATATATGAATATATATATACATATATATACATATATATATATATATATATATATATGTATATATATATATATATATATATATATATATATATATATATATATATATATATACATATATATATATATATATATATATATATATATATATATATATATATATATATAACCATACATTACATTCCATATTATCATTCCTATATCGCTCTTCCTAAAACGCATAGGCCCATGTTGCGTTCACTCAGTCATCATCCATACTTGACATTGTGTGAACCTTCCAGTTCTACATACGTCAAGTCTTCCACATTGATTGTGAAAATGTATGGATATTTGTATCATACTGAAAGTAATAAAAAGAAAATGGGCTGGCTTTTTAGTCTAGACTTTTCATTTGATGTTTCATATAACAATACACTCTAATAAAAGTGCTAGCTTTCATGATATTCACTAAAAACGAAAATGCTTTCCTGAGAGTAGAGTACCCCAGTACGTAAATTAACAAGCTGGGGTGAATTGTCATGCGTATGAGAGAGAGAGAGAGAGAGAGAGAGAGAGAGAGAGAGAGGGAGCGTTCTAGTGTGGTCAAGCCAACTCTTTTACCCTCTCTTCACCGCAGCGTGGACATTCGACTTAATTTAATAGGCATACAGTTGGATACACGCTTTGAGTCTAAAAGATGAGAGGGTAAAAGCAAATATATGGAACAATGGATATTACACTTGTTGCAGTTATGTTCTTATTTTAATTGGGTGTTCGAAAATGAACTGGAAAATTGAATTCGATACTTTCAAATTCAGTGATGATGAGCAGTCATGAACAGTTCGTTTCTGTTATCAAAGTTTGTTGTTAGACGAGCTCTAGCGAGGATTCAATTTGACATACTGAAACAAATTGGTGTTCGTTTTTATGTTGTTTTTTATGTTTTTTTGTCGGTTCTCCACAGGTCAAACGGGTACAGCCATCAACTTCAAACTTTTTCTATTAGGGTCCCTTATCTAACTAAGATCTGTATAGTTCTGTTGCATTATCGGGTGGTAACTTTCATTATCATGAATTTCAAAAATACTCATTAGAATAACACGGCGGAAAAAATGAAAATATTTTCATTTATAAAAAAATGAAATTTTTTATGAAGTTGAATTACATCTTGATACACATTTCTGGAAATTCTCAGCTTGATAGGGTCAGTCATTTCGAAGGAAAAACATGAAATGTGCCCAATTGCTACCACTCGAAGCAGTTTTTACCCATTTATAACTTGAATGTCACCCAATTGGCGAATTTAGGCAAAAGTTTGGCAAAGAAGTAGACATACTATCACTTTCCGCTCGTCCAACAACGCGTATATAGCGTCTTCCTAGTATATGTGAAATAGTCCCTGTACGTGGTACTTATCCATTATTGAGGACGAGGCCACTTCGAAATACTAAAACAACCGAGAGGTACCGCTGGTAAACGTTCTATCAATTTTATCAGAACCTTGGATTTGAAGACATGTCTGAAAAGCATATACCGTAATAAAGTCGAGTCAGTTGTGAGACATGGGTTTAGGTGTCCACCTCACCCGAACCCTAACCACATTCCATTGAAAAGTACCCTGCAACCCATGTCACACGACCGAGTCAACACTATTCCGTTAAACACTCTTCAGCGCCCCAGTCTCAAATGGGAAACATTGGTTCCATATTACAATATTACGAAGCGTTTTTAATCGAAATGATGCTGGAAATTCAGAATCGCTAGCTCACCTAGTCTGTACGCTTGCCACTGGTAGAATCCAGTCGCATCAACCCTTCTCAGCAGCGGAAAATACACAAACAAAAATCGTTCGATGATAAATAAACAAACTTCACTCATTCAAACACTAGCAGAACACACACAATGAACATACAAAACATACCCCCACCACTCTTGAAACAAAAGGAGAAACATTCCAGGAAGAAAGGTTAATTCACTGTGACCTTCACTGGGAATAATTTTCGTTTTTTGAGGGTGCATTTTGTGTTTCTTGATCGATCCTGGTATATCTATCAGAGAGAGTTGATCATGATGAGAATTTGGAACGATTCATTTGGATTCACCATCCCACAATGTCAGTCATCTTGGCTTTCAATTCCGAACGTGTAAGAACCCACAATTTTCACCGTGTGCAGGTTTTTACTGATATATATGATCAAGATCCATCGGAGAAGACACAAATTCGAAGAAAAACACCAATCAGCAAATGTGAAGGTTAGAGTATGTAACCAAAACGGTGGAGAACCTATTCCTCATGACTTGAGCCCTCTTTTACTAATTACACTGATATCAGTCCGACCCAAACACGACCCTAACCAACTCGAAAGATTATCGCTCTAAATAAATAAGCTCTATTCCAGTGAGATTATGATCAATTAATTACACTAGTGGTTTCGATTCGGCATGAATCTGAAACTAACCAACAATTGACGGAGTTACATCGACGTGAAAGAATCATTGAACGAGCGAAGCGAAGACTCAATTTCAACGTACTCCAAAAAAAAATGTTTTTTTTCGCACTCCACAGGCAGAAGGAAAGTGAAAATTCAATCGAAACTTGGCATACACAATTTTCCTGATCCGATTCGATATTTTATGGTTTTGAGGCGCAATCAGTAGCATATATTTTTGGAGAAAATCCATCTCGAATTATTGAAAGACTCACGAGAATAACCCAGAGGAGAAAATATGTAGAATATTTCATCACAATAAATTAGAATATTCACGGCATTTCGATATAATAATGATGGGCTCTGAACATCATTCAGGAATTCCACATGAATCGGATCAGCCGTTCAAATGAAAACATATTTCAATATATTTTTTTTTTCACATCAATCAGAGCTATTGAAAATAATCCCATCAGGAATCTCAGCAGCAAATGTCACCAATCAATTCGAAACATTGAACTGCAACGAGATATAATCTGTCACGTAACAAATTAGACACAATTGTTGCCATAGTAATACAGCAAACTGACCAATTAACACAATCCATTCTGAATTCATTTCTGAAAACATTCTGATTGGTCGTTTCCAACTAATGGACATTGTCGTCTGTCTCTTTCAATAATGAGTGACGTCACTTGACAGAAGCCACTACTGAACTACTATGTATATACATGGCTTACTATCATATCTCGTCAAAATGAATGATGAATAGAACGGGAGGGCACTGATATAGTAACTGTTCACTACTATGTAACTTCGCTCATTCAACAACGTATATGTGGCGTATTCCTAGTATCCAACACACGCCGCACATATGATGATGACCAACCACGAACTGAGATACATTTCTATAGTGAACATAGAACAACGTGTATACATCCCAGATGGGAAAAAACAGTAGAAACTACTTGACGACTCGACTGTTTCTTTGAATCTAAGGCCAGTGCTTCATTGCTATCGTTCATATGTATGAAGCTTTTCAAACCACAATATATATTTGAAGAGAATGAAGTGAAACTCATCATTAGTTCATCCAAAATAATTGATGAATGTTTGCATTCACAACACTCCTCATTTTTCCTCTCCCCAACATTCTAGCATCAATGTCAGCTGTTGTGTGTGCTATATTGAGACTTGTGAATTTCTTTCCCGCAATTTCCGTGAAGACGAAGTTATAGTGCGGATTCACCATCTCAATGAATATATTCCATATTTAGAATGATTTTCAATTTTTGGGGACACAATTAAAGTAGACTTTATCATCAGATATGAAAATTACCATTCTCAAGGAAATAAAAAGTGATTTCAAGCATAATTATTTACAATTTTTCCGCATAAAAATTACATATTTTACAAATCGAATCGTTATCCCAGACCAAATAAGGAGATCAATAGCATGATAGGTATGATAAGAGAGATATATTTAGGAGGAAAGAAGAGAGTTGACGAATTCACGACTTCGAGAAAAATATCGAATATTCCTATTCCACATAACGAAATCAACCTCAAACTCATTGGTCAACTCTATACAGGTTCAAAAGACTCACAACTTCACCATTACATTTCTGGGGTTAATCCAGTAGAATTGTTTCTGTATTTTTCCCTCCCAACGATCCAGTGAAACCTAGTTGATCCGAATCTAGTGTTGTCGGGGTGGTAAGATTGCCCTTGTGGTTCAAACGATCCCATCTTTTGTTCAATTAGAAAGTTTCTTTATCATCATAAGGACTTATATATGAGAACATTTTATAGACCAGCGAAGTCAGATTGTTGACTCATCTGCGAGTCTATCAACATCAACCATTTAAAATATTCACACTCGAATTAAGTTGAATTTTCTGGACAGTGAAAAGCAATTGAATATCCAACACATAATAACACGAGTGAATGATACATATGAGGAAGAATAAATGCGTGGAATAATCGAGAATAACTACATTTTCCATAATAATGAACGAATTATCAATCCAATCTTCCATGAATTGAATTATGAATTCTTTAACATACTATTTTCATTACAATTGATTCAAATTTTTGGATACTTCCTTAAAAGAGAGATTGAAGCAATATTCTGCCAATTTGAAGTAAGTTTATCAAAGAACTTCGGTATCGTTCGTTTACAGATTGGAATTAGATTCAGATTAGATCATTGGATTAAATATTAATATATGTATATATATATATATATATATATATATATATATATATATATATATATATATATATATATATATGTATACAAATATATATATTTAAATCTCTCTCTCTCTCTCTCTATATATATATATATATATATATATATATATATATATATATATATATATATATATATATATATATATATATATATATATATATAATATATATTATTGATGAGCGTAGTGAAGTCTCCATCCCACTCTTATAGGGCTTTGTCTGTGTATTTTTTTTTTTCTTTTTTTTTTTTTTTTGTTTGTAAGCACTCCACAGGTCGCGAGGGTTGACTGATCAACATGAAACTTTTTTTGTACACGCAAACTCATCCAACTCGGAACTGTATAGTTTTTGGGATGAATCGATCGGACCGATTTTGAGAATCATCATCTCAAAGTTTCTAAAAACCCCATAAGATTTGGCTGGGCAGAAAATGTTGAAAAATTAAATCTCTCCAAATGAAATGAAATTCTCTCCAAATGTGTATACATGGATTTTACACATAATCACGATTCTTTGAGCAATTCTAATCAGTCGTTTTGAAGAAAAAAAATAAAATGACCGATAATATTCATAAAATATATCATAAAAATTGTGACAGAATTAAGTTGTCGAGACTCACTGCTTTCTAGATTCAAGAGTTGACCAACAATGAAGTATTTTTTATATGCGTCAAGGTGTGTAGAACACCAGAGTCAATGAAGTGGCAAGATTAGAACTACTTTAACGACTTTAATAGCTCATTGATGAGCGTAGCGAAGTCTCCATCCCACTCTTATAGGGCTTTGTCTGTGTGTTTTTTTTTTTTTTTTGTAAGCACTCCACAGGTCGCAAGGTTTGACTGATCAACATGAGACTTTTTTTGTACACGCAAACTCATCCAACTCAGAACTGTATAGTTTTTGGAATGAATCGGTCGGACCGATTTTGAGAAAAATCATCTCAAAGTTTCTAAAAACCCCATAAGATTTGGCTGGGCGGAAAATGTTGAAAAATAAAATCTCTCCAAATGGGATGAAGTTTTCTATAAATGTGTAAACATGGATTTTACACATTATTACGATTTTGGAAGCAATTCTGATCAGTCGTTTTGAAGAAAAAAATACAAATAACTGATAATATTCATCAAATATATCATACAAATTGTGACAGAATTAATTTGTTGAGATTCACTGCTTTCTAGATTCAAGAGTTGACCAACAATGAAGTATTTTTTATATGCGTCAAGGTGTGTAGATTACCAGAGTCAATAAAGTGGCAAGATTAGAACTACTTTAACGACTTTTATAGCTCATTCAGATATCAAGGTGTGTAGAATACCAGAGTCAATAAAGTAGCAAGGGTAGAACTACTTCGACTTTTATACCTTATTAGGATATCTCGCTCATCTTACAACGCATATTTCGCGTTTGACTAGTTCAGATATCAAGGTGTGTAAAGTAGCAAGTCGAGTCGATGAAGTAGCAAGGGTAGAACTACTTTAAGGACTCTCATACCTTATTGAGATATCTCGCTCATCTTACAACGCATATTTCGCGTTTGACTAGTATTATCAGATTATATATGATTCATTTATATTATCGGATTAGATCAAAGATCATATTTTTCTCTATTGGAAAAGAATGGTTTTGTATCAACTTTCGATATTGATGAAGAATATATAAAAAAGTGAAACCATTATTCGCATTTGAACAAGTTCTAAAGATACACATATAGTGGCATTAATAAAGCTGAACTGAAACCTGAAACGCCATTATTTCAGTGTAATTGCTATTGAGATGTTTCACTTTTCCCGCAATGTCGTACTGAGTACTGACATGCGACGTGTGACTTAGGGAGAAGTGCACTCAGCAAATTGTTACTTGAATTTCTCCAGAGATCATATAATTCTTCTGTTCTGTTTATTCTGCGGTAAAATCTCATGACATGCTGAGAACATCTAGAAATTGTATATTCAACCCTATGAAAAACCAAGCGGAAAAATTATATGTTCAACCACGACGCAGTTATACCAACCTATTTCATCATGATATAAAGAAGGTGCTCCAACTCACATACTGATAACATGGACGGTATTTGTAGTTTCTTGCAGTCGGTTCAGAGCCAATCGTCCCGATTGCCTGTCGCGATTCAGCGGATCCCCTCGTGAACTAGATGTAGATAAAAGTGGCTACGGTACCGGTGGCATTGTTGAACGAACAAAATCTATAATTTTTGTAATCTACTAGGCCATGTATTGTTGAGCATTACGGTTTTAAATAGTTCTATATGAAAGCGATATTTACGATGCAGGCAATCAGGACGATCAATTCAGATTCTGACACCGGAAATATTTCACTTTCAAGACCCGAGTTGGGTCACCTTCTTCACATTATGCTGAAAAAAGGTTGGTATCACTACATCATGGTCAAACTATTGGAATTAGTTTCCAATATATATTTCGGCGTGGTTCTAGGGTAAGTGTTTTCTACATGACACTTACGTTTAAAATGATCTGACAGAATAAATTGAGATGCAGCGCTGACGGCGCTTTTTCAAACCTTCTGAATGCAACAAACGTCTTCCCAGTGAACTTTTTGTCAAGTATATGCTTCTTGAGAAAAGCCTTCTTGATCAGTCAAGCATAGTGTGGGTAAAACTGAGTAGGGACTGTTGGGACTGTGAGTAGTGGGGGAGGGCGGTCGGGAGGGGGAAGGAAGGATATATGTAGGAATGGGAAGAGAAAACGTCTGTTCAAATAAGAACGACTTTTTCCTAGAAAAACAGAAGATGCCCTGTAAGATCAGTTAGAGTCTTGTAAGAAGAGTGAAAACGTGAAATGAACTTGTTTTTAACTAATTTCTTCGAAATAGTTCATGGTTATGGTCTAGATGATTCATTATTCGAATGAATAATGTCCCTCGAAAAAAAAATCCTCGCACATTCATTCTTACATGGTTCTCAAAAATTCCGTGGAACAATCTGCTCAAACCTTTTTCAAACGGTTTTCCGTCAGACGGGAAGGTTCTGTGTCGGTCCTGAAACCTACGGGATTTTTTTTTGTATCTACCATACAGAAACAAACAAACCCAGAACGAGTGCCATAAGAGTCGCATGAAGGCTGTCGCTCATACTCATATCAAGATGTATTGAGGGTTACTTCCGTTTTCAGGTCTGTCATAGTGGCTTGAGACTATTGAAAAAATTCAAAATTCAAAAATTCATTTCATTCTGATACAGAAATTGCATCATTCATTTCATACATTGTTATAGACATCTTGAAGGGCACAAAAAAACAGATACAAAAAAACAGATACGAATAAATACTTGAAGTTCAATACTTAAATACAGAATTGCAATTAATTTTGAAAGTAATGAACAGTATACAGAGAAGGTAACAGTAATGATGAGCAATGAAAAAATAATTCAAATGGTAATAGTACCCATGCAATAATCAGCATTTATAAATGAATATTGTAGATACACTGATGAACTGAACATTCTTTTCCCCAAAGATGTTGAAAATATGTTCCAATGCAACCGTCCATATATCTATGAACCTACCGATCGTGAGTACTCTAGTGGTGATACAAGGAACTAACTCTATTCACAGAATTGCATTCACTTCGGTTCAGCTGTAGCAATGGTCAAATGGACTGTCAAAACATGTGTGTCACATGAGCCATGCAACAGTTCCATATCGTATACTACAGTGAGCAATGACCGGTAGGTTAATTAATAGAACTAATTAAATGGAGCAAAATTGAAATCCGAGTGAAACCTCCAGATACGCCCAATACATCTCAGCACATATCTTGAAAACAAATTATCAATCGGTTGTGGAGAGTAACAAATATGTATATGGCATCAAATCAAAAAGTTTGAGTACTCACAAACTCAGTAAAGTGTTCATGATGACACCAGAAAATGAAAAATTGTCAACTTTCCGAATGAACTTTACCTAATTCGGGGGCGCTGAAGAGCGTATACCGGAATGAGGATACTACCAAGAGTGAACAACAATCAACAATCGTCAACAGTTGACGTAAATATTAACTTCTGTTAGTAATGCCCGCACACAAGATTCAGTTCTTACGAGGGCTTCTTCTTATTTTCTTCTTTTTTCGATTTTGTAATGTTAATCCACATGTATATATTCAATTCACTCTATTACTGTTTGTATTGTTCTCCTGTTATCCTGTTTTGAATGAGATAAAGAATAAAAATATATATTAATTGAAATTGGAATTGAATAATGCCATGAGAGTTTCTAATTCAGAAAATTGGTTGGGGTTATCTGGATCGGGTCTTGATCGTTTTCTCGAATAGGTACAATCACTCCATTCACTTTTCCATCCTCTTTTCAAAGTGGACACGCCAAGCTCACGTCCACTTCTGGTATATATAGTATCCCTATTCCAGTAAACGCTCTTCAGGACCCTCCCCTCCATTTTTAACTACATACCCAGTTGTGTATTTGAGTGGGGTGGTTCCCAGGATTGATATAGAATATTATTGTGATTTTCCCACAAGTCACACCCAAGCGTAAGGCTGAGAACGACAAGGTTTACTCATCCAGACGGGGCACCACAAAGAGAAATATACACAATGAAATGTACTGTAAACGCAGATATTTTCAGGTTAGCTCTCCTTTAATCAGTGCTCCTAGAACCTGCGGGAGAAGTGCGTGCGCACGCTCAACAGTCCGAGTGGCGTATGACCAAAAAAAAACAGCGCGGGAAGTTGGTCATCCAGCATCCGCTTGTCTTTGCCATGATCACAAAGGGTTGTATATACATATATTAGTGTGACAACAGGCAGAGTGAGTTACTGTAAGTACCATGGCAGTGAAGTTAGATGATTGAGTATTCAATGACAGGTGTAGTAACGCTTGAATGGAATTTTCCTTGACTAACTTTACCTAACTTCAAATACTTCTATATTGCTGAACTCATGTAATCAGTACATGGAGTATAAAACATTCGGTTGGATGGAAGTTATTGAAACAATTGGCTGAATACATAGTTATGTTCTCATGAATCCACATCAACATATTTGTTGTTCGATTGTTTTATTTTTTGAGACCACAAGACTCATAATCTATGGTTTCCAGGATTTTAATGCATGCAGTATCCGTATTGAGCAGATGATAAACGCATGCCAAACAACAATGAATCAACAATTGATTTCTTTTCTCTCAAGGTGTTTCATTTAGAGTATACAAGTTTATAAATAACACCATCATACATGAATCCCACAAAGCAAGAGGCTCATATGTGGAACATACATAGGCCTATTAGATACAAATCAAACAGACGTGTCAATTCAAAGAAAGGTATAAATAATCATTTGAAAATTCAGAATTGAACAATGATAGCAGAATAAACAAGTACGGGTAGGAGAAAAACATTAGACATCTGAATTCTGAATTTTCATGATAATATGCGTGATTCAATTGATGAGTTCACAATCATTGACAACGCAGAGTGATTCATTGATGTTGCGGCTATAAACTCTCATTGCATTTATTGTATACATCACATACACACACATAAACATTTATTAAGTAATGAAAAATGGATGTAATATGAGTAAATATTGAGAATATAATATTAATAATTATTAAATTGAGTAATATGGAAGAAACTGCTATCAATTATGTCGTACTTCCTAACCATATGTTATATATATAACTGGGAGACTGTGACAATCCACCTGTATCATTATTCTCCATTTGTTTCATTATATTATATTTGGTTTCCAAGAAAAAACAATGGATCAATGTTTGTATAGGCTCTGTGTTTCTTTTCGTGAACTTGATTGTGAACAATCATGAGTTCATGGAAAAACAACTTTCAAACCTTGATAATTGAAAGAATAGTTCATAGTTGACAATACTATGATTATTATGGGTGATCATCAACTATTTGTTCTTCATAATCAGTATTGGCGAGAGAAAGTTCATACCTCGTTCACATTTTATCAAGCAAGATGGTTAGCTATTGTTCCGTGATGAAACCATTTTTTTTCAATTTGAATCAAAAGTGAAAAAATATTCACGTATTCATATAATCGTCATGAATGGAAAATTATCTCATGGAATATCCGGCATATACACCAATTCTGAAAGAATTCATTTCGTGGTTTTTCAACTCTCAGGAGGAGAGAATTCTCAAGATATATTCTCTTGGAATAAATTCAAATTCTCACAGAATTTTGATGTCACCGAAACCTTCGTTCGGAGTTTCATATGGATCGAATAAGTTGTTTCGTTGAAAAAACATTATTATCGTATTTTTTCATATCCATCCAGGTCATTGAGGAACTCCATGGACAAGAGCAACTGGTATAGCCAATCAAATTGAAGAACAATCATAATGAGTGATGAATGAAACAGAAAGGCAGTGACCTAATTGTTTTCAACTAAAGTTGCATAATTAAATAGCTTTCCATTCCATTTCATGTAAAATGCCTATATCACTCATCCGAGAACGCATGTACTGCGTTTCCCCAGTTATCTGTATTATCATTACCATCACAATTTGTCACATAGGTATAATATTAATGGATTTTCATATGTAAAATATACCGATTTGGAATATGGAGGGAAAATAAGACTGTATATAAAACATGAAGTATGGCAACCAGCCTGCAGGGTTTAAACGATTGTATCACTATTTTCCATATAATATCAGAATGGAACAATTCAATTTGTGATGAATTCACCTCTTTTTGGGAACATATAACAAGTCTGTTCTCATTCGTACTCTCAGAACAGATACAGCATGATATTCGAACAATTGAAATGAGAAGGTAATTATTTATTGGATGAGCGGATCAATTTCAATTTCACCATACCCGAAAAAAAGTACTTTTTTTTTTCGCGCTCCAGAGGTCAGACGAGAATTCAAAATCAGTTGAAACTTGACACACACAAGTATGATTATCTAGTTCGATATTGTATGGTTTTGAGCCGCGATCGGTTGAACCATTTTTGAGAAAACTCATCTCAAAGTTTTCCAAAATCTTGTAAGAATAACCCAGAGAAAAATATTCAGGAGAAATATTTCATCCGAGAGAATTCAAATTTTCAGGAAATTTTAATCCGGTGATGATACACATTATTCCGAACTTTCACTTGAATCAAATCAGCTGTTCTGATGTAAAAAAATATATGATGTAATTTGTATAAATCATTCAAAGCTATTAAAATACCTATTGAATCCAAGCTACATGTGACACCACTTAATTGTGAACGATTGAAACAAAGCCTTCTTTATCATTATTGAAATTAATAATGGAAAATAAGATGGCAGTGATGTGATGATTTGAATCTCAAGGTGTATATATATATATATATATATATATATATATATATATATATATATATATATATATATATATATATATATATATATATATATATAAATATATATATATAAATATATATATATATATATATATATATATATATATATATATATATATATATATATATATATATATATATATATATATATATATATATATGATAACCAATCCGAAGATAAAATGATATGTTCTAGCTCATCCATCAACGCGGCAACACATAAGGCGTTTACCTGGTATTATTGGAATACAGAAGATTTAACAACATTCTCACATGCCAATAGTGGAATGGATCTTGAAAGTGAGAATTAAAATGAAATGTGATCAGAAATGCGAAGCGAAAACTCAATACCACCATATTCCAAAAAGCAGGAGTGTCTCAGGAACTTCACAAATATTCTCTCTTAATATCGGATTTAATAATTGAATGACAAAAAAATCGAATAATAATTCAACGTCCACGATATAGTCATTAGTTCGTCAGATGTATTATCATTCTCAAGAATAAATGATAATATGGAATAACCAATTACAACTTGAGGCTATAATAATGTTTGGACATTGGATGAATTGTGCCATGCATCACAAGAATCAACGACCACAAAAAAATGAAATTTTGGAAGTAGGAAAATAGAATCTATAATTTCCCGCTTTACATCATATTCTTTCACATTATTTGTCAAATTCCAATCATAATGATCATTTTTTTCTAAGCACTCGCCAATTACGTGTATTTTTCTAGTTTTACATTGTATATTCCAACTATAGTATGATCATTCTCAGTTAGCTATGAAATATCTACATAGTCTGCCCTAATCTAGCTGACCAAACTCACTCCATACAAAAGTGCTGATGATGATAATGAATGATTATGATAATAATCATGATGATTTTAGATGAAGATGGAAGTTTTTCATAGCATCTATCCATGATAGGCTACTTCATATAATTGATCATTTATAAGCACATTCATATAGATTTGTAATTTCATTGAATGTTCTTATATTGCTTGTTATTCTGTGCCTTCGGGTAACTCTATTGTGAGTGAGATTTAATGAAGTTTATATACGGGAACAGTCACTGGTTTCATGTTTGAAAAGTTTTGAAAAGGCGGAAGGAAAAAATCAATCCTGTAATTATTACAAGTACAGACAAAAAAAGAGAGAGGAGAGAAGATTCGAGAGAGATGGAAACATCAAGATGATAATAAGATTCAAGATTTTCTCCCCACTGTGGATGTTTGAATCATGTTCTAATCCTGGCATTATTATTCCAAGATTAATTGTTTGATGAGTAATCTTATTTTTGATTATTCATTGGAGTGATGAGATCGCCTTTGTGGTGCCCTGATCAAACGATCCATACATGGTTTCAATTGGGAACAATGATTCCGTATCAAATCCCGATTTTATTAAAAAAAAGTTTCATATTCTCAAAGTTGATAACAAAAAAAAATGTTCTAACGGGGCTCTTTTCAACTCGAAGTTTCTGTGAATTTTCCGAATTCCTTGAGAGTATCCAATATCTGTAGGAACCGACTGTATGCCAACTTGTGAGAAACTCTTTTAGAGAAGGCGGTGTGCCGTGGTTGAGGTTTTCGAGTGCGCATAAATCTGGAGTGGTGAAGAATAGGTGAACTGATGCGTGATCTACTTTCAGTTGTCACACCAACTATCGTCTTCACCCGTCAGCGTGGCAACAATGATTTGAAGGAATTCTCTCGATCAAGTAGAATAGTAAAACAATCTTTTTTTTCGGAAGAGCGTAGCGAAGACTCAATTTCACTGTACTGGAAAAATCGAATGTTTTTTTTTTGTTTTTTTGTTTTTTTGTTCGCGCTCTACAGGTCAAACAAAAATTCAGATCATGATGAAACTTGGCACACACATGAACCCCCATTTGACTTGATGCTGTTCAGTTTTGAAGCGCGATCGGTTGAACCACTTCTGAGAAAACTCATTCCAAAGTTTTCAAAAATTCCATTAGAATAACCCGGGGGGAAACATTCGTGAAAAATATTTAATCTGAGAGGATTCAAATTCTCAGAGAATTTCAATCTGATAATGATACATATTACTCCGAACTTTCACTGGAATCGGATTAGCCGTTCCGATGTAAAAAAAATATATAATGTAATGTGTGTTAATTATTCAAATGCTATTTAAGATACCTATTAAATCAAAGCAACAAGTGTCACCACTTGATTGTAAACGATTAAAACAAAGCCTTTTTGATCATCATATAAATTATTGATGGAAATGTAATGGTGTATGTATGATGTAATGATTTTTGTATGACAGTGATGTAATGGTTTGGATCTCAAGGTGTATATATATATATATATATATATATATATATATATATATATATATATATATATATATATATATATATATATATATATAATAACCAATCCAAAGATAAGTTGATATGTTCCAGCTCATCCATCAACGCGGAAACACATAACGCGTTTGCCTAGTATTGAAATCAATTACTGAATATGCCAAGAACTCAAAGATTTGGATGTTCAAGGTGGCACAGCAAAAAATAAGGTGGGTTGAGAAAAGTTGAAAATTCATCATCAGGTTGAGACATATACAAAGAAAAAATCTAAAACAAATCAAGAGTGTTTCTGATATTTTTTATCAGTTGAATTTGGTTATGAATTGGAAATTTCATCTGTCCTGCCCTGGAACATAGTTATTCATTATGTTTATTAGTTGCATTATTCATGAAAATACACACATGTACCAAAATATTCAACTTTTTATGACTTCTGAGAAAAGCAAATCCATTCAAGTTTGTACAGGCCTGAACGATAGGACACAATCAGACACGTTCCCTCACATTTGAGATTCAAATTTTCTATGATAGCATTGGAATATGCTCGCTTTGTGCTGAAACATGCTAAAAAAAATCGTTATGTGCTACCGTATTTTAGAATATTCTCATTTCAATGTGTGTGGGGGGGAATTGATGCCAAGTAACTGGCCAGCCCCTCATATTTAAAATGTAATAGGCCCTAATTAATTTTTACCATGACGTAGCCTAAATGTGCTCGTTTTGTGTTTCTGTGCTCGTTTTCTCCCCGCCTTCCCCCCTTCTTTTATTCACCACTGCGTGACATGAATTCAAAATTCATTGACCCGTTTCAGTGAGCATGTATCTGACATCAAATAACGTAATATGAATAAAACTAGGAAAGGAGAGCATACTTCTTGTATAACAATACAATAGCCATTACATCATTGTAGTTACGCCACTCCTGATTTGAATACATGATCATAGCAATTGCCGTACATTGAGTAACTGTCGAAAAGTAATTGTGTTCTCAAATTGGAATATTGAGATTTTTTCTAGATTCTTCCGTACTATTTATTCTTCGAGTTTCCAAAAACATTTTCATATCTGCTCATATCCTTCCAGAAATTCTGTTTTCAATTATTATTCTTGAACAATATTTTCGTATTTCATACGTAGTCTGTCAGAGGTGTCTGGTCCCTTCAAAAACTTATGAGTTTTTTCTCTGTGAGAGGAAAATGGGTGTCCGGACAATTTTCCAGTGGACAATTTGCCAGGCATCTGTTTTAGGGGGGAGGACAATTTGCCAGACTAGATCATGGGGGGAGGACAATTTGCCAGCCAAAGTTTAGGGGGGAGGACAATTTGCCAGGCTTGACTGTGGGGGGAGGACAATTTGCCAGCCAAAGTTTAGGGAGAGGATAATTTGCCAGGCTTGACTGTGGGGGGAGGACAATTTGCCAGGCTTGACTATGGGGGGAGGACAGACAAAGTTTGGGGGAAGGACAATTTTCCAGACTAGATCATGAGGGAAGGACAATTTACCAGCCAAAGTTTGGGGGGAGGACAATTTGCCAGGCTTGACTATGGGGGGAGGACAATTAGCCAGACAAAGTTTGGGGGGAAAGACAATTTGCCAGGCTTGACTATGGGGGGAGAAAAATTTGCCAGACAAAGTTTTGGGGGAAGACAATTTGCCAGGCTTGACTATGGGGGGAGGAAAATTTGCCAGACAAAGTTTGGGGGAAGGACAATTTTCCAGACTGGATCATAAGAGAAGGACAATTTACCAGCCAAAGTTTTGGGGGGAAGACAATTTGCCAGGCTTGACTATGGAGGGAGGACAATTTGCCAGACAAAGTTTGGGGGAAGGACAATTTTCCAGACTAGATCATGAGGGAAGGACAATTTACCAGCCAAAGTTTGGGGAGGAAGGACAATTTGCCAGGCTTGACTGTGGGGGGAGGACAATTTTCCAGCCAAAGTTTGGGGGGAGGACAATTTGCCAGGCTTGACTATGGGGGGAGGACAATTTGCCAGACAAAGTTTGGGGGGGAAGACAATTTGCCAGGCTTGACTAAGGGGGGAGAAAAATTTGCCAGACAAAGTTTGGGGGGAAGACAATTTGCCAGGCGCTTGTTTTCAAACTATTACTTTTCACTAAAAGTTGTACGAAATGAAAGAATGAAATATTTTCTATCACATTGATAATCAGGAAATGTGATCAAATTATTTATTTATTCATTTAGTCATTTTCATCTCCATCCAAGTTTTTGACATTTCTATCAAAGTTATGGGTCTGATTGAAAGTAAAAATTGAAAATTAAAATTAATTTGGTCAATGGTTATATATAGTTTGAAATGTCAGTTTGTAATATGAAATGAAGGTAATAGATTTTGATGACTTCGAGAGACATTATTTAGTATGCTTGCATCATGTATAGAGCTCTTATTATCAGTGACTGGCACTACAATCGAATAGACAATAACAAAGAATACGCAATAAGAGTATACATTTTATTGTATATTGAGGTCAATTGGTTTTGCAAAGTGTATAATATGCGACAGATTGCAGCTCTATGAATATCAATAAGTTGCAGGTAAGGTAGTTGAGCGTTTGAAGAATTGAAGTGATCCAATGTCCGTAGATGTGGATTGAGATGAGAAAATATTTTCCATTCTGAATGTCCATACTTCTAACCTCATCTCAACGCATATCCGCGTTTTCCTGGTACTAGGAAAACGCAGCATATTGTACGTTGTCGAATGAGCAAAATATAGGCATTGTTCAATTTGCATGAATAATAATAACTGTTCATGTAATATAATTATTAATTATCATTATTGCAATAATATTTTTCATCCGGTTGAAAAGAGGAGAGTAAGAATAGATAGATGGAGATAAAATAATAATTCAGAAAAAAAATTCAAAGAAATATATGATCAGTATTATTCCGGACAGTCACCGCAATATCGTGAATTGCTCAATATTCTACTCATTTCAGCACGCACACAATATGTATTTTTTTCTTTCTCATGTGGGCTTCTATATACATTTTCTTTTATTTATTTTTCATTTTTCATTTATCTTCAGTACTCAATACCAAACACAGTTACATGACTGAAATTGAATGTATTATTTATTGACAGAATTGGATGTTACCGGCACAGTAGCTGAGTGGTTAGCTCACTTGCTTCGTGATCCGGAAGGTGAAGGGACATATCGGACCCGGTTCGATCCCCGCCACCGTCCATCTTTACAGGGGTTTTTCGTGGTTTCCCTCTGTAGTCTAGGCTACTGCCGGGATGGTTCCTACAATAAAGGCCACGACCGCTTCCTTCCCACTATCCTTCCCACTACCCATAAAAATCCTTCATCTCATCATCCCATCATCTCATTAATCATTCATCCGACGCCAATAGATCTTAGTAATCATTACAGTGCGTCGTTAAAACTCAATAAAAAAAAAAAATTGGATGGTACCATTATTCAAGGTATACAATATCTTTATCTACTTCATTTTTATATTTCTTTGTCGGGGTTCAATCTCCACAGGCTTACCAAATGTGTGTTATGATGCGATCAATGTGATAAATGAAAACTACGCATTTCTCAAAACTGTAATTTCTCATGTATTATGTATAGAATGAGATGCTTTTTGAATTGAATTGAACTGAATTACATGAAATGTGATGGAAAGCCATATATATGAACCTTGAATTGAAGACGATTTTGTGACTGCCTCCATGTCTCATTCATAATTTATTTCGATCGTTTGGAATAAGTTGGTGACTCTTGTAGTTCAGATTACTGATAGGGGTTTTGATAGCCAATTGATCAATGAAAAGAAAATCTACTTGTTTCGATCAGAATGGCGTATCCGATTCATTCGGAAATTTGGGATAGTTGGATGAGCGAAGCGAAGACTCAATTTCACCATACCCGAAAAAAGAGTACTTTTTTTATTTTTCTTGCACTCAACAGGTCAAACAAAAATCCAAAATCAGTTGAAACTTGGCACACACAAGTGTCCTTATCTAATTTGATACTGTATAGTTTCGAGGCCCAATCAGTTGAACCATGTACAGAATTGTATTCAAAATGTATACACATGGGTGGGTCAGTATTCTGAAACGTACAAAAAGCGGTTCACATAAATCTCTATAAAATACTTCAGCACTAGGGTCAAAGCTTGCAGGAAACTTATTTCAAAGTTTTCAAAAATTCCGTAAGAATAACCCGGGAGAAAAAATTCGTGGAAAATATTTAATTCGAGAGACTTCAAATTATCACAGAATTTCAATATAATAATGATACACAATAATCCGAACTTTCACTCAGATCGGATGAGTTGTTTCGATGTAAAAAAATATATGATATAATTTTTATAAATCATTCAAAGCTATCAAGATACCAATTAAATTCAAGCAACAAGTTTTACCACGTAACTGTGAACGATTGAAACAAAGCCTTCTTTATTATTATATAAATTATTAAGGACGAATAAGATGGCAGTGACATAATGGTTTGGATCCCAAGATATAGGCCTATATATATAAACTAGGCAAACGCGTTATGTGTTGCCGCGTCGATGGATGAGCTGGAACATATCGACTTATCTTTGGATTGGTTAATAAATATATATATATATATATATATATATATATATATATATATATATATATATATATATATATATATATATATATATATATATATATATATATATATAAATATATATATATATATATATATATATATATATATATAAATATATATATATATATATATATATAAATATATATACACCTTGAGATTCAAACCATTACTTCACTGCCACCTTATTTTCCATTATTGATTTCTGTGATAATAAATGAGGCTTTGTTTTAATCGTTTACAGTTGAGAAGTGACACCTGTGGCTTGGATTCAATTGGAATCTTAATAGCTTTGAGTGATTCACAAAAATCACATTATATATTTTTTTACATCAAAACGGCGGATCCGATTTGAGTGAAAGTTCGGAATAATGTGTATATTCATCATATTGGAATTTCCTCAAGATTTGAAATGTCTCGGATGAAAATTAGTTTACGAATATTTTCCTCTGGGTTATTCTAACGTGATTTTTGAATTCTTCAAAATGATTTTTCTTAGAAGTGGTTGAACCGATTGCAACTCAAAACTATACAGTATCGAATTAGATGATGACACCTGTGTGTGCCAAGTTTCAACTGATTTTGAATTTTCGTTTGACCTATGGAGCGCGAAAATAAAACAGTCACTCTTTTTCGGGTATGGCGAAATTGAGTCTTCGCTCCGCTCATCCAATAACCAATCCAAAGAATAAAGTTGATATAAGTAGCTCATCCATCAACGCGGCAACACATAACGCGTTTGCCTAGTGTATATCATTATCGAATTGAAATTATGTGGAGATTTGAATTTATCAGAAGAAAATATTGTTTCAGAATTCTCACCTCTGGGTTATTCTCATTGTTTTTTTGGAAATTCCGGAATGGGTTTCCTCAAAAGTGGTGCGCCTAAACAATATCGAATGAGATAAACAATAATGTATGCCATAATTCAACCGCATTTGTATATACGTTCGACCTGGAGAACGTGAACGGTAACACAAAAAGACTGAAATACAAATATACAAAAAACATGTTTTTTTCAAAGTACGATGGAATTGAGTCTTCACTTCGCTCATCCAATTATATCCACAAATTATGATGATGATGATGATGATTGTTTATCATCGACCTCACCAACAGCTGGGCTATACTGGGCTACGAATAGGCAGGGATTATGAAACTATGAAGTAATGACAAGTGAACGGGCACTTACAATAACTCATGCCTCCTACGGGACTCAGACTCACGCTCTTACGGTGATTTCAGTTTCTGAAGCAGTGCCTCAGCTGACTGAGCTATCGATGACAGCTCCACACATCAATTATTGAGCAATGGAAAAATTTGAGATCACTCGAACCATATCTGACTGCACAGTCTTTTGAGCACAATGATTGGGAACCGAATTGGTTTTAGTATATCAACATTTATAAATTGACACAAAGTTATTGTTACTCAAAAAAGCCTAACGATGAAAAGGAGAATATTGTTCTTTCACTTTTCAGATTGAATCATATCTTCCTTTCACAACAATCAACGGCCTTTTTTTGTTTTCAAAAACCAAACTCTCTACCATCTGAGAATGGCTGATTTGAATCTGAGACAATAGGCTTCTGTCAAGTGACGTCACACATTGTTGCAAGAGACAGACAATGTCCACCAGTTGGAATTGATCAATCAGAATGCTTGATAGTTCACCAGTTCGCTGTGTTTCTATGGTCACTATTGTTTGGCATTTGTTACTTGACAGAAGCCTATAGATTGGAACACATCTTGTGAACATTGAAGGATATTGAGGATGTTGAAGGACAGCACAAAACCCTGCAACGAGAGTCAGTTATAGGCTTCTTTCAAGTAACAAATGACAAGCAATCGTTACCATAGCAATACAGCGAACTGGTGAACTACCAAACATTCTGATGGGCGATTCCAACTGGTGAACATTGTTGTCTGTCTTTTGCAACAATGAGTGACGTCACTTGACAGAAGCCTTCTGATGAATAATGAAGATATTTATTTCTCTTATTTCAGATGAAACTAGAAATCATCAACTCAAGTTCAGAAATTATACATATTTTCGACGGGGTCTCAAGAGACCATGAATCATGACGTAGGCATCTTCGCTTGTGTGTAGAAAGGTGAACAGAATCGTTTATACGTCACGACTCAGAAAAAAATGGATCTTGAAGGAAATATTGTTGATCAATTTTGATTCCTGAAATTGAGATTGGGATTCTTCGTTTCTTTCTGGAATTAAGGGAATAGATATCGTCACCATCCATTGAAATCTATAGTTCCAGGGTAGTGATGTCCTCGAATGATCCAAATCGATGATTATTAAAGAATGTTCATTGCTGGTGGGATCCGTTAGAGCAGTTCTTACATCTAACCATTTCAGAACATGATTCACATAAATTCAGAAACAGAATCAAATACACAGAAATTACAACAAAATAGAGAAGGATACGTAAATACATACAGTGGTCGTACACACAGAGATGTATGAACATTGAGTAAACATACAACAGATTCACTCTAACAATATAATTGAAGGAATTCTGAGTGAATGAACTGGAGATATATTGAAATAACAGTTTCAGAGTTGATGAAGACAATAATTCGGTTATTCATGTTATTCATGAAAAAAAAGAAGAGAGAAGAGAAAAAACGAAGAAGAAAAAAGGAAGTAAAGAAAAAAAATCAAACACTACAAGAAAATAAGAAAAGAAGAGAAGAAGTTGGAAGAAGAAGCTCAAGACCAACAATTCACCTTTTTTATTCATCCTGACATGGTTTTTCGTGGTTTCCCACAGTCGTCGAAGCAAATGCTTTGATGAAGTACTAATTGGCCTCGACCATCAATTAGTTGAGCGATAGGCCTAATTTGAACAGTATGGGCCTATCACTAATTTAGTTTGTCGAATTTGTAAAATGATGAACTTTACATCTGCTGTCAATGGAAATAAGTGATCATTGCCCAAGAGACTCAGTTCAAAGTGGAAGATATCAACATTCGTGTGTTTATACTGAAAGACTTTTATATACGGCGAAAAATTATGGTTACATACAGCGCAGTCCTGGTGTTGAAGTTCATTAGTTTTAAATAATCAAAATGGGGTGGTAAGATCGCCCTTCTGGTGCCCCGTCCAAACGATCCTATCTTTCATTCTTAGCCACATAATTGGGAAACACCGATCTTGTATCAAGTTTCGATGTTATACAAAAAAAATATAAAAATAACTGAATTACCAATATTTCAATCTCCATGAAAACAAAAGGATTTCAAAAAGAATCCTCATTTGGACATATTTGAATTGAAACCATTCACTATTCACTTTTTAATATTCCTCTCTGAAGACCGTCTCTGCAAGTATACTCTCAACATGCGATAGAAATGTTTTCCCATGATATATTCTTGAAATTCATTGAATGTTCCCCAATTGACGACTCGCAGTCTCCGTCCCCATGACGTCAGAAGTCATACCGTCCAATCAGCAGGGCTGTTAGAACTGTAGTCGTATTCAAATATACAATCGAGGTATCTTCAAATAACTACAAATGATGTAGATCCAACTGGCTGACTAGTGAAGCCACGCCTATGTCGAGTCGTTAATTAACAATTGAACAGTGATATCAGGAATGTGAAGAACGTGCAGGATGTTTTGAAATCAAGTGTATTGAATGGATCAGATTGCAGAGATGGATGACCATAATTCAGTATGGAAGTTCGAATTATATCATATAATCATATTACTATTGAATAAATAAATCATATAATTTCGAAATATATCATCAATGTATTCCAATATGCATCCCATGTCGATGTTAATATTATATTTTATGAAAGTGTATAATCATATGTATGACATGAAACTATTATCTTTTTATATAATATATGAATTGAATTCATTCGTCCCTGGCTCATCAAAAGGTTTACAGGATAATAATTAATATAAAATAAAATTGTTGATGAATGGAATATAGTTGAATAAGTGAGAAAAGTTAGTGAGAAATTGAAAATTGAAATGAATAATAATAAAAGGATGCTTAGAGAATCATACTTCTGATTGAAATTGAGGATATAACTGAGAAGGATGAATGAGGAATGAAATATTTGAGGATCTCACGAGAAATAAAATATTGAAGAAATAAAATTAACCATCACAAAAATAATTAATCAATTGATTGACTAGAATCAATTGATGTACGAAAAACTGTATTTTAAGCTATTCAATGGATAAATAATAATTAATATCACCCATCGGATTCTCGTACACACACAACAAGAATGATTCACTTTCCCAATTGTGATTCGAAAAATGTAATTTCTCATGGAATAACATAAAATGATGAAAGTAGGCCTAAATACACTCAGCCATTTCACAATAAATCCTCCAATTCTCAACAAACTTATTTCCACTCAACTTTCAATTCGCTTCCAATGAAATTTCACCCACGAGTAGCGACATTGTGCACCGGTCATTGAATGTACTCCCGTGGATAAGACCGAAGAATACTTGGTCTTCATTGCGCGCTCGGTCGAGCACGGTGCGAACAGACTCCCCTGCTGCGAGCTCTAGTGACGTCACAAACGACTGAAACTCGAGCCAAGTATGTCAAACATTCACACTCGCTCTTGTGTGCATCATACTTCCATACTTTCATACACTCCGGAGCATCGTCAAGAGCGTTTTGGAGTCCAGTTGTAGGAATATCATTTCTCGTGTGGAAAGTTTCTTGGAATTGTGAATATTTCGATCAATTTGATACAGAATAGACGAGGGTCATAGACTGAATATATGAATTGAATATTTATATATATATATATATATATATATATATATATATATATATATATATATATATATATATATATATATATATATATATATATATATATACGTATATGTATATATATATATATATATATATATATATATATATATATATATATATATATATATATATATGTATATATATATATATATATATATATATATATATAAATATATATACATATACATATATATATATATATATATATATATATATATATATATATATATATATATATATATATATATATATACATATATATATATATATATATATATATATATATATATATATATATATATATATATATATATATATATATATATATATTTATTTATATATATTTTATATTGGGTTTTAACGACGTACTATAGTATTGGCTACGATCCATTGGCGTCGGCGGATGATGAATGGGATGATGGGATAATGAGATGAAAGGTTATTTCATCGGGTGTTTTTAATGGTGAGAAGAAGTTGGAAGTGGCCTGTTGTTAGGTAATAATCCCAGTATCAACCTTAACGACAGAGGGACACCACGAATAACCCCTGTCAGGATGGTCGACCATGGCGGGAATCGAACCCCGGTCTCTAGAATATTGGTTCAGTGTGTTACCACTCCGCCACACATCTCGGCCAAAACATGCTTCTCAGAAATCTCGAGAAGAAGAACTTTATAAATAACACAACTGGTTGACAAGACAACCAGCCACAACAATACCTTTAAATGCACAGAACACAGTATGCAGTGATTCAACATCACTGCATACTGGTATTGCATACTGCATATTGCAGTCCCCTGCAATATATATATATATATATATATATATATATATATATATATATATATTTATATATATATATATATATACATATATATATATATATATATATATATATATATATATATATATATATATATATATATATATATTTATATATATATATATATATATATATATATATATATATATATATTTATATATATATATATATATATTGTGGGGGACTGCAATATGCAGTATGCAATACCAGTATGCAGTGATGTTGAATCACTGCATACTGTGTTCTGTGCATTTAAAGGTATTGTTGTGGCTGGTTGTCTTGTCAACCAGTTGTATTATTTATGAAGTTCTTCTTCTCGAGATTTCTGAGAAGCATGTTTTGACTGTAACCAGAAGTATATAAAATACATCAACCTTACTTATATTCACTGAGTTCATTTATTACCTCGTCCGAAACTCCCACAGTGGTGACCCCGACGTGATCATCTTACGATCACATTTATTTATATTCAAATTCAGCGTAAACTGCGTATTCTCAGTTTATTTGAGATTCCTCTCTTGTGTGAAGGTGAGTGAAGTATCAAGCTGATCAAGTCATACAGTGACATTTCAACTATTTAAACATCAAACGTAACTTGTGTCTTCATCATCAGTCATGTCCAACAATGATACTAATAGGCCTGGTGTCGACCGAGTGAGCATACGCGCTCCACCCTTTTGACCTGAGAAACCGGCGTTATGGTTTGCACAATTGGAGGGCTCAATTCACTATAGCCGGGATAGTACAGGACTCAACTAAGTTTTACTATGTGCTAGCCCAGCTAGATAATAAATACGCGTCAGAAGTGGAGGACATAATTCTTACTCCACCTGATTCGGACAAATATGCTTCAATAAAGAAGGCACTCATTACACGTCTATCTATAACGCAACGCTCACGCATGAGACAACTGCTCGAACGAGAGGAACTGGGAGATCGTACACCGTCGCAGTTTTTACGTTATCTTCGTAGACTTGGCGAACCATGGATACCCGACGAGCTGCTCCGCACATTGTGGTTAGGCCGCCTACCGTTAAGGATGCAGGATATCTTGGCCGCGTCATCAATCGTCGAACTCGGTGCCCTTGCAGAAACAGCTGACAAGATACACGACAATTCACCAGGACCACGAGTAGCTGCGGTTGAGACCGACGCCCGGGTGAGTGATCTTACACAACAGCTTGCTTCATTGACCGCAAGCTTCGCGGTGCTCAGCGCCAATCGCACACGCGGAGACAGGCAGCGATCACTTTCACATGGAAAAAAAAATCTCCGATAAAGACGGAGAACGTGGTGAATGAATTATGTTGGTACCATGCCAAGTTCGGTGATCTTGACGGTCGTTGTGTGGCTCCCTGCAGGCACCAATCGGGAAAAGACCGGGGCGGTCAGTAATGGCGGCTGACTATGGCCCGACAGCAAATCGCCTGTTTGTAACGGACCGTCAAACAAAGACGAGATTCCTTATCGACACCGGTTCAGACTTATGTGTGTATCCTCGAAACAAAGCACAAGGCCGCCCCAGTAAGACTACTTATGTGTTTTTTGCTGCAAATGAGTATCCCATTCATACGTATGGACCAATTAACTTGTCATTAGATCTAGGCTTACGCCGAGTTATTGAGTGGCGTTTCGTCATCGCTGATGTTGCTCAACCAATAATCGGAGTGTATTTTCTCTCACATTACGGTTTACTAGTCGACGTCCGTCAACGGCAACTTATTGATGGCGTCACTACATTGGCAGTTCCGAGGCAGCTCTCCAACATCACTCTTGGGCAAGTCAAGGTAATATCACGAGAAAGCAGCATATCTCAGTCGCACTTTCACAAGCTACTTATCACTTTTCCGGACGTCACACGCCCAAGTGGTATGCCTCGTGAGCCAAAACATCAGGCAGCTCATCACATCAACACGACGCCGGGACAACCAGCGTCGTGCAAGCCCAGGCGTTTGGCACCCGATCGTCTCGATATTGCTGAACGAGAGTTTAACACTATGCTGGAGGCAGGCATTGCTCGACGATCATCTAGCAGCTGGTCCTCCGCTCTCCACCTAGTCCCGAAAAATAACGGCCAATGGCGGCCATGTGGAGATTACCATCCTCTGAACGCTCGGACTATTCCGGATCGCTATCCTGTTCCGCACATCCAGGATTTTGCACAGAACCTTTCAGGCAAGTCTATCTTTTCCACTATCGATTCAGTACGCGCCTACAATCAAATTCCCGTCGCTTCCGAAGACATCCATAAGACAGCAATTACTAAACCTTTTGGACTATTCGAGTTTCCCTTTATGAGTTTCGGACTACGGAACGTGGCGCAGACGATTCAGAGGTTTATTGACGAAGTACTTCGGGACCTCGATTTCTGCTATGCATATATCGATGACATCTTAGTAGCTTCATGTGATCCGCAACAGCACGAGCAACACCTCCGGCTCCTTTTTACGAAGCTTTCAGAGTACGACGTCGTGGTCAACTCCTCCAAGTGCGTATTCGGCGCCTCCGAAGTGAATTTTTTTGGATACATAGTCAACGCATCTGGTACCCGACCTATTCAGGAGAAAGTCAACGCCATACTTTCCTTTCCGCCACCCGGCAATATCAAGCAACTACGGCAGTTCCTCGGAATGATTAACTTTTACAGTCGTTTTCTTCCATCCGCTGCCCAACTTCAGGCTCCTCTCAACGACCTCCTCGCCGGTATCGACACCTCAGGTAAAACTCCTGTCGGTTGGACGCCGGAACTCCGGTCTACGTTTGACACATGCAAAAAGAGTCTTGCGAACGCCACCCTTCTCGCGCATCCAGACATCGATGCCGAGCTGGCAGTTGTTGCCGACGCCTCGGACACCAGCGTCGGTGCCACTCTACAGCAGCGGACATGCCGCGGATGGCAACCACTCGCTTTCTTCTCCCGAAAGCTTAACACAGCACAACGAAATTACGGCGCGTACGACCGTGAACTGTTAGCCATATACGACGCCATTCATTTCTTCCGGCACATGGTAGAAGCTAGAACCTTTACCGTCTACACCGATCATAAACCACTTACATTTGCCTTCAGACAACGACCAGACAAATGCTCACCACGGCAGTTTCGACACCTTGACTTCATCGGGCAATATACTACCGATGTACGTCATATTCCAGGCAAAAACAACGTCGTCGCCGACGCCTTGTCCAGGGTCAAGGCAGTAACAGCTCCTGTCAACTTTGCCGACATCGCAAGGGCACAGCAAGATGACATCGAACTACGGACCTTCAGGAAATCAAACACGTCTCTTCAGATAGAATGTAAAAAGTTGGTCGACTCCAACCTCACAATTTACTGTGACACATCTCAGTCTACACTTCGTCCTTTTGTGCCATTTCCTTTGAGGCGTCAAGTGTTCGACAGTTTGCATGATATGTCACATCCTGGCATTAAGGCAACCACCAAACTAATCACGAAGCGCTACGTATGGCCGTCCATGAATTAGGACTGCAAGGAATGGACCAGAACGTGCATAAAATGTCAACGCTCCAAGATTACACGTCACGTAACATCGCCTGTCGGTCACTTTGACGTACCGGGTGCTAGATTCGAGCACTTACACATTGACCTAGTCGGACCTCTACCGATAGCAGACGGATTTCGCTACCTACTGACATGTGTGGATCGCTTTACACTGTGGCCAGAGGCAATTCCAATATCAGACATCACGGCAGAAACCGTGGCTGCCGCCCTCGTCACAGGATGGATATCACGGTTTGGAGCTCCCCTCAGAATCACTAGCGACCAAGGACGCCAGTTCGAGTCGTGTCTTTTCCGGTCACTCAATAACCTGACAGGTACGACTCATCTCCGGACAACTGCCCACCACCCACAAGCAAATGGAATGGTCGAGCGTCTTCACCGACAACTCAAGGCTGCCATAATGTGCCACGACAGCGAGAGATGGACTGAGGTTTTGCCGTGGGTCATGCTCGGCATCCGTTCGGCCTGGAAAGAAGACCTGAAAGCAACGCCGGCCGAACTTGTTTATGGGACGACACTTCGCCTTCCAGGTGAATACCTTGCACCGACAACGGTTACCCTAGAGTCAACATCCGATTATGTCGATCGACTCAGACGTCACCTCAGGCAGCTGAGGCCAGCTCAACCTTCTCACCATGGGCAACACGCAGTTTTCCTTTTCAAGGACTTAGCGTCATGTTCGCACGTCTTTGTGCGCCACGACGCAGTCCGCACTCCTCTGCAGCAGCCATATGATGGACCGTATATTATCACAGCTCGTCACGACAAGTTCTACACTATCGTGCGCAACGGTAAACAAGTGGTGGTATCCATAGACAGGCTGAAACCTGCATACATACTCGCAGACCCAGACACAGTCATCATTCCAGCGTGAATGCAAGACTATCGTGTTCCTCCATATTTTCGGGACACTGGGGAGGGGGTACTGTGGGGGACTGCAATATGCAGTATGCAATACCAGTATGCAGTGATGTTGAATCACTGCATACTGTGTTCTGTGCATTTAAAGGTATTGTTGTGGCTGGTTGTCTTGTCAACCAGTTGTGTTATTTATAAAGTTCTTCTTCTCGAGATTTCTGAGAAGCATGTTTTAACTGTAACCAGAAGTATATAAAATACATCAACTTCACTTATATTCACTGAGTTCATTTATTACCTCGTTCAAAACTCCCACAGTATATATATATATATATATATATATATATATATATATATATATATATATATATATATATATATATATATATATATATATATAGATATATGTATATGTGTCTATGGAATAATCATAACTATATCTTCCGTCTATGCACGAGTATCAAATGTTATAACACATTCGAAATAGAATCAAGACAAACTGATGAGTGATGTTTTTGAAAAGAGAGACGAAAAACTGGTTGATTGAGAAAAGGTGGGGAAATTCCATTCTATTTCTTTATATA
>OZ023330.1:36469188-36514188 GCA_964007535.1 Brachyptera risi | reverse complement strand
TGAATTTCATCTTCTTTCCAAATTTTTTTTTCCGCCGTGTTATTCTGACGGGTATTTCTGAAATTTCTAAAATTCATAAAAAGAGAAGTTACCACTCGATAATGCCACGAAACCATACAGATATGAATTGGATAAAGAACCATGATGAAAAAAAGTTCAAAGTGGTTAGCTATAGCCGTTTGACCTGTGGAGAACCGACAAAAAAACATAAAATAAACATAAAAATGAACACCAATTTTTTTCAGTATGTCAGATTGAATCCTCGCTAAAGCTCGGGTAAATATTGTATGCTTGGCAGCTTAACAATAACGATCAGCGAATGATTATTTCATACTTTGAATGAGCAATTTGTATGCTAGCCACTCATCTTGGGTTCACTAAAACCAAGGTCTATAATGTGGGACTCGAACCCATTTCTGACTTGACTTCAGTTACTAATGAAGAGTGGTCACTACCATTCTCATTTCTGTGAACCGGAAATATTTTCTGAAATCTTCAGGAAATAAGTGAGGATATCTGTGAAAAAAAGATAGTTCCATATTAGGTGTGTGTTCAATTTAAATCACCTCAAGAGGGCATTCATACAATTGCTTCATCACAATTATTGTCATATACATGAAACTATTATTAGTGTAATCATACTAGAGTTGGTAGCACAGCACTGTAATGTTGATTACGTCACATAGTCTAGTGTCATGGCTGAAGCCAAGTAATACATGTAACTATGCTGTTTATTATAAATTAATAAATACTCTTTAATATGCTATATATGTACGAATTATTTATATGAGCATACGACATGGTGTCAGAAGAAACTCCTGATTAAAGAAGAACAAGTGAACTTGTACAGATTGAAGAGATTTGCGAAGATAATCCTTCACCAGGCTGAATGCCTCAAGAAAACACGTGTGAAACACGAAGAAAATGAGCGAAGGCGCAGCACTTCCGCCAATAATCAATGTGGAATCTTCAAGAATTCACAAACCACCGCCTGAATTGAACCTGAATGGTAATGTAGCAGAAAGCTGGAGACGATGGCGACAGAAATTTGAAATTTATTTAAAGGCAACAAAGGCCTACAAGGACGCTGACGATGAAAAGGTAGCCACCTTACTTAGCCTCATTGGTGACGAAGCTTTAGAAGCTTACAATACATTTAAATTTCGCGATGCAGGTGACGAAAACAAACTGGACAAAGTTTTGGAACAGTTTGAACTTTACTGTACTCCCAGGAAAAACGAAGTTTTTGAACGCTTTAAATTCTTTAAAATCAAACAAAAAGAAGGTCAAAGCGTGGACCAGTTCGTTACTGAGTTAAAGAATGCAGCTAGTCAGTGTGAATTTAACACAGAAAATCAGACCGAAAAACTCATTCGAGATCGAATCGTACTTGGAATACGAGACGAACGACTACAAGAACGCCTGTTGGGTGAGATGAATCTTACTCTCCATAAAGCCGCGGATCTGTGTAGATCGTCAGAAGCTAGCAAAAGCAAAGCGAAAGAAATACAGAAGAAAGAAGAAACGTCATCAGTTAATACAGTTCAGAAGAAGAACTACCAGAAAGACAGTTACTCCAGTGCGAGGCCTAGTAATAAGGGGCAAAGCAGTGCAAAGAAGTTTACATGCAAAAAATGTTGCTATGAACACAGGTACGGCGAATGCCCTGCCTATGGCAAGGAATGCGCGATCTGTAAGGAAAAGAACCATTTCGCGAAAGCCTGTTCGAAGAAGACAGAAACAAAGAAGATCTTCAGGAAGAAGAAAGTACATGAAGTCTGTGAGGAAGAGAATCAACTTTCGAGCAGTGAAGAAGATAGTGACCCTCAAGGTCACAATAGTAGAAACTCTATGTACATCCATGTGATAAACACAGTGAGTGCAGCTGATGACAGAACGAAGTCATGGCACGAAACCTTGTCTGTAGAAGGTAGGAATGTAGAGTTCAAGTTAGATTGTGGTGCTGAAATCAGTATCTTACCTTATAAAGTGTTTGAACAAATTTCAAAGCGAGTTAATCTGAAACTAGAGAAATCTAATACTGTGTTGATACCATTCGGTAATGGTGATAACAAAGTAGTGCCTGAAGGCAAAGTCAATCTTCAATGTAAGTCAGTGAAAGGGAAATCACAAGAAGTTTCATTTGCAGTTGTCAAATTGAATTGTAAACCACTGTTAGGCTTAGAAGGCTGTATGAGTCTTGACTTGATCAGAAGAGTAGACATGGTAACCGAAAATGATAGTAAAATATTCATTCTCACTAAATACTCAGATGTATTTAATGGTGTCGGAAAGATGCCATTTACTTATAATATTGAGCTGAAAGATAACTTTGAACCAGTTATCAACCCCCCCAGACGAGTTCCTATTAGCTTACTGGATCGTTTAACTGAAACTCTGAATGAGTTGGAGAAAGATGGTATTGTTGAACGTGTAGACAAACCATCAGAATGGGTTAATAGCCTTGTAATAGTTGAGAAAAAGGACGGTACTCTTAGATTGTGCCTAGACCCCCAAAACTTGAACAAAGCAATCAAACGTGAACACTTTCAAATTCCCAAACCCGAGGAAATAATATCACGTCTAAGTGGTAAACAGGTGTTTTCAGTACTAGATATGAAAAAGGGTTTTTGGAATATTCCCTTAACAGAGCAAAGTTCTGATTTATGTACCTTTAGTACACCCATGGGTAGATATAAGTTCATGAGACTACCCTACGGTATTAGTTCAGCTCCCGAAATTTTGCAAAAAGTTAATACCCAAGTGTTTGGTGACATCCCAGGCGTCGAAGTATATTTCGATGATATCATAGTTTCAGGGGTGACCACAAAAGATCATGACTTGGCGCTAACGCAGGTATTAGAACGAGCGAGAGAATTCAAGGTCAAGTTTAATGAAAGTAAATTTCAATTCCGCGTTCCAGAGGTAAAGTACGTTGGATGTAGGATATCGGGCAAAGGAATTCAAACTGATGAAGATCAAGTTACGGCAATCGTCAACATGCCAACTCCCAGCAATAAACATGACGTAATGCGTTTACTAGGTATGGCTAAACATCTTGGACAATACGTGCCTAATCTGTCGAAAGTTACAGCTCCATTACGTGATCTAACGAAACTAGACACATCGTTTGAATGGTCCCATAATCATGAAGAGTCGCTTAGCTCCCTAAAAGATAAGCTAATAAATGCGCCAGTGCTAGCAATATTTGATAGCAGTAAACCTCTAATCCTGCAAACAGACGCGTCAAAAGACGGTCTTGGGGCTTGCATCAGCCAGGATGGACATCCTTTGGCTTATGCATCGCGAAGCCTTAGTTCCAGTGAACGAAATTACGCTCAAATAGAAAAAGAAATGTTAAGTATCATTTTTGGTCTCGAACGTTTTAATCATTATACTTACGGTAGAATTGTGACAGTACAAACTGATCATAAACCATTGGTCGCCATAACTATTAAAGACATTAGTAAAGTTTCATCACGATTACAGCGCATGAAACTACGTTTGCTAAAATATCAGACTAACGTACACTACGTACCAGGTAAAGAACTCTTTTTAGCTGACACACTGTCACGCGCTTTCATTACAAACTCAAATGACGGTAGTGACGAAACAGAGTTTAACTACGTAGTTCATTCAATATCAAAACATTTGCCAATGACTAAAGAACGTCGGGAACAGTTTGTTGAAGCAACGTCTGAAGACGACACACTCGTATGTTTGTCGAGCCTATTTCAAAACGGATGGCCTAAGGAAAGATTTAGAGTCCCTCAAGTAGCTAGATTCTATTGGCATATGCGTGATACTATCCACGTAGCTGATCAGTTAGTATTCTCAGGTGAAAAACTAATTGTCCCCCTTCAATTACGGTCAGATATGTTAAAGTTGATACATGAAGGACACTCGGGCATGGAAAGATGTAAAGCTCGAGCTCGGGAAATTCTTTATTGGCCAGGGATGGGAGACGAGATAGAAGCGTATGTGGCCAAATGTAAAATTTGTCAAAAATTTGGACGTAAGCAGACGAAAGAACCGCTTATACCCCACCCGTTGCCGAATCGTGCATGGCAAAATATTGGATCAGACATACTTGAGTTTGGTAATAATGACTACCTGGTTGTTGTAGATTATTATAGCAAGTGGATCGAATTGTGCCAAATCCCGGACAAAACTGCCTCAACAGTTATCTCGCGACTAAAATCTATGTTTGCTAGGTTTGGCATTCCAGACAAATTGATTACTGATAATATGCCCTATGCCAGCCGTGAGTTTCAAAACTTTTGCAAAGAGTGGAATTTTATTTCTACTACTTCTAGCCCTCTTTACCCACAATCGAATGGCATGTCAGAAAGAGCAGTAGGAATAGTTAAAAACATCTTGAGAAAGACCTTGAACATGAATCGGAAACGGTCTATCACACGCGCGATAATTCTGTGAATGATAGTAGGGTTGTAAGTAAATCTATAAATGATGATAATCCTATTGTAACCAGATCTGGACGAGTTATTAGTAAACCATCAAGATATTTGAATTAAGTAATCAAGCTTTGCGCTATTGCATTGTTATTGAATTGTTAAATAAATGATTTAATTGATAGTCATTAGCCTGTAACAGTCCACTATTGACATTATTTCATAAAAATGTAACTCTTTGTAATTAACCAAAAATGGTTATTGAAGTTTATTATTGTACTAGCAGTGCTATTTTCTGTATCCTATGTAACCACATTATTAATTGATATTTGCATATTGTGTAATGCAAATTCATAGACATACTTGACTCTGGATGATATTTAACTAAAAGTGGGGAGGTGTCATATACATGAAACTATTATTAGTGTAATCATACTAGAGTTGGTAGCACAGCACTGTAATGTTGATTACGTCACATAGTCTAGTGTCATGGCTGAAGCCAAGTAATACATGTAACTATGCTGTTTATTATAAATTAATAAATACTCTTTAATATGCTATATATGTACGAATTATTTATATGAGCATACGACAATTATAACATATATTTTTTTGGCGGAAATTGAAAGACTTTTATCTACGGCGGAAAATTGTGGTCACAGACAGCGCAGTCCTGGTGTGGAAGTACATTGGTTTTGAATAAGCAAAATGGGGTGGTGAAATCGCCCTTGTGGTGCCCCTTCCACTCGATCCTATCTCTCATCTATCTCAATTGGAGAACAATGATTTTGTTTCAATTTTCATTCTCATTTTCATGTTACATAATCACCCACGGTATGGATTTATAAACTCTCATAGCATATGATTCACTCAACTCTGTTTATCCATTATCATATATCAGTACATATATACTTGATGATCAATCCGAAGTATAATGCTGGCCTTCCTTGAATGCGATTTGCGTTTCGGTTTCGCAAGGCTGTGGAATTGAGGCGAGCTCAACAATCAGAAATCACGTAACTCTCGTCACTGATTGGTCGTTTTATCATCATGGTGGCCTCAAAAAACGCTTACCGAATTCGCAATCCAGATAACGCAGGTAGGGTCATCTCATTGCTATCTAGAGCAGTTGCGTGTTTGACAAAAGTTCATGAGATTGCCACCCTTCTGGCCAAGTTATAGAAAGCACTGCTTCAGAATGCTTCATGATTTGAAGTCGGTTTTCGATGTAGGTACATGAGTTGGGTGTGGGTTTGAATCATCAAATCATGAGATTTAGTGAGACTCTGTTCACTGTAATCACTTCATGGTATCATTGTGTCCTGGTCATTCATATAATCCAAGTGTTGGAGTCCATAATGATAATAATAATAATGATGATAATTTTCATTATCAGAGACTATACAAACAGTATGAAGTAGTATCGTCATGAATTACATAATGAAGGGATATAATAAAAATTGTTCAAGAATAGCTGGACGCTCAAAAATCGTCAACAAAGTGAAATGAGTAGAATGGATGGGTATAGAGGAAGGAAGGACCACGAATCTGAGATATTCAAAAGGGCTCTGAAGACAGCGCAGGGCAACAAATCTTTTCTGGAACGAGGAATATCAGAGGTGGAATTCATCAAGTCCTGCGTTTTTGAAGTTGACGTTGCCTAGTGCAAAGGTATTCAGAGACCGAGTTGAGTTGGAATATCTCGAAAAATTAGCTGATAAAATTGAGACATGGAATTATGTCAGACATGTAGCATAGGCCTAGAGTTATTCAAATATGTATTGCTGACTATTCATTTCTTATTCACTAGTCAAACGCGAAATATGCGTTGTAAGATGAGCGAGATATCTCAATAAGGTATAAAAGTCCTTGAAATAGTTTTACCCTTGCTACTTTATCGACTTTGGTATTCTACACACCTTGATATCTGAATAAGCTATAAAAGTCGTTAAAGAAGTTCTACTCTTGCCACTTCATTGACTCTGGTATTCTACACACCTTGACGCATATAAAAAATACTTCATTGTTGGTCAACTCTTGAATCTAGAAAGCAGTGAATCTCGACAACTTAATTCTGTCACAATTTTTATGATATATTTTATGAATATTATCAGTCATTTTATTTTTTTTCTCCAAAACGAATGATCAGAATTGCTTAAAAAATCGTAATAATGTGTAAAATCCATGTATACACATTTAGAGAGAATTTCATCCCATTTGGAGAGATTTTATTTTTCAACATTTTCCGCCCAGCCAAATCTTATGGGGTTTTTAGAAACTTTGAGATGATGATTCTCAAAATCGGTCCGACCGATTCATCCCAAAAACTATACAGTTTTAAGTTGGATGAGTTTGCGTGTACAAAAAAAGTTTCTTGTTGATCAGTCAACCCTTGCGACCTGTGGAGTGCTTACAAAAAAAAAAAAAAACACACACAGACAAAGCCCTATAAGAGTGGGATGGAGACTTCGCTACGCTCATCAATAACTAGTCAAACGCGAAATATGCGTTGTAAGATGAGCGAGATATCTGAATAAGGTATAAAAGTCCTTGAAGTAGTTCTACCCTTGCTACTTTATCGACTCTGGTATTCTACACACCTTGATATCTAAATAAGCTATACAAGTCGTTAGAGTAGTTCTAATCTCCTTTTCTTTATTGACTCTGGTATTCTACACACCTGGACGCAAATAAAAAATACTTCATTGTTGGTCAACTCTTGAATCTAGAAAGCAGTGAATCTCGACAACTTGATTCTGTCACAATTTGTATGATTTATTTTATGAATATTATCAGTCATTTTATTTTTTTTCTTCAAAACGGCTGATTGGAATTGCATACAAGATCGTGAAAATGTGTAAAATCTATGTTTACACATTTAGAAAAAATTTCATCTCATTTGGAGAGATTTTATTTTCCAACATTTTCCGCCCAGCCAAATCTTATGGGGTTTTTAGAAACTTTGAGATGATTTTTCTCAAAATTGGTACGACCGATTCATTCCAAAAACTATACAGTTCTAAGTTGAATGAGTTTGCGTGTACAAAAAAAGTTTCATGTTGATCAGTCAACCCTTGCGACCTGTGGAGTGCTTACAAAAAAAAAAAAAAAAAAAAAACACACAGACAAAGCCCTATAAGAGTGGGATGGAGACTTTGCTACGCTCATCAATTAGATGGGCGTAGCGAAGTCTCCATCTCACTCTTATAGGGCTTTGTCTGTGTGTGTGTTTTTTTTTGTAAGCACTCCACAGGTCGCAGAAATTGACTGATCGACATCAAACTTTTTTGTGCACGCAAACTCATCCAACATAGAACTGTATAGTTTTTGGAATAAATCAGTTGGACCGATTTTGAGAAATATCATCTCAAAGTTTCTAAAAACCCCATAAGATTTGGCTGGGCGGAAAATGTTGAAAAATAAATTTATCCAAATGGGGTGAAATTTTCTCTAAATGTGTATACATAGATTTTACACATTATCGCGATTTTGCATACAATTCTGATCGGCCGTTTTGAAGAAGAAAAGAATAACTGATATTATCCATGACTATTATCGATAGTCATAGATATTTATTCATCAAATATCATACAAATTGTGACAGAATTAAGTTGTCGAGATTCACTGCTTTCTAGATTCAAGAGTTGACCAACAATGAAGTATTTGTATATGCGTCAAGGTGTGTAGAATACCAGAGTCAATAAAGTGGCAAGAGTAGAACTACTTTAACGACCTGTATAGCTTATTCAGATACCAAGGTGTGTAGAATACCAGAGTCGATGAAGTAGCGAGGGTAGAACTAATTCAACGACTTTTATACATTATTTGGACATCTCGCTCATCTTGCAACGCATATTTCGCGTTTGACTAGTCATTCTTAATTGTTGAGAAGAGAAACTCGGACACTGTATTTATTGTATAATACAAATCTGTTTAATGAAGAATGAATCAATGAATTTCCACATAACAGTCTCCTAACTCAGGATTCAAATAAAGGTATGTTGGAAATCGACTTGATGTCTATTGGTAGGTTGTTATAAAAACGTGACATTGAATATTGCAGTCCTTTCTTGTACAGCATAAGTCTATGTTTGTCCACACGTAGGTCATTACGACGTCGTGTACAATGTTGATGGATTTTATAGTTACATTGGAATTGCTTAAAATTCCTCTCCACAGAAACGACGGACTCAAGAATAGGAGTCGTTGATAATATCAGTTGTTTGATGACAACTCTCGAACGGTGTGAGATATAAGAATTCTGAAATGGAGCAAAACAGCTATTTTCAATATCTCTCAGATTGTATCAGTTTGATTTATTCAACTCATGTCACATGATTGTACGATTGAAAAATGCGTTCTCTTAGCTGTGAACGGTTGACCATTTTGCGATATGAGTTGAGTGGTTAGAACTTGAACCACTCGAATCCGATAAACTCTCGAGCCCCATAATGCATTTTTTTTATTTTAAACTACTTTCTTCAACAAAGTTGAGTAAGTATTCCACAAGGGCACTACATGTCGACTTGATTTTGCTAGTCCCAAGTCCTCTTAATCTCTCGTCTCCTCTCCTGTCCGATTCTGCCCTTCCTCCTCCTCCTCCATCTCAACTCTTCTCACCACTTTCCTCCATTTCTCTCTATTCTCCCACCATTGAACACTCTCAACTTCATTCCATACCTCTTCTCTTTCTTCAAAAGCTCTTCTCACTCCCATTTTCCATCTCTATCTCGGTCTCCCCACTCTTCTTTCATCTCCGCACATTTCCGACCTCTCGTATTCTGCTCTAGGTATTCTATTTCTCTCCATTTGTATTTGTATTTAACTTACTCATCACAGATTATTTTAAGAACAGGTGGTAATGATTACTATCATGGAATCAAAAGAAAATAAACAAACATAGCCCATTTGATAAAATTAAACATTGTTATTTTTTCTTAGCTTTCTTCTTAAATCACTTATCTTCGTTATATTCTTCCACTCTCCTTCCAATTCATTCCATTCTTGCGTCATTCTCTGGATGAATCCATATTTCCCTACTTCTTTATCCACTCTCTCAACTTCCATTCCTACCCCTCTCCTTGTACTTCTTTGTAATCTCTTTCCAAATCAATTGCTCAATTCCTCCCATTCTGTTTATTCATTCTTGACTCTAACAGAATTACACATTCTTTCTATTGGTCTTCGTTTTGCCAAATTTTCCCATCAAATTTCCTCAATCATTTTACTAGGTCTTTCTATAATTTTTCCCACCACATCCTTATCGTTCCTGATAATCTTCTAATCCTGATAATTCTAATTATAATGATAATCCTGATTTTCTTCTCATATGTCCGAATCAACTCGATCTCTCCCTACCTAGCTTGAACAATAACCGTTCCACACCAAAATCTTCTCTATTCAATTTGCTTCTCTTTCTTCCTGATGTTGATACTCCTGCAATGCTTCTTATCATGAATGAAGAATGAAAATGAACGAAATGTCAGAATGGAAATGTGATAAAAAGTTCTTCGTATACGTTAATGACGCCATCATTTTCGTACTGTAGAACAATAACGTCATAGATCAGGTATGTTATTACAAAACTTGAAGACTTTGAATGTAATATTGAAGTATCTCAATATTATAGAAAGTCAAACACAAAACTGTAACGGGATCACTATTTGAAAATAGAATTAATATCTACACGTACACGTTTCACCCAAGGCTTCAGTTCTTAAGATAGAATCCATTACGGTGGATCGAATGCTTATCAAGATAAACATTTCTCGCTAATTAAATTACGAAGATGGCGTCTTGGTGGGTTCGTTTTCATTATGTGGAAGTTCGTATTACTTTTCACAAGCGTTTATCTAACGTTGTAGACGAGGCTTATATCTGGCTCTGGGATCTAGACCTTGAAAATATACTTGTATTCATGTATGACGAAGACCGTATACAAGATGACTGGGGATGAATACATGCATCATTGTTCTTATTTGTATATAGCTGTGACATCATATGAATATCAGAACGTGATTTACTTTCGGAAAATCATTTTCTGAGATTTTGTTTTACGTCACACTCATTTCACTCTCGGTTTTAATTCAATAAGATCAATTATGTAGTATTATATACTTTCACCATCATTTTCTGCTCTTGAACCGAGTTGTTACCCACCGAGACGTGTGGCCGAGTGGTAACACGGTAATTCGGGAAATCGTGGTTCGATTCCCGCCATGGTCGACCATCCAGACAGGGGTTTTTTGTGGTTTCTTTTTGTCGTTCAGGTTGATACTGGGATGGTTCCTTAACAGCAGGCCACGACAGACTCCTCCCCACAATCCGAAACACATCATAAAATAACCTTTCATCTCACCATCCCATCATCTCATTCATAATCCACCGACGCCAATAGATCGTAGCCATCAGTATAGTGCGTCGTTAATACTCAATATAGAAAAAACATCATTTTCTGTTATTGAACGAAGTAGTTACCCATGGTATGTATGTGAAAGTGTATGCGAGAAGTATATGTGAAAGTGTATGTAAAATGTATGTCAGCATGTAAAAGTATGATCTTTCAAACTGGGAGTCACAAGGACGATCGAAGTACATTTTATCTTCTTTCTCATTTTCTTTTTTTTTCTTCTCCTTCTGTTTCTCTCATCACAATCTTTCTCGGAATCTGAAACAAACATGAATTGTATCGGATGATAATGCGTGAGTGAGCCTTCTCACATACCTGACATTCATGGAATTCACCTGCCTCTTTGTGTTTTATTCCCAGTATGCCACGGGTCATTCTAATCGATTTCTAGGAATGCGATTTGATATAGATTTAATATCGGACACATTCTGATATTGCTCTAGACAGCAGGAAGAGAAGTGTATCAATTATCAGTATGATGGGGCAAGACTTATGTTCGTGTCGATGAATCCAATTTGGAGAATAGCATATATTTTCTACATGAATTGCCGATCGGAATAAGTTTCCAAATATTTTCAGTTTTTAGAAATAGTACATTTGTACCTACGCAAGAAGAAGTTCATCTACTGAAATAACGATCACGAATATCACTTTTGTAATGCATATTGCAAGATTTTCAGGATATTCTCAGTTCTCAATCTGCGGATTTGATTAAGAAGCGCCAAAACAACTAACAGAATGCGATTTTTGGTGCTTCAAAAATTGCAGCAAAATCTTCTCCATTATTTTTTTGTTCACTTATTTTCGGTCTGCAGAAGATTCGTGAATACAATTATACTCGAGGATAGATATGGTTACAGGAAAAGACATGAATTTCTCCGATATTGTGTGAATAATTGAAAACATACTAAATTGATGACATGATCACTCAATTTGAAAACTGAATGAAATTATGCATATTATACTAAATCGCTCATGAAGGCTTCATATCAGGGTGATGTATGATATTCTTGGATCAATAGATAATAGAGTTCTGATCTATGGAGTGAAATGCAATCATGAAATGCTCATTCCTGAATTGTGAATTCGTTTCCGAGTCAATTTCAACTGAAATGAATAAATGACACCGAATAATGAAATAAGTGAAGAAATTTTTAAAAGCACTGAGGAAGTATAATTATTGATCACATTAAAATTGCATGATCTGAGATTGTTTTTTCATTCAACTTTCTGGTACCACTGAATAAAGGAAAAAAAATGCTCTCTAAATCAATGAGAGAATATTCTCAACAATTTCTTCTCTCTGGAAAAATTATATGAACATGTTTTTTGCTATTTTTTTCTGGAATGTTTTTTTCAGTTTGAAGTAAAACAAGTAAGAATCTGATATAAATAATGAAATAGTGAATCATCAGAGACTTGATGAATTAGGTGGTTCATTGAATCATTGTGAAGCTATGTATATGAATATGTAACGAATTAGTAAGATCGTATTTTTGTTACCGTTTCTCTGAAGTTTAATATTGGTGGCTTCAGTTGGTTCAACTGACAGCAGCATGAAACTTTCCAAAATGTGCGAATTCATGAACTTTGTGGATTGTCGAGTTGCATAAATTTTCAAACCATTTTTCAATAGACTAATGATTACAACTATGTTCTATTTGGACTTCATTCAATCATGTTATGATGATGTATTTGTGAAATGATGTATTTGAAATCACAATGAATCAGTTTCAATATCGAGATAACAAATTGTGGGATGAAACTAAATCAGATAAACATAGATAGGCCTACAACTGTATTTTCCAATTGACATTTTTTGATGGAATGATAATTACTGTATGATGACCCAGTTGTTAATTGTCATTCATATATTTTAATTCATCAGGATGAGTTATTGTCATATTGAGATATATGTGTTGTGATTTCCGCAATTTTTTTTTTTCAATAACATCGAAACTTGATACAAGATCATTGTTCCCCATTCAAGGTTATGAATGAAAAGTTGAATCGTTTTGACGGGGCACTATACAAGGGCAATCTTACCACCCCATTTCAATTATTCAAAACAAATTAGCTTCAACAGTTCGAATTCATCAAATTTGAATTATTTTACGAAGAATGAAGTCTTGAACGATTGTCAATAAAATTTGAATGTTATAGTAGGTGAATTTTATAGTAACGGAGTTCAAATCATTGATATTTCCAAAAGTTCTGAACTATTTCTATCTTTGCATATTACGTTCCATATCTCAAATAGTTGATTGAGGATTTCAACTTTCGTATATATCTGGTTTTAACGACGCACTGTAATGATGACTTGGATCTATTGGCGTCGGATTGATGATCAATGAGATGATGAGATGATGAGATGAAGGTTATAAGGGTAATGGGAAGGATAGTGGGAAGGAAGCGGTCGTGGCCTGTATTGTGGGAACCATCCCGGCATCAGCACAGACTACAGAGGGTAACCTAGTTGGTTCCCCAGTACACGATTGTTCTCATTGTAAATTCCTCTTCCTGATTTCATCAAGAGATAAATTAAATGATCAACGTACCACGCTTTTTTATGATTTTTCTCTTCTTTTTCATTCTTTCAAAGTATATCAGCTGCCTTCCGCCTGCCGGCGGTATACGCGAGGTTCATACACCAACCTGACCTACCTAACCTGAACCACTGTCCACCTTTGTCACCTTTGTCACCTGTATCAGAATCACAAAGCATCAAATTCAAGTGAGTGAACAAAATATCAGAACGAACAAGATAAAAAATATCCGAACTACACACAATAGATATAAACAAGATCTATCAGAAAACACAAAAAACGCAAACATCGAACCAAAATTGGCCATGGTGAGTTGATGAGTGAAATTACCATCAAAGTTACTGCATTCTAATACAAAGAAAGATATCGTATTGAATTGCTTGTGTTACTTTGATTGCAATGAGCAACATTCCTGGATGTCGAATAATGGTGACAATAACAGAGGCCCCAATTTCATAATTAGAACTTCAGGAATCATCAAGAATCATATTGCAGATTTCAAGAGATAATTCCGACTGTAACCCAAGCAGTGGGGCGAGCAATGTAAATAGCATGCCAGTATCTGACGGACAAACACATATTATATACATAGCAACTCTTCGCCCTTCCTCCCATCTCCCACCTCCCTTGTGACCAGTAATTGGTTCTCTGTACTGTGGTCACTAGTTTAACCTTCAACCTCTCATCCCCTAACCTCTCCTCGTATACGTTGATGAGTACGGATCTAACACAAAGGCTTATATAACTCAAGGCATCAGTTTGGGTTCTACAACTAACTCTAAACTCTGAAGCGCCTCACTTTAGAGTGCGACAAAGGCATTGACCAACTTGCAAGTTTCATGACCAAGGTGTATAATCAAGGTGATAAATGAATTCATACAATATATTTAAATCACTCATTCGCGAAATAGTATTTACTAACTTACGCAGAATTACAATTCCTTCAACGCTTCTCAATATCAATTTCAATCAAATACCACAAAGCTTACGAGATATGCAACAATACTCCATTCTTAAAAATGACACTAAAAATGGGTACTAGAACGTGGTCTATATTCACATGATTGTAATAATTGATGAAAAAATGTTCAGGAGTGCGTCTCATATTCACGTTATTTCTTAGATTTATCGCTAGACATGCAATTAAATTCAACATCAAAGTGTGAAAGAGTTGATTTCGTACTCACGTATTCATTATACACTTGCATTATTATCATCATCTATTTTTTCAATTTTATTTTATATATATTATCTTCATCACTGTTATACTCTATTCATATTTCAATTGTCAGGTATATTTGAGTTCCAAATTACAATGTGTAACCAGCATGTATTATGTATTATTTGTATAACTAGAATGTATTATATCATGAGATGTATTTTGAGTTCACGTCTGTTTCATTTGATGAGCGTAGTGAAGTTTCCATCCCACTCTTGTAGAGCTTTGTATGTGCTTTTTTTCTTTAAGCACTGCACAGGTCACACGGGTAAATTGATTAACATGACACTTTTTTGTACGGGCCAACTTTCACAAATTAGAACTGTATAGTTTTTGGAATTAATTGGTTGGATAGATTTTGAGAAATATCATGTCAAAGTTTTTAAAAACCCATAAGATAAGGCTGGGTGAGAAAATTTGAAAAAATGAAACCCCTCCGAAAAAAATTAAAAAATTTCCGAGTGTTCAAACATGAATGATACACCTAACCACCATTTTGTGAGCAATTTTAACCAACCGTTTCGAAGAAAAAATTCAAATAACTGTTTTTATTCATCAATTATATGGAAATGAGTCAAGATTCACTGCTTCCTAGATTCAATATTTGCCCAAGAATTACTTCATATTCGTCAAGGTGTTTAGAATACCAGAGAAAATAAAGTAGCAATTAAATGAAGGACAAAGTGTGTAGAATACTAGAGTTGATGGAGTAGCAAATGTAGGACTGTTATTATACCTTATTCAGATATCTCGCTCATCTTACAAGGCATATTTCGCGTTTGCCTATAGTAATCATTGTGTTTATACCACAGACAAGCCCAATTCGGCTTTGTGGGTCATAGTGTGGGATTTATGTATGTTTTTATGTGAAATGCCGATAAAGAGAGATTTCGAGTCGTCAAAATAACTTCGAATTCAATTCCAATTCATTCTCCTCATTCATCATCACCACTTTTACTATTGGTGATCAGAATTTAGATTCCATCATCATGATTTTTCAAATCATTTCAACTTTCTGCAATCGAAATTTCGAATTTATTTTGAGTTGGACTTCCATGGTCATTCCCCGGAACAGCCATCATGAATTCATGCATTTTTTTCTAGCTTTCGGAAATACATATGCTATGAAATGAATATAGCACGCATCTTCAAACGCATTTGCTATGTTTCTCCTGCTAATTTCCAAGAATGGTTTGCTCTGGAATATTCATCCGAATCTGTTGAATGCACACTCGAAAGATAATGGATGGTTCAAAAGAAAAAAACCAATAGAAAATTAATCTTGGTCGTGATATTTTTTCTGAACGCGATCTGCATCACATCTGATCAGCTTGCCATCAGGGCTTTCGATTGTGAGGTTACTAGGCAAACGCGAAATATGCGTTGTAAGATGAGCAAGATATCTGAATAAGAGATAATAACAGTCCTACATTTGCTTCTTTATCGACTCTGGTATTATACACACTTTGTCCTTCATTTGATTGCTACTTCATCTTCTCTGGTATTCTACACACCTTGACGAATATAAAGAATAGTTGATTCTTGGGCATATATCGAATCTAGGAAGCAGTGAATCTTGGCTCATTTCCATATATTTGATGTCTAAAAACAGTTATTGTTTTTTTTCTCTTCGGAACGACTGGTTCGAATTTCTCACAAAATGGTGGTTATGTGTATTATTCATGTTTTAACACTCGGAGATTTTTTTATATTTTTGGAGAGGTTTCATTTTTTCAAATTTTCTTACCCAGCCTAATCTTATGAGATTTTTAAAAACTTTGACCTGATGTTTCTCAGAATCTATTCGACCGATTCATTTGAAAAAAAATTAGTTCCAAGTTGTGAAAGTTCGCCTGTACAAAAAAAAGTTTCATGTTGATCAGTCTACCCATGTGACCTGTGCAGTGCTTACAAAAATAAAAAATCTGAAAAGTTGTTGTTGTTGAAAAATGTTGTATCCACATATCGAAATAATCCAGACCTGCATTTCAAGAGTTGAAGCTTATTCACGAAAATAACAAGAACAAACATCACCCACATATGAACCGAAGTCGTTTTATTCTGAAGAGTATCATGATCTTTCCAGGTGGAGATTTCACTATGGGGAACGAAATACATCTTTCAAAAATGTTGAAATCTGAAATCACTATCTTGATTATGTAATTATCACATACCACTATGCAGGTGAAGCTGGATTCACAATGCGAACTAATGATTAGTGACTCTAATACAAAATACTAAAATTTACAGCATTTACATAGATAGACTTGGAATGATAATTAATTTGGACGGAAATGACTTAAGCACGGTACACACGAACGATTACAGTTGCCCCAATCGCCAACTAACATAGCTGACCGAATCGGACCGTCGACTTGACTGTGTTCACACGTCGATCGTAATCGAACGGCAATCGACGGTAACTCGGTTGAACGTCAATTTCGCGCGGTATCGTAAGTAGCCAATCAGGGACGAGTAATAGCGTCATAGTCGCGCCATATTTGACGTCACACGATTTCGTGCACGCTCATTGGTTGTTTACTGACAGTTGGACGTTGGCGTTGCCGTTTTTAGAACCTCTCTCTATCCTCACCGACCCAACTCCAATCAACAGCGATCGAATTGATGGCATGTACACACGAACAATTTCAGGTTAGTTGCCCAAGCCAGTTAGCGATTGGGGCAACTGTAATCGTTCGTGTGTACCGTGCTTTACTTCTCATGAGTAGTAGCTGTCTTGAGATGTCGAATTTGGATTGAAATCCACATGTTAGAAGGCTGTGAACGAGCGGTTCATCGAGCGGGAAGGCTTCCTTTTGCATTGACTTCCTGTCGTTTCGAATTCACGACTTCTGACTGGTCAGACTAATAATTGAAACTAATGATCAATACTAAAGATGAAAGTTAGTTAACTTTCAAGGTCAGTTACTCAATGTGAACATCAAGACTGATTCCGTATCTGCCCACTTTAGTTAATCATTAATCACTAATTATTAATTCGAATTGTGAATCCAGCTTAATTCAGTTCTGACTGACTGAATAACTAGACTGTCTTCTCCAATCCAGTAGGCTGTGGTAATACAGTTGTTTTAACAATCATTGAGTTGATGGGCAACCTTGCTTCATTGACACGAGTAAAACTAAATGCCAATCATTGCCCGAGGCAGAGTGTATATAATTATTAATGGGTTTTGTATAAACATCAGTGTGGCTGTGTGCATAGTTCTCACAGTCATTTCGGTTGAAAAAGTGTGCGATCAATCGAGTGACGTTTATAATCATTCTGTACATGACCGGAGGGTTGATGTTGTTCCAACAACAATCACTGATAATAACACACATCAATAACATAAACACATCATTTCAGTGGGTTCGATGCTTACCTAGGTGATAGCCATAACTTTGCTCAGTTCTTGTACACACAGTCAATGAAATATCCACTATATGTGCAATTCTGAATTCAATAACATGAAATAGATGGAAGGAAGAGTCAAACAAAAGTCACTATTTCTAGCTCAAAAACCAGGGTTGAGAAATATTGGCCGGCTCAAAAAATACCCGGTGGGTTTTTGATCAAAAAATCCACATGAAAAAACCCGGCTAGAAGCGGGTTTCCGGGGTTAATTTAAATTAAAATTATGTTTAATAATTTCAATAATTACATATTGCTTGTACACAACAAATATTTCCAGATTTACAGCTATTTATGTGAGCCTGGAGGCGCTTTGAACAAGTTAGAGTAACGACTAACGTAAGAAATAAGAATAGGTCTAAAGAGTGGAAAACCTAACAAAAATTACCAAAAAATAAAACAAGACATCAACTCAAAAATACAACAGCACACACTGTACAAGATGGTAATTTGTTACTCATGTTAGGGTTATGCTTTTGAAAAATCCAAAAATCCCCAAAACCCCCAAAACCCTGAAAGAACCCACTGAGATGGGTTTTTTCAATGAAACCCTGTCGGAAACCCTACCAACAGCAGGATTTTCATGTCAGCAAAAATCAATTTGCTATGCCGGACTCATTTCACTTTATTCAGAACCAGTGCCTTGACTGAGTGAATTATGGGGGTGGATTATGAACGGTTCAAATTACACTCATTCGAAATCTATGATGTGGTATGTTGATATCTTATTAGAATATGTCGTCATATCATAGATATTACCTTTTTCTACTTTCCAGCATCGGAATCTTGGCGACAATTAATTGACTACTAGTGATTGACCCGCCCACAAACATCACAAAACAGAACATCCAATCAAATGGGCTGTTTTTTATGTGGGAAAATCGACATTACCTTTCAGATTATCTCTAAATGTCCACATGAAGTATAGATCAAGGTAGCCTGCCGATTGGCCACGCCCATCACTGGTGGTCAAGTGTTTCCTAATCCAGATCAAGTTGACAAGGTATTCATTATCCGAACAAAACTCCACAAACTCATCACTTCAGAAGAATGAAAATGTATGTGATACTCATTTGAAAAAGTCGTGAATATCATGAAACCTAATGAAAGTACAGGATAATCAACAATAATTTCTGAACTCATATTTTAATGGAGAGATGGAAATATGAGATAAAAAATAAATTTGGCGAGTTGATGACTGAGAATGATTTCAATGGGGCTTCGGAAGATCATAAAAGAGTTGATTGTCATCAATATGATCTCATGAACAAATTTTTGGATGAATATCATGAATTTTGAACCACATTTGTCAAGCCAACATTCATATCACATACAAATATTACATGGTTGGATGAAAAAAATGAAAATGATTGGAAATGGAATGAAATCCAACACTGAAATCGATATAAACCAATGTGACAGTTGGCTTTATGAAATGCGTTTTTGATGTACCAGTTCCATTATTTGGTAGTTGACCAGTCACTGGGATAAAGTGATGCTTATACCTCGTTCACACTAGAATCACTAACTGCAGTTGAACTAACTGCAGTTAGCATCATGGATGACACCGTTCTTAACTGAGTTAAAGTGTTCACACTGACAGCGATGAAATAGTTGTTAATTTTTATATTGCATTTCAAAGATTTACAGATTTTCTGTTGATATCTCCATTATCTCGCCTTGTTTTTGAACAAAGCCATCTATATAATTCGAATGATGTAAATAATATAGAGGGCCTTGCTTTGAACCAACAATGTGACGATACGAATTATGTTGCTCTTTGAGAAGGCGGTGAATTTTGATCGCAGTTAAGCTAACTGAGTTCTAGGAACTTAGTTAAGACATAACTGGAGTTAACTACTAACCAAGTTCCGTTCATATTATAACTTAACTAAAGTTATCTACTTAACTGTAGTTAAATTCTGTAATGTGAACGAGGTATTAGATGGTGGCTGTAACTGGTTTCATCATAACATCTTCCTCATTCATGATCATGAATCTTCATCAAGCGGAGTTTGTTCATGAACGATATATAAACCAGTGAACTGTTCTTTGATCATCATACCAGAGTCGATGAAGCAGTTCGACTTTCCGTACCAGTCGACTTGGGTTATACCTTGAATCAGGTTGTTGTGTATACCAGACTCATAACAACGTTTCGGGGCATGGATGAGTTGAAGAATATCTAGTCGAGCGGTAGCTCGAAGAGAGTCAAGTCCGTGCGAAGTCTCAGCTACACGCTCACACTGTTTACACGATATGCATCATGCATATTAGTATACTTCATGTGTTTACATTCAGTGACAATTTAAAGCTATTTTGAGAGATTTTATTTTTCAAATTTTCTTGCTCACCCTGATCTCATGATGTTCTCAGATAGTTTCAGATAATGTTTCTCAAAATTGGTCCAACCGGTTTGACTAAAAAACTATACAGTTCTAAGTTGGATGAGTCTGCATGCATAAAAAGTTCATATTCATCAGTCAAAACCTGCGACCTGTGCAGAATACTTACAGTCAAACAGAAACAAAAACACACGGACAAAGCTCTATAAGAGTGGGATGGATGTCTTCGCTATCACTCATCTAATTATATAAATGATTATCAGGTAACAGAATGCCCTAAGCATGGAATGAATAGACTTGAATAACAAAAATATCTTTTACCTCTTATTAATCTACCTCATCTCAATATCAAGTTCATGGAACCCAACTTACGAATATCGTGTGAGATTTCGTAATTTGGATTATATGAATATAACAAAAATACTCAAATCACTTCTCAATTCAAAGTATAATTTCAAATTGTTTTTATATTATTTTCATTTTCATTTGGAATAATTTATTATACTCCGACGAGGAAATGTGTGTCCTGGTCAAAGTCAGTATTTGCCTTCTCTCTAGCTACAAATGCAACATTGAAAAAAGTTGATATTTTGATGATTTAATAACCAAACACGTAAATTACAAATTGTATTGAATCATATTACGTTTCCCTGTGTCAGGAACGTGAAGTTACCCATTTCATAGCATCATGCACTTCACTTCAATTCTGCTTGGTGTTATATGAGGGGACGTGGGAGGCAATGAGCCAAGTGTTTCCTGTTATTTTCCATGCCGTATTGATGAATAATAAGTTGCACTTGGCATACAGTTTTGATTTCACATTTTTTATATGAAAAAGTTTTTGTAGTTGTTGAAATATTTCAGGCCTTGGCTCCAAATTCTCACCCGTCAGGGTTTTTGGTGGGATTCTCTCTTCCGTAATAATTATATACTTCGAGGAAATGGACCGAATTTCAAACATCTTCGAGGGATGAGAGTGTAGAGCTGAGTGAAATGTTGGTATCAATGAATTTGATTTCAGAATGAAAACATGCAATATCTCCAGGGAGTGTCAGGGTGATGATGGTTGAGAGATCAAGTGGAGGATTTTGTAGGAGACGGAAAGTGATTGCATACATTAGTGGACGATCCTATTTTTCGCGAATACAACTATATATGTATATATTATTATTTATTCATTTATCCATTCAATATTAATGCTTGATTCGGAACAACTTGTTCAGAAATACAATTGAATCAATCACATTGGAAATAATAATGATAATAATGATATGATAATGATAATGAATTGAAGGAAGACCCACATAAGCCAAGGCCTGTGTGTGTGGGAAAGGAGGAAAATGAATTGACCAGAATGAAAATATTTATATATATATATATATATATATATATATATATATATATATATATATATATATTTTCATATATATATATATATATATATATATATATATATATATATATATATATATATATATATATATATGTATATATATATATATATATATATATATATATATATATATATATATTCATATATATATATATATATATATATATATATATATATATATATATATATATAAATATATGGAAAAAGTCACATGAGTATTTCGATCGATGAAATATATTCCAGAATGAGAAGTGGAATCGGTTCCTAGATTGGTTTTTAGTTAAATTTGACATTCTTATAGATTTTTTCCGATTGAAAAATTGCTCTGAAAGAGATTGTAGATAATGTGAAGAATGGTAATCAACATGAACATATATATTCGAGCCTCAACACTAACTAAAGATGGATGATGATATCAATAATATTAATTCATGATGTATCGATACATTGCTTCCATCCTGAAATTGTTTAATCCCACTAGTTTCTCTACAGATTGGAACAATTACTGAATTCATGAACCAACGGAATCATATTCTTGAAATTGATGACACTTGGCAATTCCAACTACAGCCAAAACTAAGGAGGATTCTGATGTGCGAATGGCAATCAGACAATGATTTGATGATTAGTGAAAACAACATCTAAAAAAAATCATAACTTTCACCAGGACTCGAACCAGTGTCCATCTGATTTCAAAGTCAGTCTGGTCAAATTTTATATCAGAACCTCAACAGATCTCTTTGCTAGACGGATAACTTTCGGACCGTTCGGAAATGTGAGTGTATATATTCGAAGTGGAATTATATAAGTTGGCCACTAGATTGAAATGTTTATTTTCACCATTCATCGACCGTCATCCGACCACACGAACTGTACCAATTCAAAAGTTTGTTATTCAATGTGCAATCCGTACTTCCACGTTTTGACCTAGAAATAAATCAACCAATCGAATTATAGCATTCTGTAATCACTACCAATTTGTTGAGTGATTCAGTGATGAAGTTTCATATTCATGATGGTTGAACTACAGGATTGTGTCAAGTGACACATGGAAACACCATGACTTCAAGATATTCAGAAGAGCATTGAAAACAGTTCGAGGTTACTCTTCTTTATTCGGAAAGAGAGGTTGCAGACTGTGATGCATTAGGTCAGAAGGTCTTCGAGCTACCATTGCCCAGTATCAAGGCATTCAGAGCCAGGGTGAAGGTCAAGTATCGAGAAAAAATATCACAAAATGAGATATATGTATAGATTCTCTATTATTGAACTTTGTTTCATGTTTATTTAATTTCATCGTGGCAATATCTATGCATTCTCATTCTATGATACTTATTAAGTTCACTATTTATACCATCAATATTATTATTACTCATCAATTTGAAAAATATACTGAATTATGTGTCTTTTAGCCGAAATACATATCGAATCAATGTGTCTTTGATTCGTTGACTGGCTTTATGTGATTATTTTTTTCTTCTGGAAAAACCCGTCCACTTTTTTCGCCACTTGATGTTACTTGATTGCTTGAAATCAATAATAATCAAGGATACCTTACACTTCGTGAGTAGAATGTAAAAAAATCACTCGATGTTTTTCTTTTTCTCTTTTTACTTCAACCATCTTATTACTTTTAGTGTTTGAGAAATACGTCCGAATTTGAATTGTACTTATACACTTTGTACTTTGTACTTTGTATTAAATTGTACTTTGTGAATTGTACTTTCTACTATTTTAACCCATAGTTGAGCCGTACTTTCAAGATCCTCGTGGATGTTTGTTTTGTTGTGATTGTGTTTTTTTCTGTATCAGTTCATGTGCTGACCAATAAAGAAAAAAATAATAAATAAAAAAAAATGAAAATAAGTAGTTGTGATTGTAGAAAAAACTCAGAAACTGTATGATTTAATGCTAATCAGTTTAATGAATGGAATGTGATAGACCACTAATGATAGGCTTGGCTTATCGGTGAGCCACCTAGATCTATACTCCATGTGGGCATTTAGAGATACTCTGATATGTAATGTCAAATTACCCACATAACAAACAGCCCATTTGATTGGATGTTTTGTGTTGTGACGTTTGTGGGTGGGTCGATCACTATAGTCGTCAATTGTTGAAAGAGTCAGACAACAATGTCCACCAGCTCCGGTGTGTCATGAATGTCAACCATTCATGATATTTGATAAGTCACTAGTTCGCTGTATTGTTATGATGAAGATTGTTTGTCATTCGTCACCAGACAGAAGACCATGATACAATGATCGATTTTGAATGAGAATTTTCCGAAAAATTGGCATCACAAAGTAATTTTTGTCCAATAGAGCCAATTCTTATTTTCATTATTTGTGTTTACGAACCGTCAAAAGCTTGTTTTTGGAGATAACCCGCACACAAGAGCCTCATGCGGGCTTCTCTCTATTGATTTAAATTATTTCTTCATTTACCTGTGTATTATTCTCATCATGTACCCTTGTTAACCTTGTTGTTATAACCTTGTTATTATCATCTTGTATTCTACTACGATTGGAGGGATTAAAATTTTGTTCGTATAAATGAAAAAAAGATTATCCCACCAAAAGATAGGCTACATAAGGGTGTGAAAATCTATCGAATCCCATTTCTCATTCGAAACTCGAATCCACGCCTGATTTGCCTTCATTATACGAAGTAATATCTTGATTGGCTATTCCAGATAATAACTTTGCGGAATATTTGTTGGATAGTGAACATAGTTGATATTCAGATAATAAATTGAGTGGCGACGTAGCTATTAATGTCTGAACGAGTTCCTATAGATGAAATTTGTGGCTTGAAGACACGCAGTTAGTCCCAACACCTCGTTTTACATAATACTTACAGATATTTGAGTGTGAGACAAACTTTTATCTACGAGAGAAGAAGGTCGATTGTCTATCAAACGAATAATTGAGAAAATGTGTGTAATTGTAGATTAACTCAATGCAAGTTTGCAGGACATCATGACCTTGAAACTAGATCAAAATGAATGCTGATGATATTTATTCCCATAATTCTGATTCTCAATTTTGATTCTTGTAAAATACAATTACAATTTAAATTTACAACTACAAATTCAAATTTGTGAAATTCTTAATTCTAATCAATTTTGATTTTTAATTCATGATTTCAATTCTGATTCTCCTTCCCAATTTTAGAGAAAACTAGGAATCATCTTCTGCATCTCAGAAGTTATGATTCACTTATTCTACTCCAGGCTCGTATATTTTCTCAGTCGTGACGTAGACAGGTCTACTTGATTCTGTTCATGTTGTTATACTGAGTTGATAATTACCTCGTGATGGTTCCGGGAGGTAAGAAGACAATACATTATTAGTGAAATTGGGATGATGATTTTTTTTTTGAATTGGGGAAGTAAAAATATCGTTATCATCCATCGAAATCTAGTCTCATTGTTGTGATATATTTTGGTAATTGACAGCTTTTGCATCGAATATTTGTATTTCCGATCTTATGATCTCCTTAGGAATTCATCGATTGAAAAAGTAAAACAACTATGATTTTCTTTTAATAACATCGAATCTTGATACAAAATCATTCTTCCCGAATCAAGGCTATGAATAAAAGTTAGAACCGACGGTGTACCACAAGAGTGATCTAGCCACATCATTTCAATTATTGAGAACCTATGAACTTCAACACCAGTACTGCGCTCTCTGTGACTATAGTTCCCCACCGTGGATGGAAATATTTCAGTTTCCAAGAGTCCGAAACGCATAATTAGTAAAAACCGTTTTTCATGTTATATATCCGGACATTATTAGCATTGGTATCAAGAGTCAACAAAACACACGAATAATAATATCTACCACTTTGAAGTGAGTCTCTTGGGCAATGTTCACTTGTCCCCATCAACAGTAGTTGTAAAGTTCATCATTATACGAGAGGAGAAAAAATCAGTGACAGGCCTCAAATATACCGATGATGTGTAAGAATAATATGTTCATATAGAACTTCTTCTGTGAATAAAGAACCACACATTTATGAATTCATGTGAATATCATAGTGACCTATATATAACTCTATATCCACTAATTCTCCCCTAAAAAAGATCCGGAAACTGATTACAACTCTAGCAGCCAATATCCTCGCATAAACACCGTCCTGTTTTCCGGCAGTTCGTCTGTTTGCCGCCAGAATAGCACCACATCCGAGTGTAATTAAACAAATCAACGGAACCGGACCACGATCGTAGTCTTGTCATGCTCCGCATTCTCCCCCCTCCCCTCAAGCTCCTTCTTCGCCCCCTCCCACCCCCTCCCCAACTACCTACCACTGTGATCTCAACCCACCAACTCCATACTGCCTTCAGCCATTCGTTTCATTTGAATTTCTAATGAAGCATACACTTCTGACGTTTCTCACTCCTATGCAAGTCAGTTCCATGTCAAAATAGGTCGTACTGACAGTGAATACGTCATCAAGTGCGTCACAGAAAGAACGTGATGTGATCATCACTTTCAAACATACTTTGAAGGATCAGTTCACATGGAAAGGTCGATGACGCCATATTATTGTGCGTCACTAGAAATTCACTAAAAATTCACTGAAAATTCACTGGCATAACGCACTCAAACTAGCAGACGATTTGCATTTGGAATATTTGAAATGTTATTATAAGATGTATATGAATGATGAATATACTAGGAAAACGCTATATACGCGTAATTAGACGAGCAAAAAGTGATAGTATGTCGACTTCTTTGCCAAACTTTTGCCTGAATTCGCCAATTGAGTGACATTTAAGTTATAAATGGGTAAAAACTGCTTCGAGTGGTACCAATTTAGCACATTTCATGCTTTTTCTTCGAAATGGCTGACCTCATCAAGCTGAGAATATACATGAGAATGATACATGTGTATCAGAATGTAATTCAACTTGACACAAAATTTCATCTTTTTTGAAAATAAAAATATTTTTATTTTTTTCTCGCCGCGTTATTCTAATGAGTTTTTTTAAAATTCATAAGATTCATAGAAATGGAAGTTATCATCCGGTGATGCCATAAAACTACGAAGATTTGAGTTAGATAAGGAACTATGATGAAAAAAAGTTTGAAGTTGATAGCTGTAGCCGTTTGACCTGTAAAGAATCGACAAAAAAGCATAAAAAAATGAAAAATAAAAATGAACACTAATTTTTTTCAGTATGTCGAATTAAGTCCTCGTCAAAGCTCATCTTATGAAAATACCACCATTATTTCCATAAACTCCCTACTATTTCTATCATTGTTATATATTATCAAATTGATTCTTCATCACTGTATAGTATCATTATTTCTTCGATTATTCTTTATTGTTGCATCACCATTTGTAAGGATGTGAGGACATAATTTTTTTTCAATAGATGTCCACAAAGCCCTGAAAATCTTGACTGTGGATAATATATGGACAATTAATTGGACAGAATATGGTGTGATGCGATGATTGAAACAGAAGTATATAATATACAAGGTCGAATAAAATACAAACTGAATAAAATATGTTAGAAATTCGAATTCAAATTTGATTTAATTGATGTTTGCCCTCTGCAATGGTATGTGAAATAATTATCGGTAAGATGTGTTGAGAATGTATTCGCATTTTGTAACTAATCCAACAAGCATACATTATCTCTGCCAGTGAGTGTGAGTTCATGTAGCTTGTTGACAACTCTTCACTTTGCTTCATTAGTGAGTTCATATCTTGATCTATATATGCTGTAATTCCGTTTTTTGTTTCAAGTTTCCTCATCTACCTTTCAATAGGCTTCTGTCAAGTGAGGTCAACCATTGTTGAAAGAGACAAACAACAATGTCCAACAGTTGGAATTGACCAATCAAAACATTTGGTAGTCCACCAGTTCGCTATATTGCCATGTTTACTAGTGTTTGTCATTTGTTACTTGACGGGAGCTTATAAAATACTCAGCGCGATTCATTTTTTTCGATAGGTTTGTGAACACAAGTGGAAGATCTTCCACGTGGAATCTATCAAATCACTAGCCCATACAGACATCTGAGGGAATCATCAGATTCTCGAATGGAATAATGGATGAATGAATGGAAAAGGTGTGAAAAACGATGAGGAGAAAAAATCGAAACAGAAGTCACGAATGATATTGTTATGAATACAAGAACGGAAAAAATAGTGGAAACGATTTAATAATAATTGGGAGATGATCATCAATATCATGAAGAAAGGTTGAAGAATATAATGTGTTCCACTCTTTCGGAAACTGAAATACTTCAGTTTTTTCGGCAGCAGAAATTCTGCGGCGGAAATTCATGGTCACCAACAGCACAGTCCTGGTGTTGAAATTCATTCAAAAAAAAAATTCAAAACTTCAATTAATTCTGTTACAGAAATTACATTGTTCATTCCATACATTGTTATAGGCCTCTTGAAGGGCACAAAAAAGAGATACAAATGAATACTTGAAGTTCAAAACTTGAGCACAGAAGTAATTATTTTTAAAAGTAATGAACAGTATATAAAGAAGGTACAGGAATGATCAATGAAAAAAATAATTTAAATGGTAATAGTACCCATTCAATAATCACCTTTTGTGAATGAATATTGTAGATAAACTTATGTATACAGATCAAAAAAGACAATAATGAACATTTGAAATGAGGTGGTAAGATCGCCCTTGTGGTGCCCCGTCCAAACGATCCTATCTTTCATCCATAGCCTTAATTGGGGAACAATGATTTTATATCAAGTTTCGATGTTATGAAAAAAAAAGAATTTCCCTCAGATGAAATTGTTTGCATCTTCGACTTTTCCTGGAATTATAACTTCGAGATTTTAGGAAATCTCATCTGCGTACCTTCGGGGTACTCTCACAAATGGACTAGTCGTGCCTATCAATACAATTATATCATACCATTTTTTTTCAATAACATCGAAACTTGATACAGAATCATTGTTTCCCAATTGAGGCTGTAGATGAAAGATGAGATCGTTTGGACGGGGCACCACAAGGGCGATCTTACTACCCCATCAAAATTGTAAGGTCATCGTTGTTCGATGGTATAGCGTTCGATAATAAAAAATCAGGAAATGTCTAACTATGTCTACCAGTTGGAATTGACCAATCATAATATTTGGTGGCTCACCAGTTTGCTGTATTGCTATGGTAACTAATTTTTATCATTTGTCACCTGACAGCAGCCTTTTAGTTACCAAAACAGTAACAATCGACTACTCTTTTGTTGCCCAAATTTTATTCATCGAATTCAAATCAACAACTAATCCCAAACTTGAGTAGGCGTATGCATCGAAAAGAGAATGAAAAACATGTTGGTCATTAAAATATCAGACTCTTGGAACAAGTACAAGCATGAACACTGCAAAAAGCATTGTTCTGAGAATTCGTTATTTTAATGAGTGACGTATTCATTTTGAATGTGAGAGAAACGTGGTTTCTCTATTTTTTGTTCATTTGATGCTCTCTCATCGCTGTTGTTCACTCTGAAACTCATACCCTCTTTGATCTTCATCAGTTCTGTGTAGAGTGGAGTATGCAACTTGATGGAGTTTAGTCAGATTTGAAATATACTCTCACAATACAGAAAAAAATAAGTCTACGGGTAGTCGTACTATTGACTGCATCATCTAATTGCATCTAACAATGTATATTTCAACTGAGAAAACGCTAGATACGCGTTGTTGGACGAGCGTAAAGTAATAGTATGTCGACTTCTTCGCCAAACTTTTGCCTAAATTCGCCAATTGGGTGACATTTAAGCTATAAATGGGTAAAAACTGCTTCGAATGGTACCAATTTAGCACGTTTCATGTTTCTTCTCCAAAATGGCTGACCCGATCAAGCTGAGAATTTCCAGAAAAATGTATGAAGATGTTATTCAACTTCACACAAAATTTCATTTTATTTGAGAATGAGAATATTTTTATTTTTTTCCGCCGTGTTATTCTAATGGGTATTTTTGAAATTTCTAAAATCCATAAAAATATAAGTTACCACTCGATAATGCCACAAAATATACAGATCTGAGTTGGATAAGGAACCATAATGGCAAAAAGTTTGAAGTTGATAGCTGTAGCCGTTTGACCTGTGGAGAACTGACAAAAAACATTAAAAAAACTAACAAAAAAGCAACATGAAAACGAACACCAATTTTTTTTCAGTATGTCAAATTGAATCCTCGCTTGAGCTCGTCTAATGATCATTCTCTTCATTGAATAGTCATCGAGTTTGATCCCTGTGCTGAAACATATTCATAGACTGTGAACAATTATATTCAATTCATTTCCTACCATTGATCTGACCACTTGGCCATTCGAAGTGAATAATTTGTGTATCCCTTCTCAACACAAATGATAATCAAAAATAGAAAGAGGGTTTGCAGTTGAATCCAGAAACAAAACTTGTGACACAATGCTTCAGATGTGGATAGAATACCTGTATAGATGAGAGGTGAATGAACCTGCATTCACTAAAGAAGGTTGTCTACAAAGAAAATAGTTGTGCAAAATTATATTAAATGCCCCGTCCAAACGACCCTATCTTTCATCCATAGCCTCAATTGGAAAACAATGATTCTGTATCAAGTTTCGATGTTATAAACTGGGCAAACGCGTTATGTGTTGCCGCGTTGATGGATGAGCTGAACATATCGACTTATCTTTGGATTGGTTATTATATATACACCTTGAGATCCAAACGATTATGTCACTGCCAAATTATCATTCATTATCAATTTCTATGATATTAGAAAAGGCTTTGTTTTAATCGTTTAAAGTTGAGAGGTGACACCTGTGGCTTGGATTTGATTGGTATCTTAATAGCTTTGAGTGATTCACGAAAATTAAATCATATATTTTTTTACATCAAAACGACTTATTCTATTTGAATGAAAGTTTGGAATGATATGTATCCTTATCGGATTAAAATTCCCTGAGAATTTGGATTCTCTCGGAAGAAATATTTTTCCTTAATTTTTCTCTCCGAGTTATTGTCATGAGATTTTTGAAAACTTTGAAACGAGTTTTCTCAGAAGTGGTTCAACCGATCGTGCCTCAAAAATATACAGTATCGAATCAGATAATAATTCTTGTGTGTGCCAAGTTTCAACTGATTTTGAATCTCAGTCTGACCTGTGGAGCGCGAAAAAAAAGTACTTTTTCTTCGGGTATGGTGAGATTGAGTCTTCGCTTCACTCATCCAAAAAAAAATTTCATACAAACATGATTCAGCTAAAAATTCAACGATCTGAAATTGTATATGGATATTGTATTCAATATGTGTTGTTATTTTTTCCGTTGAGCCCAGTCTTGGAAAATCATGATGACCCAGCTTCATTAAACTTCGATTGTACGAATACATAATGGATATTTCCGACTTGATATTCCATTTGGAATTCTATGTCACAGAAGTCAAATTGCTGAAGTGTCATTCTTTCGTTCACTCACTTGATTCTTGAAAATCCTTTAATAATTCTAAAATCATGAAACATCACATTTACTTGTGAGTTTGAATGAAGTTGAAACAGTGCGAAAATGATGCAGAAGATAGTATGGTGAAGGAAACTCATGAATCAATGACACACGATTCATTAATTCACCCAACTATGAATGAATAAATAAACAGGTTCATTAGAAAATGTGTTTTCGTGATGGCCCGATCGTACATTGAATTCTGAATGAATTTAATTCAATTTCAATGCATAAATCTTTGTATTCTTCGTCCTATTCGGAACAGTAAGACATGAAAACACTACGAACAGGAATGAAGTGAACGGAATATATACATGTGGATTAACATTGCAAAATCGAAGAGGGATGAAAGAAGAAAAAGCCCGCGTGAGAACTGAATCTTGTGTGCAGGCATAACTAGCAAAATGTGATATTTATGTTGACGAAATCATAACAAATAATGATCCAAATCTATTTCACTGTCCTTTATTTCCCAAGTAATTGTCCGAGCTCAAAATTATGTATCAAATTGATCACAAATTGATTTCTTTGAATCTAGTGTACCAATTTGTATTGATGAACTCATTGAACTGTATTTTGATATGCTACACTTTTCATTGAAATACTTTCTCGAAGATATTTTGTCGAGAATATGATGTGAACAATACTCTTTTTCAATAGATGAAACACAGCATTCATATAAATATTATATTTTCGGTACATCCCATGATATCATCCATCCAAAATGGAGAGATACAGGCTCTGACAAAATGATATATTCCTCGGAATATCAAATGGAATTAACGAACGATTCCAGCTTTATATATAAAATTCTTCGAAAATTGATCGATTTTTTTCATGCATGTCTTATTTCCTCGTACCTTTTTCTAATGAACCAACAGAAGATAATTCTTCATATATTCCATATGAAAGAAGCTTGTCGAAATAGTATTATACATATCTCGATTGTAGAAGTAAGAAGTTGAATTCTAAATCGCGAGTTTCTGTCACCATTGCATTATTGCATCACGTTTTGCCAATCTCTGAACCAAGTCCTAATCACTCTATCGCCAGGAATTGCCCTGACACATAGCACATCCTATGTCCTATGAATCTACAATCGAGACTAGTATATGTATATGTGAGTTGCTGGCTCCCAATGGTACAGTACACGGGCTGCATATTAGGAGAAACTATTCACAACTTACATGCCATGAAGTGTTGGCGAGAGAGAGAGAGAGAGAGAGAGAGAGAGAGAGAGAGAGAGAGAGAGAAGAGAGAGAGAGAGGAAAAGAGGGATAAAGAGAGAGAGAGAGAGAGAGAGAGGGAGAGAGAGAGAGAGACGGAGAGAGGCAGAGAGAGAGAGAGAGAGAGAGGAAAAGAGGGATGAAGAGAGAGACAGAGAGAGAGAGAGAGAGAGGCAGAGAGAGAGAGAGAGAAAGAGAAAGAGAGAGATTAAAGCGAAGGGAATTTAATTTGACTCTGACGAATGTAGAGTTACGGAGTTACAGTTGGGCCTATATCGTTCCTATAACGAGGTGAAGAGGGATTAAAACGTTCGTATCATTGAAGATATAAACCATTCAATGACCGTAATGAATGAATGAATGAATTGTGTTGTTTAAAGGCGCTTCAACGACGAGGTTATTAGCGCCGACTCCATGACCGTGTTGAGTATCATTGGCATCATATGATGCGAAAGAACTTAAGCTAAGAAAAGTTCAAACCAACCTTTCTCTATTAGATTTATGAGATACTTCTTTACATATCTTTGATAATAATAGTGCATTTGATGAGCTCATTGCAGAATATATATATATATGAATTATATATTTTTATCGTGATTTTTAAAAATATTTTCATCGTGATTTCATGAATAATAGAGGGAATTTTTCGAATATTTTCATCGGAATTTTATGAATATCGAAGGATGGATATTTTCAATGAATTGGGCCAGTCCAGTTCTATTCAGCAAGTCCGTGAATTTGCGTTTCCGAAACATCAACTCACAACTAATATGATATAGAGGAAGGAGTATTTATTCTTCATTGCTGTTCATCATCACGAGGATGGGCCATGAAGGTCCAGCTTAATATGAATTTTTTAATTATGATTACCCAAATCAGAAATGAGCTGTGATTCATGATGATGAGATCGAAACCTCATTCATATTTATTAAATTCTTTCAATCAACTATCAGCAGTGTCATAACTTCTCTATGTTATCGTTAATTATCCTCAATTTAATCTCATTCTCATAATATTTCAATATTCAGTTATTTAATTTCATTCAATTGAATTTTCTCATGTTTTTCATATCGATTGTTATCCTGTACTTCGGAGTCAGAGACCGATAAAAGCTAATATTGAATAAATCAGAAAAATGATTAGAATTAGATTTCAAGTTGATTAATACATTTTGAAGAAAAAGTTGTAGAGAATATGGATCCAGTGCTGAATGAATTCCGCCAACATGGTAAGTGTCACACTGATCAAGTTCATAATCCCAATTCATTTTCAAAATATTGCTGAGACGGTGGAAGCAGGTTCATGTAGTGAATCTCTGGAGAGAATCTAGAAGCCTGGCACCTCCACCAATAATATATTAACGGAATAATTCGGTTGGAAAATGCATCTGCAAGTAATTTATTCACACGATCTCGATATGGATTGATGAATTGCTCGGATGAAACTCCTCCGTTCGTTTTTGAGAATCAAGGAGTTCGATTGCTATACGGTCATTCTGTTCGATGTATCGAATATTTGATACATTTTTATATTCATCACATATTTATTCTTATCTGCGGCGGAAAATTATGATCACAAAAAGCACAGTCTTGATGTTGAAGTCAATTGGTTTCGAATTATCAAAATGGAGTGATGAGATCGCTTCTGTGGTGTCCCGTCCGAACGATCCTACGTTTCATACATACCCTTAATTACGGACAATGATTTTGTATGAACTTTCTATGTTATGTAAGAAAAAGAATCATCATAATTATATCTGATATATATATATATATATATATATATATATATATATATATATATATATATATATATATATATATATATATATATATATATATATGTATATATATATATATATATATATATATATATATATATATATATATATATATATACATATATATATATATATTCATTTATTCATTCCATCTGACGTCTCAGAGACATGCTGTTTTTTCGATCTCAGACTAGCCTGAGAGAAAATTGTCCCACAAGAATTTTTGAATGTAGCATAAGTACAGAACTATTTCACAATGTAAGTACTTACTGGCAGTATACAAATCAGACTACACATGCAAAAGGCGTCTGCATATAAAACACGTGATGAGGTCCCCAATATAGAATGGATTCATATCAGAAGAGAGTAAAGTTTCCAACTTGTTACACTCCGATGTCAGCTATTCTGCTCGTTTTTATCCAAACTAGGCGGCTGAATCAAATCACGTGGATTTCCATAAAAAATATATATTCTATTCAGAAAATCTAGGACTGAAAATCAACTGCTATTGTCGTATATTCATATATATATATATATATATATATATATATATATATATATATATATATATATATATATATATATATATTTATATATATATATATATATATATATATATATATATATATATATATATATATATATATATACATATTTATATATATATATATATATATATATATATATATATATATATATATATATATATATATATATACAATCGAATCAAAGTCATGACTGTGAATGTGTGACCCAATATGACATCCGCGGTTTGGGAATACGTGTGCTGAAACTGTGTGAGCTGTATAGACACTCGAGGATCAAGAGAGCAACTTGACAGACATCTTGCATGCCCACCTCGACATTGTGTTCTGCACAATATCCAGTACTTTGGTATTGGTATACCGATTTCAATCCAACAAATCAGATAGAACTAGTAGATAAGATAGGATAGGATATTTGCCACCAATGAATGTTTCGTCAGTGAAGGGATGGAAATATAAATGGTAAGTAAGTAAGTGAGTAAGTAAGTATATTCATATGTATATATATATATATATATATATATATATATATATATATATATATATATATATATATATATATATATACAATATATATATTGTCTTTGAAATCAATTTGATGAACAAGACATGGTTGAACATGAGAATATATGAACAACCTTTGAAAATTCAGTAATATTCAGTGAATTCATGCATGGAGTTCCGAGTTATACCAATTTTCTGCAATTATATACTCATGCTGATTGAAAGTTCGATCAAGATCCTGTAACACTATTATCGTATATAAATATTCATCAAATAGAAGTCATCCCATGATTTATATTGTTGCCGTAGAAACCTAATGATCATGTCATTAACTAGTCATGAATAAAAAACACAATGATTATTTTTCAAATTTCAATAAAAATAATACCAACATGGATAATCACTGAAGAAATCATCGAAGTGAATAATCAGCCAGTATTAGCATGGAAAATATCATGGGCATGATATAAGAATGGGATAAAAATGATTAATGAAGATTCAATGAATTGGTATATAAACGGTTAATCAAAAAGAGTTTTTGAATCCACCATTTGCTGTCGATTTTGAAAAGTCCTTGTTATCAGAATTGCATGTTATTTCAGCGTGAGGCATCAATATGTGTATATTGAATGTATAAATGGAAAGAGTTCTGAGTTATACCAATTGACTGAAATGATATGCCAATGCTGATTGCGGGATCATGTTTCACTGTAACCATACATGAATATTCATCAAATGAAAACCATGCCTTGGATTATTTGGTTGCTGAAGACACATGGTAATAGTGAGTCATAAATTAATTGCGGAGAATGGAGAGAGCAGAGATTATTGATAATGAATCAAGATGGTGAGTGATTCTGATGATAATAGTTCCAGCATGACTTATTACTAGAAAAACGATGGTAGAATGATGAAAAAATATGATCATGAAGAATTAAATGCACTTGATATTAAAATATGCTTGAATAACGAATGATTATTTTATGAATGTGAGTATGAACGGTTTATCGGAGGGAGCTTTTAATGCATCATTTGCTTCTGACTTTGTGAGATCCTTGTTATCAGGACTGCATATTTTTTCAGCGCATGCATTGGAGTGCTGTTTCATCGACATTTAACTTCGGATTAGTTCAAACTTCACACGCATCACCTGATCCTGAAAAATATTTATATGCAACTGTTCGAACCACATCCAAGTCAACCATACAATTTCATATTAGAATAAGAGGATCAGGAATTTTTCCCCATGTTTCTGGACCAGTTATGAGGATTTCACGTCTGGCTGATGCAGAACAAAAGCTCACATTTTGCTGTGGATTAGGAAAAGCACCACCATTAAAAAAAACTCTACACATTCGAAGAGGAGTCTTGATCATTTATCACCAACATAACACATGGATGAGTCACTGTTAACGCCGGTCTTTGTGAGACCAGCTATCTATTTCCCTAGTAGGCCTTATTTGTTTTGATTCCGTCAATGTTATTTCCAAACGCGCAACATGACATGACTTGCTATCCTCCACATTCTTGAAAACCAGTTTGGCCGGCTTTCAACCAAGTCGAATGCATCGGTTAACCTCTCGACAGTCACTTGTATCGAACTCCCCATCGCCAGTCTCTCGCGTTTGTTTGAACCACACAGGCTCGGCTTGTGGGTCAGTTGCAATCTCTCTTCGGTCAGGTCAAGACCTATCTGTACGTTTCCCATGAGCTGTTTCTATTCAGTCACGCTCTCGGCTTGGTGAGGGTAGGTCCGGCTTCCACATCGCTCGCTTTTCTTCTCTACACACTTGTGCATCAGCATTTGGGTGTTTCGTTTCTGGCAAGCCTCTTCGCTTCTTGTTCATTTATTTCTAATGGTGTGTGGGGACACCACTCAGGTTTGAAGATTCTATTTTGTTTCGCTTCTCGTTTTTGATTTGGTTATGTTGACCCAGGTTGGTGTGATTTACCCCCTGGTTCCTTTGGTTTGAGAACAAGGCATGCCCAGGATTGGCGTGTGCTTGGTTTGATTAACAACGTCAAGTTGACGTATTTCTTTACGTATCGTTTTGGGGCGAGGCCTAATCCGAGTTTGGCTTATGCTCGCCTGATTATTATTGCCAAGTCGGCACCCGATTATTTACGTTCCATATGGCCTCACCGTAGCTCAACAACATACAGTCCACTTTTTTCATCGCCATCTATTAAGATCGGCGGTAACAGTTACATTTATTTTCACTTTCAAATACACCGAGATTCTGACTTGGTCTCAGAATGTCAATCCTAGAAAAATACTTTAGAATGAGTTTCACGGGTGAAATCTCACCCTATATCCCTCCTGACTCTGAAAACTGTTGACAGTCATTATTAATAATATCAGTCAGTATCAATATTATTCAAACAGGGGATACCTGCTTTAAGAAATTGAAAGTACATGATGATAATGAACATTATCATCGTTGGCTCAATGATCCTCCAAACTGCTTTTTCATTTGGTGATACAAAAAAGATGATGATTTCAGCGCAATTTTAACAGAAATGTTTGACTTATGCGATACACTGAGCTGTGCTTGAATTAAATTCAGTTTCCAGGAACCGTTTCAGCATAATTAGTGTTGAAATAGATTTCTTTGTCATCATAACATCGAAACTTGATACAAAATTATTGTTTCCCAATTAAGGCTATGGATGTAAAGTGGGATCGTTTGCACTGGGCACCACAAGGACGATCTTACCATCTCATTTCGATTATTTGAAACAGATCAGCTTTAACACCAAATAGATCCTAGTGAGGAGAACGTAATTTCAGATGAGAAATGAAAAGAAAGTGTAGATGTTATGAGTAAACTTGTATTAATCATCATGAAATGAATATTATGAAGGGTCATGGAATACTTTTTCTACACACAACAAATCTGCGGACAATTACTTTCTCTTCCTCAAATTACTTTTCAAATGATTGTTAATTGAATACAGACTCAGAGTTATCATGAAAGATAAGTACTTCTTAATTTTGCACATCCAAGAACGAATTATTTTGTATCTATTTCACTAGTTGTGATTTCGTTCTGATACCAGATTTAATAAAAATTGTATTAAGTGCCCATATTACCAAGGTCTATAGTATCACTGTCCTGGAAGTAGCTTCAACTGGAAGTAGAAAACTACTTGATCCGTGTTTCATCTACTTTTAGGATAATATTGACTGTTCTCAGTTATACAGGGCCTGAGAAAAGTTTCTGTTTTTACACCCTGTATCCCTCACCATGTGACACACATCCATTGAGCTCAGTTATCTCACGTTTGTTTTGATAAAAGTGACCCATGCAGCTAGACTAGAGTCTGACTTTCTATGCCGGCGATGTTAAATTTTCTAATTTCATATACCTCTATCTGAAAAGTGACTGAACATAGACTCCTGAAAATTGGTTTACATGTCATCAAGGTTTAACTCAATGTATATTGGGAGGGTTTTTTTTCTCATCATATTCATGTTTTATTTTATGATTCCAAATGTAATCTATTCTTCGATACACTTTGATATGATGGATATTTGAAAAAACATGTGATGAATAACACATCGAAAATTCTATCAGATTCGATGTTCATAACAGTAACAGAAGCATATTTGATTTTAGTTTCGATAATTTTTGTTCGGTATTTCCTAAAAACAAAAGAACATCAATACTCAAAGAACCAGTATCGAGATTTCGCAGATTGAAAGTCTGAGTGAATATTAATAAGGGTCTCGATTTAACACCAGTGATAGGCGTGGCTGATCGCCAAAGCCACCTTGATCTATACTTCATGTGGGAATTTAGAGATACTCTGATAGGTCAATGTGAAAGTTCTCACATAACAAAGCCCATTTGGTTGGATGTTTTGTTTTGTGACGTTTATGGGCGTGTCAATCACTAGTCGTCAATTCGTGACTGAAATTAATAACGCGAGAAGTCCGAGGTAATTCCCATATAAACTATCCAACACGCGTAGAAAACAATGACATTGACGTTTCAAGCACACTTCAAAGAAAAAATATAATCAATGATGTGAAAATACAAAAAACTTTCCGAATATCAAGTCAATATTTTCAATAATGAGAATCTCATGAAAAGTTCAAGCAATAGATGTGAAATACATGACAAATTGAATTTTTGATCGATTGAAATGAGTGGTGAATAAAACAGGAAGGCGGTGACGTAATTGTTCCGTAGTCAAGGTGCGTATATAACTTTTCATTACATTTCATATGAATAAGCTCAAACCACTCATCCAACAATGCATGTGTTGCGTTTTCCCAGTTTAATAAATAATACACTCCTTGTAAACATAACTTCTCTGTTGAAAGTGTAAATAGCGAATTGTGATCAAGGATCATGACGGATCTTACACGTATCATAATATAACAACATATATATATACAATATTCATACATAACAGAACATGCTGGAAACTTAATTACACAAGTTCTAGAACTTAAACTTAATTTCGTACAATGAAACGCTCCGAGTGAACTGTTGAAACTTTTCGAATAGGTTTTGAAATACAGTTAAGAACGTGTACCAGTATTCTATAAAGTTATGGAATATAATACATAGAATGTTGACAAGGATTAGAAACGTATGAATATTGAACCGATCAACTTCTGAAAGAAGAAATGAGTCGGAATGGGAAATGATACAAATAGCAAACCAACTGGAAAGACATATAATCAAGAAATGCTGAATACATTTTCACTTCACTTCGGTGGAATTCTTTGTGAATATAATCAATTGAGTTCAGTTCATATGGATTACGGTTCTCAACTCATAAACAAATCTGAGTGATGATGAGTTTATATTAATCTCATGAATTTCAATAATCTAGAATCATTTTGATAATGAATGAATACGTATTTCAAAATGTTCAACATTTGTTTCAAGAAGTTAATCTCCAAGAATTGGGTGGACTCCTTCCTATAGTTTATCACTATTGAAAGAATACGAGACAAATGGACGAGTGTTAGCACATCAGGTCATCATTCAGGAGACCGGGGTTCGATTTCAGTCATATTCAACCATCCTCATAGTGTTTTTTTTTTCGTGGTTTCACTCTGCTGTTCAGGCCAATACTAGGATGGTTTCTCAACAACAGATCGACTTCTCTCCATCATCCAAACATACCTGATAAAACATCCTCCGATCACATAATCCCACCATCTCATATATCATTCACCAACGCCAAAAAATCTCACTCATCGTTGGATTACGTCATCAACTCAATATAGATATGAAGAAAGAAAAGGAAATGAATATTTCAATATATTGAGAAAATTGTGTATCAAAATTAGGCTTCGAACTGTATAATATATATATTATTATTGTCATGCGATTCTGAATCTATGAATGGTGTTATAAAATGCGTAGAATGTCTCACAGACTTCATTGGAATTATTGGATGCGCGTCAGTGAAGACTTTCACCACACTCGTGAGGAGCTTTGTCTGTGTATTTGGTGCATTCGATAGTTTGTAAGGGCTGCAAGGTCTCACGGTTTGACTGATCACGAAAAATCTTCATTTGAAATCGCTGAATCATCCTACCTATATTATCAATTAAGTCATGTTGGTATTTATCTGAGAGTTGGTGAAAACAAATAACATTGGTAACCATGGTGATAACAAGTTCAAACTGTCAGATGAAGGCTAATTGAAATTGGTAATACCGGGCCTCAAAACTGTCTAGTTCCTGGGTGGACTTGATTGAATGATTTTTTTTTTTAACACCATCACAGAGTTTTTAAGAACCTCATGAGAGAAGCTGAGCAAGAGTAAACAAAAAATGAAATCACTCTGAGAGAATGAATACTTTCACTGAATGTCAACACATTGTCAATGACCAGCTGCATAGAAGTTCTCAGATTTTTTCTCTGAAGTTTAAAGGTGAAATATGAAGATTGTTTTCACAATTTAGGCCACGGCCACTTCCTTTCCACTCACCTTTCCACTTTCCTTCGCACTTACCTTCCCATCATCTGAGATATCTACATCTTATCATCTCAGCATCTTCATCATCAGTACGTCGCCTGTAACCTAAGTTAGCGTTACATCGCAAATTTGAATCCAATATGAGGTAGAAATATATTGTTTGTCTTTTCGTTATCCTTAATCAGTATCAGAATGAGTTAGGTATCATGTTATTTAAAAAGTGAAGAGAAATAAAATCGTAGAAAGTTCTGAAAATTCACACACATCCATGTCAATTCTTGCTGGAAGTTTAAACGTACCGGCAGATGTAGCTGAGTGCTTAACGCACTTGCTCCATGTAACCCGGGAGGTGAAGGGACGTATCAGACCTGGTTCAATCCCCGCCACCGTCCATCTTTACATAACTTTTTCGTGGTTTTCCTCTGTAGTCTAAGCTAATGCCGGGATGGTTCCCACAATATAGGCCACGACCACTTCCTTACCACTATCCTTTCCATACTCATAAAACCTTCATATTATCATCCTATCATCCCATTATTCATTCATTTGACGCCAATAGATCTTGATCATCATTACAGTGCGTCGTTAAAACCCTATATGGAATAAAAAGTTTGAACGTATCTAGAAAAGTAAAGAACCTACTACTACTGACACACAGTTCATATAACCGATACGCGTGGCCGAGTGGTAACACACTGAACCGTCATTCGGGAACCCGGCGTTCGATTCCCGCCATGGTCGACCATCCTGACAGGGGTTTTTCATGGTTTCCTCTGTCGTTCAGGTTGATACTGGGATGGTTCCTTAACAACAGGCCACGACCGACTCCATCCCACCATCCAAAACACCTGATGAAAATAACTTTTCATCTCATCATCGCATCATCTCATTCATCATTCACCGACGCCAATAGATCGTAGCCATTAGTATAGTGCGTCGTTGAAACCCAACTGTATATATACAGTTCATATAAAGAGCAAAAAAGAAAAAATGTCTGTTGTAAGCTGTAAATTGACCTCAATCACTAGCCGTATTGAAACCTGACTAGTCATGTGATGTTATTCCCACCAACCGCTTTCAAACGTTTGACCATCCACACGTGAGGCACGTGCTACTTGTGGAAACAGTTCGAACCGGTTCACCGGCATGATTTGTGGGGCAAAGTTCTAGAACGTACAGTTAATTTACTTCTATTGAACAAAGCAGAATAATGCAATCAATGCGTGTTTATGTGGGAGGAAATTGTGAGCCATGTAAAGAAGAATGAAATGTCTTTTCATGATTTTCATCAGAGTCGTGAATGTGTAACAGGTTTAGGTCGTGAATAAGATAGGCTACTTGGTGAATATGTTCTGGATTGCAACCAGAGCCATATATATGGACAAGAAGGAAGAAGAGAGAGGTTTGAAAAGAAGAAACTTTGGGTAGGCCTAGCTAGAAGAAATACATGCTTTTAAATTTGAATTGAGTTTGAACGTTTATTGTATACTCTTCCTATGATTTGTGATCAAAATCTTGAATTTGGACAGATAATTGAATGAGCGGAGTGAAAACTCAATTTCAACATACTCGAAAAAAGTACATGATTTTTTTCGCACTCTACAGGTCAGACGGAAATGAAAATGCGGTTGAAACTTGGCATACACAAGTGTTCTCATCTATTCCGATACTGTATAGTTTCTCTCGTGCAATTGGTTGAACCACTCACGAGAAAAACCTATTTCAAATTTTCTAAAATCGCATGAGCATAACCTCGAGGGAAAAATTCGTGAGAAATATTTTTTCAGAGAGAATTTAAATTCTCGGAGAATTTCAACATAATAATGGTACTCATTATTTCAAACTTGCACTCGAATCAAATGAGTCAATTCGATGTAAAAAAAATGTACGATCATTTTTTGGAATAACTCAAAGCTATTACGATACCAATTGAATCCAAGCAACAGGTGTCACCAATTGATTGGAAACGATCAAAACAATGCCTCTTGTTACCATCATACAAATTATCATGAAATACGAGGACAATGACGTAATTCTCTGAATATCAAGGTGAGAATATATATATATTCATATATATATATATATATATATATATATATATATATATATATATATATATATATATATATATATATATATATATATATATATATATATATATATATATATATATGTATATGTATATATATATATATATATATATATATAAATATATATATATATATATATATATATATATATATATATATATATATATATATATATATATATATATATATTTATATATATATTTAATCAATCCAAAGATATGTTGACATGTTCTTAGCTCATCCATGAACGCGACAACACCTAACCCGTTTTCCTAGTTATGACAACTAGGGATTCAAATGTCTACGACGAGATCGATGTCTCGGCCGTAACAAATCACCGAAGTTCAATTCATCAGAATCATATCTGATTCCACTCTTAATTTAACCAGAATTGAATGTTATTCTCATTTTCAAAATAGAATCTTAACAAACACAACCAACACGGTAATTCGTATGTAGCCATATTGTACGTCAAGGGCAAGATTCAACAGGGTGAGTTTCAAGAACACCGACAGAAAAAACAGTCCCATCCCTCTGACATCTATCAAGTTTCCTGACTGTTTCAAGTTATCGAAAGTTCCCTGGTTTCCCTGATTGTTCATCTGACAGATGGTTGATGTAACAGTTGATCATTAGTGATAAAATCAGTTCACAGTGGAATCAAATGATGGTCATCCAATATGAAAAACTAAATAATGAATTATTAGATCTTGAATTAATCTCAATGGATAATGAATAAATGGGATATGAATAATATATTATCATATATTCAATCATGTTCCATTGATGAAAATATATTTTGATGATCGAATTATTTGAATCAGATATGTATGAAGAATTGAAGGTGAAGATATTTCAGATGAAGATCATTAATAATATATTATGAGCTAAGATTTACGCAATGTGCGTGTAATTTTTTGACAATTCATTCTTCATATGCCTTGTTTAGTTCATCATCCAATGAATCATACAATGCGTACTAAACTTCATTCCACGAAGGTGAATTGTGAAAACGCTATATACGCGTTGTTAGACGAGTGTGAACTAATAGTATGTCGACTTCATTGCCAAATTTTTGCCTAAATTCGCCAATTGGGTAACATTTTAGTTATAAATGGGTAAAAACGGCTTCGAGTGGTACCAATTTAGCACATTTCATGTTTCTCCTTCAGAATGGCTGACCCGATCAAGCTGAGGATTGCCAGAAATGTGTATCAAGATGTTCAACTTCACACAAAACTTCAATTTTTTGAAAATAAAATGTTTTCAATTTTTTTCCTGCCGTGTTATTGTAATGAGTATTTTCATAATTTATAAAATTCATAAAAATAAAAGTTACCACCCGATGATGCCACAAAACTATACAGATCTGAGCTAGATGAGGAACCATGATGAGAAGAAGTTTGAAGTTGATAGCTGTAGCCGTTTGACCTGTGGAGAACCGACAAAAAAACATGAAAAAAACAACATAAAAACGAACACCAATTTTTGTAAGTATGTCAAATTGAATCCTCGCTAAAGCTCGTCTGATAATCAACATTTCCTGGTTTCCCTCTGTCGTTCAGGTTGATACTGGGATGGTTCCTTAACAACAGACCACGACCGACTCCTTCCCACCATCCAAAACACCCAATAAAATAACTTCTTATCTCATCATCCCATCATCTCATTCATCATTCACCGACGCCAATAG
>OZ023330.1:36444188-36459188 GCA_964007535.1 Brachyptera risi | reverse complement strand
ATAAATCGTATTTTTCACCTGATCGGGTGTTATACATTTTATCATTTTATCATATATATATATATATATATATATATATATATATATATATATATATATATATATATATATATATATATATATATATATATATATATTTATATATTCATATATACATATATATATATATTTATATATATATACATATATATATATATATATATATATATATATATATATATATATATATATATATATATATATATATATATATATATATATATATATATATATATATATATATATATAGGTGATAATAAAACAATCTCCTACGATTTCTATCTCTCATAATACGAATATTCTGATCGTTTATACACATGATCTACAATATCAGAAGACTTATTCAACGAACTTTTACAAATTACCCCGTATGAAGACTTCAACAGCTCACTTAGCCGACATCAATATGCACGACAAAGCTGTCAGTAAGCCTGAGCATTATCCTCGTCCCCTGCAGGCTCCTCTCACGGTTTGTGGTCATTAACAGCTCCTCTGCATCCACTCTGTGATCTGCTAATTGGTGACTTTAGAGAGCTCACATTCCACCTTCGAGCACCACTTAAAGACGTTTCTCTCAGACGTTGATTATCTTAATGAAGTGCACGTTCAGAGTATTATAATACATCGTGAGATGAGATGGGATGAGAGAAACGGGATATATGCTACCGTTTCGGGAGAGAGTGGTCGTGAGTTCATCTTTGTTATGCCCTGTTCCAACGAACTTTTCTTGTCAAGTCATATTCGAATTTAAGTGGTTCGTTTAAAGTAATGGAACTGTCGTTTTGTTTTTCCTGTCTTTTTCACTCTCAGAACCGATCGTATCAACTGATGATGTGTGAATTGAGCAATAGTTAGCGAATTAACATCACCCTTGGTGAAGTATGTTTTTTTCTGTATTCACACATTTTTATTACAAATTATAAAATCAGGAACTCTGCTACTAAATATTCTACAAAGCCTCTGATGAGACTCACCTTAACTGATAGTTTGCGGATTGATACTTGACTAAGAATTAGTGAAACTGGCTCCAAACACAAATCATGATCTCCCTTGGTGACGTATGATATTTTTGGACCTCAACGGATATTCGAACAATCAGTATTCGATTCAATCACCTTGCAGTTGGTACAATTGACTGTAGGAATTGATTAATTGGTACATAAATTGATCAGTGTCTCAGTCTAACGATCACTCCAAATAGGCATTTGAAATTTTAGTCTTTGGGTATGTTGGTGACAACAGTCTCATTCATTGATCACAATCAGAATTTATCCTCGTTCGTGGAACACATTAAAATTTTGTATTTAAAAATATGTTGATAACTGAATTGAGAGAATTTGAGATTTCTGGAATGTAGATTTTCTACTACCTGTAATTACTTTCACCGATACCGGATGTACAATGATTCGATGATGAGGAATACCGTATATATATATATATATATATATATATATATATATATATATATATATATATATATATATATATATATATATATATATATATATATATATATATTAATATATATATATATATATATATATATATATATATATATATATATATATATATATATATATTTATATATATATATATATATATATATATATATATGTATATATATATATATATATCTGTGGGAGTGTTGAACTCTCCTCTCGGGACATTCACGTTCGCTCTTTTTGACACAATTCCTGGATCTGAAAGATCCGTTGATCCAACGTTTTGGCAAAATTGCACTTGTCATCTTCAGAGATCCGTGTTGTTCAGCAAGCTGCGTGGAACCAAATATTCATATATATATATATATATATATATATATATATATATATATATATATATATATATATATATATATATATATATATATATTCATATATATTCATATATATTCATATACATATACATATACATATATATATATATATATATATATATATATATATATATATATATATATATATATATATATATATATAAATATATATATAAATATATTCATATATATATATATATATATATATATATATATATATATATATATATATATATATATATCATGATGACATAACGATACAACAAGAGCTCATTGAACCATGCCTTCATCAATGAAAGTAGTCTGCTATAAATGAAAGCTGACGCTTTTGGAGCTAAATTTAAACGGAAACAACATTCGTGTTCGACAAAGATTCCAATGTAGTCGAGTACAGCTAAATACGTTACGAAATGAAGGTAATTGTATAAAGTTTCGTTCCAATTCAATTTACGTCCCGTGATTTTGTACGTACAGTATGGTGAATAGGCACAATCGCAGTTACATTTCTCATACCAAAATTTTGATCCAGATTTACATCAAAATTCGTGAATCGTACCGGCAATTCATTGACAGACTCTATTCGATGTGGGCGTCTCTGTTTGTCAACCAGTCTCAGTGCAAATAATCCCACTACATTTCTTCTCACGTGAATTCAAGTGTGAGGGTTACTTAGTTTGGAAATATCATATATTCTATCCAGAATGTTACGGATCGAGAAATAACCAATTGATGTGACATCATGATATGAGCGTATCAAATTTCTCCATTGAAAAAATGGCCTCCGTTTTCATTCTTTCAAAATTATCATCATTATTCTGTACACTGCATACAGATCAGAGAGAAAGAATTGACTTGAATCTCTTTTGCAAATTGATTTCACATCAGAGAGGGTTAGGATCATTCCTGATCGGTCAAACAAACAATCGGTCGAAAGGTTTGGCGTGAAAAAGAAATGGAAAAGTTTGAAACATTCTCATAAGAATGACCCGCAGGAGAAATACTTAAGGAATGACAATTATGCAGGAATTTAAAAATCATTACTGCACATGAAAAGAGCTATCATACATATTTTCAGTGATTTTCACAGAAATCGGGTCAGAAATAACAGAGGAAACGCAATGAAAGTATATACATTTGATAGAATATCAAAATCAGTTGAATTTGTAAGTCAGGTTGCACTATAAATATCAACAAGTACAGGTAAGATTCTCGAACGTCCAAGATAATCCAAGGTCTGTAGATGTAGATGGAGGTGACAGAGTATTCATCATTTTGAATACCCATACTCACAAGCTCATCTCACGATGCTTATCCCGCGTTTTGTCAGTTCATCGAACATTCTGATTCGTTGGTACAAAGAGACGTAAATATATCAATATTCCAGTTGATTGGACGAGCTTTGGCGAAGATCCAATTTGACATACCGACCAAAATTGGTGTTCGTTTTTTTTTTCTTCATGTTTTATTGTCGGTTCTCCACTGGTCAAACGGCTACAGATATCAAATTTGTACTTCTTTTCATCATGGTTCCCCATCCAACTCAGATATGTATGGTTTTTTGGCAATATCGGGTGGTGACTTCAATTTTATCTAGGCAAACGCGTTATGTGTTGCCGCGTTGATGGATGAGCTGGAACATATCAACTTATCTTTGGATTGGTTATTAAATATATATATATATATATATATTCATATACACCTTGAGATCCAAACCATTGCATCACTGCCATCTTATTTTTCCTTATCAATTTCTATGATTTCTATTATAGATGAGGCTTTGTTTCAATCATTCACAATTAAGTGGTGACACCTGTAGCTTTAATTTAATAGGTATCTAAATAGCTTTGAATGATTCACAAAAATTACACTATATATCTCTTTACATCAAAACGGCTGATCCGATTCAGACGAAAGTTTGATACAATGTGTATCATTATCGGATTGAAATTCACTGAAAACTTGAATCCTCTCCGATGAAATATGTTTCCTTAATTTTTTTCTCTGGGTTATTCGCATGGGATTTTTATTTATGAACTTTGTTATGAGTTTTCTCAGAAGTGGTTCAACCGATCACGCCTTGAAACTATACAGTATCGAATTGGATAAGGATACTTGTGTGTGCCAAGTTTCAACTGATTTTGAATTCTCGTCTGACCTGTGGAGCGCGAAAAAAAAGACTTTTTTTCAGGTATGGTGAAATCAAGTCTTCGCTCCGCTCATCCAATGAATTTTGGAAATTTAAAAGATACTGATCAGAATAACACAGCGAAAAAATATATTGTCCAAAAAAATAAAATTTTGCGTGAAGTTGAATTACATTCAGCTTGATCGAGTCAACCATTTTGTAGAGAGAACATAAATGTGCTGAATTGGTACCATCTCGAAGTAGTTTGTACACATCTATAACTTGAATGTCACCCAATTGGCGAATGTGGGCAAAAGTTTGGCGAAAAAGTCGACATACTATTGCTATCCGCTCGTCTAAGAACGCACATATGGCGTTTTCCTGAATTAGGAAAAATTACCAGAATGATTGAGGTGAATTATCGATTCGGGGATGATAATGTATTGTTACAATCCTCAGAAATATCGTGAACAAGATTCTCAACAATCACATTTCAGGAAATGATGCTAGCGCCAGAAAATAGTGCCAGTGCCAGTGCTAGCGCGACCCCTGTTTTGCGGGCAGCATCTCAATTGATTCTAGCGCGACCGCTGCTCTGCGGGCTGCGTTCAGGGAGATCTGCTAATCGTATGCACTTCAAGTGATTCCAGTGCAATATTATAGCACTTGTCCACTACGACACACTGTAGGGATATATTCGTCGTACATATCTCAGAGATGAACAATTACCTATCTTCATAATATGAAATGAAATTCTCAATAAAGTGTGGTTGGTCGTGTTGAATTTCATTATTGGATTCCTCATAGAGATGGATGCAATTTTCATTAGTTGTGATTTGAACACGTACCTATGACAAATGATGATATAATATTTGACCGATGTTGATTTATACATGTGAAATAAATATGAATGTGGAACAAAAATTCGAATCGAATAGGCCTTCACAAAATGATTTTTTGTCAATTTTATACTTTGTTCAAATTTCTGAGAAAGCTTTCAAAAAGATGCGATTGTATCAATTTTTGATGCCGTTTTCATGTATTCATATGAATGTTATAATCAGGTACCTAATTAGATCGTTTTTTCTCCAATGTGTTTCATTTAGAGTATACAATGTTCATAATTGACACCATAAATAATTTCCACGAAGCCAGAGGGAACTGTGTTTCTGTGGAACATACATTTTGAATACAAATGGAACATACGTGTCAATCCAAAGAAAGGTATGAAATGATATCAATATATAATGAAATTGATGTCGTGATAACAAAAATATGTGAGTATCAGGGCCAGCATGCGTTTATTATATGGCATATATTTGTACACGTGCATAAATATTCACTATTCACAATTTGACAGATCTTTGACATAACGTTTCCCTATGATCATGATGTTACAAACCACAATTATCGATATATTCGAGTAATCCACATGTCTGTGTCCAAGCATAACGCTGTGATATTAAGTCGTTCGATAAAAATGAAACTTTCCTCAATTTACTCCGATTTTCACCATTCTTATTAAAGAGAGTACTTATTCGATTGAAATTACCTCTAAAAAACCGATATGCTATTTCTCTCGAATATAACACATATTTTAGTACCATAAATTTTACTTAAAATAATGTGTCCTCAATCGAAGTTCGAGTGAAAATGTTTCAAACATGGCAAGGGTTATCCCAGAACCATGCAACTGATGATTACGACGATCATATCAAATGTAATTCAATGATTGATATCAAACAAGTTCGTTCATATGGACAAAGTTTGTTCACTTTCATTGTAACAAAAAAACATTCGATTGAGCTTCTCCACATCTCACTATTCTGAATTGTTCAAATTTGAATCAATTTATCGTCCAGAATATGAATACGCACATTGTTGAATAGAAAATATATTCCCCAAAATTGTGTCAAATACCTATAATATTCGTCATAAACTTTTGTCCTCGAGTGTATACAAGATTGTCTGTTCCACAATCACAATACCATGTGACATTTTAATGACGTAACATTAAGCCTTCTAGCTTCATTTATTTGCAGTGGAAAGCGGTAAACGTCAGCTAGAATAAAGCTCCGCGGAGAGCTGATTAAATTGTCATTTTCGCGTAGCTATATCTTCGTCCTCTAAGAACAATGACAATACACTAAGCTCTCCGGAACACCCTAACCGGTTTGGAACCACAACTAAGAAGACCAGAATAATGGTATCGTAGATATAGTCTGTATGGTGGTTTAGATTCAACAGCTAGGACTTACAGTGGTCTAAATCAGTAACATTTTCCCAACGTGAATTAGTGATATTCGAAGTACTTTGACGTTGAAGTACAATGGAATAAATTCATGAATATCATTATCACAATTGAGTTAATGAAGCTCGTGGTTTTGATAGTAATATATGGTAGCCTCAAATAGTGGAATTTGATGACGTAGAATATAAATATTATTTGCGTTACAAGAACCAATCTCAGAATGTCTACATGAGAAAGTTGAATGTTGGTTGAGAAAATGACAAATATCATCATAGTCACTGCTAATGAGATCCAATCAAAGTAAGTTGTTTCTATGAATCAATTCATACAGTTGGGCTCTTTTTCACCTGTACCAGTGAGTACAAAGATTGGAGGGACCGTCAGAGATTTTTCGTATACAACCCCTTGTTTAAGTATCAATTTGAATTTTTTTTCAAATGAAATGAATCAAAATATGAGCTTATATTTTCCAATTACTTTCTTTCTGAATACGTTGGGATGAAATTGTGAATATGTCCATGCAAATTAGTTTCATGCATATATGTTACATTATTCGCGAACGTGAAACAAGAGCGTGATGGTAAGCTCGGAGACTATGGTGGTCACCACGATATCAGCACTAGTCAACTTCAAGTACCACCTAAACTGAAATCCTCCATCAACCACCAGATTGCGTTTTTCAGCGCTGCTTCGAGTCAGAATATGTGAGTGCAAAAAAAAGAAACTGAGAAAAGTAAAGTGAGAAATACATTCGGAGATATTGATGGTTTTGACTTATGATATCTCATCGATACATCAACCCACGGTTGGTTTAAGCTTCCATTATTATTGGAATATATTGGAATAAATTTGCCAAAAGTTTAAAATTCTTCTTCTTCTATTTTCATATGTGTTACTTTTATGAAGGCGAATTCAAACGTTTCTAGTAGCCTGTGTTTCCTTTTTGGTTAGTTTGAATTTCAAATTTTCAAATTTGAAATTTTACATTCCAGAATTTTGAATTTTAGGAAATTTAAAATTTTTTGAACTTTTGTTTTTTAATTTCCAGTTTGAATTATAATGCTTTGAATCATGAATGTAATTGACTTTTCATCTAGTTTGACTGATTTTAAAATATCCACAACTGACGTATTTCAATGCTCGTGCAGATGCATGTGATACAAATATGCATTTGAGTGACAACTATGAAATAAATATATTGAAATTTGAAAAAAATATAATATGGTTCAAATTCACATTTTGGACATAGAGTGAAATGTAGAGGGAACGGTCCTTGTTTTCAATAAAAAGATAACACCCATGTTAGCTGGATTAAACATAGATTGGGTTAATAATTGAGCCTTGGAAACACTAAAATATCAAGTCGAAAGATTAATCAAAATTCATGACTTGGAGAATCACTTCACTCCCAACTAATGCGTAATGAGGTGCTGTTGGAAGCGAGATTAACGGAATAATCATCAGTGAATCATTATTGTACTGTTACCAGTGCTATTATTAAACTATTGATAAATAGTTTATGACCACATTTCGAGTTTTCATCGATCACGGCTCATGAAGCGTGAAGAGCAGCCCAGAATATGTTCATCAATTAAAACTCTTCCACTGTTAGCCAATATGATCAGATATTATCAGATGATATCTAATCACTGTTAGATGTCCTTGGGTTTTCGTTTTTGAGAAGGACAGGAATTGAATGGAACGATTTGGAGGAGGACATATTAAATGAAGTGAGTTTGAGTGAATTCAAGAGAAGGGTTGTGGAATGTGGAAGTGAGAAAGAGGGGATGATAATGAATCAAGTTTATGTGAAATTTGAAGTGGTAAACAGATGTGGTAGTTTCACTATGCCACCATGTATGAGTTACACAATTGTACTCTTAAATGAATGATGATAATAATAATAATAATAATAATATGGTTAGACAATGCTGTGTTGGTCGATAGTCAAAATTTTCAGAAAAATTGTCATAATAATAATACAATTTTTTTAAATTCAAACATTATTGAAATTAAACTCATTCTCACAAATATAGCGTAAAAAAATTTCGATCAAATCATTTTCATATATACGTAAGAGTTTTGAGATAACACCAGAAGATAAATAGCAGAATACCTTAGAAAGAAAAATGAGAATAATGACAACAATTAATTAAATGGGATGAAACTCTTCTCTACAAAGCCTGGAAAGGCTTATTTTTTTCCATTCATTTGAATATTTTCTCACAATGCCATATATTGTTTCAATGATGATAATGAAATAATGATATAATATTAATGATGATAATATAATTCAACCAGTATAACAATTCACAATGTTTCTGAACAAGTCAGATGAATATAATTGAAGAATAATCATGTTCAAAAGTGATCATGTATTCATATGTCGAGTGGAATGCTTTTTCCAATAAAAATGATTTGAGTTCAAGATATCATATAATAATGTACGAATCTTGGATTTCTTTCGATTCCCAGCAACTTGTAGATCATTAATAAAATCACAAATGTGCGTTCCAATCAGAATAATATTATGTCTAGGCCTATTATGAATGTGATTTTGTTAGTTGGGCTACTCGATATGTCAAGTCTTGATGCATACATACCTGTCTTCATCATTATTAGGATCATCAGAGTGCATTAGAACGCAAATTATTAATTCATTATTCATTTATTTTATTTGTTTATTTGAATTTGTACAAGTTATGGCCAAGGCACTCTCCTAGGTGGTTATATAGTCTTTGGTATGCATCATATATCAACTCATTTCAAACAATCATGCATGTAACTGTATCACCTGGTTGAAGTCAGCTATATTTTCAGTCTTTTCTCACTCGATTCAAAATCACTGGCATCATCAGTACATACTCTCGAGTATGTTCGTATATATTCAATTTGTTCTCGCGTATTTTGGTACGCATTGGGAAGTTGTACAACTGAAGACGCCATTTTGAACATCTTCTTTGATCTTACTCCAACTCTGATCTCATTTAGATGAATATTATGGAGAAAAACTTGGGAAATACACCTGCACCAGAGTCAAATATGGAATTGATTTCGCCATCTATCGTTAGTCTGACTATTTATTTGAATGTATCAGCTTACAATACATTCTCAAACTTTGTTCTACTCGCGGCGAATATATACATCCATTGCACAGCAGGTTCATAAATAGATTTTCGAACCATACAATGAGTGTTCATTTTCTAAATCACAATTCATAACAATGAACATTTTATCCGAATGAATTCAGATATTCACGAAATTTTATTGATATAATGATACACATTATTCCGAAGATTCACAGATTCAAATCAGTCGTTTTGATGATGAAAAATAATGAAATTATGTATTTTCATCAAGTATAGCTATTAAGATGACACTTCAGGAACTCAAGCGACCATTATAACCAATTGCTATGTGGAATGATCAAAAGTATATTACTGAATGAAACAGGAAGTGTTTTGAACTCTAGATGCAAATACAGCTATCCATTACATTTCAATATGCATATGCACATATCGCTCAACCAACGATGCATGTGTTGCGTTTTCCTACTCATCACTTGGGAACACGGTTGTCGAACACTTGGAAAAAACGTCGATGTCAGTTTCCATCTGGTGGGATTATAGTGACCGACCTTCGTTCTCCACTGAAGACTACGTTGTCACAAGATGAGAAAAGAAAGTGTGAACTTAATTTCTCTGACTGACTAAACATAACCAAACGTCACCAGATTTATGCTTGATGAAACAATCAGAATAATTGCTTGTGAGAATGAAGGCAGGTTGGGTGTGGTTGTGCAATTTCTGGAACAGTTTATCAAAATTTGATCCGGATTGAAGAGTCCAACCAAATCTAGATGGCAGTGAGTAATGAAGTATGGTTGACCAAAAGCACGTCGGTAACTACGGTGAACATCAGTAATCTACCAGAAAGCTTCAGAAATCTGTGTCTTGAAACTGAAAGTATCAACACAAATGGATACAACTGAATACGTATTTTCTAGTAGCGGATTTCACCACAGAATAACTCAGCTGTGAATGGGGTCGTTATGATTGATACATCGAGTGACTGGAATAAATAATCAAATAACATAGCGACATGACCAGTTCTTGTGTATTTTAATTGTTGTCAGCACAAAATCCTAGTATTGCTTATGAAAGCTTATGCTCATCCGAGGGACCGTGACTTTTTTAGTATCTTGTATTGCCATGGTATTTAGCTCTTCCAGTGAATATCATCCAATCAAAGTACTGGTATTTCTAGAACTAGCTAGGTATGACACGTACCTGTTTTATCATGATATGAAGAAGGTGCTCTAACTCCCGTACTAATAACATGGAAGACATTTTTGGTTTCTTGCGGTCAGTTCAGAGCCGAAGGTCCCGATTGCCTATCACAATTTGGCGTAATGTCTTGTGAACCAGATGTAAATTAAAGTGGCTACTGTACTGGTGGCATGGTTGAACTCACAGAAGCTATAATTTTCGTAAGAAAAACAAATGCAACTACTAACATGGTAATTCTGCTGAGCCGTGTATAGCATTGTTGAGTATTATTTTTTACATAGTTTGATATAAAATTGATATTCGCGTTGAAAGGAATCATGACTCTGAATTCGGGAACTGACCCCCGAAATATTTCACTTTCAAGACCAGAGTTTGGTCACCTTCATGTTTTGATAAAATAGGTTGGTATCACTGCATCGTGTGAATATGATCCGTTGCGGTTGGGTTGTCTTTTTTACATTCTTCATGCTTCGGCTATCATCGTTGAAATCATTGCCGACCTGATGAATATATGCTGAATTCATTGAAATGGATACTTTTTCCTCCTATTGTTCTAACAAAACATATGCCACAGTGAAACGTGACTTTCTTTTCTTTCAACTCGAAGGAAAAGCTTTTCACATGTATTGAAACACATCACATACTGACATGAGAAACGAGCTACGAACTCTAAAATAAACCAGTAGAATGTATAAAAAAACTCGAGGTCGTGTTGCTTTATTTACTGAAAAACGTTGAAAATGTTGACAGACATGAAAAAGGCGGTTATCAAATGGAATAGTCTTGTTAAAGTGTGCCAGTGTGAATCAAACGGATGCATCGGGTGAATAGTCGCATATTCAGTTCGAACAGTTTCTTTGATATTGTGAACCAAAAATCTAGTTTACAAATGAAGAACAAAGTGTGACTTGAGGTGGCACGGCTTGAATACTCCAGAGGTATGAATATACAAGTACTGAAGTACTTGTGAAGGGTCATGACAAATTTCTAGAATTCGATTTGAATATATTCAATAAAAGAGGGAAAGTTTATTAGAATCCTACTGTCCAAAAAAGTAGTTGAAGTATATTTGGTGATCTAAGGCCCGGTATTACCAAGTCCAGTTAGGCTTTATCTGACAGTTCAAACTTGTTATCGCCATGATTACACGTGGTATTTGTTTTCACCAACTCTCAGATAAATACTAATTGGACTTGGTAATACCGGGCCTTATTAAAATCTATATCAATTGAAAATGACTTTTTCCAGATCGAACTATATGACTGGCTGAAAGCCTTCAAGTATGAATTTGGTATATACATTCGCCTTCTTTCCTACACTTTACGTTCTATGTCCCACTACCATTTGCATCATTTGAACTACCGACTATGGAGCATAGAAGTAACGAAACTGTAATTCCACGGCTTTCCAAATTATAAGTCACTCGCCTATTAGGCGTGACTACTTCATTGCTAGAGATGTGGGAATTCAGCATCAATGAGACAGGCTATCAAATTCAAATATTCCACAAGGATATATATTTTAATATTCTTCATGTTTCATGGTATTTCGATTCATTGAACATCATATTCACCATTTCACTATTTCTCACTTTAAATGTCTTCTTTTCCAGATTATTCAGCTACATTCAGCTATTTCGTAAAGATTGGCACGATCATGAAGATGTTGAGCTGTATTTTATAAGATAATATTTTCGAAAAGTGTATTCAAATATAAAATGAACTAGAGTAACCAAATGTTGAGTTACTGAGAAACTTAACCCTACCTTTCTCTTCGAATACAGCATAAGTGAAAATGAATAGTCAGGAATGAGTGGTAGGCCTACTCGGACAACTTACTGACTCAGGCTGAACTTCGAATTCGTTAATTCTCAGAATTCCGTTGATAATCCCGTAGTTGTTGATCTCTAGTTAGCAGTTCCTGATTTTAGTAGTTTGCTAAAAAAAAACTACAATTCTTATAAATATAGGCTACTAAACCTGAGAATGAATGCTATGTTCTCAGAACTATATTCATTGCATCTCCGTGAATCATTGCATCTTGATGTGAAAAGTGGGGTCAGGACCAGCATCAACGGCATTCCCAGAATAAGTGACTATCACAGCAATTGTAACACAGCATTTCAGTTGGTAAAAAATCATTGAATTACTATATTCATGTCATTTTCAATCATACCTAAATGCCACTTCTGGAACTCATGAGTTGAATATCATTTGAGAGAAAAACGATTTGAAGTTGAACTGCTGACAATGAATATATTTCTCTACTCTCAATGATAATTTCACAGACTCTGTTGTGACAAAATCGAGAAAACTTCATTCATATCATTTCTCGAACCGATTATCAAAGAACAAAATCCCCGAAATATGAAGAATCCAGCACACAATATTCTCACAAGAAATTACCAGTAGGCGTTATATATTGATCCGACTAGGCCCGTGTCATTTTGATGACTCATCTTGCATATACAACCCCCGAAGAATACTTTCTTGATGCATGATGAATTAGTCTGAAATAGTTTCCTCCGAATGGAATGGTGATGAGTCATCATCTATTGGAGTAATGTATCAACTTTATCACAGTATTAAACAAAAATTATATATATATATATATATATATATATATATATATATATATATATATATATATATATATATATATATATATATATATATATATATATGGGAACGAAATGTTGATTCGACGGTCAAAATGTATGAAAATAATAACGTTAACGTTAGGTTTCTTGAATAAATGAATTTATTAAAAATATATACGGTTTTACCCTGAAGTATTTATCATTTTCATTTATATATATATATATATACATATATATATATATATATATATATATATATATATATATATATATATATATATATATATATATATATATATATATAATATATATATATATATATATATATATATATATATATATATGTATATATATATGAATATATATATATATATATATATATATATATATATATATATATATATATATATATATATATATATATATACATAAATATATATATATATATATATATATGAACATATATATATATATATATATATATATATATATATATATATATATATATATATATATATATATATATATATGAATATATATATATATATATATATATATATATATATATATATTATATATATATATATATATATATATATATATATATTGAATATATATATTGAATATATATATATGTATATGAATACATATATCCGATCATTTATATATATATATATATATATATATATATATATATATATATATATATATATATATATGAATGAATCTATATATATATATATATATATATATATATATATATATATATATATATATATATATATATATATGAAGATGAATATATATATATATATTTATATATATATAATAATAAACACTGAAGATACTCCTCGATACTGAAGACTGTTGACCGGATTGCGATGGAGGGGGGAGGGGGGAGGAGGGGGTGGTTGACTGTGAGGGGTATTCGACACAATGATTGGGTGCATGTTTTTGACTGGCGCGGAAATGGCGAGTGTTGTGGGTATTTGAGGGTATATAGAAGCGGGGGATATAGAAGCAGGGGGTGTGAGGGGCATGTTCAAAAACCAATAAAAGCTTTTTCTTGTGCTCCTCGTCCCACTCAATCCGCTTACAGCACATTGTGACCCTTCAATAAACCATTAGACCTCACATACACACACACACACACACACACATACACGTCTGGATGCGGCTGGTCAGATCTCTTGCGTATGCTGCGGGATCGATCGGATGTTCTATCGTATCTCTTCACATTGTCGATTGCACGTGTTGAACTGTTGTCTTATGGGAGAGTCTGTCGATCTCTTTCCGTGAGGTGATGGTAAGTTGGTTAGTGACGATCTTATCCTTTACAAGTACAACCATCCCATCTTAGATAATATATATACATATATATATATATATATATATATATATATATATATATATATATATATATATATATATATATATATATATATATATATATATATATATATATATATATATATATATATATATATATATATATATATATATATATATATATATATATATATATATATATATATATATATATATATATATATATATATATATATATATATATATATATATATATATATATATATATATATATATATATATATATATATATATATATATATATATATATATATATATATATATATGTAGGGAGCCCGTAGACTGGACACCGATATTGTGGGCCACAAAAGTGTATCAAATGTCGTGTGGATATAGTGGACCACAAACTGGATATATTGTACCCCAAAGCTCGTTAGACATCCTGCAGCCCGGTATTCTGGTCCCCAATATAGTGGGCCACAAAACTAGGACACGGGTGGTCCAGAATATCTTTTCCGAACGACCGAAGTGGTATTGTGGACCCCAATAAAC
>OZ023330.1:36426688-36441688 GCA_964007535.1 Brachyptera risi | reverse complement strand
TTGGATTGCCTCTTCGATACGATCTCTGATATATATGCTCCACTTTTCAGAATTACTGTCTTTCGAATCTTAACATTCTGACAGCGTGAAGTCAGTTTTTGAAACGAGAATGCTAATTGCTCATCACAATTCTTAGGAAGTCAAGATTGAAGATTATATAATTCCATTTTGAAATGACCAATTTTCAATCATGATGAAGTTTAAACTGTTCATAGTATCATCATTTCATTTTTTTCTCAACAATGGATCTCATTACGAATACTAAACCTGATGTTAATATTGAAAAGTAATTTCAGAAATACAGTTTCGGGAGTTCCAATCGTGAATATCACAATATTCATATTCAATGTGTGATTGGTTCATAAAGACGTGTACGATTTCTGCCAGGAAATTAAACTAATTATCGTTTTTATTATAAGGGGAACGCACCTTCAGCGAATCATTCGCAGTGTCAACATTGCATATGAACGATCGTGAAGAGATTTCCTGATGGACATATTGTAGTTATAATGATTCACACCACTCAGGCGCGATGATGTTTCTATGGGAAAATTGAATTTAAAAAAAAAACTACACCATATGACCCTGCGTTCGACATTTAGTGATAATTTTAATTTTGTTATGGAAAAGTTGTGACGACGGGAATTGAACCCTGGACCCAGACGTGTGAAGCGACGATACTCACGATATTGCCACAATTAAATTTTTACCGAGAAGCGTGGCCGAATGGTAACACACTGAACCGTCATTCAGGAGACCGGAGTTCGATTCCCGCCATGGTCGACCATCCTGACAGGAGTGGTTTCCCTCTGTTGTTCTGGTCAATACTGGGATGGTTCCCAACAACAGGCCACGACCGACTCCTTCCTACCATCCAAAACTCATAAAAAAATAACCTTTCATCTCATCATCCCATTATCTCATCCATCATCCACCGACGCCAATAGATCTTAGCCATCAGTATAAGTGCGCCATTAAACCCAATAAAAAAAGAAATTGAACATAGTGTGGTGAAGTTGTGTTGTATGTGTAGGTGTGTGATGTCGTGACCTTCACCAGTTTGTCTGGAAATCGAAACCAGCGCTAATGGAATTAACTACCCCAATTTAAGTATCTTTTCACCTGGTTTTTAGTTTCCATTAGCAATGCTTTTACGAGTACTGTAAACCATCGTACGGAAACATCGGGCATTAGGCGTCGTGGTGTCCTTTAATTACAGCTTACAGAGATAGTAAACAGAACGCATCGTGCACTTTCTGTGTTTCTTGATCATGACATTTATCATTCATCATTATTCCAATCAATTTATCAAGATGCATTGAGGGTTGCGTTGATTTGCCAGTTGGAGATGGTGACTCCACTGATTTGAAAACACGATACATTTCGTGAGTACTTTTCTGAGAATCATTGATCGCTGCCCTATCTAGTGTTGTTTTGTAAAGACGGCCGACAGAATGACAAACTTGATGACAGCAGATGTAAAGCTTATCGGCAGTCATCTACCGGCACATGTAGCTTAGTGGTTAACGCACTTGCTCCATGTGACCCGGCAGGTAGTGGGCATGTCGGACCCATTTCGATCCCCGCTACCGTCCATCTTTACACGGGTTTTTCGTGGTTTCCCTCTGTAGTCCAGGCTAATGCCGGGATGGTTCTCACAATATAGGCCACGGTGACCGCTTCCTTCCCACTATCCTTTCCACTACCCATAAAACCTTCATCTCATCATCCCACCATCTCATTAATCATTCATCCGATGCCAATATATCTCAGTCATCATTACAGTGCGTCGTGAAAACCCAATATGAAGAAAATAAAAGCAGTCATCTTTCATGAAACGAGTTGATTTACTAATTATCGCATGATTTAGTTTCACTAATTATTCAATTCAATTCAATTAATTGTATTCCATATAAATTTTAATCACATTCACAATCACACTCATGTGTATATTTCATTATGAAAGTACGAGTATTGAAATAAGTGAAGTAATAAATATAATGGTCGATGATGTTGAATGATACAAATGAAAATCAGAATGAAAAACAATCGTGTCAAAGTCATATGTTTTTGTACATTCGTCAAACATGTTTGATCACCATTCATTTCCTTTCATTCTCACTCAGTGATCACATCTGCAAGTAGAAGCTTTTAAGAATTCGTTAATGGTATAAAATAAATGTGAAATACGGAAACTTCCAACGCTTTCCTCGAATATTACTCTTGAAGTGGTCTGTTTTTTGAAAATAGTTGATAAATTATCAGCCCGTACAATTTGCTATAGGCAGTTATCACGTGTGATACAATTAAATATTTATATTTGAAATATTGTTTTTCATCTGAATATTCTATGTCGGAGACTTTTGAATCTCACAGTTTTCTATTTATAGCTAGCTTCATCATCATATCATCGTGGCAAAAAGAAAAGTATCCTATACTGTTGCCGTATCATGGTTTCAATATTCTCCATGTTTTTCCTTTGTCTTTGATGCACTAGAAGAGATACTCACTATAGGGTACTTAATTTTCCTCCAGTTTGTCAGTTGAAACTTGACTTTAGTTATCAACTTGGAATTGATTCCCTCCCAAGTTCTCTAGATGAGCTCCATTCGTGAAAAATATGACAATAATTCATTACTATTTAGTACAAAGTTAACTGGAATTAGAATTCAGTTCATCCAGCATGCAATAATGACCCTAATAACCATAACATATTAGCCAGAACCACATTATAATTAGGTTAAGGTGGATCATGAACTTTAAATGCAAACATATGCCAAGTGAACAAAGTCAGTTCTGTGGCGAAGTTCAGTAAAAGTAGCAATTATTTGAACGTAAATCAAAGCGGCCTTCGCAATTATAATCGTACAATTTATCCAGAAGACGATAATAAACCATGTGATACAAGACTAAGTGTAACAATAATTAGGTTGAGCGTTATCGAACCTTGCTACTCATGTACACCAACACTGTGGAGCTTACATTCATCTTTCCAAGGAGTTTCCGATTATAATCGATATCTTTGATCGATCTGAAATTTCATAATTTCGATTCTATATATCGAATTGCGATATTCGATATTCGTATCATTCGATATCGAAACGATGATTGATATTTAGTTGAAGAATCGTTCATTGCTCGACGTGCGCCTAGTGTTTTCTCACCATTATCATTAATAATAATCTTATAATTCACTATTTTAACCCACAGTGAGGGTTTTTTTTAAGGGATTTGTGGATGTTTTTTGTTGTAATTGTGTTTTTCTCTCTGTATCAGTGTATGTGACCAATAATAATGAAAAAAAAATTGTATAAATATCCATTTTGGATTTTCAATGTTTTTTTCCATCTCGGGAGTCTAATTTAATTCTGTAGGCCTATATAATCATGGAATGGATGTGAAATTAACTGAGACTCGTATAGTAATAACATGATCGAAATGCATGACGTCCAATCCCACATTTTTCTCATTTCGATTCATTTCTCGATTCAATCCGATTTTTTTTTTCCATTTGATATCGATATAGACTGAAAATTCCAATGTATATCGATTGATATTCGATATCGTATGAAATTTTAATATAGATCGGCAATCGTGGTTCTTATTGGTATCCTCTACACTGATCCGTTCGATCAATCAACACGGAACACATTGTAGGCGCACGGAATTATTCGCATTGGCCTCAGTTGTATAATCCATTCAGAGCAATAGTTTGACTGGAAGATTAACTTTATCTTCCAGTTGAAGGTCACAATTCAAAACATCTGGAGACTTCACCGAGAGATAATTTTCGTCCTGCAATTGAAGGCCAAAAATAATTCGTTGGTGGAACTTCGTCTTGAAATTGTCTAGTTGTTGAACGATTAGTACTTTTTGAATCGATGAATCTACATAAGATGCGCATGTAGCAGGGAAGAATTGAGTAGATTTATTTCATTCCGTTGCTTTAATAGATACAAATAAATCACAAATAAGACATTCACTTTTCAATTTCCACAAAGCCCCATAAGAGCTCAACTGTGGCTTCATAACAGATATAATTAAATAAAAACTGTCTTTCTTCGTACAAATGAAATAAAAAGCCGTTACTTGACGTAATTAGGATATAAAATAGAATACAATAATGTATATAGTAACTAGATCATATGGCTGTGATAGTAGGTGTTTAATGAGTGGTAAAAATGACGAAACAAATTCCTTGAATAAGCAAAATTATCAGAAAACAAATAAATTAAAAACATGTAGGTCTAAATTTATTTAGATAGGAACTGTAATTCTGGTCCGAACAATGATATTCTGGAAAAATTCACCTCCAATTTGATTATGTTCAGTAGATAATACAAAACACAATCAACACTGCATGAGTGTGTATCTAACGTCACACACGCCCATTGATTCCAACCTAACTGACCAAAGCTGGAGTTAGTACACAAGGGATGTTGAAGTAGATAAACTGGGGCACTAACTTTCCATTCATCACACATAGTTGTTAACACACCACTCTCATGGGTTTCATCTATGCACTCTCAGCTTCCAGGATTACCAATCTGAAGTAGTAGATGCATCACAGATTATCCATCTACTGGACAGACTAAATTATTTGGATTCACCCAGGATTCATAAACGAAAAATCCATCACCATTCCAAGCTTTCAATAGGAGACATTGTGAATATCTTGATCATTAAATCAGTATTGATAATATCGCTTTCATTTCTATTTCTGTTATGATTTAATATCATGATTTTTTTCAACCATTGAATTTCATGAATTCTGAATCTTCACAGTTGGCCTATATTCATTCAATTATATTACTATTACATGTCGTAATAATATCCAATAATTCGTGATTATATGAATTGATGATCGATTCAAAACTATATGAATGAATTATATTGAATGATACAATTGACTGAATAATCACATTTCATCATTTATACTTCAAATGTCCATTTCAACTTTATCTCAACTGAATTGGAATTCTGGGTTTGTAAATGCACACTTTGATACAAAAGGATGACTCCACAATGGAAATGTTATGAGCGTCATTTACGTTAACTAGGAAAACGCAACATATGCATTGTAAGATGAGCGAGATATCTGAATGAGATATAAAAGTCGTTAAAGTAGTTCTACCCTTGCTACTTCATCGACTCTGATATTTTACACACCTTGACGCGTATAAAAAATGATTCAGTGTTGAGCAAATATTGAATCTAGATAGCAGTGAATCTCGGCAACCTAATTCTGCTTTCATGTCCAGAATGTATTTGATGAATAAAAATAGATGATTCAATCTTTTTCTTCGAAACGTCTGGTTCGAATTGCATACAAAATGATGTTATTGTGTATCATTCTTGTATACACATCCAGAGAAAACTTAATCTCATTTGGAGAGATTTCATTTTTCAAATTTTCTTTCCCAGCCTGATCTTATGAAGTTTTTGGAAATTTTGAGATGATTTTTTCGAAATCGGTCCGACGGATACATTTCAAAAACTGTACAGTTCCAAGTTGGATGAGTTTGCGTGTCCAAAAAAAAGTGTCATGTCGATCAGTCAAACCCTGCAACCAGTGGAGTGCTCATAAATGAACGAGACAAAAAAAACACACCCTAATATAAAGCCCTATAAGAGTAGGATGGAACTTCACTATCGCTCATATAATTGAACATTGATTATACACATTGCATTGATGACTCCATCAATGCCAATGATTATCTTATGAGCTTCAAAAATGTGACCGCAGAAATGCCAGTAGGAAAAATCGGTAGTAGGATTTGATAAAGGAGATGCGTAGATGTGTCCATCACGCTCTCAATATATCTAACTATTTTTCAATGGAAAACATACTAAATATATCCCCAAAAAAATTGTTTCTCATAATTTGCTGATGATACAATACACCTGACGTCTGAGATGGAAACAGGAATGCAAAATACTCGGATATTTTGATGATATTCAGATAATTCGAGAGCTTTTTTTTTTATATTCGCAAATCCATATCACTCGGATCTGTACTTTTTTCCGGTCTTAATTGATTACTTCAATTTTAATAGAAAGAGAATATTTTCGATCAAATCTGCAAAAAGTTCTGAGATGAATTTTCATTTTTCATTTTTGCTGTATAAAAACACAAGACTGATCCACTTCATCGAGAAGAAAATACAACGTTCATTCACCAAGGCTGATAATGTTGAGCGAAACCCACCACACCTGAAAATATTAATATACGGTACTTATTAATGATCAACACTTTCATGAAATAGAATCATAATAAAAACAATGGAAAGATTGAATGGAATTGACAGATCCATATGACATATTTTTCAAGAATTTTTGTATTTAGTTGCTCATATGATTATATATTTCTGGTTGAATTTATTGTGATGATATTGGTCATGACTTCGACAAGTCCAATATCTATTTGCAGCTCAATTGAGGATAAAATATAGATATTCCATTCCATTCTTCTCTTCACTATTCTATTCTATTCTACTCGGATGAAAACCTTGGATATCGAAACAAACTTCAAAAACATCCTCACAATGATATGATCATGTGGAATAATGGAGGTAGTCATAACTGTCCACGGTTCTTATACACGGATTCGAGAGAGTTGACAAATCAATAGGCTTCTGGCTCGTAACAAACGACAAACAATCGTTATTATAGTGATACAGCGAACTGGTTGGACTATCAAATATTCTAATTGGTCAATTCTAGCTTGTGGACATTGTTGTCTGTCCCTTGCAACAATGGGTGACGTCACTTGACAGAAGCTCATGAGAAAAACGAACACAAATATAAATTCAATCATATTGTATAATTGTAGTATCTCAAATCTATTATTCATATTGAGTTCGACGACGTACTCTGATAACAACTTCGATCTATTGTCGTCGGCGAATGATATATAAGATGATGGGGTAATGAAATCGAAGGTTATCTCATTGAGTGTTTCTGTATAAAGGGGAGAAGTCGTTCATGACCTGTTGTTGGAGAGCCATCCCAGTATTGACCTGAACAATAGAGGAAAACCACGATAAACCCTTGTCAGGATGGTTGACCACGGCGAGAACCCAACCCCGGTCTCATGATTGACGGTTCAGTGTATTAACCACCCGGCCTCATGTCTGAGTAGGTCTTTTCAAGGTTCAATTATTTTTCATTATCGACCTCAAATTAATGGGGAGTTTACTTTCTCAAATCATTCAATGTTCAGGATACAAAACATTTATTCACAGTCACTGAAGATTATTTTCATGATTATTCAGTTTTGGTGGATCACCGTCATCTCTTGTGAATGAAGGTATATACCGATTTATTCCCAGATTCTCTTGTTATCATACGGTGACGATTATAATTGCATCAAGTCAAAAACAGACGTCTCAGTGATCGTTAGTTGAGAGAAGTACATATATTCAATCGTTTGTAGTCTGCCTCGTCATTTCTTTTATCTTCTCTTTAACAGGTTACACAGAACCTCTGAACGGGTATGATGAAGATTTTCCATATGCTTCGCCTCTCGGAGGAAGTATTATGCTCTGTGAGATTGGGAAGCTCCGTGATTTTCATTATTTTAGTTGGAAGAGTTGGAACACATTTTTCTTTTCATATTCTTCACATGTATTGTTGATAACCTGACAAATTTGTCCGAAACGTCACTCAAGTTGATTGAGCATATTGATTGAATGTGGATGAAATGGATTTCACTGATTCATTGAGGAGAATGAGCCATTGGAAATTTGAATCAAATTCAATATCAAGAAGATACAGTGTCCAACTATGAAATATGTATATACGCAGTATTCATCTGGAAAGATATGAATTCATGAAATGATTATGTGAGTTGATTGAGAAGATCTAATATATTCACACATGAGCATATGTATGAGAAAAAAAATAAAATATATGTATATGTATATATATATATATATATTTATATATATATATATATATATATATATATATATATATATATATATATATATATATATTTGTATATATATATATATATATATATATATATATACATATATAAATATATATATATATATATATATTATTTTTTTTCTATATACATATATATATATATATATATATATATATATATATATATATATATATTATATACATATATATTGGAACCCCGAATGATCATATACTGAGTATTCATAGAAGAGTTCTCTTCATCAAAGTTTGACATTCATGGTAATTTTGATGATTCATAATGAAATCCTCCTTTCTGTGATTGTGAGATCATTTTGTCAGGCCATCGTCGCACAATCTATGTTTGTCAGTCCAGTCATTATCGGGTGTAACAATAGCTCGTCACTCCCTCTCAAGTTTCAAATGTTTCTGAAAACTTGTGTCACCTCTTTGCTTACAATTCTAGCGAATCTCATCGTCGAAATCATTCGCAATGAATACATTTATACCATTCACCTAATCATGTTTGCGTGTAAACAAAATATCAGGAATGATTTCGTATTCCAAACATAGTGAAAAAGCAAGCGCAAGCATGTTATTATATTCGCGTTGCGTGGAAAAACGTTCCCGCCCACCGCCTTTTGGAAGTCCATCGCTAAACATAAATCTAACCGAAATACCACCGCCTGATAACCATAATCTCTCAATCACTTTCAACTCTAATTTAGTGGCAGGATATCTTATGAGTTATAATAGCGTAGTTCTTATATTTAATGGTATCCACAGTAGAACGCTCGAACCATCCGCTCGCTAACGGTTTGTGATAGGGTGAACGATCGCTCGGAACCTCATTCTGACGTGAATACAAATATAACAGAGTACTTTAATCGAGGCGTTATACTCCAATTTCAGCTACTCTTTTGAGAAGAATGGTTGGGCGTTGTGCAACTCGGAAAAACAACTTTTTAGAATCATCGAGGTATGAGCGAGTCAGGATGACAATGATGTGGGCGGATAGCGGGAGAAGAACCCAAAAGTTGAGTTTTCTGATTTGTTCAGTTGACTTCAAGGGGGGAGAATTCAACCACATCTTTCAATGAAGAAGACCGTGAAGTTAGTGCGATCGATTGAATGTAATGTTGATACTGTGAATGCTATGGTGGTTTCACCTCGATACATACACGACTGAGTGTTCTATATGAACGTTGGTTGATATTCAACAAATGAATTATACGGTGTATATATTTATTCATAAAATGTGCAAAATCTGAAGTTTTCAACTGATTGATTGAAGTCTCGAATATGAAAAAATCAGTCTTGGTTCGATTTCAAGGAGATGCGACAAACAATGGCATATCCATATACATATTAACTCACGATGATGTCTCGGAAATTACAGTGAATATATATAAATATATATATATATATATATATATATATATATATATATATATATATATATATATATATATATATATATATACACATATAAATATATATATATATATATATATATATATATATATATATATATATATATATATATATATATATATATATATATATATAAATATATATATATATATATATATATATATATATATATATATATATATCCATCTATCCAACTATCTATCTATCTGACTATCTTTATATCTGACTATCTCTCTATCTCTTTATTTCTCTATCTCTATATCTCTCTATATCTCTATCTCTCTATCTCTCTATCTCTCTATCTCTCTATCTCTCTATCTCTCCATCTCTCCATCTCTCCATCTCTCCATCTCTCTGTCTCTCTATCTCTCTATCTCTCTTTCTCTCTATCTCTCTATCTCTCTATCTCTCCATCTCTTCATCTCTCCATCTCTCTATCCATCTATGTCTCTATCTCTCTATCTCTCTATCTCTCTATCTCACTATCTCTCTATCTCTCTATCTCTCTATCTCTCTATCTCTCTATCTCTCTATCTCTCTATCAATCTATCTTTCCATCTCACAATCTCTTCATCTCTCTATCTCTACATCTCTATATCTCTCTATCTCTCCCTCACTCTATCTCTCTATCTCTCTATCTATCCATCTCACTATCTCTCTATCTCTCAATCTCCATCTCTCTATCACTCTATCTCTCTATCTCTTTATGTCTCTATCTCTCTATCTCTCTATCTCTCTAACTCTCTGGCTCATATCTCTATACCTCTATCTCTCTATATCTCTATCTCTATATCTCTCTATCTCTCTACCTCTCTATCTCTCTTTCTCTCTACCTCTCTATCTATCTATCTCTCTATCTCTCTATCTCTCTATCTCTCTATCTCTCCATCTCTCTATATCTCTATATCTCTATCTCTCTATCTCTCTATCTCTATATCTCTCTATATCTCTATATCTCTATCTCTCTATCTCTCTATCTCTCTATCTCTCTATCTCTCTATCTCTCTATATCTCTATATCTCTATCCCTCTATCTCTCTATCTCTCTATCTCTCTATCTCTCTATCTCTCTATCTCTCTATCTCTCTATGTCTCTATCTCCCCATCTCTCTATCTCTCTATCTCTCTATCTCTCTATCTCTCTATCTCTCTATATCTCTATCTCTCTATCTCTCTATCTCTCCATCTCTCTATCTATATATCTCTCCATCTCTATATCCATCTCTCTATCTATCTCTCTATCTATCTCTCTATCTTTCTGTCTACCTATCTCTCCATCTATCTCTCTACCTATCTATCCATCTATCTCTATATCCATCTCTCTATCTATCTCTCTATCTGTCCCTCTATCTATCTCCTAATCTATCCATCTCTCTATTTATCTCTCTATCTATCTCTCTATCTATCTCTCTATCTCTCGATCTTTCTCTCTATCTATCTATTTTGCTCTCTATCTCTCCACCTATCTCTCTATCCATCTCTCTGTCTATTCCTCTATCTATCTCTCTACCTATCTCTCTATCTATCTCTCTATATATCTCTCTATCTATCTCTCTACCTTTCTATCTACCTATCTCTCTATCCATCTCTCTATTCACCTTCCTACCTATCTCTCTAACTATCTATTTTTTTTTCTATCCATCTCTCTACCTATCTATCTTTCTGTCTCTTCGTCTAGCTCTCTATGTATCTCTCTATATATCTCACCATCTCTCTCTCGCTATCTACCTCTCAATCTATCTCTCTATTTATCTCTCTATCTATTTCTCCACCTATCTCTCTATCTATCTCTCTATATATCTCTCTACCTTTCTCTGAATCTATCCCTCTATCTTTCTTTCCACCTATCTCTCTATATATCTCTCTATCTATCTCTCCACCTATCTCTCTATCTATCTCTCTATCTATCTCTCTACCAATGTTTCTACCTATCTATCTATCTATCTCACTATCTATCTACCTCTCCATCCATCTCTCTACTTATTCATATATCTATCCATCTATCTATCTATCTCTCTATCTTTCCATGTATCTATCTCTCTATCTATCTCTCTATCTTTCTCTTCATCTATCTCTCTATCTATCTCTCTTTCTATCTCTCTATCTATCTCAATATCCATCTCTCTGTGTATCCGTTTATCTATCTCTCTATCTATCTCCCTATCTATCTCTCTCTTTATCACTCTACCTATCTCTCTACCTAACTCTCCACCTATCTCTCTATCTTTCTATCTCTCTATCTATCTCTGTATCCATGTCTCTCTGTCAATCTCTCTATATATCTCTCTATCCATCTCTCTATCATCTCTCTCTCTATCTTCCTCTCTATCTCTCCCTCTATCTATCTCTTCATCTATCTCTCTATATATCTCTATCTCTCTCTCCATCTATCTCTCTATCCTTTTCTCTCTTCATCCCTCTCTCTATATCTCTCTCTCTCTATCTATCCATCTATCTATCCATCTCTCTATCTCTCTATATCTCTATCTCTCCATCTCTCTATCTCTCTATCTCTCTATCTGTCTATCTTCCTATCTCTCTATCTATGCATCTCTCCATCTCTCTATCTCTCTATCTCTCAATCTCTCCATCTCTCTATCTCTATCTCTCTATCTCTCTATCTCTCTATCTCTCCCCCACTTCATCTCTCCATCTCTTCATCTCAACATCTATTTATCTCTCTATCTCTTCATCTTTCCATCTCTATATCTCTCTCTCTATCTTTCTATCTCTCCATCTCTCTATCTCATCATATCTCTATCTCTCTTTCTCTCCTATCTCTCCATCTCTTCATCTCTCTTTCTCTTCATATCTCCATCTCTCCATTTGTCTATCTCTCTATCTCTCTATCTCTCTATCTCTCTTTCTCTCTTTCTCTCCATCTCTCTTTCTCTATTTCTCCATATCTCCATCTCTTCATCTCTATCTCCATCCCACTATCTCTCTACCTCCATATCTCTCTATCTCTCTATCTGTCCATCTCTCTATCTCTATTTCACTCCATCTCTCCATCTCTCTATCTCTCTATCTCTCCATCTCACTATCACTTTAAATCTTCAAATATCTTCATTTGCAAATCTCTACATCCCCAAATCTCTAGATCTCTAGATCTCTTAAAGTCCGAATCTCTGAATCTCCAAATTTCTGAATCTCTGAATCTCCGAATCTCTCAATCTCTGGATCTCCGAAACTCCTAATCTGAAATATCTCTGAATCTCTGAATCATCTGATCACTGATTATCTGAATCTCTCAATATCTGAATCTCTTAATCTCTCATTCTCCAAAACTCGAAATTTTGAAAAGTCCAAATCTCCAAATCTCTAAATCTCTTATTCTTTGAATCTCCGAATCTCTAAATCTCCAAATCTCTTAATCTCCAAATCTCCAAATCTCTAGATCTCTGAATCTCTAAATATATCAATCTGTCAATATCTAAATCTCTGAATCTCTAAATCTCTTAATCTCTGAATCTCTGAATCTCTAAATCTTCAAAACTCTGAATCTCTGAATCTGTGAATCTCTTAATATCTTCATCTCTAAATCACTGAATATCTAAAGATCGAAATATCCTAATATCTGAATCTCCAAATCTCTGAATCTCTAAATCTCTGAATCTCTGAATCTCTGAATCTCTAAATCTCTAAATCTCTAAATCTCTTAATCTCTAAATATCTAAATCTCCAAATCTCTAAATATCAAAATCTCTGAACCTCTATATCTATATATTAAATATCTCTACAGCTCCATCCCCCTTCTCATCCAACCCCCTCCATCACCGTCCATCCCCTTCATCCCACTCCATCCCCCTCCATCCTCTTCCATCCCCCACCATCCTCCTCCATCTCTCTCCATCTCTCTCCATCTCTCTCCCTCTCTCCATCTCTCTCCCTCTATCTCTCTCCATCCTCATCTCTATCTCTATCTATCTATCTATCTATCTCTCCATCTCTATCTATCTTCATCTATCTCTCTATCTATCTATCTATCTCTCTATCTATGTCTCCATCAATCTGTCTATGTATCTCTATGTATCTTTCTAACCAACTCTCCATCTATCTCCATCTATATCTCTATCTATCTCTATTTATCTCTCTATCTATCTCTATCTATTTCTCCATCTATCTCTATCCATCTATCCATCTATCTCTATCTATCTCTCTCTATCTCTATATCTCTCTATATATCTCAATCTTCATATCTCTCTCCAACTCTCTATCTATATTTCTCCCCCTATCTATCTATCTCCATATCCCTATCTATCCGTATATCCCTCTCTATTTCTCCATCTCTATATCTCTCTCCATACCTCTATCTCTATATTATCTCTATCTCCCTATCTCTATTTCTCTCTCTATCTCTCCACCTCTATATATCTCTCTATCTCCATATTTCTCTCTATCTCCGAATCCATCTCCACCTCTCTACCTCTATATCTCCCTCAATCTCTCCATCTCTATATCTCTCTCTATCTATATATCTCCATATCTCTCTCCATCTCTCTATCTCTATCTCTCTCTCTTTATCTCTATCTCTATCTCTCTCTCTATCTCTCTATCTCTATATCTCTCTACATATCTCCATCTTCATATCTCTTTATATTTCTCTATCTATATATCTCTCTCCATCTCTATATCTCTATATATCTTTCTATCTCTATATCTCTCTCCATCTCTCTATCTCTTTATCTCTACATCACTTTATTTTTCTCCATCTCTCTATCTCTATATCTCTCTCTATATCTCTATCTCCATATCTCCTTGCATCTCTCTATCTCTATATCTCTCTCTATCTCTATATCTCTCCCTTTCTCTTTATCTTTATATCTCTCTCCATCTCTTCATCTCTATATCTCTCTCTCTATCTCTCTATCTCTGTATCTCTCTCTATGTCCATATATCTCCCCATCTCTATATCCATATATCTCTCTCTCTATCTCTCTATCTCTGTATCTCTCTCTATGTCCATATATCTCCCCATCTCTATATCTATATATCTCTATATCTCTCTCTATCTCTATATCCCTATATCTCTCTCTCTATATATATATATATATCTGTATCTATATATTTCTATATCTCTCTTAAAACTCATATAATTATTGAAGAAAGTTTGAAGGGAATGTGTCAATTATGACATATTTTTGTTCTTATGATTAGTTCATTTTTTAAAATAATAAATGATTTGGCCTCATCACCCTCACACACTTTGATGAGGCCACTTTGCAGATTTTATTGTAACATTCTTTCGGGTAATTCAAAAATGATAAAAACGAAAATAAGTTATTGATTCCTCGTGAATAAATGTCATTACATTGTTGCTCTGAAATGTCAGGTTCCTATCTTAATCCTGTGACTCAAAAACAAAAAATGTCCCCAAGGTGGCCTTATTACCTGAACCTACCTTATACTTTCATGGACGAAAGAACACACTCTATGCTCAAACTCTCGAGTAGTCGCAAGTGCGTTTTAAAATGCCTCTAGTTCTACATCATATTCTAATAGCCCACTAATATATATTTGATAATATTTCCCGCTCATTTTTAGTTCAACCCTATAGATATGTGACGAAATTGCAACGTGAAATTGAAAGTCCGCTGTCAAATCATGGGTATCTATATTAACAAGCCATGTTGATTTA
>OZ023330.1:36416688-36421688 GCA_964007535.1 Brachyptera risi | reverse complement strand
CATACGATAACAATTGAGGGGGTGTTAAAATGGAGAACTGTGAAAAAAAAATGAACGAATTTTTTTTTTCTCGAATATTTCTCATGCATAAATGAAACGAATAATCTATGTTTCCGAAATATATGTCTACTTTGAGGAGGTTCAGAGATGGCATATTACCTGGGGTGGCATACGCATTCATTTACAAACATGTCATTTCCACAGTATAACAAATTTGAACCGTCAATTTACCCTTTCTCAGAAACTACTGGTCTAAATTGGTTGAAATATCGAAGAAGGTTTTGTTGAGCATATAGCTTCAATCCGATGAACCACAAATGAGATATGATGAAAATTCATCCTATGGATACAGTTTGTGTGTTTTTTTCCTATAAAATGAATGATTTTCCTGGAAAAATTGTGATTGGATAAATATACAATGACAGAATTTGTTTTGATTGCTTCTTAACTACATACGTTATGAACATTCACAGCAAAAATGATGTCGATTGCATGTATATTTCTCTCAAAAAAGTGCATCGAGTAAATCTTTGTATTTTATTATTTTGGATATTCAAAAGGTCATAAGTCAACAATGACTGAAATTTTTGTAACATTTCATTTTTTTAAATAATCCCCATATATTTTCATCAAAGCATGTGAAATTTCAACAGTAAAAAGATGTCAATGGCAGAAAGCCATGGAAACATGTTGACGCCCTCTTAAACAACCATGAATATATTCGGATAATCACATACATGAGCATTTCCATATGACTGATGGCATCCCATTTGATTTATTGGAACATCGATCATGAACATGATCCTAAAAATACAACTCCTGGTGAGGTCATCAAGCATGGAGTAATTTGACTGCTCATATTGGAGAAAACTGTGTTCCTTTTATTGGATGAGCGTAGCGAAGACTCAATTACACTGTACTTGAAAAATCGAAGGTGTTTTTTTTTGTTTTGTTTTTTGTTTTTTGTTTTTTTGTTTTTTTGTTCGCGCTCTACAGGTCAAACAGAAATTCAGATCATGATGAAACTTGGCACACACATGGATCCGCATTTGACTTGATGCTGTATAGTTTTGAGGCAAAATCGGTTCAACAATTCTTGAGATAAATCATTTTAAAGTTTTCAAAAAACCCATATGAATAAGCCATGCGGAAAAAATGACAAAGTGAATGTTCTCCGAAATTTTTCAAATTCTCACAGAACTCGAACAACATAATAATACACATTATTCCGAACTTTTACTCAAATCGAATCAGCCGTTTTGATGTGAAAAAATATATAATGTTATTTGTGTCAATTATTAAAAGCTATTAAGATACCTATTAAATCAAAGCAACAAGTGTCACCACTTGATTGTAGACGATTAGAACAAAGCCTTTTTCATTATCATATAAATTACTGGGCAAACGCGTTATGTGTTTCCGCGTTGATGGATGAGCTGGAACATATCAACTTATCTTTGGATTGGTTATTATATATATATATATATATATATATATATATATATATATATATATATATATATATATATATATATATATATATATATATATATATATACACCTTGAGATCCAAACCATTACATCACTGCCATCTTATTTTCCATTAATAATTTATATAATAATAAAGAAGGCTTTGTTTTAATCGTTTACAATCAAGTGGTGACACTTGTTGCTTTGATTTAATAGGTATCTTAATAGCTTTGAATAATTGACACAAATAACATTATATATTTTTTTACATCGAAACGGCTGATCCGATTTGAGTAAAAGTTCGGAATAATGTGTATCATTATCAGATTGAAACTCTCTGAGAATTTGAATCCTCTCAGATGAAATATTTTTCACGAATGTTTTCCTCTGGCTTGTTCTAATGGGATTTTTGAAAACTTTGGAATGAGTTTTCTCAGAAGTTGGTTAACCGATCGCGCCTCAAAACTATACAGCATCAAGTCAGATAGGGGTTCATGTGTGTGCCAAGTTTCAACTGATTTTGAATTTTTGTCTGACCTGTAGAGCGCGAAAAAAAAAAAACAGGCACTTTTTTTTCGGTATAGTGTAATTGAGTCTTCGCTTCGCTCATCCAATTAATGGTAAATAAGATGGCAGTGATGTGATGGTTCGGATCTCAAGGTGGATATATATATAATATCCTATCCAAAGATAAGTTGATATGTTCCAGCTCATCGATCAACGCGGCAACACATAACGCGTTTGCCTAGTTGGTAACATATATAGCGGGCTTGATGAGTCCAATGAGTGGAATAATTGGTTGTTAAATGAATATTCATCAACCGGGCCTTGATAGCTTCAAAAACCGGGGTGTGAATATTTCTATCGATTCCTGTACATATATCTCGATAATCTAACAACGCATTCGCTGTTTTTGCATAGTATATTCCAATATATAATTTTGATAATTTTTATTGAAGCGTGATAATGATTTACAATGGAGAAGTTTCACTTTCGCTCCGTGAACTGAAATCACGACAGTATATAATCATCACAAACTTCTTATAATTATGATCTGAATAAGCGAATGCTCAGTGAGACATGAGCGGAAACTTGCTCACAAATAAATACGATAAGCAGCTTAACTGTAAGTTTCGATAGCAAGATCGCATACTTCGATAATAATCTTATACACAGAACTGTACAATATGTTGTATAAATACTCTGTCGTATATACACTAGTAGTACAGATTTCAATGAGAAGAAACGGTGAATATCAGTTCTTGGAGAAAAACTTGAGCACAAAATATCATATCTTCACAAACACACATATATAAATATGAAAAAAAAAAAATATATATACATATATATATATATATATATATATATATATATATATATATATATATATATATATATATATATATATCCATATATTTATATATATATATATATATATATATATATATATATATATATATATCTTATGTCTTATATATATATATATATATATATATATATATATATATATATATATATATATATATAAAATATGTATATATATCTATATATATGTACACATATATATATATATATATATATATATATATATATATATATATATATATATATATATATATATATATATATATATACATGTATACATATATATATATATATATATATATATATTTATATATATATATATATATATATATATATATATATATATGTATATATATATATATATACATATATATATATATATATATATATATATATATATATATATATATATATATTTGATGATATATATATATATATATGAATATATATATGAATATATATATATATATATATATATATATATATATATATATAAATATATATATATATATATATATATATATATATATATATATATATAATAAAATTTGAATGTGATTATCATGTGGTAGGGCTCATAGCTATATTATATGGGTTCAGTATGAGAAGCATGACCATTCTAGGATATATATTCAGTCTTATTCTCAGAAGCAAAGGAGGTCTATAGATTTTCCATTCGTTTCTGGGTGATGAAAGTGATGAGAAAAAGACGTTTTTCGAGATGGAACAATAATAACGCTCATTTGGTTCTGATTCCAATTCTGATTTCCCATGGAATATATTGTTTATAACCAATATTTCTAGACATTCAATGAACCTGGTAATTTTGAACTATGGTGAGGCCAAAAATTGAATCTCAATCCAATTTGATTGTCTTGTATGATTTTCCACTAACTCCCGCTTGCGATCTTTTCTTAGACTGAGTGTGTCACAAGAAGAATTCAGATTGAACATGTGTCATCGTTCTCCCATGGCCCAGAAGATTTCAGAGCGTAATTTTCGACTCATTAAAAATGTGCAGAGATATATTTCAGACCATATGAGCAAAGTTTGATGGGTTTGATGAAAATAACACGAGAATGTGAGAATATATCAAGAAATGGTAACCCTTGATTTTTGAAAAAAGAGGAGGCCTTCATATCTCCGGGAGTAATAAGGGTAGGACGGTGGGATGAGCTACTTTGAACTGCCTTCTATTTGTTGTTGATGATATCTCAAATTCGATTGGCAGGCAGGTGAAAACTTGAATCAACTCATCTTGACCCCTTTTCAGGTCACTTGGATCGATATTCATCGATCTATTTCCAGAGCTATTCTCATTCAGTATCTATTAATGTTTTTTGCACTACATCACTCTGTTGAATTTTGTTTTATTTTATTCCATAAGTATTTTTTCACGCAATTTGATGTCTAATTGGCCTACTCACTCCGATTTTCACTGAAAGTTCGCTATTGGTTGATATCTGATGGTCTCCAAGGTCATCGAGCGCATGGTCAACCAAACTCGATAATTCCACCAACATTAAGTTATGTGTTGCACTTTCCCATACAAATATTGTGTACGATGTACAATGTATGTTGAAGATCGTGATTGATGAAGCATTTTGTGAGTTCTTTGAATCGTGCATTTTAATCGATAATTATTTTGGTTACCACAAAGAGATATGATCGATAGATAAATGACAATGTGTACTGTATTCAGAATCATACGAGACAAACTCAGCATATGCGTTGTAGATTGAGCGATAATTATATGAGGTCTAATCGAAAACTCTACACACCTTGACTCGTATAAAATATCGAGTCTAGAGAGCCATGAATATCGGCAACATGGTTCTTCAATTGACCATTGTAGATCGTCCGCCCTCGTGATGTCACGAAATATAGAAACCAATCAAGTGGACAGTGAAGCAGGAGAAAATAGGTGAATAACCAATCAAGGTATCTCAAATTTCTCCTGCTTCGTATTAGTCACACCCATCTACAATGGTCAATTATCTTCATATATTTTTGAAGAAGATGTAAATATTTTATACATCATTTTCTTCATTGATTTTCTTCAAAACTTCCGATCCGAATTGACCACTAGTGATAGGCGTGGCTTATCGGCAGGCCACCTAGATCTATACTTCATGTGGGCATTTAGAGATGCTCTGATAGGCAAT
>OZ023330.1:36409702-36413988 GCA_964007535.1 Brachyptera risi | reverse complement strand
TATATATATTTATGAATACATATATGAATATTCATATATGTATATATATTATCACACACCCCCAGGGCCTTACCTGGCGCCGCATGTGTTGCCCCCGCCACTAACTCCCGGAGAGATGAGACTCAAAAAAAAATTATTAAATCAAATTGAAGATACAAAAAACAACTTCCTAGCGGACAATTGTGTGGACTAGGAAGGTCGGTAGGAACTATCAAATTAGGTTTTTAGGAAATTAAAATGGTACAAAACACTTGTGGTAACTCAAATAAAATTAAAATTCAAAATTTACTCAAAACAATAAAAAACAAGCTTACAATAAAAAAAATCGAAAAGATAAAAAATAATCCAATTGTTATTTGCTTGGATAGTTAACTCGTCGGTTAACTAAGCAAGCATATCAAAAATAGAAATCAATTTTGACCTTAAAAATCTTTCATTTAAAATATATTACAAAAAAAAGGCTTTTTAATAGAAAATGAATTAGCGGTACCGTGGATTTCTGCGTCTTCTATTTTGCCGCCGTCGTTGTCGTTGTCTTCATTGTCGTCGCCGTCGTCGCCGTCGTCGTCGTCGTCGTCGTCGTCGTCGTCGTCGTCGTCGTCGTCGTCGTCGTCGTCGTCGTCGTCGTCGTCGTCGTCGCTGGTTTATTTACCGAACTGTTTTGGTTACCAGACGAAATCAACAAGGGTACACCCTCCCGGGGCCACGTGCGCTCTTGACGACCAACCAGACTATTCTGCTCTTGACGACTTCTGATATAGACGATGGTCAGGCAATTTCTGATGATGCCCGACGAATTTCGGCTTTTTTATATGTGGGTCCTTCGAAGCTTCTAGATCTTTTTCTGCGTGGATGCCACCACATGATGAAATCGCCCTCTGGCGATGCTAGAAGTCAAGGGTGTGTATAGTCTGACCACCCTGGCGAATTCCACCCGCTCAGTGACAGTATCTCCACGCTTCATTCGTAGCGCTTGGATCTTGTTATATCGGCCTAACTATATTTTCGAGCGACTACGTGTCTCGTCTCTTGTCGACAGGAAGTACATACCAGACACTTTGACTGATCAAAATTAGGGGTACTTTTTGGGTTTACATGAAATATGAAATAAATGTAGAAACGAAATGAATTGCATACAACATTAGAAACACGATTTAGAATTCATATCAAATATGGGCCTAGATACTTTGATATGTCACAATTGCCTCACCAATAAAAGTGGCGAAATTAAACTGAGAACACATTAATTACAATAAAAATGACATATAATGGCTGGATGAAGTCATATCAATTCGACGTCCTATTTATCTCCCTATCACCTCACCAATACCGCCGGTAATACCAAATCTATTGAACGAACAAACTTAAGGCCTAAACAAATCCTCTAACTCACTACAAACACTAACAAATACTGACAATAAGTGAAAAGATATGACAAAGGTCAAGGTTGAATACAAAATCAAAATAACTAAGAAAATGTCCTAATAATGGGATCAAACTCCCTCAAAAATCAAATCTACCAAAGCCATCAAGATGTAACAGGTGATAATTAAAACCATACATACATTTCCTCAAACCAACATCTCCACATGAAACTGCCAAATCGTCCAAATTCAAACTTCACTACTCAAAATATGCGAAACTGCCGCAATAATACTCGATCGAAACTCAAAACTCAAACAACGCTTCATTGCGCCATAACAGTACAGGTAAAACATGAGCAAGAGGTACTGACTTGAAAGAAATATGAAAATAGTAATTATAATTGTTGGTAATTTCATTCCTTCTTGATAACAAAATCAAATAATTAACTTGGGTCTGCCTCACCCATTCTCTAACTCGCCTCACCCATTCTCTAAACTCGTTTCATGACATTTATAATACTTATCTTCTTCTTCAAACTTTCACTTTGCCTTAAAATTAATTCTCAACTTCTTTTCAAACTCCGATTTCGCCTAAAGCTTTCTCAATAGTCGCCTTTAACCTAAAATTCTTCAAACTTCCACCTTAAAATCTCCAATTCTTTAATCGACCGAACGTCTTAACTCAAATTCCTCAAACTTCACATTAAAACCTATGATTCATCAATCTCTTCTCACAATCTCAAATTCATCCAACATCTCCTTAAAACTCAAATATTCTTCGAACTTCCATCTTAAAACCTAGAATTCATCAATCTCTTCTTACAATCTCAAATTCTTACAACATCTCCTTAAAAGTCATGAACTAATCCAAACAATTGAAATACTAAACTTCATAATGAAAATCACCAACCTTGAATAAAATATTATGTTCAGTTATCCTCTTATCCGCTTGCATGTCACTTCAATTCCTGTACTTCCATTACCAATTGAAGAAAAATCAAAGAATAATCAACTCTCATTTAACTTCATAACAAACGATAAAACAAGTTTCAAAATACGATTAACTTCACTACCATTGTTGACTGAAATAATCACCTGAACATTCATCAATATTACTATTTGTTAATAATTAGGACAATCAAATGCATTATAATATCGAAATCAACCTTTCCTACTCCAATAACTTTTCTAATCTCTAAAATAATTTCATATAATCTAAGGGTAGAATATATATATTGGTAACAGATAAGTTTCTCCTACATCATCCAAGAAAATAAAATCCCCAGAATCATAAATTGTGAGCGAAGAAACTACCTGCTCAACCGTAACTACAACCAGCTATCTCTATCCCACTCCTACCCTTCGCTCTGCGCATGTCTCTTCACATGGCACCTCGCTCGGCCGACCGTCCACGCGTCGCCGCTGCTCACGCTGCTCACAGAACAATACTTTGACAGAAACGCCGTATCTGCGCATGATCACTGTCCTGTTACTTAAACCTGCACCTGCACTGAACATCATCCTAGGCAACAAATGCTTATTGCCAATCACTCGATCAAACTTAGAATCCAAGGAAAAATCCTTCTCAACACACTGCAAACCCTCACTTGGTCTAGTAACAAACTCGATGCTAGAAAAACAATCAATATAGCTGAAATTCTCATCAAAATTAATCTCGGGGAAAAATTCCTCCATTCCCTTCACTTTTGAGTGACACTCGCTAAAATCCAAATCTTTCTTCTCAACAACATCTGAACAATCAATCAGATTTCCAATTACTACGTTATCTTCAAAACTAATCAAATCTTCCTGAACGTCGTTTTCAAAACCACCCTCACCTTCACTATCTATTACTATCCAAAGCGCTAATCCTAGCATCGAAACTCGCTACACTGTCGAACATTCGATCGACACTTCCATCTATATGATCTAGTGTTTCACTAAAACCGTCAATTTTATTTTTAAAACTTCCATCTATATGATCGAGGTTTTCACACAAACCGTCAATTTTATTCTCAAACTTTGCGAATAGTCCTGATAAGAAACCGTAAATACTCGCCTCTACCGCTGTCAAATCGACTTCAGCCATTTTACAATAAAAAAATGTTACAACTAAATGAATATTTTGTTACACAAAAAATAAGTGTTGAGCGCCATTAATGAAAGAAATACAAATTAAAGGTCCACAAAAAAAAGTTAACCACAAGGGAAAAATCTCAAGGAATGTCAAGGAAGTCGTAAAATTACATTGAATTTCAAATAAAATTACGAATTATCCGATGGGCCACAAAATTATCGCCGAATGATAATTTTGACTCGAGCCCCACGTTGGGCGCCAAATTATCACACACCCCAGAGCCTTACCTGGCGCCGCATGTGTTGCCCCCGCCACTAACTCCCGGAGAGATGAGACTCAAAAAAAATTATTAAATTAAATTGAAGATAAAAAAAACAACTTCCTAGCGGACAATTGTGTGGACTAGGAAGGTCGGTAGGAACTATCAAATTAGGTTTTTAGGAAATTAAAAAGGTACAAAACACTTGTGGTAACTCAAATAAAATTAAAATTCAAAATTTACTTAAAACAAAAAAAACAAGCTTACAATAAGAAAAATCGAGAAGATAAAAAAAATTCCAATTGTTATTTGCTTGGATAGTTAACCCGTCGGTTAACTAAGCAAGCATATCAAAAATAGAAATTAATTTTGACCTTAAAAATCTTTCATTTAAAAAATATTACAAAAAAAAGGCTTTTTAATAGAAAATGAATTAGCGGTACCGTGGTTTCCTGCGTCTTCTATTTTGCCGCCGTCGTTGTCGTTGTCTTCATTGTCGTCGCCGTCGTCGCCGTCGTCGTCGTCGTCGTCGTCGTCGTCGTCGTCGTCGTCGTCGTCGTCGTCGTCGTCGTCGTCGTCGTCGTCG
>OZ023330.1:36364702-36407202 GCA_964007535.1 Brachyptera risi | reverse complement strand
ATGTAATGATGAGTGTTTTTTTGTTTTTTTTCAATGATATCGGAACTTGATACAAAATCACTGTTCCCCAATTGAGGCTATGGATGAAAGATGGGATTGTTCGGACGGTGAACCACAAGGGCAATCTTACCTCTCCATTTTGATTAGATGAAAGTCTTTCAGTTTCCGAACGTCCGGAACACATCATGGCTGTTTCTGTGATATGTATCCGGACACAAAACACACGGATGTTGATACCTTCCACTTCGAAGTGAGTCTCTTAGACAATGATCACTTCGTTCCATTAACAGCAGATGTGAAGTTCATCATTAGATGAGCGTAGCGAATTCTCCATCCCACTCTTATAGGGCTTTGTCCGTGTGTTTTTTTTTCTTTCCTTTTTTTTGTTTGTTTGTTTGTGGGCACTGCACAGGTCGCAAGGTTCGACTGATAAACATGAAACTTTTTTTGTACGGGCCAACTTCAACAATTCAGAACTGTATAGTTTTTGGAATGAATCGGTTGAATAGATTTTGAGAAATATCATGTCAAAGTTTTTAAAAAACCCATAAGATTAGGTTGGGTAAGAAAATGCGAAAAAATGTGAAACCTCTCCGAAAAAAAATAGAATTATCTCTGAGTGTTCAAACATGAATGATACACATAACCACCATTTCATAAGCAATTCGAAATAGCCGTTTCGAAGAGAAAAAATCAAATAACTGTTTTTATACATCAAATATAAGGAAATGAGCCAAGATTCACTGCCTCCTAGATTCGATATTTGCCCAAGAATTACCAATTCTTTATATTCGTCAAGGTGTGTTTAATACTGAATACCAGAGAAGATAAAGTAGCAATTGAATGAAGGATAAATTGTGTAGAATACCAGAGTCGATAAAGTAGCAAATGTAGGACTGTTACTATACCGTATTCAGATATCTCGCTCATCTTACAACGCATATTTCGCGTTTGCCTAGTTATACAAAATGGACAAAGAAAAATATGAGTGATAGACCTATAATGTTATAATTAGGCCTGTCCCTCTACGAATTAAAGGTTGTGGCCAGTTAGTACTTCATCCAAGCATTTGCTCCGAGGTCTGTGGGAAACTACGAAAAATCAAGTCGGGATGGATACAAAATATGTGTGTTGGCCTTAAACTTTTTATTTCAACTTCTTCTCTTCTTTCCTCTTTTTCTTGTGATGTTTGATATTTTGTTCTCTTTTTTTCCATTACATTTCCTTCGTGTTCTATAATAAATCGTTGTATATTAGTTATTTGTATCAGTAGTATACATTATACATCTTGACTTGTGATCTGATGAGTATCTATGACATGAAAGGTTTCATATTCATAGTAGTGTATGAAATATTTAGGTGAATGTGATAATTCTGACCAATTATAACCTTCCTAGTTCATATTACAGTGGGCTCCTACTGTGGTTGTATGCATTTTGTATCGATGCCGTTCCTATGCTTCCTCAATCACAACTGACTATGTGATGAGTGTGAATGTGTGTTGTAAACTACTGAATGTATGATTGTTCATTCGAATCTGAATGGTTGTGTTTGAACTGAGTGATTGTACTTCAATTATCGATTGGCTCTCTTGACATGTGACATTATGAATGATGTATTTTGTGAAAAATTAAACGATGATAATGATGATAATGTGACAACAGAGAAAGTGTCGTCTGGGTCACACATAAAACTGTGTTCTGACCTCGACATAATTGAAGAACATCACAACCACGAAAATCGATTTGAACTAACAATAACGACATTTGATTTCCCAATTTATGATAAAACTAGAAATCATCATCTCAAATTTAGAAAGTAACATTAATTTATTTGTCTTCCAGGGCTGGACTCATTCTCCGAGTCGTGACGTAGACATTAATCGATTCTGTTCATGCTGCTTTGAAGAATCAGTAATGCCTACGTCATGACTTATGATCTCTAGAGAACAGAAAAATCAATTATAATATCCGAAATCAAGATTATGATTTCTAACTTTCACTAAAATTGGCGAAACAAATATCGTAATCATTCATCAAGATCTGGTTTCAGGGTTTTGATGTCATTTAAGAGATGAACACAAAGTCTATAAAAATTGACCATTGTAGATGGGCGTGACTTATACGAAGCAGGGGAAATTTTAGATACCTTGATTGGTTATTTCCCATATTTCCCCTGCTTCACTTTCCACTTGATTGGTTTTTATAACCTCAGGAAAATATTTGATTTTATAACTCTTTTTCACTTTCGGCAATCATAATTCCAAATGTATAGTAAGCTGGACCTTCATGGTCAGTCATCGTGATGATGAACAGCCGTCATAAATAAATGCTTTTTTCTCCATTTTGTGACATCACGAGGGCGGACGATCTACAATGGTCAATTGTTCCTTCAATTTGGATGGCGGTGAACTGAAAATTGGGATGAAATAATGAAGGCAAACGACTGCGCTCAGAACTGAAGTAATTCGAAGCCTCCATCCAACCGATAAAGATAACAATATACACGAGGTCATTTCACGACTTCGTGTAGAGTCTTTATGTGTAAAGCCCGCGTGAGGATAAAACCTTGATAATACCTTAGCAAAATCTATCAATTATTCTATATACAATTCGATTGAATTTGATATTCATTTTATTAGCACATGATACATGAGAAACATGATACAAAAATACAAATACGGAATGGAAATGAACAAATTATTCATTAAAATCTAGTTTCAGGGTTTTTATGCCATTCAAGAGATGAACACCAAGTCTATAAGAATTGTTCCTTCGATTTGGATGGCGGTGAACTGAAAATTGTGATCAAATAATAAAGGCAAACGACTGCGCTTAGAACTGGAGTAATTCGGAGTCTCAATCCTACCGATAAAGATAACAATATACACGAGGTCATTTCACGACTTCGTGTAATAACACGTACTCTAACGATTGCGAGTCAAAGTCGTATGAGACGAGTTTCAGAAATGTCGATACTATATTCAGAGACTTTTCGTTGGACTCTCTCACAAGACCGTCGATATTCTATTCGAAACGGAATGAGATTGGAAGTTACGTTGATCAGTGAATAATATACGCCATCAATAAATCAACAAGATTTTAAATATACTGGGCGAACACGTTATGTGTTTCCGCGTTGATGGATGAACTGGAACATATCAACTTGTCTTTGGATTGGTTATTAAATATATACACCTTGAGATCCAAACCATTACGTCACTGCCACCCATTTTTCCTTAACAATTCATATGATAATCGAGAAAGCTTCATCCTTGAATTTAATTGGTATATTGATAGCTCTGAGTGATTTACAAAGATGACATTATATATTTTTTCACATCAAAACGGCCGATTCAATTTGAGAGAAAGTTTGGAATAAATGTGTTTCATCATTATATCGAGATTCCCTGAGAATTTGAATTCTCTCAAATTAAATATTTTTCACGATTTTTTTCATCTGGGTTATTCTCATGATATTTTTGAAAACTTCAAAATGAGTTTTCTCAGAAGTATTTCAACCTCAAAACTATACATGCAGTATCGAATGAGATAAGGACACTTGTGTATGCCAAGTTTCAGCTGATTTTGAATTTTCGTTTGACCTGTGGAGCGCGAAAAAAAAGCATTTTTTTTCGAGTATGGTGAAATTGAGTCATCGCTTCGCTCATCCAATTAATTTGTTTCAAGAAAATCATTCTTTCTTTGTCTCAATTTCTACCGATGCTTATCTTATTTCAAAGTTTTGTATTACAAACATCTTTCTCAATGAAAATAAAACACATGTTCAAAAAAGTTGGAATAATATACAGTGTCAATTTGAATATATCCCATGTGATCCGGAAGGTGAGGGCCATATCTGATCTTGTTCGCTCCCCGCCCATCTTCACAGTGATTTCCTGAGTCTAGGCCGAATGTAGGATGGTTTCTACAATACGGGTCACGACAGCTTCCTTCCCTTTTGCCTTCCCATCTCCTGAGAAACGTTCATCTCATCACCTCATCATCTCATTAATCACTCATTCTACGCAAATAGATCCTAGTGATCATCACAGTGCTTCGTTAAAAATGGATGTAAGAATGATTCGAATATGAATCCGGAATGTAATCCAAATGAATGTAAAATGATTGTGAAATGTAATGAATGTAAAGGAATGTGAAATGTAGTTCCATATATTGACCAATCAAGAAGTCAGTGTAGTATTTTGTGATATTCATTTTTTATTCATTGTTTGTTCAAGTAGCACAAGTTTACATCCACATTTGGTTCAGAGGCATGTATTTTTATATCTGAAAAAACCCATCCACATAATTCATTGTTGATCGTTTTAATCATTGTCACGTTGCCATGGTGATGTCTACATCTTCTAGATTTCAAATTACCATAGCAACGTTAAAACTCAAGGTTGAAGGATGTAACAGTTAAAACTTGTTGTATAAGTAGCAAAATTCAATGTGAATAACGCACTGACTGGCACATGTAGCTGAGTAGTTAACGCACTCTTTTCATGTGACTCGGGAGGCAGTGGGCTCATTGGACCCGGTTCGATCCCCGCTACCGTCCATCCTTACGAGGGTTTTTCGTAGTTTCCGCTCTGTAGTTTAGGCTAATGCCGGGATGGTTCCCACAATATAGGCCACGTCCGCTTTCTCCCCACTATACTTCCTATCACCCATAAAACCTTCATCTCATCATCCCATCTTCTCATTAATCATTCATCCGACGCCAATAGATCTCAGTCATCATTACAATGCGTCGTTAAAACTCAATTTTAAAAAATAATACATTATCCATTTCACATTATTGAAGTACTGGACAAGTATATGTATAGTCCAAGGGGCTAACAACTCATGGAATCTGGTGTACACTTGTCATGAAATCCATTGAATTTTCTCGGAAATCCCTTGAAATTATCTTGAAATCCGAAATCCAGGTGTACACCAAAGGCAGTAGTTGCTTACCCCTCGGTATACTCTTTCTTCTCTCCACTTTCTCTAATACTGTGTGTTTCAAACCTTTAGTAAATACACCAGTACGTAATACACTGGTACATACAGGCCTGTAGGCACTACTATAAGACTAGGCTTACTGGGTGTGAGTGCAGATGTCCACTGCGAATTAACTTTCATTACACAAGCTTATACGTACTCAGTAACCATGGCAATGGAGTGCTTTTATCTTATTCCAAGAAAATGCGGGGAGTATAGTTGTCATGGTGATAGCTATTCTTTAGTCTTGGAGCAAAAACACAATAATACTGAATGAGACGAGATATTCAGTGTGGCATTATTGTAATGAATGACAGCTGACTCTGGATGGATTAAATAAGGGGCTGACGTCGAGGAAAATTGAAGGTTTTCATCCACGAGAGAAAAAAGTCGTATACAAGAGTTTGTTGATGCTGGATTTCAGTAAATTCATGTTGATTTCACTTGTCCGTGTATGGAAATATTCGATTATTTTTTTTTTTTTTATTATTCAAGTAATCATCTTTATCATCTAGCTATCTATAATATATATGTATCAAAGTGTCTTTATTGTGATGAAAGTAATCAGAATAATTGAAATTTTATTGATTCACTTCAAGTCCATATCGATCCATCTGGAATCTTCTAATGTATATTGTGTATTGCTTGTTTGATATATCATAATCACTGATTCATCGATTGATCATAAATGATGACTTACTGCCATACTCAATAATTGTGATACAATTCATAAGTTATATTGTAGAATATGTAAATTGTGTACCGATTTCCTCAAAAGAAGTTTAAAGCGATAAACACTTCTACTACACTACGATAACACTAGCTACACTACGTTATCCCTCAGGATATTTTTAATAACTACGGTACTCAAACCAAAAGATTCTTATTTCCAAAAATGTTCAATACTTATTTTCAACGGAAGTAAGCTTGTCGCAGAAAATATCAGAAATTGAAAATTTATCGAAAAATCAATTATCATTAGAGCAATTTGTATGAAATGTTGGATTTTTCTTGAGTTTTGTTTATATTCTGAATATTATCTCTTATGTTTCTGTTATTGTGTTCTCGGTACTTATTTTTTGCCATGAAGATGTTTCGTAAAAATTATGAACATAATGTTCAGTTAAAAAAGAGGTTACTATAAGGTCCAGTATTACCAAATCCAGTTAGTATTTATCTGAGAGTTGATGAAAACAAATACCACAGGTAACCATGGTGATAACAAGTTTGAACTTTCAGATAGGCTAACTAGACTTGGTAATACCGGGCCTAAGTTAAATGCAAAATGTAAACTTTATGTCTATATTATAATTAGTACATGCAAAATGTAAACTGTATGTAGCCTATATATATTATAATTAGTTTATGTACGTGATCCAGAAATATGAAAAAAGAAATTATTTATGAAAATAGACCTACGGACAAACCACACTAGTGGCTTAGTGGGTCTAGAAATAACTACGTAATGTACATTGAATAAATAAAAAACTTGAAAAAAAACACTACTACTACTTCTACTACTACTACTACTAATACGAAAAAATTCATCTGTTTTACCATAGTCATTCATGCTTACATAGCAACTTTCAAAAAAATATCAATTCACTGTGTGTCAGATGCAGTTGTACCACCCTTATAGATAATGTATTCCAACACACATATCTGGGCGTGCCAATTGATCATCATTTTAAATGGGACAAATATATAGATAGTTTATGTGAAAAATTAAGATCAGCATCGTATAGTATTCGAATACTAAAGCCTTATGTTAATTTTGGTGTATTAAGAGTGGTTTATTTTGCTTTAGTCGAATCTATTTTAAGGTATGGAATTCTAGCATGGGGAGGCACTACTGTGATGAAGCGGACATAAGATAGTATTATTTTAGTATTAATATAAAGTATAGTATAATTTTAGTCCCTACCTTTCACCAGTACCGTATCATTACTGTACTTGGTCACTAACCTACTTTAGGTATAGTATTTAAACTCACCCCTAATTATTAGACGAGAGACTTTGCATTTTGCTCCTGACTCGTCGTCACACATCACGCTCGACGATGCGGTAAGTTTAATTATTATTATTTAAATGTAATCTTATTTTCAATAAACATAAACTAGAGCCATGCTTTGAATTCTGAATTCTTGCCTCACGGCAAGAGGACCCATGCCTCGCCTTCTTCCTTCTATATGGGTTGTTAATTACCCCCAAAATTAACTGGTGACAGTGCTATCAAACCCCGCTCCACAACACTGGTAGACAGCGGTCGGGATCATTCCAGGATGTCAAAATTATTAGCTTCAACAATTCAAACATGGGCCTAGTTTTGTTTATTCTCTAGTTTATTCTTTTGTTTCTAGTTATATAGACCTAGTTATAGTTTATGATTATTTTCTTTCATGTCGTCAATTTTTTTTTATCTACGTTTTCTTTATTATTGAGTGTCATGAAAAATCAGATTAGTTGTGTAGCCCTCCGTTTTCGTTTTGTTTCGTCGAGATAGTACCATGAAGTGTTATTAAGTAATTATCTGATCATTGATGTGTTCCGGAAGTATATACATAGTACCGTAAGTTTAAATATAGATGTATTCGAGTAAAGTATTGATTATTATCGGTTAGTAGACTAAGAGAATACGATGGCGGAAACTAATGATAATTTTAAGGGTGTCATCTCAATGGTAACTAAATTCGATGGTAACACAAAAACAGGCTCCATAGTATCATTTTTCGAGTCCGTAGACGTTGCCGCGAAGTTAGGCCGGTGGGGCAACGAGAATAAATTAGAGGTTTTAAAGTATCATGTGACGGGTGCAGCCAAAGAGTATCTCCGTGGACTCGCCAACTATTCTACTCTGACAGATGCTCAGATAAGAAAAGCACTGACAGACAGATACGAAACGTCCTCACCGACCATACAGCTTTTACAGGAATTCATGAACTGTAAACAGCGATTAAATGAAACAGTTCCTGATTATGGATCGCGGCTACAGAAAGCGGGGTATCTAACATTGGTAGTTGGCGAAGAGGAACCACGAAATGTAATTGAGCGAGAGGTAGTTCAGCGTAATCTCCTGACCTACTTCATGAACGGACTGCGGGGACCGATCAAACGGCACCTGATGACGCAATCTCCTGATACCTTCGAAGAAGCCCTCGAGATCGCTACACGGGAGGAAAAGTACGACATGGAGTACTTCGGCGACCCTCAGACCGTACACGCTGTACGCCAAGAGAGCATTCCAACTCAATTCCCAAACCCACAACGGAGGTTTCGTCATCGTTACGAGAGGCTCACAAACGTACAACCAAACAACGTAACACCAGCGTACGTTTGTTACCAGTGTTTTCAGCCAGGGCACCTAATAAGAGATTGTCCCCAACGACAAGTACCTTCTAACAGTCAGCAGCCCTATCTATCAAACTATGCTACGCAACAACGAGGTAGGTGGTTCGAACCTCCTCAGCATCAGAGGCCTGAGCATCGTGATAACTCGCATCAAGGACAAATGCAGCCGAACTATCACAACAATGGGATGCAAAGCGGAGGTCATCACTTCCAAAATTATGGTGGACATCGTTTTGGGAACAATCCCAATTTTCAAAATTACAGAGTGGACGATGGTCAGCAAAGGTACGGCAACCCTCAAATTTACCCACCCGCCTTCGTCCAACCTCCTTATCAAAGTTACAACCATCCGCGGCAACAACAGTACCGACCAACGTCACATAGTCAAACGAACCATCTAGCTAATACGCAGAATAACGGCGCTCGTTTAAACTAGACAATCTGTTCATTGACTCCTCGAATGAACGGGAAATGAAACGGAAAGTGAATTCTACATATCCAGCTCATGACGCTACAGACATAACCAGCGTGAAGGTACAACTTCAAAGCAAGTTACATTCACAGCCGCGCACTCAAGCAACGCTATTGGTTGACACTGGAGCAAGCATAAGCTTGATTAGCGAATCCGTTTTGAAGAGGGGACTGATTGATTTTCAAGAAAGAAGATGTCCGGTCTATGGTATCACAGGTCACGCCTTGCCTATAATTGGAGAGGTAGAGTTGACAGTTTCTATTGGCAGTGCAGATTATGAGTTCAACTTCTCAGTAAGTGATGATAACATGCACATGGAAACAGACGGGATACTCGGTCGGGATTTTCTGAAGTTTTATGAAGTAATTGTTGATTTGAAGAGAAACGAACTTATACAGAATGGAAACGTTGTCAAGTTGAATGGGAATACCGTTAATGTGAGACATGCAGAAGAAGAAACGAAGCGACTTTATAGAGAGAAAGACGCAGTCCGATGTGAAACGGTAAAAGAGAAAATCGACGAGAGACAAGAAGCAATTAATTTGGCCGCTAAACTTCGAGTTACTCCTATCGTCCCGGGTCCTATAGAAAATGATATGCAAAGCCGTATCATGTCTTACTCAGATGTCACAAAGACAGGTAAGACAAATAGGGATATCGAGCCTACGCGAAGTGGAAAAGTGACGGGTGATAACAACGCACGTGAGAACTCTGACGGAACTAAGCATTCATCGGTTCATACGATCACAGAAGAAATAGACCAGCAATGTATCAAAGAATCATTGGTCCACCTTCGTGATGATATTGTTATACCTAGGCGTAGCGAATATCTATGTGCGGGCAAGCAGCGTGAATTGCTCTACGGTAATGGAAATGACCAAGGAAATAAGGATCTCATATTTAATCCTGAAGAAATACGTGTGCACGGTATACGTTGTGCAAGAGCGGTCGTAACCGAGAGAGAAGATATGGATGTTCAATTGAAGATTATCAATATAAATGATGATGAAGTGAGGATTCCTGCTAAAACCATTGTCGGCTACGTGAGGAAAATTGAAGGTGTATTAGTTAAAGAGAACAATCCGAGAATAAATAGTATTAGCAATCAGTCGAAGGTACCAACTGATAAACAGAAGAGAAAGATAAACGAGCTGTGCAAATTAGAGCACCTAAGTGAAGAAGATAGAAGAGATGTTAAACATGCACTTTACGAATATGCAGATCTACTCTTCGAAGACGGAGATGAGCTTGGACTTGCAAGCAAAGTAGAACACAGAATATTACTAAAGGAAGGTGCGTCCCCTATAAAGAGGCCCCCCTACAGAATAGCGCATAGTTTACGCCCCGTGGTGAATGAAGAGTTGACTAAGCTTTTAAAGAAGGGCATAGTCGTACCCTCATACAGTCCATGGTCCGCTAGTGTGATACTCGTGCCTAAAAAGGATGTTACGGGAGAGAAAACGGAGTACAGGATGGTTCTGGATTATAGGTTTCTGAACGCAGTCACGATAAAAGACGCGTACCCTATACCTAACATCACTGAGACGCTGGACCTTCTAGGGGAGTCAAAGTACTTTTCAACTTTCGACTTGGTGACGAGCTATTATAATATACCTATCAGGAAAGAAGATCAGGAGAAGACGGCTTTTTCGGTAAACAACCGACTGTACGAGTTCACGAGGATGAGTTTTGGGTTGTGCAACGCTCCCTCAACCTTCACTAGGTATATGGACACCGTTCTCACAGGACTAGTTGGAGTGCAATGTCTTGTTTATTTAGATGACATCATTATATACTCGAAAACAGTGAGCGAGCACATCACACGATTGAAGGAAGTGTTATCACGATTAAAAGATGCAGGAGTGAAGCTGAAGCCAGAAAAATGTCACTTCCTCGAGAAAGAAGTCAAATATCTAGGTCATATAGTGTCATCCGAAGGTTTGAAGCCCGACCCTCAGAAGATTGATTGCATAACGAACTATCCTCGACCATTGAACATAACGGAGCTACGAGGTCTCCTAGGGTTAACTTCGTACTACAGACGTTTTATTCCGGACTATGCTAAAACCGCCAAATCACTCACTGCGCTACTCAAGAAAGATGTGAAATTTGAATGGACTCAGGAACAAGAGGAATCTTTTATCAAACTAAGAAATGCGTTATGCAGTGACTCAGTATTAGCCTATCCTAATTTTCATCTCAGATTCAAATTGACCACTGATTGCAGCCAGTACGCCGCCGGTGCAATTTTGTCACAAAACGTAGACGGACATGATCACCCGGTTGCCTACCTATCAAGACAATTGAAACCATGTGAAACGAGGTACCCCGCGCATGAGCGTGAAACATTAGCACTCGTATGGGCTATTAAAACATTCAAACCATACTTGTTCGGCAGAAGCTTCGATTGCGTAACGGACAATGCAGCGTTAACATATCTCGTGAATCTTCAACGACCTAGTAGTAGGCAGACGAATTGGGTATTACAGTTATCACAATACGATTTCACTGTGACGCATAAACCTGGGCATTCTATTCCTCATGCAGACGGCCTGTCTCGACTTAGAGTGAATGTCAACAGTAAGCGATGTCCAGACACAGAAGACCACGTGGAGCCGGAAATAGAATATGTTCCCACACTAGACAGAGATCAGATACGGAGTGAACAACGCAAAGATCCTAATCTTAACATCATCATAATAAAACTTGAAGAAAGTAACGGCGTTAAAGATGGACAAGGGTTCAATTTAGATAATGACAAACTGTTGTATCGTGACAATAGATTAGTAATTCCGAATACACTGACTACTAAAGTGATGGAAAACTACCATCAGATTGGACATGGAGGTGTACACCGCACAACTACCATGATAGCAGAACGATGTTACTGGTATGGTATGCACAAAGATATTAAAAACTTTTGTCATTCTTGTATTTCGTGCCAAAAACGTAAACCACCTTCTCCGCACCCTACTCACGCACCCCTACAAAAATTCGAAGAACTACAACGCCCCTTTCAAAGATGTCATATCGATATTGTAGGACCCCTACGACCTACCCTACAAAATAATCGCTACATTCTAACGTTCATATGTGGATTTACCAGATACCCAATCGCTTGCGCATTGAATAAAATCGACGCAACTACTGTGGCCAAGGCGTTTGTTGAAAATGTTATTTGTGTTGTGGGAGTACCAGAAATTCTAATTTCCGACATGGGTGCACAATTCGTATCAAGAGTGTTCAAAGAAGTGTGTAGCATCCTTAAAATTAAAAAACTTCAAACCCTAGCGTATCATCCTCAAGCCAACGCAATGGTAGAGCGATCGCACTCCACTATAGCAAACATGATGTCGCACTACGCACTGAATGACGTCGAGTGGGACGAGATGTTGAGCTACGTCATGATGGCGATGAGAGCAAGTGTCAATGTATCAACGGGAATGAGTCCATTTTTTCTAGTACACGGTTTTGATATGTTGTTACCATTCGAAACGATCATCGCGCCGAAACGCACTAATTATGGTGTACATGTCGATTATGCAGCAGAACTGTTAGCCCGACTTCAAACCGCTTTCGAGTTGGCTAAACAGAATAACCAACAAAGTTTGGCAAGGTACGAGAAGTACTACAACCGGAAAGCAGTCGACGTAGGATTTAAATTAGGAGATCTTGTCTTCCTTCATACCCCTGTTATTGCAGCAGGCGTAGCAAAGAAATTCGCACAACACTATACAGGTCCTTGGCGGGTGACAAACATACACCGAGTTACTTCTATTACGATTACCGAACTGCGTGGTAGAAAGACTCAAACGGTGAACGCGAATCGTCTCAAGTTATACAAAAACTTTGAACCAGGTAGCTTTGACGAGAATCTAGCTCTCAAACCCAGTGCTACGATACAAGTGAGCAACAACGAACAATTGACTGACAATAGCGCAGTGGTGCAAGAAGTTGATGTTAAGGCGACTTGTGACGAGAACAGTGGGTATATTCCCGAACAATTAAAAAAATATAGAATCAAGTTTTCAGCAAATAACAATCCGATAGAAGAAGAGGTTTCTTCCGACGACGAGTGCGAAATGACTCCTGGCAATGATAGGCGAAGCGAACACTCAGTGGAAGACTTTGGCGAAAGAGATAGAGCGTTAACTAGTGCCGTGTTATTTAAACGTGAGAATGATATTCGAGTCTTGTCTCAGCGGAGTAATATAAACGATTCAGACGCAGTGGATGTCGAACTGATGTTATCAACAAGTTCCCTTTCTCCCAATGACACTAGTTCAGTCCCCAATAATAGCCCAGAAACTACTGAACCACTAGAAGAAGCCCAAGAAAACATCGACACTCCGCGATCGTCAAGATACAATTTGAGAAGCTTGAGTAGGAAATTATCGTTCGTAATTCCGTCCCCACCATTAAAAAAAAAAATCGAAAAAGCCAAAAAAGTGATTGGGTTAGAAGAACTTGAAACGTAAACTCGATTAAGATCGCGTACTTTTCAAATATTCATTTAGATTAGATGTAGGATGTATTTAAACTAGACCGCGTATAATTGTGAACACGTTAATTTCAATTCAATGAATAGGCCTATTGTCTGAATGAATAATTCAAGTTATATTAATATATAGTCACAGATGAAAATGCGGAGATAGTCGAATAAGTAAAAGTGTAACAATGCAGGTTCTGTCGAAATAAATAATTGTCAATGAAGTATGTATAAGTAGAGATATGGCTATTTGAATGATAAATCTCCTATACAATTCAAAATACGTTGAGCTAAGATTCTAACGGTATATTATGTAGAATAACCACTTCTTACCTCTAAATGCATTTTAGGTCATGTATCCTATATATACATTTTCATTCAACAGTAGCAACGGTGATTACTTTCAGATGTAAAATTAGGAGAGCCGAAATAAATATCACGGAAAATATGTCACTGTTAACCGTTCACGACCCCGATCGGAGAGTAACTGGATATCCGTATAACAGAAAATGCTGTGGATAGACCTAATTGTGACGTTCATGTTATTTCCACGAATCACTATAAATATGGAATAGCCATCTATAGCCGAATTTAGCGAGAACACTTGGTCGAGTTCTGCTATTATTAGTCACACTTAGTCTACAGTAACTACGATAGAATGCTGATAGAACGTATAACATATGCTAGATTGATGAAGGATTTTTTTTCAAACAATATTGTTGTTACAGTTGCGGACTTGTTTTCTTGCTATCCCTCATAGCTACCCAGGGAGTAGTTAGCGATGTGGCGCCACAACTCGACAAAGGTATTGTTTTTTTCAAAGACCAGGACATTTTACTAAGTGGGTCAAGATGGCTGATCACGGTTGACATAGACATATCGGATTACGAATTAGCAATAATAGTCTTCATCAATTCTGTGTCCAATATACGAAACATAGAAATTTCTGCGGTCAATCTTGAGTTTACCATTTTGGCGTCGGAAATTAGGATCATAATCGGGAAAGAGATAACACTTCTGAAAAATGAAGCCGTAAGACTACAGGGAAACCTACGAGATTTAAAACTTACCCTGGCGCATAGCTCAGACTCTAGACTCAAGCGAGGCATATTCAATCCAGCGGGAAAACTTTTGAATATTCTATTTGGAACGTTAGATGCAGACACACTGACAGAAATTAATAATAAAATCGATGATATCGCTAACAATGAATCGGGTATGACACACTTAATGTCCGATCAAATGACAGTCATTAGCGAAAATGCCGCAATAGGACAGAAGAATACGAATAACATTGCAGCTTTGGCGAGCGTTTTAGATATTGTCAATTCAAAAATCATACAAGTACAAAGCCATTTTTCCAACACCACAATCGAAATCAAGAATTTGATGGCGATGACATATACTATTCAGAACGCCTTCAGAACATTAGAAATAGCTTTCAACACGCTGAGGAACGAGATTCAACAATTTGATAGCGCCCTGATAATGACCTCTCGAAATAAATTAAGTGCCTACTTCTTGTCACCGAATGAATTAAAAGAAATGTTATCTCAAATTCAGCCGAACTTAGCACAAGGATTCGCGCTCCTCACCAATATTAATCTCGATGAGCTATATCTGTATTATTCTATATCCACAGTCACTTTAGCAACACTGGGGAATAAGCTACGACTATTCATCGAGCTACCAATTAAAAACCATAACACATATTTCAATGTATACAAAGCAGTTCCACTACCTTATCAATTGAGTAATCACAGTGCCGCTTTGATCATCAGACCTAGAAATAAATATCTCGCGATTACACCAAATAAAGACTTATTCATGGAGTTAGATACAGATGATATGACGAACTGTAAGGAAGGAATGGTGAAAATATGTAAACCTTTAAAAATAGTCCGACGTTCAGGAGGGAAGAGTTGTCTTCAAGCGTTATATGTAGGTAATACTGACAACGTCGCAGAATTGTGTCCGACCGAAATCGTTTTATACCCCGAGCCAGTGTTTTATCGAGCTTTAACCACTAACGTATGGGTATACAGCGTTATAGGACGAAAACAAGTGGTTTTGCATTGCCCAGCTAAATTTGGCGAAAAAGAGGTAGCCGCAACAACACTCATTCTCAATGGAACAGGAACTATCGACGTTGCGCCCAACTGTCAAATCCTCAGCGATGACTTCATACTTTCACCTTATTCAACAGGAACTTTATCCTTGGTGAAAAATAAATCGATTCATATACCTCAAATTGAAAATATAGTAATTTCCAATAATATTACCAAAGACGATGTGACTGAGACTCTAGGATCGCATAGCCAAATCGCAGAATTATTAAACAAATTATACACAGAAAAAACGAATAGAAGAACTATACCGATAGAACAATGGAGAGCTAGGTTACAAGAGATGAGTGAACCTGCTTGGTACCATTTACCTGCCCAGCATATATATTCAACTTCACTCTCATTAGCGTTCGTAGTGATCCTAATCTCGATTATATGTACTAGGAAATGGTGGTGGTCGAAAATAGTGTCCAGAAGAGCACGAGATAGACACTCAGTACTATTTACGGCAGTACCTTCAGCACCTAAACATGTAGAAATATTAGAATCTAGGGTAAACGAAAATAATTTCACCATACCGCGCATTATGGCAACAACCCCTGTAAGCAATCAACGACGTATAGATTATTAAAGATGGTGGAAATCAATGAGAAATAATAATAGCGGGCCTAATATGCATATTAATAATAACACAATATTATATTCATATATCAAATTAATAGGGATTTATTTAACCATTCGGGTACGATGTCAGACTTTGGGTAACATGAACAGTTAGACAATATTAATATCAATGAGTATGTCCAAATATAGAGTTGATATAATAGTAAACGCTCAGAAGCGATGTTACAATCATTTCAATGGTACATTTTATTCTTAGCACTAATTATAGATTGTTGGAGTTGCTTCGAGAAACGAGAGCAAATACGGTATATTAGTATGTATAGACGTAGAAGTCCGTTATTGCGGATGGACACACCCTCCCTTCGACCAATAGGTATAGATTATTCCCTTCATACAACTGAGATTTGTCACGTCAGTCTTTTGCTAATATCCTTGCTGAAGTGCCACGGATTAATAGTGTATAAAGCTTCTATCAATTTCAGTAAATAGTTATGAATTTAATTTATTATCGGTGTTTAAAGACGGAACAGCCAGTGGGTGGCCACCGGTTCTTGTACAATCTGTTTCAGGAACGCCACGGCTTGTGCTGACAACATCGGTTGGGCCCTGCCCAATGTCCACAGCCACACATCACTATAGATGACGGAGGCCTACCTGATGAAAACCTTGATCATAGTCCTGGATGGCAGCCTTTTCCGTCTCTGACACCTTTGCCCACAAAGACAAGACAAAGACAGGAGATGGACGCCGCCGACGCCTTCGTCAAACTCTTCGAAGCAAAAGTGGCGAATGCCCCGAAAATCTTTAGGCCAGTAATTTGATTCTGTTTTGTTATCTTTCATTCTATTAAATTCAAATTTCAATATCATATTAAATTTCAGTCAAGTTTTGTATTCTTCAAATTATATATTTCATTTTTATTAACCCAATCAAATTGATTATGAACAGGAATTAGGATTTTCAAACTATATTTGATAGTGAGATAGTGTCCTTCAAATTCAACATAAGTATGCAAGTGATTTTTTTCAAGTAGCACACAAAAAAAAGAGAGATCCCCCCACAAAAAAAAAATAATAATAATCGTCAATTAGTTTCCTTTTCATATTAGAGTATTATTTTCATCTATTTAGTGTCTCATAATTTTAGCGTATCAGTGATCTGCGTGATGATTGTCTTTTAGCCCTGGTGCAGCCCGGAAGTCGGCAAGCTACATCCGCGAATTCATCACCGAACCTAAGATGCCACGAAGCCTGTATACCACAGACCGACACATGAGGCAACCCGACGGCGAGCATCAACCAGAAATCATAGAAAACAAGAAATTCAATTGTATCTGGGTCGTCGTCGAGGATTCAAAGTCCATTGTCACGTGAGCTGAATGAAAAAAAAAACGGAAGAAAGGTGATGTGAATATTCGTAGGGTAGACTCGCGACTTGAACGGTTGTTACCATGCTGAACAAATTCGATTTTTTTAAATTGGAGGGAGAACAATTTATCATTCTGACCACTCTTCCATTAATATTAAATACAGCTGAATAATATAGTTATAACAAAAGTGCATAACGATTAAGTTGCAAAGATGGACTCTTATCACTATTCAATTTACTCATTCTCCTAATCTCTTTACTTATAGTCCTATAGCTTTGTTTTCCTTTTGAAGAATCACACCTCTACTGTGAATGGGTCACTGATTTAGTCAATTCCTTCATCGCAAACTGTTAGCATAGTTAGTTTAAGCCTTGTTTACTTGTATTATTTAATTGTATTTTCATTTATTAGTCTTAAAACCACCCCCTTAGAATTAGAACTGTAAAGTCCACAAACAGTGGTGAAGACGTCAAGATAAATATGTAATTTTAATATAGTATTATGTAATTGTATAACAATATTAAACCCTTTTTTTCCTTAGAGTAATTGAAAACACCCCCGTTTGGAAGTATTTCCAATTTCGCGAAGTCGAGGGTGATGTGATGAAGCGGACATAAGATAGTATTATTTTAGTATTAATATAAAGTATAGTATAATTTTAGTCCCTACCTTTCACCAGTACCGTATCATTACTGTACTTGGTCACTAACCTACTTTAGGTATAGTATTTAAACTCACCCCTAATTATTAGACGAGAGACTTTGCATTTTGCTCCTGACTCGTCGTCACACATCACGCTCGACGATGCGGTAAGTTTAATTATTATTATTTAAATGTAATCTTATTTTCAATAAACATAAACTAGAGCCATGCTTTGAATTCTGAATTCTTGCCTCACGGCAAGAGGACCCATGCCTCGCCTTCTTCCTTCTATATGGGTTGTTAATTACCCCCAAAATTAACTGGTGACAGTGCTATCAAACCCCGCTCCACAACAACTACTGTCATCTACATTAATCAAATACATAATATTCAAAAACAAATTTTCAAAATTATGATACCAGTTAATGCGAATACATCCGTTCAAAGCTGTTTTTCAAATGTCGAACAACTACATAAATTCATATTGATAACAACAAATTACTTTTCAACAGAATTTAAAATAAATCTCCAGCATCATTATCGAACTAGAAATATGGACAGATTTGTTCTCCCTCGGGATATTTATAATAACTACGGTACTCAAACCAAAAGATTTTCAATTCCAAAAATGTTTAATACTTTGTCAACGGAAGTAAGTTCCTCGCAGAAAATATCAGGAATGAAAAAAGTATTGAAAAATCAATTATTATTAGAGCAACTTGTATGAATGTTGGTTTTTTTCTTCATCTTTTTCTATATTCGGATATATTTCTATATCATTTTTTTTTTCATCCTGATTGATGGTTTTCCATGGTTTCCCTCAGACGTCCAAGAATTAATTCACAAGCATTTAATATTGAGAAAATCAGAAAAAGAAAAAAAGGGAAAAAAAGAAGAAAAAACAAGAAAAAACAAGAAAAGAAAGAAAAAAAGGGTTGAATAATAATCAAATACAATAACTAGAATGAATGAAATGAAAAAAAAATGAAAGGAAGAAAGAAAGAAAAAGAAAAAAATGAAAAAAATGAAAAATGAAAAAAAATGAAAAGAAAAATGAAAAGAGAAAAAAGAAGAAAAAAAAATGAGAAAAAATAAATAAAGAAGAATAAAGAAAAAAAAGAAAAAAGAAGAAGAAAAAAAGAAGATGAAAAATGAAAAGAAATAAGATAAATTAATTAATTAATGAAAGACAAAAGGAAGATGAAGTAAAAAAATGAAATGGAATGAGGAGAAGAAATGAATGAATGAATAAAGGAAAAGAGAGGGGAAAAAAGAGAGAAAGAGAGAAAAAAAGAGAAAGAAAGAAGAAGAAAGAAGAAGAAGAAAAATATATATATCAAACACAACAAGAAGAGAAGAAAAGAAGAGAAGAAGTTGGAAGAAAGAGCTCAAGATCAACAAACACCTTTTTGTATCCATCCTGACGTGGTTTTTCGTGGTTTCCCACAGTCCTCGAAGCAAATGCTTGGATGAAGTACTAATTGGCCACGACCATTAATTAGTAGAGCGATAGGCCTAATTATAACATTATAGGCCTATCACTAATTTAATTTGAGCTTTTTGTATAATGATCAATTTTACATCTCCTGTCAAGGGAAAGAAGTAATCATTGCCCAAGAGACTTAGTTCAAAGTGGAAGATATCAACATTCGTTTGTTTATACTGAAAGACTTTTATCTACGGCGAAAAATTATGGTCACAGACAGCGCAGTCCTGGTGTTGAAGACCATTAGTTTTAAATAATCAAAATGGGGTGGTAAGATCGCCCTTGTGGTGCGCCGTCCAAACGATCCTATCTTCCATCCATAGCCTTAATTGGGGAACAATGATTTTGTATCAAGTTTCGATGTTATTAAAAAAATATATATATTCGGAATATTATCTTCCACGTTCTTGTTATTGTGTTCTCGGTACTTATGTTCTGCTATGAACATGTTCCGTAAAAATTATAAACCTAATGTTTAGTTAAAAAAAGGTTACTATTAGTTAAATGCAAAATGTAAACTTTATGTTTATATTTTAATTACTTTATGAAAATGTGAACTTCGTGTAGCCTACATATATCATAATGAGCTTATGTACGTGATCCAGGAATATAAAGAGGAATTTATTTATGAAAATAGACCTACAGACAAACCACACTAGTGTCTTAGTGGGTCTAGAAATAAATACGTCATGTAAATTGAATAAATGAAGAACTTTGAAAAAAAAAATACTACTACTACTACTACTACTACTACTACTACTACTACTACCACTACTACTACTACTACTACCAACATAACCACTGAAGGAACACCATTATGAATGTATAGCTGTTGTATTCCAGGGTCAATTGCGTTGAGAAGCGTGTGATCATGAAGGAAAGAATCTGAATGGAAAGTGGAATAACATGCTTCATGCAGGATTCGTACTCAAGCTCAACGGTGATATGAGTTACTAAAGCAGTGCTTCAGTTGACTGAGCCACGTCGGGCCGCTGTTTATATGAAATGTAAATTCAATATATATACATTCATCCGTTTTGAATTTTCTGGTCTATCGCTGCCTCCGTTGTGCGGATCTGATCATAGTCACAACCGTTCGAAATATATATGCAAATATGTACAATATTTAGAATGTTGAACAAATATTCCAGAAAAATTGGAAATTGTGTGAATATTTCATTTGCAATTCATCTTCAAGCTTGATATTTTTTTTTTCAGAATTCAGATCTGCTCTTTCTCAAAAGTGGTCTGACTGATTCAATTCAATTCAAATCAATTCAATTCAATTTAATACTTCATTTGCCAATTTGATTTTTACATTCTATAAATGGGTGAAGCAGGGTTTCCATTTCCGATTTTTTCTTGTCGTCCGACACGATTTTCCCAACTGGCCAATCACAAGCCAGTATTCACCTAAACAACATGGCGGTCCACGACACCGTTTCAGTACCGATTCGGTGTCGTGATTATTGACTCGACTCCAACTTTCATCGGCCGAAACTACGATTTTACCGGAAGTTACACTCACATTCCTCACATTCGAAGAAACCTATTAGTTCAAAGGTAATGAAGGCTATGGCTATGACGTCACGAAAACGTTATGGTACAGCTAAGTATAAACAGGCATGACAATAATCGTACCGATATCGTGTCGGACGACAAAACAAAATCGGAACTGGAAACCCTGTTTTATGATGAAATATGAGACACGTCAAAATTATTATGAAAATTAACATAAAATAGACTAAAACTGAATTATATGTATAAGATATATGAGAATAGAAGAACATTCATACACAACATACTGCACGTTCATACATTCATTCCCCACATTCATTCATACATTCAATCTTATTATATTCTTCAGTCGATCCTCATGCTACTAATACATTCTTCTAGCATGTGTCAAAAAACTCATTCTTACAATGAAAACAGTTTGAGATCAAAAATTTGTTCAATTCGACTTTGAAAAGCATTATAAGGGGTCAATACATCCCCAAAACGATACAGTTTTGTTTCAAATCTCAGACATTTTCAAGAAATGTGTTTGAATATACATACTCTTATGGGTCTCTTATTGAACAAGGTATAGAGCTCGCTCTACCTTGAGTATGGATAAAAACCATAACGTGTTTGGTTGTGTACATAGGTGAGGAAAGAGAAACTCTCATGTGTTGAAACGATAAAATTTGAAAAAGTTTCTCAAAATTGGTTGTGTGAGACACATTACGTTTCAGTAATATATTGTTGTACACAGTAATATTTCACTCATTCGACATGGGAATGATTTTTAAAATAACACAACTGGCCTGAATTCGATTTGTTTCAGCGTGTTTCGATATATATCGTGGGTTTCGAGTTTCAAAGAAAAAACCAAGTACCTACTGCGATAACAAAGAACAACTATTATGACTAGACAAATAATACACTATAACACACGAATCCAATATTCACGGTACTCATACGTTCTGCGTGAACTTATTCAATTCTGTTAACCAGATATGTTAGGCCTAGGCCAAGATGAATAGAGGGTTTGTTTGCGGCCGGGAACGGGCAAACGCAGCCCTCAATGCATCTTGGGCTAGGCTTTGTCTGAACCTAATTAGGAGAGTGAAGACCCAAGTGCAGTGTAGTTGTGTTATTATTATCAATCGTGAAGTAGTCTGATCCGGTTTATAGAGTTCTCACCAAGATGCATTGAGGGTTGCGTTGGTTCGCCGCCGGCCGGCAAACCAACGCAACCCTCAATGCATCTTGGTTCTTACGTAAGCAAAATCAGTTCGAATCAATGGGTTCATTTTTCGTTGCTTCGTTGACAAATTCTGACAGTTTGTTCTATTTTTTGACATAATTTCAGTCATTATAGTGCTCACAGCCTCAATAAGTTCTTCAATTGTAATTTTGAGTCAGTTTGGAAACTGTTAGAAGTAAACATTCAGATAGCGGTGCATCTGAAATTGTCATTATTTTCTCGAATAATTAAATTTTTCCGCTACGGATCTGAAAAAGGTTCTGAAGTGCACCAAGAGAATGTTAAATCACGTATTATGCGCACTCACGATATTTTTTTCGTTGAAAACCAGCGATTCTATCAAACATAACGAAAATCAACGGCGCACGACCAACCGCACGTCATTTCAGCCCAATTGTATATGTAGAGTAGAACTCTCTCAAAAGATTGTCGATTATCAAAACTTGCTTTTTGAACTTCTTTCATAGAAGAAAAATATCTCACAATTGAATTTTCCCGGCTGTATTTCGAGTTTCAATGATTTTCAGAAGAAGACTCACGATTTGAAACACAACTAAATCTTTCAGAAACTCTACATATTTGAAGCGGCTCCAAGTTACAGTACAATTACCGAAGTGATGATAATTAACATTCATTGAATTGGTGGACCAAATTCTATTTTCGTGTACAATATTAAATAATGTATTGACCTATATACATGAACGTCTAAAATATGTGATCTAATACACGCATTTGCCAGAGAAGTTACATTTTAAATCATTTTAAATGATCTTTTTTACTCAATTGACGAATGTTTATCTAGCTGCATGTCCCAACAATGATTCTCATGCAATAAACTCCATCCCAACATCTAAGGCCCGATATTACCAAGTCCAGTTAGCCTTCATCTGAAAGTTAAAACTTGTTATCACCATGGTTACCTATGCTATTTGTTTTCATCAACTCTCAGATAACTGCTAACTAGACTTGGTAATACCGGACCTAAGTCATTCATTTTTTATTCATTGAACAATATTTCAATGTGTTTGTATACAGGTGCAGAATGTTGTTTGTCTAGTTTTGTATTTCATCATTGTTTGTCGTAGGTCGGAAAAGCTTGGTATGTTTGTATGTATTGTTTATATATTTATTATTGACTTGCCATATAATTGCATATACCATGCCAATTCCCATGGATGAATAAAAATATCAAATATCAAAAAGTGGACTCTTGGTAGTGAAACTCTCCAAACAGTGGTATTAACATACAAGACAAATTCATTCACATGAGAAACATAACTCTTCAACTCGTTTTCTATACCGTCCCAAGTCGCAGCATTATTGGCACCCAGTGAAAGACCAGGCAACGGGTCGATAAAGAAGTTTGAAAGTCAACCGTCTCGATTTACATGTCGATAAAGGAAGTTTCTGAAGCCGCACGATATAGCCGTTTCAAGCTGGCAAGCTTTGCGACGTCAAACACTTCAATTATTGATGCCATATCGTAAATCTGGACTGTTACAATTGAGTCAACCCCTTTTTCTAAGCTTGAAATATACGTTATATGTTGCCATTGGTGAAGCGGTAATATTCTTTCAACATGCGCTATCAATATACTAAACTGGCCGAACGCAGCATATGCGTTGTGAGATGAGCGAGAAATTTATATATGAATTAAAATCGAAAATTCGACACTTCTTGACTCGTATAGAATCTACTCCACTTGGCATAGAGTCTAGTGAGCCGTGAAAATCGACAACAAAAAATTCTGATCAATGGGCTTCTGGCAAGTGACGTCACCCATTGTTGAAAGAGAGAGACAACAAAGTGCACCAGTTGGAATTGACCAATCAGAATGTTTGGTAGTCCACCAGTTCGCTGTATTGCTATAGTAACGATTGTTTTTCGTTTGTTACGTGCCAACACCCTATAGGGTATTCTCAGCTGACGTCACCCATTGTTGCAAGAAACAGACAACAATGTCCACCAGTTGGAATTGACCAATCAGATTGGTAGTCCACCGGTTCGCTGTATTGCTATGGTAACGATTGTTTGTCGTTTGTTACGTAACAGAAGCCTATCATCAAGATTTTCTTCATGAATAAGAAACATTTATGAAACCATTGTCTTCAAAATGACTTCTCCGATTAAAAAAAAATGTTATGATTCGTATTTTTTTTCGTTCCACATTTGATGAAAATTTGAATTTCATTGTAGATATTCCATTTTCCAAGTTTGCTTTTCCAGGTTAATCTCATGAAATTCTAGACATTTTGTGATAGTGTTTCACAAAAACAATCCGTACGATTTGGACCAAAACTATACGGATCTGAAGTAGATGAGTTTGTGTGTACAGAAAAAGTTCCATGTTGATCAATCGAACCCTGCGACCTGTGCATGTCTTACGAACAGATAAACACACACGCACAGACAAAACTCCGTAAATGTTGGAATGAAGTATTCGCTATTGTTCATCTAATTCTCCATGAAAATGAGAATAGCAAAATTCACAGTTCATTTTTCAATATGAGATCAATTATTACCAATGATGAATCAATTTAAAGGGGTCAACATAAGATATGAATTATGAGAAGAAAACAAAAAAGTTTCAACTGTGTAGTGTTTACTTAAATTTGTGATATTTCTCACTTGTTGTGTCACACTTCTCAAGTATTGCTCATTTGAGAATGTGGGAGTTTCGATAATCAAATATCAAAAAACACAAAATACATTCACTAAAATAGCTCAACTCATTCAGTATATGCAATGTGATATATTATACATCAAGAATTAAATTTCAATTCATAGAGCTCTAATGAGATTCCACGTAGAGTATATAATATATATGAAATATTCATGAATAAATTTGATATACAACCACGGAAGTGTGAGTGCAGGTATATATAGGCCTTGATACGGTCTTGAATAGCTGTCTTCATACGTCACACGAACGAGAAAACACAAATATATACACGAAATGCATGGAAGATACTCCAATGTTAACATGAAACCACGGACAGAAGACAAAAACGTATATATAATATGTTTCTGCAAGAATGTCTCAATAACCCACGTTAGAAGTTGATTCTAACAACATAACAGCATAACCAGTCTAGAAACATCTGGAAGTTTCAGGAATGCGCATGTTCTAAATTAATGAAGAAAGGAAAATTGGTTCCAGATTCGAGTGAAATTGTGCGTTTTTGGGACCATTCAATTAAAATATGTGTTTATTACTTCCATCAGATATGTCTATGCTATCATTCTTGTTATATTATCATCATTGTTATCATCATTGTTGTATTGTGAATTGTATTTTCATGTTGAGTATGTTTTCATGTATGTAGTGTATAAAATATAGCAAAATTGCTGAATAAACATTATTCTATTATATTCTCTTGCAAATCATATGAAAAATGAATTCAAAAAAACAGTTCAATCAAAATCAGCAATCAGGAGAATTCTCTCACGAATGCTCTTTACCCTCACAGTTGAGGACAATCAAAACTACCCAATGACTTCAGATAGTTTTTGATGGTGCAAAAAATTTAATTTTCTAATAATCAGTAATATAATGACCGATGTGAATTGATTACTACCTATTTTCTAATTTCCATACTATTGGCAAGTTGTATTATTTCTACTGCTTCAACATTTCCAATTTCAATATCGATGTACTCATTGATGTAATGGATAAACTTCATCTATCATCATTATCATACATTGCAAACATTGCTGTTTCTAGATGGGGAGTTGAACATATGCAAACAACAAATATTTCTACAACTAAGAAAACGCGAGATTTGCGTTGTGAGATGAGCTTAGAAGTATTGAAATGTAGAATGAAAAATAAATTTTCAGCTCAGTCTACAAATACGGACCTTGGATTACTTCGAATATTCAAAAACCTTACCTGCAACTTGTTGATGTTTATAGTGCTGCAACCTGTCGCATGTACACTTTGCAAAACTAATTGATCCGAATATTCATTAAAATGTACTTTTTTATTGAGTTTTCTTAGTTATTTGTTATCCGATTGTTGCAAAAAATCTTTGAAAAGGTGTATAATAATATTTTTCTCATTCATTGAAAATTTGAGAGCTTTTGAAGGATTCTTGTTTCCCAAGTATTTTTCCTCCGGGTTATTCTTGACGATTTTTCAAACTTGTCGAATTCTTTCCTGAAAAAAACTCCGAAACAATGTTTCTGAAAAACAATCCCAGCCTATGCTTCTGGTATGACAGAAATATGTGGAAGGAGTTTCAAGTCTATGGGTATTTTTTCCTGACTTGTATACCGCACACAAAATTGAAATAAAAAACCCCCCATAAAAATCAAGCCCATTTTTTTCGGTATGTGAAATGGAATCTTCGCTACGCTCATCTAATGATTCTGTCGAAATGTATGTTTTCATCTCAGCTCTGTAAGCTTTGTCATATTATCTTGCATTGTTGGGATTTTGTGTCACTCTCATTGACGATAAAGCATAATCGATGATCTATGACATTTGATCCATGATCTATGACCTATTATCTATGATCTATGATGAAGAATATAGAGTTTTTGATCTTGACTTCATGTTGAACTTATTCACACATTATCAACGCTCATTTTCCAGTGACTGAAATGAACACGTTCATTGTAACAATCGGTTATTTCCGGATAGGATCGGTTTTCAATCGGATGGTTTAACGGAATACATGATGGATGCAAATCTTGTGTATTTTGAGAAGATTTTTATTGCTAATGAAGATGACAAACGCTGACTGAGTACGTTTGTATGGTATCAATGTTTAACTTCGTGTGTTTGTTGTGAGAGAGTTGGTCCCAGTGTCCACTCCAAGGAATGGTTTCATGTTTGTGTGTCGGAAAGTGTTTGTTGAAAGAGTGAAATAAAGCTGACTTCGTGACAAGATCCATTTCCTTCTCAGGATTAAAGCCTTTCATAATCCTGGTACAGACGCGTACACATTCGTGAATATATATTATATCTGCGAAGTGATATTGAACATATTATATTTATCATTATATATTCTCATTCTCATTTTCATCTTTTATTATATAATGTCTTTCACGAATACATAGATACATAAATATAATTATAATAACATTCTGTTGAGCATGGTAAGATACATAAATATATAACACATTGGTCCGAGTCATTGATCGATTAGTGTAAATTAATGATGACTAGAGTTAAATGCTTAAGAATATAATGATGAAATAATGTAATGACTTCTAATCATTGAAAAACAGGACCCACACAAGCCGAAGCCCTTGTGTGAGAAAGGAGGAAAAGTTTATACATTTGAATAAAATATACACCAGGAGGGAACGGTTCTCAATATAATATTGGTACATAGATGTGTATGAGCTGGGTGAATTCCATGTATTTAGAAAGAGAAAAGTTAGATCAGATAGTAAATTATGATTTATGTTAGAATTTTTGGGTGGTCAAAACCGAATGTTGTTGAGGCTTATTCAATTAAACTGTTGTGGTCTAATAGTGCGTAAATTGAGTTCATGCAATGAGGGTATAGAGTATTTAAATAAAATATGAAAGTGTATTCAAGGTCACGTGAGTCAATTCGGTCGTGAGTTCAAGCCCTTCATGAACTATTCATTCTGGTGAAATTTGATTCATCAAAAATACGCTCATCCTCAACTTAAAATCATCTATCTGCTGTTTTAATCGCTTAGCAAACTACATTTTCATCAATTTATATTGGGTTCAACGATGCACTCACTGTACGACCACGATCTATTGACGTCGGTGAATGATATATGAGATGAAGGGATGATGAGATTTTGGGTTATTTCATCAGGTGTTTCTCAGATAGTGAGAAAGATTCAATCGTGGCTTGTTGTTGGGGAACCGTCTTAGTAATAACCTGAACAACAGAGGGAGAACACGAAAAAAAACCTGTCATGATGGTCAACCATAGCGGGAAACAAACCTCGGTCTCCTGAATGACGGTTAATTGTATTTATACCACTCGGCCACGCGTCTCAGTATCAAACAATAATCATCATTCAGTCACATACATCAATCATAACACACTCAACCGTCATTTGGGAGACCGGGGTTCGATTCCCGCCATGGTCGACCATCCTGATGAGTTTTTTTTCGTGGTTTTCCTCTGTCGTTCAGGTTGATACTAGGATGGTTTCTTAACAACAGGCCACGACCGAATCCTTCCCACCATCCAAAACACCTAATGGAATAACCTTTCATCTCATCATCCCACCATCTCATTCATCATCCACCGATGTCAATAGATCGTAGCCATCAGTTTAGCCATCATAAACCCAATTTAATATATATATATTTATATATATATATATATATATATATATATATATATATATATATATATATATATGGATATATATATATATATATATATATATATATATATATATATATATATATATACATATATATATATATATATATATATATATATATATATATATATATATATATATATACATATATATATATATATATATATATATATATATATATATATATATATATATATATATATATATATATATATATATATATCCATATATATATATATATATATATATATATATATATATATATATATATATATATTCAAGTATATATATATATATTCATATATATATATATATATATATATATATATATATATATATTTATATATATATATATATATATATATATATATATATATATATATATATATATATATATATATATATTATTCATTTATATATATATATATATATATATATAAATATATATATATATCTTCATATAATATATATTGGATATATATATATATATATATATATATATATATATATATATATATATATATATATAAATATATATATATATATATATATATATATATATATATATATATATATAATATATATATATATATATATATATATATATATATATATATATATATATATATATATATATATATATATATATATATATATATATATATATATATGGTAATATAATTTCTACGGTTGTGCCACGTCTTGTAGATGACGGAGATCAAGACGTGGCACAACCGTAGAAATTATATTACCATGTACCATCGGCCACGAGAATCTCCGTCAACACATATATATATATATACATATATCAATTATTTTAATTCTTCATTGTCACAATCCGAACATATCACAATTTGAGAACCATATTCGAAGGTATAACTTATAATAATCGACTCAATTACTTATTATACTATTCCATTTTGCACCACTGTCCGAGATACCCTAGTTGACCATGTATTCAACATTGATTTGTCTTCGTTCGACTCGCTCGTGTGCACCAAACTCACGTGGATAAGATTAAGGGTAAACTGTTTGAGAATCAGTGTTCTGTGAATGGAGACCATCTTGTAGAAATTTGCTCTCACGAGCATTGGCTCGTCACTAATTCACTGGCGAATTTGTTAGTAAAGGCGAATTGTGGGGGATGTTTGGGGGAGGGGAGGGGGGTAAGGAGTGTTAGGTTGGCAACTTGGTGACCGTATGGTCTTAATGGATTCGAACTGAGGATACAATCTTTCGTGACCCCATAAAGAAGCTATTCGCGTTTCCGAGCATACCAGAGCGCAGCACAATCGCTGACCGTCGTGAATGGATGGCTGTCCAGAACTTCAGCATGGTAATTGATTGAAAAAATCAGAATTTTTCATAGTCCTGATTGGAGTTAGAATAAATTTTGAAACAGAATGTATTTCCAAATTGAAATTCAAAATTGAACAAACATTACCCATTGAAAGCTGATATTATCTAAGAATTGGAGTTCAAAATTAATAGAACTCATTTTCATTTATTAAAATTATATTATTTCAAATATTATAATCACCATCAATATTTTGATTGACAATGGGTTCACTCAATATCATACAATGTTATGAGCCACATTTATAAGTTAGTACTGGTTGATAATTATAAACTGCTGACCATTTCGATTTCTTCGGAAGAGGGTTGAAGGAATTATCGATTATTAGATGAATGAATAAATAGACCTGCTTTACTTACCATAGTGATATTTCATATCCCATATTTCATTGTATACTATTCTTTCATTTTTTTCTTCGATTGATTTTGTTACTTTCATTTCATTATTTCTATTTTTCTTCATTTTTGTATTCAAACATTGACAGTTTTATTGATCTACTCTGGTGTAGAAATTTGGTACGCGAAAAAAGATAATTCATGATCTTGATCGGGAAGGTGGCAGTGACACCTTCTTTTTCTTCAGTTATCATCATCATCCTTATCATTCCGATTACAACAATTCCTGAATTAAATTTACCCACAATTTCGAATTGGATAACTTTGATTTGCTTCATCCTATTTCTGATTATTTGTCGTTCGGAATTACTTGAAACGTTGACCTGAATTCAAATTGAGTCTAACGACGCACCGTCATGTTAACTAAGATCCATTGACGTCGGATGAATGATTAATGAGATGATGGGATGATGAGATGAAGGTTTCTTAGGAAATGGGAAGGGTAGAGAGAAGAAAGTGGTCGTGTGGTCTATATTTTAGGAACCGTTCCAGCATTAGCCTAGACATACAGAGAGAAACCACGAAAAAAAACTGTGAATATGGACGGTGGCGGGGATCGAAACAGGTTCGATACTCCCCCCACCTACTGGATCACATGAAACGAGCAAGTTCACCACTGTGATGCATGTGCCGGTATGAATATTATAGGAAATGATATATGACTTTATGATATTCATTGTGTATTAGGCTGATTACTGATCATGATTGCAAATTTTTTCTATTCAAACAGAATGGATAGTTCATTCCGTTCACATTGACATCACTTAATAACATCAAAATTCGATACCAAATCATAATTCCCGTATGCCGAAGTTTGGTATAAAGACTCTTGCAGAACACTGTTCAGGCAATTTGGAATACATTTTCAGTACTATAATGTTCGTACTGGAGAACAACCGAGACAGTATAACGCATGACAAACTGCATGATTTCATCACAAGAAACAAATCCGCATTCGTCTTGGAGGCTCACAAGCTGGAGCTCTTCAAGAAAAGTCCAGTTTATGCTGGGTGTAGATTTTTTAATGCTTCTTCTATTGTGCTGAAAGATGCCAGCAAACTCGTTTCCAAATATGTATTCAAAAAAAGACTACGCAGCTACCTAATTGGAAAATGCTTTTATAGGTTGGATGAAATTTGTCAAGTGTGATTATATTAAAATTTTCATATTGAATATTTTGAATTTTTGATACATAACTTTCTCAGGACTTTCCACCATATCATGTAATGATTCAAGAGGAAATAAAACCATTCTTATTATTATTAGTATTATTGTTTCCCAATTGGAGAGAATGGATTGTAGATAGGATCGTTAGAATGGGTCACCACAAGAGTGATCTCACTGACCCAGAAAATAATTGAATATAAGATAACTCATTCAACAAACAATGATTCTTGAAGAAAGAATGCAAGGATTAGGAACCAATTCAAACATCTACAGTGAGAACAAAATATCGAATTTTCTCATCGTCTTGATCTTTTTCTTCTTCTCGAAATGTTATTTCTACTCTATTTTTCTCTGTATCAGTACTTGTGTTAATTACAGAATTGATATTTGTTTCCCTCTTCTAATCCTTTTCGATATTATATTTGATTGATTCCATTCGTTTATTCAATATGATACGATCCTGGCTGATTGAACTTGTGAGTTATACATGTAATAACAGGGTGAAAAATGTTCAAGTTGTTTATGTAGAGATATTTTCCGGGTACAATTTCCAAAAATTTCCAAGGGCTGTCCAAATTGTGGGATAACTCGACGGTTATCTACAGAAATATAGACTCACCAATGACTGTTATGAATAATCTCCAGTCTATGTTTTGTTTTTTCAAATTTCCAGATATTGTCAATGATTTTGTTCAAATAAAATATCTTTGACTGAAAGTTTTTTGATTTTGATTTTTTTTTGAACATATTTTTTATATGACTCTATATGCTCAATCATATTTTTTTACATTCAATACTCCTTAGAAAAAAAAATGTACCGTTTTTATGAATGTTGTTATACTGTGTCCGTATGGGAACCGTTTTGGTGGCAGTGTTTTAACAAACTCCTCTCTCTAATTATTGATAAAATTCCTATAATTGTATTATATTATATTTGTATTTCTATATATATATATTTTATATATATATATATATATATATATATATATATATATATATATATATATATATGAATATATTTATATATATTATTCTACATATATATATATATATATATATATATATATATATATATATATATATATATATATATATACATATATATATATACATATATATATATATATATATATATATATATATATATATATATATATATATATATATATATATATATATATATATTCTACATATATTTCCATATAATATATATATATTTATATATTCCTACAATATAATATTTATATTTATATAACACATGGCATCATGCTGCATTTCACTATTCAAATTTTCAGTTTGAATTTTTGCATTTATATTTTCTTGTGATCACAACTATTATAAGTTCATGAAAGATTCTCGAATGTTTCACTGGGTGTATAACTGAAGCAAACGATGCTGTGAAATTTGAAACTCTTCACATTCCTCCACTTCTAAAAGTAAACGCTTAAACCATTATAAAACCTGTATTAACAATGTAATATTCATCAAATTCATGCACACGATATAATCAGTCTCTGAAACTTTTATATTCTGTAAGTTGATGGTGATCATTAAACTCTCGAAGAAACTCCACTTTATGATAAAGCAAAACATCTTCACTTGTTTCAAAATAGTTAATCTGATTATAAGTTTTCGTTTGCATCAAAAATGATAGAATCTAGAAGGATCATTATAATAAACTTGAAACAGTGTACTTCGTTATTCGTTATAAATTATAATAAAATATTACATCAGAAACTCAACTCGAACATGGAACAAGATGCAAATATCTACTTTCACAAGCTCTACATTAAAAATGAACGATTATAATATATTCCTTATTGCAACGGTACGGTATTAGAGTCATGGAGCTTGGAACAAGTAGATAGCGCATAGATGAAGCCAACACGCTCGGCGGCGCGGGGTCTACGGGGTGGGGGTAAGTCAAGTGCTTCGGTGATACCAACCAGCCTGACTTGGAATATTTCGTTCCTCATCGCGTAGCGACGAGTCAGACCAAATAAATGACTCCATTCATTCATTATTATGACTGATGTGGTGTATCTATGTGGTGTATGATGATGTCAATGAGAAATATACCTAATGATGATGAGCATTCATTCCTGCATCTCTTCATATGAATCAAACCCAATTTTTTCAATCAATATTCTCCTAGGATAATTACCAATTTGTTACATCATTATGTGTAATTATGAGAATAATTTTACTTTTACTTCAATTTTCGAAGTTATTATCGTACTTATCATATTATTTCAATAATCTACGTCCAATTCACCACATATTTATAGAACAAAGACTAGTATCATAATTGTAGTTCCTATAATCTGAGAGCAAACACAAGATCTTTTCTTTCTTGCACTCAGTGATATATTTTACTTTTCATCATGTGTTTTTGTTAACTTCATCATCATATTGTTATATGTTGTATTCGTTATGTAATCTGTGTTCCATGTCATCTTTTGTGTATTATGATGTATCAATTATAAGGAAAGGAAAATAAATGAAATGAAAAAATAAATAAAATGAAACGGTGTTATGCGAAGATCGCTATGTATAACTCGACTGCAGGTTGGGCGGGGTCATTGAAGAACGTATATCAGTATACGGATACTACCAATAGTGAACGTGGCTTGGAGTGTAATAATGTCGTAAAAGCTATACTATTTCGGGTGATTGGTGAGAGCACAGAAGAGCTGTGATTCGGGTTATTTAGGTCAGGTTTCGATCGTTTTCTAGGAATGGCTCATCATTTTTTCAAATGAACACGCCAAGCCCACGTTCACTCTTCGTAGTAACCGTATTCCAGTATACGCTCTTCGGGCACCCCGACTGGTCTGCTTGACTATCCCTGTCACGTGGTCTCTCGTCTTATTTCACTCCTCCGTAAACTAGCTACCCCGGCTTCAACCAATGCTGCCCTTGCTACGTTTTGCTGCTATAGCCTCATCTAGATATTAAAATGTTTTTTTTTCTTATTATTGGACAAAAAAGAACATAGACATTAATATGAATGAATGAAGTCACGTGATGTCCACGAATCCCTAAAGAGCTTGACTGTGGATTAAATACAGAGAAATAATGGAAAGAATATTGTGTAATGCGATATTTGAAGCAGAAGTAACACAGCAAGGTCGAAGGATTACAAACTGAATGAAATATGTTACCTTGCTGTCGATGCACCTTAAAACCCTAATATGCATTCATCATAAAATGAACAAGGTGGTGTTAAACAGTGGAAGTGAATGATGAATATAAATACAATGAACAATAAGTGAAAATTCTAAATAATGCCAACACTATGTAACACGTTTTATACCACACAATTTAGAGTTGAGTCAAATAACCACTTCTCAATTTCTGATTCAATTGAGTCATATTTATTCATATTTCTTAAATTAACAAATTATGATCTATGATCAGAAAATTTCATTCAATTTCTGATCAGAATTTTATTCATTGCAGGTCATAACTCGAATATGAATAACTAATTCAAGTTTCGTACCGTATATTTGATCATAATATTTTTCACCGACCAGCTAAAATTTGATTCTGAATGAATTGATCGAAATCGTTTCTTAACAGTTCATAAACCAATTAAGTATATACACTATAAAAATATTGAGAATGGAATTCATCGATCGAAACTTTCCTCAGAAAGTTTCCCTCACATCATTCCTAATATATAAATGATTCAATTAAATCAAAACTAAAACTTTTAATTAAATGATTACGATGTTGACGTGAGCTATGATGAATAATAGTACAGTGAAACTGGAGCTTTAGTGTTGTGATAAAATAAATGACGTTGCTATTCAGGTATATATATATATATATATATATATATATATATATATATATATATATATATATATATATATATATATATAGGCCTATATATATATATATATATATATATATATATATAGGCCTATATATATGTATATATATATATATATATATATATTAAATATATTATATATTTATACAACCTACCTTTGTTCAAACAACGTTCCACCATGTTATCATCATGATAATCAGTTCTACACGGACTGAAATAATTATTATTATGCAAACTGCTTTGTGTTTCCAATTATTTTTACTATAACAAAAGAAATGAGATGCAGAGTTGCAGTAGCACATATGATTTATATTACGTTGTTGCGTGATACTTGACGGGTGGAAATATTTTCACGTACAAGTTTAGCACAATGTGATGTATCATACAATAATCCATGTTTGCATCGTCATGCACAATACTATGGAGAAATGTAACAGTTTGCTTCGCATGAATAGGTAGATTCATTGTTGCACGGAATCTAGATGGCAGTGAATCATGAAGTTTGGTTGATTATATGAGATTGGTCATAATATACTTTTAGAATACAATAAGACTGCAGTACCATACAACTGAGAGTAACAACAGAAAGTGCACCATAATGCCATGGTATGTCAATATGGTCAATGAGAGGGTCAGAAATGAAAGTCAACATCGTAATTGATCACTAGTGATAGGCGTGGCTGATTGCCAGGCCACCTGGATCTATACTCAATGTGGGCATTGAGAGATACTCTGATGGGTAAATGTCAAATTTCCCACATAATAGAACCCATTTGATTGGATGTTTTGTTTTGTGACGTTGGTGGGTGGGTCAATCACTATTCGTAAATTATTTTCCATTTTTTTTAATAACATCGAAACTTGATCCAAAATCATTTCTTCCCAATTGAGGCTATGGATGGAAGGTAGGATCGTTTTTACGGGGCACCACAGAAGCGATCTTACCACCCCATTTTTATTAATGAACTTCTACACAAATACTGCACTGTCTGTGACCATAATATTCCGCCGTAGATGAAAGTCTTTCAGTTTCCGAACATCCGGAACACATTATGACCGTTTCTGTGATATCCGGACAATTACATCATTGGTTGAGTGAACAAAACACACGAATGTTGATATCTTCCACTCTGAACTAAGTATCTTGGGCAATGATCACTTCTCTCCATTGAATTTCATTCCATTCATTTCATATGTACCACCCTAATAATGCATTTCTTCATTATATGCTACAACTGTTCAGTGTTCAACACTAGCAATGTATTTGCAACTATCTCTGTTAAATGACTGAACTGCAATCCATAGCTAGCTGGATGCGTTTTCGAATAATTTCTTGAATTGAAGGCTTCATAATATTATATTTTAATTCAGAAAATACAAAAATAGTGGTATCACTCTTGTGCTTGAAACATTCGTAAAAAAGTGGGGATCATTCTCTAAGAATATTCTAGCATTGCGCGTTGTCGAATGAAACTATCATGAGCACCATATTATATTATATGATTAATATTATATTATATTATATTATTTATTTTATGAGTTCTAACCAAATTGTATTTCAATATTCATCATTTCAAATTAGAAATTTGAAATGAAAGGTGTCCAGTATTATATATTTGATGATAAATTGTAGTAGGCCTATACATTTCATCAGAATTGATCAAGTCCATCACATGAGAACATTAAAGTGGTAAGTTATTTCTTCAATTTCAAGATAACTTCATCATATAGTGAACATACATTCTCTCATTATTGTCTGAGCGAATCAATCGATTGAACTCAGATATTTGATCATCCATTTTTATTTCATGGATTGGGCATTCTTATTATGAGGGTTGAGGAGAAAGAAGGAGGGAGTGGAGGAGAGAGAGAAAGAGATGCATCCAATATCTTACTGCATCATTCTTTCAATCAAAAATTCGCATTCTTCTGTCCAATTTCATTATAATGGCCTATAACGACGAGTGAATAGATTCAAATAGTTTGATTGGAGTCAGTTTCAATCTTTGACTTATGAATGGAGTCAACTCGTCTGTCACGAAACAACAATGGAAACTAGGACACTGCTGGCAACGTCAAGAGTCGAAAAAGTTCAATGCAGTTTTCAATAGTTTTGATTGTCAACGAACAATAATATGCACTTAATAACTTGACGAACACGATGCAGATAGATTTCAGTGGTTCAATGTCCTCAAATTCACTGAGAAATTAAAGTCGTCTACGATAATAAAAAACACATATGATACACATATTAGGTTTGTATACCCGTGGCGATAGAAGGGTCAATGCATGATTACATGTTTCATACATATATATATATATAAATATATATGTATATATATATATATATATATATATATATATATATATATATATTCATATAATCATATATATATATATATATATATATATATATATATATATATATATATATATATATATATATATATATATATATATATATATATATATGGATAAAAATATATATATATATAAATACATATATATATATATATATATATATATATATATATATATATAAATTCATATATATATATATATATATATATATATATATATATATATATATATATATTTATATATATAAATATATATATATGTATATATATATATATATATGTATATATATACGTATATATATATATATATATATATATATACATATATTCAAATATATATATTCATATGTATATATATATAATTATGTATATATATATATATATATATATATATATATATATATATATATATATATATATATATATATATATATATATATATATATATATATATATTTATATGTTTATGATAAACTATATGTTCATGGCATTCATATCATAACAATCAATGAACCGAATGAATCATTATTCTTGGGGGGGGGGGGGGAGAGGAGGGGCAATCTTACATGAGACTCCCGCAGGTTGAATTGCGGGGAGTGTCGGATTTTTACCGATTACAAACCTCCTCCTTTTTTTGCGTGACACCGATAGCGTGATCATTTCATCACCCTTTCATTCTCTATCAATTCAGCTTTCTGAACATCATTTTGATTTCGATTTCTAAAATATTCTCCATAACATTGACTTTTTGCTGAAGATTATATTTTCTTCTTCAATTACAACAATGATGTGGAAATGGTGGAATGATCCTGGGGATGATTTCTCTATGTGATATTATATGGCCCCGTAACGCAAGCAAGTAGAACTGTCACCCTGTATAATGTGAGGACACGTAGAATAAAGTATATCATGAGATATAAAAACAAGTATATAATGACGTTCATGATTTGTATTTTGTGACGTCTATTTCGTGCTAGATTTATCTCGGTCGATAAAAGTAGTATCTGTGTGTGTAAACGAAGTGTTTCTGAAACCTTTATTCGTTGAAGTTGAGTGTTTCCAGTGGGGAAAAACAAACAGCTATAATGTCGTCTTATGTTGCGAGTTCTGCCAGAAACTTTGTCTTGTTTTTCTTGTGTGGATCATCATCATTTACACTTTACCCGGTTTTCACACACTTTTTTCGCACCTTTGATTTATATCTCGTACAATTCTGTACAAAACTGAATTCACTCTAATGGGCATCATTTCGATGGCCATTTTGAATTAGAATCCATTTCGAAACTTCTGACATATTTTTAGCAATTTAAACATTTGTTTTGATAATTGGATCGACATTTGGAACAATAAGTGTATGTAAGGGTCCGGCAAGGTTGTTCAATTGGATTGAATACCGTTACGGTATATTATTTCTCAGTTCTTCATTCATTTTCATTGGGAGAACAAAAGTTAGAAACGTAACAATCAACAAAATTCACATCGCTTATCCACAGAGCCTCATAAGGGCTTGACTGTGGCGATAACATGAATGAAAAAACTATTCAAAACACTCAAATAATCAGTTGGAATAAAGGGAAAAAAAAGTGCAACCTAAAATTACGAAAGAAAACGAGACATGTGCAAAGTTAATCAATTGAAGAAAGAAGTAATATTTAGTAATGGTTAGGTTCATCGTGGAAATGTCATGCTTTTGTCACTGAACTCCGAAACACTCATATTATTTGGACCTAATGTACCCAGCTATTTAAAATACAATTCATGAGAATTCATAACATTGTCTCTAATCAAAATTTGCACTTTTTCAATTTCAATCGAATGATTGGCCAATTTTCACACAATCATGAACATAAAAACATATATTGTCAATGAAAGCTCCAAACAAATCAAGAGTGACTGAAATACGAATACAATTATATGGACCTCAACTCAATATTATGTTACGACGAAGTGTGAGAGTGAGACAAATTTTTACTGCTCCAACATTCAAACTTCAATAAAAATGCACTCATCGATTTGATTGGTTATTTCTCATCGTTATTATTCAATTTAATCAACCCTTGAATAAACATAAGGATAAGGAGACTGAACATTGAATCCAATTTGAATATTAGTTTTTCTTAGCCCTGAGTTGTGACAGGTTCAAGTTTGAATGCCTGACATACAACATATATATATATATATATATATATATATATATATATATATATATATATATATATATATATGAATATATATATATATATTTATATATATATATATATATATATATATATATATATATATATATATATATATATATATATATGTATATATTCTCCGTCCGACCACACAGTTCACGAGCCTCCACATTCACCTGTTGAGATACAGCACAAGTTCTTCCTAAGATACAGCATAAGTTCTGTGACTCTTGTTTGAGATTCAGCATAAGTTGTTAACTCTCTAATAAGCCAATGCTACTCCATGCATGGTATTATTCTTGGCGGGGTGGTTCACGTACAAAGGGAAACGACGATAATATGCGGTAAACAAACAAGCGGCAAGGCAAAGCTAGACAACAAGACGATCTCTATAATAATGTTTACGTTGAATTTTGGTTGACAAATAACTTATTGCATGTAATACTTGGGGATCTGGAACAATACAGTGCGGTAAGATGACAAAATGTGATGATACAATTAGGAAAGTCGTATTATTCTATTAGTTATCCGCGAGAGTTGAATGTTATTCAAAGATATAATAACACTGATATAATCGTTATATTTCCCGAATAACTTGATGAACATTTCAATTAAATTCAGCAAATTGCTTCATGAGTCCTGAATATCAACTTTGAATTCAATTTCAATTCATTTTCCATATTTTCTCATCCATCATCATCACTTTTATTCTTACTAATTATGTTTTTGATTCCATAACCACAATTTATGAACTCATTTTCACTTCCGATAGTTATTGATGAGCGTAGCGAAGTCTCCATCCCACTCTTATAGAGCTTTGTTTGTGTTTTTTTTTTTTTTTTGTAAGCACTCTACAGGTCGCAAGAGTTGACTGATGGACATGAAACTTTTTTTGTACACGCAAACTCATCCAACTTAGAACTGTATAGCCTAGTATTTGGGATGAATCGGTCAGACCGATTTTGAGAAAAATCATCTCAAAGTTTCCAAAAACCCCATGAGAGTTGGCTGGGCGGAAAATGTTGAAAAATAAAATCTCTCCAAATGGAATGAAATTTTCTCTAAATGTGTATGCATGGATTTGACACATTATTGCGATTTTGTGAGCAATTCTGATCAGTCGTTTTGAAGAAAAAAAATAAAATGACCGATAATATTCATAAAATATATCATAAAAATTATGACAGAATCAAGTTGTCGAGATTCACTGCTTTCTATATTCAAAAGTTGCCCAACAATGAAGTATTTTTCATATGCGTCAAGGTGTGTAGAATACCAGAGTCAATGAATTGGCTAGAGTAGAACTTCTTTAACGACTTTTATAGCTTATTCAGATATCAAGGTGTTCAGAATACCAAAGTCGATAAAGTAGCAAGGGTAAAACTACTTCAAGGACTTTCATACCCTCTTCAGCTATCTCGCTCATCTTACAACGCATATTTCGCGTTTGACTAGTAATTCCAAATTCACAGTGAGCTGAATTTATCGTCATGATGAACAACCGTCATCAGTGAATGATTTTCTTCCATGAAATCAACGTCTCTATCAGGAATTACTAACAATAATGCTTGTCGATGTGATTATATTTGTTCTATCATAAATAGTCGAACGCGAAATATGCGTTGTAAGATGAGCGAGATATCCGAATAAGGTATTCAAGTTGTTGAAGTAGTTCTACCCTTACTACTTTATCGACTCTGATATTCTACACACTTCGATATCTGAATAAGGTACACAAGTCGTTGAAGCAGTTCTAACCTTGTCACTTTACTGACTCTAGTATTCTACACACCCTGAATTCTTGGGCAATTATCAAATCTAGAAAGCAGTGAATCTTGGCAACCTAATTTCCATATATTTGATTCAATATATATATATATATATATATATATATATATATATATATATATATATATATATATATATATATATATATATATACATATATATATATATATATATATATATATATATATATATATATATATATATATATATATATATATATATATTCATAATATATATCCATATATCCATTATATATGATATTTGTATTATTATATATCCATATATTTATATATGTATATGTATATTTATTATTATATTATAATATTTATGAAATATATTCGAATGGAAACACTAATTTGAATTCTTTCTTCAGAACGGCTGATTCGAATTGCTTACAAAATTATGATTGTGTTATTCATTTATGTGTGAACATTCAGGAGAATTGCGATTTTTTTCGGAGAGATTTCATGACTAAATTTTTCTACCCAGCTTAACCTTATGGTTTTTTTTTTCAAACTTTGACATGATATAACTCAAAATCTATCCAACCGATTCATTCCCAAAACCATTCAGTTCTAAGTTGTAAAAGTTTGCCCATACGAAAAAAGTTTCATGTTGATCAGTCGAACCATGCGACCTGTGCAGTGCTCACAAACAAACAAACAAACGAAAAAACACAGACAAAGTTGTATAAGCGTGTAATGGAGTCTTCGCTACGCTCATCTATTCATGTATTTTTATATATTCCCTCAACATTATGACATATTTATTCACTTCCATTCGCTTGGAACAAACGTTGGCAATCATTGCAAAGTACACGGACATGGACATAGGCGCAACACCTACTAATAACTG